>OX424452.1:10304356-10952615 GCA_949152495.1 Lasius fuliginosus | reverse complement strand
AGTCTAGTGTTGTTTGCAGTTTGTAAAGTATCATTGCCATATGGCATGCGATGAATTCATCTGCTAAGATAACGAAAGTACCGAATGAGTAAAAGTCTGTATCTGTTGACATAGAATGATTTGATATCATCGATATATTGCTTCGACATGTTACAATGCATGCTTTAAATTATTGCATGCATTATATTATGTCGAGGCATTATAATACACACACACACACACACACACACACACACTTTTGTAATAGTATTGATTAATCCATTGTATCATTGTTTTTTTTTTTTTTTTTTTTTTTAGAATTTTTTCATAACGAATCAGTTGTAAAAGAGATCAAAAGATCTTATTTTTCAAAAACTCAATAAAAACCCTTTAATGCCTTAATTTTTGTAAATTTTAAAATCAATTTTCGTAAACTAACATTATCTTTTGGTTATCTTTAAAACTCTTAAATCTTTTTCGATTTTATACAATTTAATGTTTGAGAACAGTTCTATATTTAAAATTTAACTCATGTCTTCTCTCTTTCTGAAATCACTGATTCAATTATAATAATATTAATGCAGCAGAGAAAATCAATACTTTTATTAGTATCGATTATTTTCAAAAAAAAGTACAAAATACTATTGATGTTCAAATGCTTAGATCATTTTCAGGATATTGTCTTAATAATGATTTATTCTCGCGATTTTTTTCCTCGATTATAATACCGATCTTTCTCTATATAAAGTATCAATTAACATATAAGGCGACTCGCTGATTTAGCGAAAGCATCAGTGCTCCATTAAAATTGAAGCATCTATGACTCGCGAACGCGAGTGCATCCGAGACATCGTTGCACTTCGGAGAGTCGAGAACGGCGTCGCGTCACGTCGCAAGTATGGTTCAATGGACCCGCGCTACATAATCGCGGCTTGCAAAATTATGCGTTCTGAGAATGCGGTGCGTGTATACAACGTGACTCGATAAAGACGCATTTAAAACACGACAACGCCGTGCAGCACGCACCGTTTAGAGCGTCGCTAAGAGCCGTGTCGGGGGGACCCAGAGGAAAGAGAAGAATCATTTTCTTCGCTGAATAATTATGACAGTTTGGAGAAAGCGAGGCGCGCCTACGCTGTACAACTACCTTTCGTCGCTCGCTGTTCATAGCCGTATCAAGATTATTCGCGTGCTCATACTGCCGTGTTTCATCGCGGATTATCTGCGATAACAAGACGCGGATTTGAATCTACAGCAGCAAAGAAAAAGTGCTACATATAATCAGACTTTCTCTATGCGAATAGCTCGACATCAAATTATTCAATAGAGATAAAAAAAAATGGTAAAAAGGGAAAAGATGAAAGAAAATATAATATAGGGAAATAATATCGCGCATTTCATGTCCAAAGTTTCAGTATACATATATTGTATATACGATATGCACGATGCGTGTTTAATAATTTAATTTTAAAAATTTCCGATTGTGCGCATATAAGAGTTCCCTGCGGAATCAATATAAAATTGATGAGTTCAATATTTTCGAGATGTTACAAATACATATATATATATATATATATATATATGAAAATATATCTTACACCAATCTTCACGGCTTCATTAATGACAAACATACAAATTGAGATTATTCTCGTCCATAGCATTAAAAAGACTTGAATATATTTCCTTAAAATTATACTATTGTATAAATTACTGTCAAAATGCGTCATAAGAGAAAACACATTCGTTGTCATTATTAATCAGATGATTACAAGTTGCATTTGCTCTCAACTTCCGCGATGCGAATTTACCGCAGAATCTCTTCGAAATATTTGTCCGCGGTAGGAAAAATCTTTCACGGAGAATATTAGCTTGAGGCTTCTACGTGCTGTGGACATGCACGGTCGAGCACGGTGGCATTGCACGCGTGACGTTACATCATAGTTAGATAAACCCCATTGAAACTCTACGTGGCCGGACGACAGGACGTTGCGGCGCGTTGCGACTATACGACCGCAGTATATAACTTCGCGCGAGCAGCCGACGGTAAATTCAAATTAATTATGGCAATGACATATCGTGCCACCGTAACGTAAGAGAAAAAAAAAAAAGATTACGCGAGAGACCGAAACTTCAATGACACGCAATACGAGAGCGAAGAAAACTGTTCTACGGAGGAAATACGTAGCTTTATAGCTTAATTGTAATAAATTACTTTTAGTCGTAAATATGCATCAATTATATAAAGATAAAAGGAATTCCAAACTATTAAAATGCTAAATTTAAAAAAAAAACCTTATTTACGAGATTTTGATAGAAGTGCATTGTATCAAGTATAGCAATAACGCATTAAATTAATATAAATCATTCTGGACTAGTCTAGTTCCAATTTTGACCAGTTTTTTTTTGGATTCAATTATATTAATAAACTCATTATTAAAGTTTTACACAGATAAAAAAATAAGTGATAAATAAATAAAACAAATTATAAGGACAATATCAATTCGTTGTAATTTTGGCTAAGTATAACTTAATACTTAATTTATAACTCAATTTTCTAAATGCGCTTTTTCGCGCGACTGTCTCACATTTTTTTGTACGAAAAAGTTCGATTTGACATAAAGGAACGATGTTTTCGCTCTCTACGATGAGAAGCGATAAAAAGCTCGCTATTGTTCTGGGACCGGTTGACCTTTCGGCTCCTTTTTCGTAAAGCTCCTCTTACACGAGGAACGACTATGTTTCATTCAAGGCGAAACCAAATCCGACTATTCTAAACACGTCTCGAACGTGCTACGCGGAAGAAAAAGGAAAAAAAAAATATGGCGAGGCACTTGCGTCTGTCCAGCTCGTTACCCTTCCGCGATCGCAATCTATCACGGAACGAAAGGCAAGAGTAAGGCACCGTTTCGCGACGGTCACCGTCGAGAAGAGACGGATGACGATTCTATCGTGTCGCGTTGTGAACTTCCGCGACGGGATGATTAAAGCGATTAATGAGCGGATTTTTTTCGTAGTCTCGTGTAGAAACAAAGCCAGATGGCGAAAGCAGATTGATTATAAACAATACAAAAATCTAGCATAAATGTTAAAGATGGAAAGCGTAATTATTTCTTTTGCTTATAAAATTACATTCATTTACGTCGATTAAATTGTGCCATTAAAATTTTTATAGAGTCTGATTAATTTCGATGCGATGCAATATATTATTTCATTCCTAATTACAAATTTTGCATAAAACTAGCTTGTCCCCAGTTTGTCAAACTGAATGTTTAAATTGAATCTAGAATGTTAATACACGATATGTGTTTATCAATTAATATAAAAATATAGTTTTATGTAGTACCACAGAATATATATTATAAAATATATTATATAAAGTGAAAGAAATACCAAAAGAAGAGTTTTAATACTATTAGAATATATTTTAGGTTACTCGTAAAATTATTTACTTTCCGAGAACATTATAAAAATTTTCATTTGAAGTATAAAATATGCATTTATTACAATCCAATTTTTTTGCGCATTGCACAAATAAAGTAATATCGTATAAAATAAAGTGCGGGCAATGCTCTGCATCAAAAAAATTGATGGGACAAGGGTCAAAACACATCGCGATGGGATAAAAGCGACAAAACACACACTCAAGAACAGCTGCAGAGCAGCAACGTGACTTTCATTCTTATGCAGCACGAGAGCGCTGCATTTGAGTGCACGCTGGCACAAATCGGCCAATCCCGACATTACGATTTTTGTTCTTTGCCGCATCGTGCTCAAGTACGATCTAAAGTTTTTCGTTAGGGAAAATCCGGAGGATACAACGTACGATATCTACGCGACACTTGTATGCGTGGAAAATTCTGAGACATCTACATGATATATCAGAAGTGATAAGCGCCGTCTCTCTGCGCGACTCTCGATTAAACGATAAAGTGTGCAGACTCACCTTCCTGATTGGGATTGTTGGTGTTCGGATGTGACGAAGTCAGGGAAGACGGTGTCTCGTCCTCAGCGACGCCCATCGTCGTAGCTGCCGTTTGCTGATGATGCGTCTCCACTTCCGTTGCCTCTTCACACCTGCGCACCAATTATAAGATTTATAATAATACGATTTTTACACACATTTGAACAATCGAACGTCTTTTATCGCAAAAAAGAACACTAAATATTTTATACTGACATCGAGAAATATGTACGCTCCTCTCTTATGTTAGTACAATTTTATTTCGACATTCTAAAAAATTTTTTAGATAGATATGTACATTAAATAAGCAACCTCGATATATCAAGACAACGATTTTTTTTAATGATAATTTTTTAATGATATTTTTAATGATAAATAACATCAATTAGCTATTTCTTCATTATTCTCTGTATTATTACGTGTAAGCTGAGTACCATAAATATTTTTAATGATAATTAACATCAATTAGCTGTTTCTTCATTATTCTCTATATTATTACGTGTATAAGCTGAGTACCACTTAATTTATTTTACATAAGTAATTTCCAAATACATAAGTAATTTCCAAGAAATGAGAAATTACTAATTTACACCGACTGTGTAACACGTGCGATTCGGCACGCGTCGACTTAGCTTTGTTCTCATTTGCGCATAATTACACTGCATCGCGATGCCTTCGAATTTGAAGCGAATTCACCGTATTAGTCTCGCTCGCGGTGACTGTATTTTGTAAAAAAAAAAAAGAATACATAAGATGCTTCTGGGTTTCCATCCAATTCTACTATCTTTTCGATATTGCGCAGGTAACTGTATCAAAATAATGACACAAGACATGAATTACGATATTTCTATAAAAGTAAAAAATATAAAACTACCGGAGTGACTTTTAATATTTTCAAAAACGGAACAAACAAATCACCGGAAAAGCGTATTAAAATTCATATAAAAATACAAAATGTGCTAATACAAGATTTATTTATCAGCAAAGCACATCGAAAGATTAACAATAAGATAAAAACAAAGATTTGAGAAAATAGAAAAAAGAGCTAAAAAAAGAAGGTTTGTCACACAATTTAGCGACTGTCCGATGGAAATAGCGGAGATTTCATGCTCGATGATCGTTGCATTTCACTGTAACCCGGCGCACTGCAGCGATCAGAGAAGTATTCATTGGATCACAGCTTCCGTCAATTTCCCCTTTCTCTCTTCATATATATATATATATATATATATACACATACACACACACACACACACACACACACACACACACATATCTTTTTTGTTATCTGAATTGTTTCTGAACAGGGTACTTGTGCGCGTACGCGTTTATTGTCGCGAATAATTACACTTTCGTGCATTTACGCACGCGGGCCGGTGCAATCTAATGTAGCGCAGTGCGTCATGCATATTGTGGCGGCGGCGGCAGCAAAGACGTCGTCATTCGAGCACGGTCCGGTCCGCGAAATAGAGACGACGACGCGCAGCTATAACGGTATGTTGACCTCCGACGCCAATTGCTGCCTTGCTCGCACATCGCACACGGATACGAACTGCACACCGGAGAATGTGTGCGACACGCGCATTGACTTTTCGGACTGGCACCAGTTATGTATCGATTAATCGGCGATGTGACGTTAGAATGGGAGTAGCGCATATTTTTCCGCGATATATTCCAATTTTTATGCGCAAAACATAATCGAGTGAATCGTACATAATCAGCAAAATATAAGATGTCTATAAAAAACTTCGTAAAAGACGTCAGAAAAATTCTATTATAATTATTTTTATAGAAATATAAAAAACATTTTACTTATTTCACATTTCTAATTTATTTTAAATTTTTTAATTATTTTTAAGAGAAAACATTTAAAATTAAATATTTTTAATTCAATTCAATATTCAATTTTGTAATACTTTTGTTAGAAGTTTTATGAGAATATTGCAAATATATACATTTAAATACATTTAAATCGTAAATATTATTGTTTTTATATCATATATTTAAGTACACAAAAATAAATTCGTAGATGATGTGATTTTTTTATAATAATGTATGAGAAAGATATCCAATAATGTAAGTAGAATATACAATATTACATCTTTTCCTCGTCTTTTCCTCTTTATACGAGATACTTTATAAACTGTAGTGAAATTGATATCCATTATATAATAGATCTCAGAACTGAAAAAGCTTAACATATAGTCATATTTTATGAAAAAAGTTTAAAATTCTATAAGGAAGTTTTTTATTTTATCCAGAATAAACTAAAACTTTCTTTCGCAAAGAAACCCTTTTCTTCAGATTAAATTATCATATCATGAAATTTCCCCATCTCATTTTCGAGAAATCGACGATATCCGATGATTCATATTGCGACCTTGTTGCTTAGTAAGCGAAAGTTAAATATAGCTAATAGCTACACAAAAGAATATATTCACGTGCATATATTCGTTTTGTATGCATCAATCGAATAGCATTTTAAGTAGCAGTTTAATTCTTTTCGTTGCGAAGAACATGTATAAAGAATATCCCTGAATCTAACTTAATATTAATAACATGCTTTGAGAAATTATCAAGTCATAATCTCAAGTAATTTTCTCTTCATAAAAAAAATATCGATCCTGATTTAAAAACAACTTTACTTGTAATTCATATTTTTGAATGATGAAAAAGAATTATAACCACGTAAGAAAATGATTGCTAATTAGAAATAAGAAAATGATTATAATCGAATATCAATATATTATTTTTAATGAAATTTTTATCGTCTTTCTTATCTTCTATTCTATTATAATTCACCACAAAGATAAAGTTTTTCTTATAGCTCGATTTATGCACTCAGATCAGACTTACGATCGATAAGGAGAGACAGACGAGGCATAAGGCATCACAACAGGTCAAAACAAGCTATACGACGCGAATCGAAATCGAAAGTAGATACTAACCGCGAGTCGTGATTATTTCGCTAACAATACGACCGGTGGTGTGCGTGATTTTTTTCTACTAACACTGTAATAACTCTGATTGAATCGCAATAGATCGCGTTTCGTGTATAATCACGCGATGAGAAATTGAATCAAACAAAATTTTTTCGCTCGATGCTAAATTCGCAATTATGTATAAGGAGCTATATATGCATAATAATTTCAAAATAATTGAATTTTAAAATAATTACAATTTTAATTTTAATTTATTGTCACTATTTTATTGCAGATTTTATGAGCGTGCAAATATATTCGTTCATACTTTATTAATATATATAGTATATTCAATATACAAATAAATAAATTTAATAATCCAATAAAACTTATTATTCTTCCTATAAACCAAAACAAAAATAAGACTAATGAACTGTTTGCTACAACGCGCATACTCCGAAAGACTATAATCGGCGTTTCTGGGTATTCGAGAACAGTGTGCGCTTAAATATTTCGCGTTCGTATTAAACGGCTTGCATTACAGTTTGACGAAATAAACCAGTTTGCCCGTAGTGCTAGCGCGGGCATTTCGTATCTAGAGAACGTTTAACTATAGGAAGCACTTCAGGGGTCAAACTGACCCCGAGCACTGCGTATAATTTTCTTATCGCGCCTATACAATAATACGGTAACGTAACGTGCATATGCACTTGCGTAATAACGTAGTAACGTAACATGCAACGATTACATGAATTGATTTACCGATCTTCGCGTTCTTTTACCTTTTACTCGCGATACCATAAATATTTATTAGCCACGTCATATTATACAAGAGAAAGAGAGAGAGAGAGAGAGAGAGAGAGAGAGAGAGAGAGAGAGAGAGATATGAAATTATATATTACATTAATTATAATTCTATAAATCGCACGCTCTATAATCACGCTTAGTAATATTAAAGTACAAATTGAACAATGCATCGTAGACCAACGTAAAAACCAGCCACCTCTCTGAAAACGCTCTCGAAGAGAGAATTGGCAGAGCGTAGCTGCGTAAAACAGCTCTTTCTCTCTCTTTCTTTCTCTCTCGCTCCTTCTTTCTCTCTTTCCCCATCTCTTTCTCTCCCTCATGTCGAGACTCAGGTCGTTTCTCTCCCGGCCAACGACCGTCCACCTTCAGTTTTGTACCCTCCCAGACAGCACGCGCCTTATACGTCGACAGGTAGATGCAACGTTCGAGATATATACGCGTTCATGGTGGTCCAACGATAAAGACCAACGATCGAGCAGAAAACTATCTTGGTCGACGTCGTTGTTTAGAGCTGCGCTTTCATATGGATCGTGCTTAACTTTCGTCCGTCTCTCTCTCTCTCTCTCTCTCTCTCTCTCTCTCTCTCTCTCTCTCTCGGGTCTAAACCCAAATTTATTAAATTGGATTGAATAAAAATTTAATACATTTATGTTACTTCTAGTTTTTTGGTTGATAAATTATAATTTGGAAATTAAATCAGATAAGTTCAAATAAATGTTAAGAAATTATATATATATATATATATATATATATATATATAGTATTAATATATTAGTATTAATATATTATAATTTATAAATATATATAATTGAAATTAGAAGTATTTTTAAAACTACAAAAATTACTTAATTTTCTTGAGATTCTGTTTCATATAAATACGACTTTTTTTTAAAATTCGGATATTGAATTGTAATAAATAAATAAATAAGTAAATGTAGATGAAGACTGACTGAAATTTTTTTACATGAAGTTTGATAATAATAATAAATAATATTAATTTGTCATGCTAATTTCTTATGCCTAAATTTTGAGAATGACTGCAAGACAGTTAAAACATGAAATTCAATTTAATTGATTCATCTAAGAGACGAATAAAGATGTGTGTGACTTTAGATAAGTCTTTAATATGCTATACAGATCGGCAATATACTCTTTACGTTCGTCAAATATTTATCTTTTAAGCAATGACAACGACAATATGTTTCCTCACAATACTCTCTAGTCTCTATCTGTACCATCTTTCATCCGGTTTATTCTTCACATCGGCTTTTCTCAATTGATCCCTCCTGTATAATTTTGTATCTTAACTCTTTCTTATTTCTCACATCTTACTCCAGTTGCACGCTCTCCGCGAGAGCGAATCGCGATTAGACAAGAAGAGAACCGCGGACAGGAAGGTGAAGGGTACAAAGGGAGGAGGATAGAAATGGCGCAGGGGGAGAGGAAGGGGACAAGAGAACGGAGTAGATCGGCCCTTTTGCAAAAAGCGGCGTCCAAAGTGTCGGCCGACCGGTTCCACGCGCGCATGTACCTGTCACGTATATCCCCTTAAATGCGGCGCTAGAGAAAGAGAAAGAGATAGAACGAGAGAAGAAGAAAGAAAGACACAGACAGACGGAGAGAAAGAGAGAGAGAAAACACACATGTGTGTCGAGCACACGAATGGAGCAACGGCGCGCGCACTTATACCGATGCGCATGCACGCGCGAGCGTAGGCGACGTCGTATACGGGGTGTCCGAGAATCGACGAATACACGAATTTGTGCTTTTGAAGTTACAACGGAATCTCGTTTGTAAAAATGTCGAAATTGATCCACAGTTTTTCTTGGACATATCAGAGAATTAATATTAAGGCTCCTGTATCCTCACTGCAGCCATATTGAATTATGACGTTAGAAGCAAGAAATCATATGAGTTTTATTCTTGCGAAATACATCGAAATAAATAAGTTTTTTTTTTTAATCCGATCACTCGTGTTCGATATGCATTAGTAAAATATATCGAAAACTCTCGAACACGAGTAGTCATATTCAAAAAAAGTTATTTATTTCGATATATTTCGTAAGAATAAAACTCGTATGATTTCTCGCTTCTGACATAATTATAATTTAGTACGAGGCCAATATGGGACCACGAGCCTTAATAATGAAACATTATTCATCATCCAATTTACTTTCCCAGCCTTTACTCTCGCGAATTTTTATTTGAGACTTACTTGATATATGTATATCTACATATTGTCGAAGTCTCGATCATTAAAACATCATTAAAATTTGAAAAGATTGATAAATTTTCATTAAGGAAGAATTCGTTTTAAATTTTTTACGAGAAAAGGCCACGTAATCATTCGTCAGAAAATGTTTGAGACACCTTATATATGCACATACACAAAGCGCATATACACGAACCACACGCGCGCATACGTATATACATACATAATATATATATGTATGTGGAGAAAACCTGCATGCACAGCGAACCGGTTCGTGTTTATAACAATACTGTCGACGAGGCCGCGGTCAAACCGCGCGACGGTAACCGTCGACGAAACCCTTTCCCTTGTAGGGCCATCGCTCGCCATATCTTGTTCATGCTCGCGAGCGAAAGAGAGAAAGAGAGAGAGAGAGAGAGAGAGAGAGAGAGAGAGAGAGAGAGAGAGAGAGAGAGAGAGAGAGAGAGAGAGAGAGAGACTCGGTGGTATATACCGCAAAAGCAAATGTACTCACATCTTAATACTCGGTCGCGGACCACATTCGTGGGCAGGAGAAAGACGTTCCGTGGCTGGATGTAAGTAGATATCACGATCGCCGCCGCCGCTCCCGGCTGCTGCTTCGCGCGTATTATTCGCGAAATACGTCACTGTATCGTGATCCGCCCCCCTCCTCCGCCCCGTGTCGGCGGGGATATCGTCACTCGCGTGAAACGGTCCCGCACACAAGTATCATATACTACTACTACTTACTACACTACTATACGCGCACTCCCGAATTCGTTCGCTCAGCCAGGTTCGCAACGTCCGCCGTCGCGTTGCGTTCGTTCGTTCGTTCGTTAGTTCGTTCGAACGGCGATCCGTTCGTTGGAAAGCGCGAAGCTGAGAAATGATCCGCCCGGAAGCACACGATCGGCAACACAGACGCGAAACTCGAGAAGACGCTCGCGTCTCTCCAGTAAAACACGCGGATACACGTTTACACGGTGCGTTGCATGCGCGCCCGACACGCAGAACGCCGAAAATCCCGAGCGGAATATTGACAAATACTCTCGGCGTCGCGCGACACTGTCGCCTGCCTGTCTCGCCGCGGCCTGGCGGCGCCACCGCGCGGCCGCTTTCGTAACTAACGCGAGACCGGCCATGTTTCGTTATCGATCAAGTGCTGTCAAAAATCTGCGCGGCTCCGAGATAGAGTTTTATGATTATCCAGCGAGCCTAAACGGGGAGAAATGTGCACGTTAATTGTCGATAACATCGCGAGCATGCTTAGGTTCAGAGCTCGGCTATTTATATATATATATATACACACAATATATTTATACATATATATGTATATATAGTTATTTAAAATTATAAGAGAAAAATAGGAATTTGATACACATTATATACTCTAATTGGAATAATATTGAAATGTTATTTAATGTATAGAGGCGATCAGTAATAGATAAAAAAATGCGTTGCGAGAAAGTATTGTTTTCCAATATGTATGTAGATGAAAAAAAAAAACAGTTTCAGATATACGAATATGTATAGATTCATTTCTCACGCCATTTATTGAATTAATATATATAAAATTAATACGACTGCGAGTCTCGCAAAGTTTTTCAGTGATGAGAATGCAAATAATAAAAGCAATACGGCTATATAGAATGATTAGACGGGGATATATACCTGAATCATGCACCAGTTGAACTTCGACGAGAAAATTGGAGAGAATAAACATGACGAAATATACAAGTATTTTGATCGATTCGAGGGGCAGAAGCAAAAACGGGTACCGAAATCGCGATATTCCGCACACACGCATATGATATATTTAATAATGTTGCGACGAATATTCATCACTTTTTACGAAATACGTTCACGAAACTTTTCGCGCGCGAAATTCTTTAAACACTAATAATCGTGATAAATATAGATGCCATATAACGCGTCCTGTCAATCGCGATTCGAGATTTATCGAAGAATGATTCTCGAAAGTTGCGCTCGCTTGACGTTGTCAAATGTGGACTGACCAATCAAGATAAAGAAATCTTTGCCCTGATTGGTCAATCAAACTTTTACATTTATAGCAGTTGAACAATCGAAGCAACAATCTATGTAATGTATTTATGTAGTCGCTGACATAATCGCGTGTCTATCGTATATTATTATATATTGTTTGTTGTGGTCGATGTACTATTTCCCGCTGAAAAATATATTGCTTCTTAATTAATATTGACAGAAAGATCATTTTGCTATTTTGGTGAATAGTGAATTAATGTATGCTGCATTAAAATCTAGTACTTTTATTACGTTTAATGTAAATATTACATAATATTACTAATTTGCGAAATATATGTTTCATATTAATAAAGAGTGTTGTATATAAGATTTTAAAGAGAGAAATTTACATATTAAAATACTATATATTATTGATTAATAGAATATCATTTATTAACGTGTTTTTAATATGTGTAAATGTATGTTTGAAAATATATGCACTGATATTCCTAATACTTGTATATTTTTTCGAATCAGAAACAATAATGGATAATATCTTTGGGAAGGAAGACTCTGGCGACGAGAGCGAGCATAATGACATCGAGGAGAAAGACGATAAAAACAGTCCTTTACAAAATTCAGGATCTAAAGATATCGAAGTTATGGATATTGATGGTGCACAAGCCAAAGTATAAATATTATTGAAAAAATTAAATCTCTATAGTACTTGTATATATTTTTAATGTATTTTAAATAGACTAATCTCACATATTACAGACAGAATCGGATGCAATGAGTTCACAGTCGCAATCGGATGCAGAAGAGAATGAAAATACAGGATCAAATTCTATGTGTCCAATTGTGACGGAAGAAGTAGAAAGTGTGAAACAGGAACTTGTAAAGGAAGAAGAACAGATTGTGGAAGATATATTTGGTAATGACATCATGTTACCTCGTGCAAATCCAGTCAGCACAAAAGAAAGGAGGGAAAGTAAAGAGAAAAGCAAGAAAGAGCTAGAGGAAGAAGAGCGAGAGAAGATGCAGTATGTATATGATGTTTTAAGTGTAGATTTGATGTGTATATTGCTTTGAGAATATATTAATAATCACAGTTTTATTTTTATAGGGTATTAGTATCCAATTTTACTGAAGATCAGTTGGACAGATATGAGATGTATAGACGATCAGCATTTCCAAAAGCAGCTATAAAAAGGGTATTTTAGTTTTAGCTATTATTTGTAAGAAAATACCTATTCTCCATTTTTAAAAAAGTTTATATATTATATTCTGATAATAAATGTATTTTTTTCAGATTATGCAAACTATAACAGGCTGTTCAGTATCTCAGAATGTTGTCATAGCTATGTCAGGAATCGCCAAAGTATTTGTTGGCGAAATTGTTGAAGAAGGTATGGACTTTCTCGTGTAAAGTATATCATTAGATAGAGGTATATTATTAGAATTTAGTACTAAATTATTCCTCTAAATACAGCTTTAGATGTTATGGAAGCTCAGAATGAAACTGGTCCATTACAGCCAAAACATCTGAGAGAAGCTGTTCGCAGACTAAGGCTGCAAGGTCAAATACCGAATGGCCGAGCGCACAAAGCTTTCTTTAGGCTGTAATTGATCTATATATTTATGGTATACAATATTTCTCATCAATAGAATCTTATCAATATTAAAATTTGTAAACATGTTATAATTATATAATCTAACGTGTAGTCTAAATCTAATCTAAAATAACATGTTATATAATTATATAATTTGTAAACAAATTATATAAATCACGAACAATTAAAATAGGATTTTTTGTATATCTTACAAAACTACTATTGTTTTTTTGTATAACGTTGCAAAACTACTATTTGTTTTTATATTAAAAACATACTATTTGTGTATTCTCGACTAGTATATTAAATTTATTAATATTTTATAGACACATATACATATATTTTACTGACGACTAATTTATGTTTTACATCTTCCCTCAAATTAGAATGGCAATAAGCCGAATGTACTTACTGTAGTTAATGTAGTATATTTTTATACAATTAACAAATCTTTTTAATATATGATGATTGTAAATTGAAAATATAGTTGTGAATTACCAAAATGTACATATAAAATGGATAATAGCAAAATATTTTATTATTGAATCGTGTACACACATACAACCATCTATATACAATATACAGATTCATATTTTAAGATTTTTATATAAAAATATATCTTATGTATATGATGACATTTTAATAATAATATTTATTTACATTTTGATTTATATGGTAAATATTAATGCATTACTTGCAGATATGTATACATTATTTGTAATTTATAATTTTTATAATATACTTTTCAGTAAAAATTAATTAATATTTTACACTTTTATTGCCATTGTATTTATTTGCTATCACAAGATCGTTTACTATCACAACATTACCAAATATATCTTCCACAATCTGTTCTTCCTTTACAAGTTCCTGTTTCACACTTTCTACTTCTTCTGTCACAATTGGACACATAGAATTTGATCCTGTATTTTCATTCTCTTCTGCATCCGATTGCGACTGTGAACTCATTGCATCCGATTCTGTCTGTAAATGTGAGATTAGTCTATTTAAAATACATTAAAAAATATATATATTTATATATAATTAATATATTATATAATATTAATATTTATATTTGCTGTTGGGTTTTGTGGTAAAAAAGAAGCTTTGTTTCTTTCATCAGTTTGAAGAACTTGATTGATTGCATTGTAAGAAAGAAGGATCGATGTAGATCATTTTAAATCCGAGAAGTTGAAACCACCGTGCATGGAATTTAATAAATACTAGTTAAGTTTTTCCATCAATCTAATGTTCAATAGAATCTTTTAAATAATGCGTCATTCTATACCATTCATTCAGTTTTTCTAACAATAGTGTATGTGAAAGTTATAAAAGTTTGGATTATATTTACACAATGTAATTTTAATTTAAAGAAATATGCTTTAAATTATTTTATTGCATAATTAATGTGCAACACTATATTAACTTGTTTTTGCTTCAAATCGAAGCAATCATAAGAGGATTGATGTAGATAATGTGTAATTTATATTTGTTCTATTATATCTATTATATATACACTTTAAATATATTACAAATATTATAAATTAATTCATATTTTGTATAGTACAATGAAAGATTCGTATTTACATGGATATGCAATAAAATAAATTGGCAACTTTTAAATACTATAATCATATTTTCATAAATTAAATATTAATAAAAGCGATATGCTTTAGCACTATAGTAATCTTATTTATAAATAGATTTGATTCTAACGATTATTCAATACCTCCATCTTTAAATAGTTATGTAAACTGTTTAAGCTTTGAACGAGTTTAAAAATTAAAATTATTAATAAATAATGATATAAAATTTAAATAATATTAATACATTCTTTGGTCTCAAAAATATTTTAGATTTTGACTTGACTTTTACTTCTCAATCATTTTTCATTATTTCACTGCTCTTGTCATCCAAAATAATAGTATTATGCTTTTCTGTCAACAAAATTTTTTGGCTCAGAGCAGGAACTTGTCGAGAAAATTTGCTAGTTGCCCATAAGAATAAATCCAATGTCTGCTATATGCATTCTGCTACAAACCTTATACTGTCGTTACTTATTCGCTTGAGCTATGACAGGTGCTATAGATTTTATAAAGAATATTGCATACTTAGCAAGGTCATCCGAAAGTAAGAAATGCTGTTTGATATTGGTTGCGAGAGAACTTGGTAAGTGCTAGACAATTTTAAATACTCTTTTTACATTATCATATTGTCGTCAACAACTCTTCAGTGTCATCCCTGTCTTCTTTGCCATTTCGTCCATATCCTTTCTACTTTTGGATGTTATTTTCTTTCCCAGTAATTCACGTATAACAACATCATCAAATTCGTAGTACCTGAAATAAATAATGATTTATATCAGTATCTCGCAAGGAATTAATAACAGTTTCAATTTTACGATCACTAGATTACATCATAATATGATTCTTACATTTCTATAAGCATTTGACTAGTTTGAGGTTCTATCTGAAAGGCCAGCTGTTCGCTGGCGAGCTTAGTAGGAGTGTGAAATAATTTCTCAAGTAGAGCATAGGTGCGATAATGATCAAGTATGTCAGATGCGACCAGCTCAAGCGGTGCATTAGTCTGTTGACATATTCCTCGCTGATGCAGAATATTGACTGCCTCGCTGGCTAAAAAGAGACATCCATTATAATAGATTAATAAAACCAATTTATGTGCAGGCAAGTAGAAGGTTAGATTATATTCCTATCACTCACAAGAATGCCCGTCGAGCCAAAGCTGATAGATTTCAGGATCGACCAGAATGTTATTGCTAGTAAACACATCAACCTCCGACAACATGTTGAGATTAAGTTTACGCTGTCATTTTACACGAGTCCATCACAGACGCGAGATCATCGCAAAAGTCATACTGACATCGACCTGAGACGAACCTGACACGTTCTGTTTGAGAAAACTCGTTTATATAAAATCATTATCATGTTTCCACGTATAAAAGTTACGGAATCTCATCGACGAAAAAGCTATCATATTTACTATATTTAGGTTAAATATAATTCCATGTTGGCCACCATGTTGGCTGTGCGTTTAGTACCGACGCTCGTTTGACTCATGTAGTACCGACGCTCGTTTGACTCACGTGGTGTCGCGTTTGAATTAGAAACGGTGAAACAGCATACTAGAGACGGGGCGCGTCTTCGAAGATCTACGTGAAATCATATCTGTGCGAATCGGTGCAAATCGGCGTCATCATCCGGCGATGAGACGAAAATAATGAAGATCTCTTATGTCGAAAGGTAATTAAATGGATATAAATGAGCGAGATCGTATTTCGATGTATAAATTGAGCGATTGAAATATCGATTCTCTTCACCGGCGAACTCGTCGGCCGTGCGCGCGCGGAGATGTGCTTATTTCATTTATATACAAAGCTATTTACAATTGCCTTATATATTGTTAATGTTTTATATATTATTAAATTATATCACATTACATAGTATCATATTATATGCATTATTAGTGGATTTATTATTTATCGTAAGGAAGAGGCGGTTATACGCTGCGTATATGTATATGTAGACGATAAATTTATAATAAAATAACACACAAAATAACATGCAAAAAACTCATATTTTCTGTCTTTCGATGAATATTTCTGAGAATGTCATTCTCATGACGAATATTTCATAATGTAGTATCGCAAATATTTAATAATGTTAGTATCTTTTTGTGATATAGATCGCCGGATCGCCGCGCGCTATTAATATTGGGATGAGAAAATGGCATTCGAGTACTGTGCTGTTAGCGGACAATTTCCTCCACGAAATGGTGAGTGCAGTAAAATATTTTTAAATTTGTTATAATAATTGTGTTAAACTGAGAGAGAGAGAGAGAGAGAGAGAGAGAGAGAGAGAGAGAGAGAGAGAGAGAGAGAGAGAATTTTTCGCTATCGAGAAATTAATATATTCCATTGTAAAAATCGACAAAGATAATTAAATTTTAACATAATTCTGATGAGATAATTAACATCAGTTATCAATAAAATAATTAAAATAGTTTCGTTAGTTTCGTCGTTGATTAAAATTTACATCAATTTTCAACTTTGGAAGCAATAATTTGCAAAATACTGTACTACGTATTTAAGCGCGAGGAGTCAATTAAACTCAACAATCATTTTTATTGCGTTACGATTCTACATTTTTTTTGCTCTTTCATTAATATCATAATATGAAGCATGAGTGTGTTATGTTTTAGATTTTAATTGGATATTTTTGATCCGATACTATTTTCATAAATTTAAATATTTTAAAATGAGCTTTTAATTATAATTCTTAAAATAAAAATAATATTAGAAATTAATCTAGAAATTAATTATTATTATATTTGTGTGCATAATGTTTTACAATTTAATTCACCAAGTGCCTTTAATTTCTTTGCCCTTAATTTTTAATTCGCTATTTTAAAAAGTTTTTTATTGCTTATATAAAATTCTATTGTTTAGCAAATTTAATATGTTTCAAAAGATAATTATATGACAGTACTTTCCTAATTATTTAAATACTTTACAAGAAACTCTAAATTCTTAATAAAATTTGAAAAAATGCACAGCAATTCCGCAAACGTAAATTTGCTGTGCTTTCTTTAAATTCAAAATACCGTTTTTGCAACGTAGCTCCTATTTAACTTGCATTCCTTAAGAGCGTCTTCTTGCGGCATTATCAGCCGCGAATTAAAGTCGCTGCCCGGCTTCAAGATACAGCTGTCGAATAAAAAGGTCACACGATGTTACGTGGCGATACGGCTCTGTCGCAATGCTTTATCGGCGATGCATTATTTTTATTTTTTCGTTGCAATTAGTAAATGCTTGATTAAAGTAATTTCGAGCGAAATAATACGGACGGTGTCATAGCTCGCGCGGACGCAATTAATTCGCGGCGAGGCGACGTCACGGAACGTTAAATTTATCGTTATCGTGCGGGAAACGCGCGTTATCCGGCTACGACTGCCAACGCGAGCGAATAATTATTGTAATACCGTAACAAAACCTGGCTGGACGCCGGATTCGCGTCTTGACCGAATATATCGATCGGGCCATGTAGAACAGAATGATGAATAAGATTCTCGTCAACTATGTATAATGAGATAAAAAGTATGATGCTTCTTCTTCTCCTTCTTCAGGCTAAAATAAACAATGTCGTTCTCTATGAAATATAGGAAAAATATCGCAATTTAATATATTAACTTCTCTTTGAAATGATGACTGATGTTCTACTAACTTTGAAGTTTTTCTGCAACTCTGTAATAATGTTGTTATATTATATTATAACTCGTATATATTTTCTAAAGCAAACAATAATATTAAAAAATTTTAACATAAAAAATTAATATTCTGAGAATGAATTTTATTTTATATATATAATTATGTTATTATTCCATTTAAAGTCACAGGACAGAATTATATCAATTGATTTAATTTATAATGAATAATAATTGCAAACAGAAATAAAATATAGAATTTCATGAATTATTTTACTAGTTAAAAAGTTTTTTTTACGCGCGTGTGATGTATGTTATCTACATTAATTTATATTAGAATTAAAGACAATTTGCATAAAGAAATTGTATAATTTATATTTTTATGTATGTAAAAGCATACTATAAAGTATAATAGCCCGCTCGATATACTATGTTAAGATACATATTGTATCAATCTTTGTTTACAATCTTTAATAAGAAAAATAAGGTATACTAAATAATATTTTTTATAAAATAATGGGTATACACATTAACAAAAATGTGAAGCAAGCCATGTGCATTCTGTGCAAAATCTGTGATAAAAATATCGGTTCTTCTTCTGCATCATATGACATGTCGACTCATAATATTACAGACGTCATTTCCATCTACTTAACTCTCATAATCCTAGCATTAGTTGGTCATCATTGCCTCTGCGTATTAATTATAAATGTATTACAAATTAATGAGACATTGTATTTAATCATAGTTTTAAAATGTCAGTATATATTTAGTTTGACTAATACATATTAACTTTTCATTTATATTCTAAAATATTTTTTTAATTTTTCTAAAAATAAGATTATACTTTATATATTGTGTATATATATATATACAATATATAAAAAGTAAAATCTTATTTTTAGAAAAATTAAAAGAAATATTTTAGAATACAAATGAAAAGTTAATACATTATACATATACATATATATATGTATAATGTACAATATTATATATTTTTTTTTAAGTATGAACAGAATGGTTTTCGAGATATTTAATCACACAGAAAATAAATTGTCAATTTATATAGAGCAATTCTACATGTAAAGTATATATGAATATCCTTGCTTCAAAAAATCGATAAGAAAACAGTTTAGGTAAAAGGTAAAAAGAAACACAAAGGTACTCTATGCATTATATATAATTTTATATGTAATTATATGTAATTATATGTAAAATACTATTATATGTAATTTTAGAGAGAATTATAAAAAATATAAATACATCGCGCGATAATCTTTGCCATAATCTTTTCGTACTAAATACTGTCTATATTTTCGCTTTGTATACTGTTAGCGCAGTGATATAAATCGGGAAATGTCAAAAATTGCAGTTTTCTTTTATTCATTTCAAATCGTAGACATGCTATAAATACTACTGCAGCATATCGTTTGTATAATAATTAAAAAAAGTTAATTATATTATTTACATATTATAATTCAATTAATTCACTTGTGCTATAGATTTTATAAAGAATATTGCATACTTAGCAAGGTCATCCGAAAGTAAGAAATGCTGTTTGATATTGGTTGCGAGAGAACCTGGCAAGTCCTCGACAATTTTAAACACTCTTTTCACATTATCATATTGTCGTCAACAACTCTTCAGTGTCATCCCTGTCTTCTTTGCCACTTCGTCCATATCCTTTCTACTTTTGGATGTTATTTTCTTTCCCAGTAATTCGCGTATAACAACATCATCAAATTCATAGTACCTGAAATAAATAATGATTTATATCAGTATCTCGCAAGGAATTAATAACAGTTTCAATTTTACGATCACTAGATTACATCATACTTTGATTCTTACATTTCTATAAGCATTTGACTAGTTTGAGGTTCTATCTGAAAGGCCAGCTGTTCGCTGGCGAGCTTAGTAGGAGTGTGAAATAATTTCTTAAGTAGAGCATAGGTGCGATAGTGATCAAGTATGTCAGATGCGACCAGCTCAAGCGGTGCATTAGTCTGTTGACATATTCCTGGCTGATGCAGAATATTGACTGCCTCGCTGGCTAAAAAGAGACATCCATTATAATAGATTAATAAAACCAATTTATGTGCAGGCAAGTAAGTAGAAGGTTAGATTATATTCCTATCACTCACAAGAATGCCCGTCGAGCCAAAGCTGATAGATTTCAGGATCGACCAGAGTGTTATTGTTAATAGACACATCAACCTCCGACAACATGTTGAGATTAAGTTTACGCTGTCATTTTACACGAGTCCATCACAGACACGAGATCATCGCAAAAGTCATACTGACATCGACCTGAGACGAACCTGACACGTTCTGTTTGAGAAAACTCGTTTATATAAAATCATTATCATGTTTCCACGTATAAAAGTTACGGAATCTCATCGACGAAAAAGCTATCATATTTACTATATTTAGGTTAAATATAATTCCATGTTGGCCACCATGTTGGCTGTGACGTTTAGTACCGACGCTCGTTTGACTCATGTAGTACCGACGCTCGTTTGACTCACGTGGTGTCGCGTTTGAATTAGAAACGGCGAAACAGCATACTAGAAACGGTGCGCGTCTTCGAAGACCTACGTGAAATCATATCTGTGCGAATCGGTGCAAATCGGCGTCATCATCCGGCGATGAGACGAAAATAATGAAGATCTCTTATGTCGAAAGGTAATTAAATGGATATAAATGAGCGAGATCGTATTTCGATGTATAAATTGAGCGATTGAAATATCGATTCTCTTCACCGGCGAACTCGTCGGCCGTGCGCGCGCGGAGAAGTGCTTATTTCATTCATATAAAAAGCTATTTCCAACTGCCTTATATATTGTTAATGTTTTATATATTATTAAATTATATCACATTACATAGTATCATATTATATGCATTATTAGTGGATTTATTATTTATCGTAAGGAAGAGGCGGTTATACGCTGCGTATATGTATATGTAGACGATAAATTTATAATAAAATAACACAAAATAACATGCAAAAAACTCATATTTTCTGTCTTTCGATGAATATTTCTGAGAATGTCATTCTCATGACGAATATTTCATAATGTAGTATCGCAAATATTTAATAATGTTAGTATCTTTTTGTGATATAGATCGCCGGATCGCCGCGCGCTATTAATATTGGGATGAGAAAATGGCATTCGAGTACTGTGCTGTTAGCGGACAATTTCCTCCACGAAATGGTGAGTGCAGTAAAATATTTTTAAATTTATTATAATAATTGTGTTAAACTGAGAGAGAGAGAGAGAGAGAGAGAGAGAGAGAGAGAGAGAGAGAGAGAGAGAGAGAGAGAGAGAGAGAGAGAATTTTTCGCTATCGAGAAATTAATATATTCCATTGTAAAAATCGACAAAGATAATTAAATTTTAATATAATTCTGATGAGATAATTAACATCAGTTATCAATAAAATAATTAAAAGTTTCGTTAGTTTCGTCGTTGATTAAAATTTACATCAATTTTCAACTTTGGAAGCAATAATTTGCAAAATACTGTACTACGTATTTAAGCGCGAGGAGTCAATTAAACTCAACAATCATTTTTATTGCGTTACGATTCTACATTTTTTTTTGCTCTTTCATTAATATCATAATATGAAGCATGAGTGTGTTATATTTTAGATTTTAATTGGATGTTTTTGATCGGATACTATTTTCATCATTTTAAATATTTTAAAATGAGCTTTTAATTATAGTTCTTAAAATAAAAATAATATTAGAAATTAATCTAGAAATTAATTATTATTATATTTGTGTGCATAATGTTTTACAATTTAATTCACCAAGTGCCTTTAATTTCTTTGCCCTTAATTTTTAATTCGCTATTTTAAAAAGTTTTTTATTGCTTATATAAAATTCTATTGTTTAGCAAATTTAATATGTTTCAAAAGATAATTATATGACAGTACTTTCCTAATTATTTAAATACTTTACAAGAAACTCTAAATTCTTAATAAAATTTGAAAAAATGCACAGCAATTCCGCAAACGTAAATTTGCTGTGCTTTCTTTAAATTCAAAATACCGTTTTTGCAACGTAGCTCCTATTTAACTTGCATTCCTTAAGAGCGTCTTCTTGCGGCATTATCAGCCGCGAATTAAAGTCGCTGCCCGGCTTCAAGATACAGCTGTCGAGTAAAAAGATCACACGATGTTACGTGGCGATACGGCCCTGTCGCATGTCAATGCTTTATCGGCGATGCATTATTTTTATTTTTTCGTCGCAATTAGTAAATGCTTGATTAAAGTAATCGCCGGACTTTGGAGCGAAATAATACGGACGGTGTCGTAGCTCGCGCGGACGCAATTAATTCGCGGCGAGGCGACGTCACGTAACGTTAAATTTATCGTTATCGTGCGGGAAACGCGCGTTAACCGGCTACGACTGCTAACGCGAGCGAATAATTATTGTAATACCGTAACAAAACCTGGCTGGACGCCGGATTCGCGTCTTGACCGAGTATATCGATCGGGCCATGTAGAACAGAATGATGAATAAGATTCTCGTCAACTATGTATAATGAGATAAAAAGTATGATGCTCCTTCCTCTCCTTCTTCAGGCTAAAATAAACAATGTCGTTCTCTATGAAATATAGGAAAAATATAATTTAATATATTATTAACGCAATTTAATATATTATTAACTTCTCTTTGAAATGATGACTGATGTTCTACTAACTTTGAAGTTTTTTTGCAACTCTGTAATAATGTTGTTATATTATATTATAACTCGTATATATTTTCTAAAGCAAACAATAATATTAAAAAATTTTAACATAAAAAATTAATATTCTGAGAATGAATTTTATTTTATATATATAATTATGTTATTATTCCATTTAAAGTCACAGGACAGAATTATATCAATTGATTTAATTTACAATGAATAATAATTGCAAACAGAAATAAAATATAGAATTTCATGAATTATTTTACTAGTTAAAAAGTTTTTTTTACGCGCGTGTGATGTATGTTATCTACATTAATTTATATTAGAATTAAAGACAATTTGCATAAAGAAATTGTATAATTTATATTTTTATGTATGTAAAAGCATACTATAAAGTATAATAGCACGCTCGATATATACTATGTTAAGATACATATTGTATCAATCTTTGTTTACAATCTTTAATAAGAAAAATAAGGTATACTAAATAATATTTTTTATAAAATAATGGGTATACACATTAACAAAAATTTGAAACAAGCCATGTGCAAAATCTGTGATAAAAATATCGGTTCTTCTTCTGCATCATATGACATGTCGACTCATAATATTACAGACGTCATTTCCATCTACTTAACTCTCATAATCCTAGCATTAGTTGGTCATCATTGCCTCTGCGTATTAATTATAAATGTATTACAAATTAATGAGACATTGTATTTAATCATAGTTTTAAAATGTCAGTATATATTTATTTTGACTAATACATATTAATTTTTCATTTATATTCTAAAATATTTTTTTAATTTTTCTAAAAATAAGATTATACTTTATATATTGTATATATATATATATACAATATATAAAAAGTACAATCTTATTTTTAGAAAAATTAAAAGAAATATTTTAGAATACAAATGAAAAGTTAATACATTATACATATACATATATATATGTATAATGTACAATATTATATATTTTTTTTTAAATATGAACAGAATGGTTTTCGAGATATTTAATCACACAGAAAATAAATTGTCAATTTATATAGAGCAATTCTACATGTAAAGTATATATGAATATCCTTGCTTCAAAAAATCGATAAGAAAACAGTTTAGGTAAAAGGTAAAAAGAAACAAAGATACTCTATGCATTATATACTATTATATGTAATTTTAGAGAGAATTATAAAAAATATAAATGCATCGCGCGATAATCTTTGCCATAATCTTTTCGTATTATATACTGTCTATATTTTCGCTTTGTATACTGTTAGCGCAGTGATATAAATCGGAAAATGTCAAAAATTGCAATTTTCTTTTATTCATTTCAAATCGTAGACATGCTATAAATACTACTGCAGCATATCGTTTGTATAATAATTAAAAAAAGTTAATTATATTATTTACATATTATAATTCAATTAATTCACTTGTGCTATAGATTTTATAAAGAATATTGCATACTTAGCAAGGTCATCCGAAAGTAAGAAATGCTGTTTGATATTGGTTGCGAGAGAACCTGGCAAGTCCTCGACAATTTTAAACACTCTTTTCACATTATCATATTGTCGTCAACAACTCTTCAATGTCATCCCTGTCTTCTTTGCCACTTCGTCCATATCCTTTCTACTTATGGATGTTATTTTCTTTCCCAGTAATTCGCGTATAACAACATCATCAAATTCGTAGTACCTGAAATAAATAATGATTTATATCAGTATCTCGCAAAGAATTAATAACAGTTTCAATTTTACGATCACTAGATTACATCATACTATGATTCTTACATTTCTATAAGCATTTGACTAGTTTGAGGTTCTATCTGAAAGGCCAGCTGTTCGCTGGCGAGCTTAGTAGGAGTGTGAAATAATTTCTCAAGTAGAGCATAGGTGCGATAGTGATCAAGTATGTCAGATGCGACCAGCTCAAGCGGTGCATTAGTCTGTTGACATATTCCTGGCTGATGCAGAATATTGACTGCCTCGCTGGCTAAAAAGAGACATCCATTATAATAGATTAATAAAACCAATTTATGTGCAGGCAAGTAAGTAGAAGGTTAGATTATATTCCTATCACTCACAAGAATGCCCGTCGAGCCAAAGCTGATAGATTTCAGGATCGACCAGAGTGTTATTGCTAATAAACACATCAACCTCCGACAACATGTTGAGATTAAGTTTACGCTGTCATTTTACACGAGTCCATCACAGACGCGAGATCATCGCAAAAGTCATACTGACATCGACCTGAGACGAACCTGACACGTTCTGTTTGAGAAAACTCGTTTATATAAAATCATTATCATGTTTCCACGTATAAAAGTTACGGAATCTCATCGACGAAAAAGCTATCGATCATATTTACTATATTTAGGTTAAATATAATTCTATGTTGGCCACCATGTTGGCTGTGACCAGCGACCCGATCACCGCGCTTTGGTCCGCCATATTGACTGACTCGATACTTCGATATATCGATACATTGATACTTCGAGAATCGCAATATTTTCAAATAGAACGGTCATACAAGAAGGCGTCGCGGCGGAGCGTGCAGTCGCATCTGAATCGCTCCGTATTTCTCGCAATTTTCACCGCGAAAAACAAAGATTTTTATTCTAGTGGTGTATCTCTCGTGCGAGTAATCATCGTAGGTAAGTTGCGTAATTGTGTCGACCGTTTGGCGTGAAAATTGGCGTTAAATTCCGCGTATAATTATTCCGGTGTGCCTCCCTGTTGCTGCGCGTGATTTGGCGCAAGACCGTGGCCCGTATTCTCAGCTCACATTTATCGCTAAACGTGCCTCTAAATGTGTCTTATAAGACTTCTGATTGGCTACGAGCCACTTTTAGAGGCACATTTAGCGATAAATGTGAGCTGAGAATATGTGTCTCTTGATACAATTATTATCACCTCGGCATCGACAATATCCGCGTTTGTAGTTCCCGAATCTAAATTGTCTTTACATATTTCAAGTTATTTTTTCTGCAAAGTGCAACGGGAGTGTAAGATTATCGTCAGATAAATATCGTAATTCTGTAATTATAGTTGCGTGTATCCCGCGAATACAGTATGTCTCGAAATCAATAACATGCTTATTAACAAGATATATTGCATAAGATATACATTTTTTTAGTAAATGGTTAAAGAATTTGATTTTTATTTTGTAAAATATAATTTGAGAAAGTGATGTATATATAAATATTGTACAAAAAATATTGTATAAATATTTGTTTCAGATACTGCTGTGATATTCCTGATACTGTTTAGCTGTTGTTGCAGAATGATATATTGACCGTTACAACGACTGGTGAGTAAAATAATTGAATTTTTCTTTTTGCAATGACCGATTATTATATGATACTTACCTGTATAAATAATTATATGAATTTTTATTATATTTTCTTGATGGCAAAACATAATTTGTTTTAAACTTTGCTTTGTTAACGATAAATACGAAATTTATATACAAATTATGCAAATAATTTAAAATCTACAATAGTACATATCTATTGTAGAAATCTGTTATTATTATATGGCTTGTCAATGCATAGAAATTTATGATAAATGATAAATAATAAATAATATTTTTTATGAAAATAACATTTAATAAAACCATATATTAATTTGTTTATATTTATAAAATTTATTTTATAAAATCTATATTAACATTTATATAAAAATAAACCACAAACTGTCTTTAGAATAAATTAGAAAAATATGTATATATCTACACAGATATATAAATATTTTTATAATTTATTCTAAAGACAGTTTGTGGTTAATTTTTATATAAATGTTAATATAGGTTTTATAAAATAAGTTTTATAAACATAAATATAAATATATGGTTTTATTAAATGTTATTTTTATAAAACAACACAAGCGCGCGCATTTATTTACGGAAATTGTTTAGTTTTTAATAAATTTAACAAATCGCGAATGTTTTATCGCGAAGAATTTTTTATATAAATTTTCCTAAAACTGATTAATTTTACATCAATTGAATTTATATTAATTGCAAATATTTTATTTTAAAATATATATTATATATAAAATACAATTTTGATACAAACAATATGCACGAGATGTATATAATGTTATAACAAGATTAATATCTCAATATTAAATTTTTTATAAAGACGTATACACAATATGAGAGAACATGAAACATTTATAATTTACAGTATTCTTATATTGATTGTGCAAAATATTCATTATGTCTTTCAAATCTCACATCATTTATTATGGATGTTATTTAATAAACTTTTGAGGTGTAACAACAACTACGGGCAACGGACAAAAATACGGGTTTTGCGCGGATAAATACAAATATAAATACGCATTTTAGATTTCCGCTTGCAAAATTTGTTCGTTTTCTAAACGTTTATAATTTCATATTTATATCATACAATTCGATTCCGGACATTCGCGAGGCAAGATGGAAAATTTTCTGATTCAGAGCAATTAATTTATTATATAACATCTATTTTCGTAAATTTCCGTGGATAATTTTAAATAAAAAAATTATAAGAAAGACATTTTTTAATTAATATTTTAATGAACACTCGTGTATCTTTTGTGACTTGAAGGACGCGCGCACGTCTAATATGCGATTTAACTTATATTATAAATATCCTATTTGTATGAAATATGATAATAAATTTCACAATGTTTACCTTCCATGCGCAAGTCTTTCAAACGTTGCTCCAATTTTTTAATTTCTGGATTTGATTCAGAAACATCTACATTAGAAACATTTACATTGTCTTTATTCAATAGTTCTGCTAATTCTTTTTTCAACTCGGCATTCGAGTCTGTGAGAGTCAATGTCTCAGATAAAATTGCATCTATTTCTTGTTTCTCTTCTAAAATCTAGTCAATGAATAATAGATATTAATGTATCTTTTTTGTTACAATCACTTACTAAATATGTATAATAATGCATAATAATTTCCTACCTTATTAATATCGTCCATAATGTCTCTAACATTGCATTCCATTAAACCATTTTGTCCTATTTTCTTCAATACATCAGATGCAGTCTTGTAAGCAGACAATACAGCAGAATTAGAATGTGCATTTTCAATATTGGTGATTAGAGTGCGTAAGTTTGCAAGAGCTTGTGCACGCTTTTCTATGGTTTTTTCCAATTCAATCTTTCTTCTTAAGCATGTTTTTGCCATCTGACGCAGTTCTTTCGTCAAGTACGATTTTGCTTCATTGATAATATTAAGTTTCTCTTGCTCCATAAGTTCTATCTCTTTGATCAGCTCATTTTCTAGCTTCATCAGTTTATATGTGCCTTCTTCGACTTCTAATTTCATTTACTTTCTGTAGTAATTTTAACCAGTAATTAACTGCTTGAATTGAAATTTTTTCTGAAAGCAACCTTTTTCTATGCCTTAAACATTCCAACACTAATCTCACTGTATTCTCTGAAATCTGATTCTTAATTTTGCTCCTGCAATATTGTACTACATCAGAGATTGGGAATAAAACATTGTCCTTTTTAATGTCAGCAATGGAAAGAATAATATCACCCAATTCCCGAACAATTTGCAAGTGTATGTATTTCACTTCTATGTTATTTGTATTCTGACCTACTATATAATTCTTTACTTTGGAAAAAGACCAGTTAATTGTTTTTTTTTATAAATATATCAATTGACCATGCTGTCCATGTTTCGCATGGTTCTTGTAAAAAATCAGTCTCTTGAATTATTTCATTATTTCTGGAAAATTTTAATAAAATATATATATATATTAAGATATATGATAACATTAAAGAGCGCACATCAAATTAAATAATATATCTGATTTATATAGACAATAACACATATACACAAATAATTATCTATATTATAATAAAGACAATCATTGACTAATAATAACTAAAGTAGAAATATTTAATTAAATTACTGCATATTATATTTAATAAACTATAATACCTGAGAAGCTCTTCAATCACAGTAACCAGACAAAGAAGTGTGCAACCTCTACTTTTAAAAGCTTCATTTAAATCGAAGATAGAAAAACTGCATAAAATTAAAATTTTATGTGCATACAATAATAATTTTTTGAATTATTAATTATTTTGGGCGCTGCTACTATTTGAATTCTACGTTTATATTACAGATCAATTTAAGCTGAAGTCCCTGTGACAACCTTAGAGGAGGAGCAGGCCTAGGAGAGGCATCGGGCACCGGCGAAGCAACCGTAGTGTGAGTATTGTTATTTGTAAATTAATTATTATAAATCGCATACACGCATTAATTCGGTTTATTTGAATTATTTAAAAAAAGAAAGAGTTAGTCACAAAAATATTTTTATAATTTTTTTTTATAAATCCTGTAAAAGTTTCTATTATTAAAAAATGGTTTTTTTTTCAAAATTTAGAAAATTATTTAATTATATATCCGCTCAATATTATACGCATCAAATATAAAATTAAATGTGCATACAATAATAATTTTTTGAATTATTAATTATTTTGGGCGCTGCTACAATTTGAATTCTACGTTTATATTACAGATCAATTTAAGCTGAAGTCCCTGTGACAACCTTAGAGGAGGAGCAGGCCTAGGAGAGGCATCGGGCACCGGCGAAGCAACCGTAGTGTGAGTATTGTTATTTGTAAATTAATTATTATAATTCGCGTACACGCATTAATTCGGTTTATTTGAATTATTTAAAAAAAGAAAGAGTTAGACACAAAAATATTTTTATGAATTTTTTTTATAAATCCTGTAAAAGTTCCTATTATAAAAAAATTGTTTTTTTTTCAAAATTTAAAAAATTATTTCATTATATATCCGCTCATTATTATACGTCAAATATAAAATTAAATGCGTACAATAATAATTTTTTGAATTATTAATTATTTTGGGCGCTGCTACAATTTGAATTTTATTTTTATGTTACAGATCACTTTAAGCTGACATCCCTGACAACCTGAGAGGAGGAGAAAGCCTAGGAGAAACATCGGGCACCGGCGGAGCAACCCTAGGGTGAGTATCGTTATTTGTATATTAATTATTATAAGTCGCGTACAAGCATTAATTCGGTTCATTTATTTGAATGATTTAAACAAAAGAAACTCAGAGAAAAAGAAGCTTTTAAATAAATCGTATAAAAATTTCCATTTTATTTAAAAAATAGTTTTTTTAGAATTTATAAAATTATTCCATATTTATATATCTGTTTATTATTGTATGCATTGGATATAAAATTCAGCGCGTACAATAATAACAATTTCTTGAAATATTAATTATTTTCAGCACTGCTATAATTTGGATTTTATATTTGTATGTTACAGACAACGTAGCTTCAATAACTCAACAACTCCGCTGTTGCGCATCGGTGCCGGTGAGTGACAACTTTTCTTTAACTTTTGAGGTAACGGATTTGTGGAGATTATAGATGTAGATTGTAGATTGTAGTTAGGTCCGTTGCCTAAAAATGGATGAGCTAGAACAAATTAGGTTAAATATCTTTTAATAAATTCTCTTAATATGCATCTGTTCCAAACATAAGTTAAAGCACAAATTAAAGAAGGAGAATTATAGAAAGCAATTTTTACAATTAAAAAATTTTATCTAATTTATTTAATAAAGAAAGTGCTAATTTTAAAAATTACATGTAATGATAATAATTAAAATTCTTATATCGCATCGATGATATTCTAATTTATTATAGCTCATCCGTCTATGTTTTAGAATTTAGAACTTGTTTAGTAGAATTTCATTTCTGCGCTCTCTAAATATATGTTGAATTAATGTTATTTTATTATAGATTATATAGTATCTGGATGGTTAATCCTTAAGGATAAACTTTAACTTTAAGGTTTATCTTGAAGGTTTATCCTGAAGGAGAAGGACCCTAAACACAGCATTGCCACGAGTCTTAATGGCTCTTATGTGGCGCGCTCATTTGATGGGTTGGACGCACGTGCGTCGTCGGTTTCCGATGTGTCGCGGATCGGCATTCGCGACGTCGTCGCGTCTTCGCGTAATAGCCCGAATTCATTATTGTCATCGAGGATCGCACTTCCGATGCCGACAGAATGGGATGTCTCTTTGAGGCGTTGCGAATGCAACGTCTTCATGCCTAGTGTTTCGCGACACGAGGTGATGCCGGCCGCGTGCGTATGGCATGTACATCCACGTACGATGCTTGCGCGGTTTTGAGTTCATTCTCAAGTTTCGGCTGATTGAGGTACACGCTCTGCTTAGACAAACGGTTCGATCCGAATCGGTAGATTGTCTTGGAATCGTTGTTAATGGGTTCCTTCTCTTTTACCGTCTACCAGCCATATATCGCAATGATATTTATATTTCGCATGGGTCGGCTGACGAGACTAACTTAGGTACGATTTCAGCTCGCGAAAAGAGGTTGCACTCCCATTTTCTAGATTGTCTATATTGTTAGCATCGAAAATGGGTATCTTCACTCTTTTCGCGTCTACCTGCCTTGTGATATCGCCTGTGGTATAGCACCCTGGCGTCTCATTCGAAATCTGCCTAATCGAGTTCGAGTCGGACTGAGATACGAATAGGCACGGACAAGAGTCGAGCGAATCCCATTCGCGACGATTCCATCTTCTTCCGCTTCGGGCTTAATCTTTGCTCGAAAGTACCGTTGCTATCCCGACTTGTTGACTCGAAGTGTGATTTTCATGTGAAATGGGCTTCGATCGTAAAATTCGGGAGTGCCGTTAAAAGTATCGCGCGTACAAGTGCGGGAGTAAAGACAATGACGTTTAAAGACAATGTCGCGTGTGTTAGTCAACGGACTTTAACAACCCTGCCAATCTGAGAGGAGGAGGAGGCCTAGGAGAGGCACCTGGTACCGGCGCAACAATCCTGAGGTATTTATTATTTTGTATATTAATTGTTATATAAATCGCGTACGCGCATTAATTCGGTTTATTTGAATTATTGAAAAAAAGAAAGAATTAGACAAAAATACTCTTATGGACTTTTTTTATAAATCCTGTAAAAGTTTCTATTAAAAAAAAAAAATAGATTTTTCTAAAACTTAGAAAATTATTTCATTATATATGCGCTCAATATTATACGTCAAATATAAAATTAAATGCTTACAATAATAATTTTTTAAATTATTAATTATTTTGGGCGCTGCTACAATTCGAATTCTATTTTTTAATTACAGATCAATTTAAGCTGACATCCCTGACAATCTGCGAGGAGGAGGAGGCCTAGGAGAGGCACCTGGCACCGGCGCAGCAATCCTGAGGTATTTATTATTTTGTATATTAATTGTTATATAAATCGCGTACGCGCATTAATTCGGTTTATTTGAATTATTGAAAAAAAGAAAGAATTAGACAAAAATACTCTTATGGGCTTTTTTTATAAATCCTGTAAAAGTTTCTATTAAAAAAAAAAATAGATTTTTCCAAAACTTAGAAAATTATTTCATTATATATGCGCTCAATATTATACGTCAAATATAAAATTAAATGCTTACAATAATAATTTTTTAAATTATTAATTATTTTGGGCGCTGCTACAATTCGAATTCTATTTTTTAATTACAGATCAATTTAAGCTGACATCCCTGACAATCTGAGAGGAGGAGGAGGCCTATGAGGGGGGAGAGGCATCGGACACCAGCGGAGCAACCCTAGGGTGAGTATCATTGTTTGAATATTAATTATTATAAGTCGCGTATACACGCATTAATTCGGTTCATTTATTTGAACGATTAAAACAAAAAAGACTCAGAGAGGAAGAGAAACTTTTATATAAATCGTATACAAATTTCTATTTTATTTAAAGAATTTTTTTTTAATTTATAAAATTATTCCATATTTATATATTTGTTTATTATTGTATGCATCGGATATAAAATTCGGCGCGTACAGTATTAACAATTTCTTGAAATATTAATTATTTTCAGCACTGCTATAATTTGGATTTTATATTTGTATGTTACAGACAACGTAGCTTCAATAACTCAACAACTCCGCTGCTGCGCATCAGTGTCGGTGAGTGACTTTCTTTAACTTTTGAGGTAACGGATTTGTGGAAATTGTAGATGTAGATTGTAGATTGTAGTTAGGTCCGTTGCCTAAAGATGGATGAGCTAGAAGAGATTAGATTAAATAACTCTTAATAAGAGATCTTTCAATATCCATTACATCTATTGCAAAAGTAAATTATAAATTATAAAGTAAATAATAAATTATAAATTAAAGAAGGAAAATTATAGAAAGCATTTTTTTAATTAATATATTTTATTTGATTTATTGAATATAGAACGCTAGTATTTTATTGAATATAGAACGCTAATAATTTTATTAATTAAATGCGATGGTAACTTAATCTTATAACTTGCGCCAATCTTATCTTAATTTTTTATAGCCCATCCATCTATATTGTAGAATTTTGTAGTTAAACTTTGCTTTAACTGATGTAAAGCCTAGTGGTCAGTTAATTAAATTACCCGTAAAGGGATGATAAATGATATATATGTTTAATTAATTTCATTTTGTTTTATAAATTACATTATATTATAAATTATATTATAAAATATGTATTACTATAAAAATTTCAATCAATTAATTTTGATTCAAAACTTGGCTTTTTCTTGGATAAAGTAAAGTCATATTAAATTCAACATCCAACGAATGATCGTAATGTCACACGATCGTCAACGAGCGTGATATGTTCACGCTTATCTGCTGGCAATAATAATTAGCCGGCAAAAGAAGGAGTTTTTCTTCTTTCTCGATCGAAATACGTGCGTTTAACAAACTGTCAACGCAAACGGGCGCATATAAAATCTTTGCGCTTTCTATTCGCCGACAATAAGTAGCCGGCAATGAAAGGAGTGTTTATCTCCTATTTCGATTTCTGGTTAGAGATCGAGAATGTAGCCAGGAAAGGTAGGTCCAACTGACTCGAAGAATTGATATAGGCTACGAAAAATAAACGGCCAATACTGACCAAAATGCGTAGCGAGAAGTACATTTGATAGTACCATTGAGAGGATACGGAAATGTTTCGCGATACTATATATTTTACCTACGTATATACAATAGCATGTAATCAGGAATGTAATCGATTCATTCGATTAGGACACGCGAGTAGAGCACGCGAGTAGGGCACGCGATTAGGGCACAGGCGATTACAGAACGCAATATTGCTAAATTTCACTCTTAAAATAATTGAATATCATTATACATGATTAAAAAATAGACATTAATATCATCTCATTGTTAATATTATTCTCATTATATATAAATAATTTTATATGTATATAAAATTATTTAGGTATACATAAATAAAATTTATACGTAAATAAAATTTTATATACATATAAAATTATTTATGTAAAGGAACGATTTTAATCCGAATTATTATAACTATTATATTTATCGGTTTAAATTTATAATTTATTTATAATTTAAACTGATAAATATAACAGTTATAATAATTCAGATTAAATTTATATTATCGGAGTAAAATCGTGTCGCGTGTATAAATGCGGGAGTGCCGTGAAAAGTATCGAGCGTTCGCTTTCATCGTGCCGAATGCCGATGAACTTTTACATAAACTTTTCGCGAGTAAACTGTTTGTTTACTCGCAACGTGTGAATTAAAAGGAAGAGATTGAGCGATTGAAAGGAAGAGAAGAGAAAAGAAGAAGAGGCATCGGGTGCCGGCGGAGCTACCCTGAGGTGAATATTATTTATATGTTTATTAGTTGTATTTGGGCACTGTTACAGCTTGGATTTAGTTTCTGTTACAGATCAACATACTTGAAGACTTTAACATCCTGAGAGGAGGAGGAGGTCTGGGAGAGGCATCGGGCGCCAACGGATCAATCCTGGAGTGAGTATTTATTATTTTTTTTTAATTATATTGAATCAAGATTTACAATATTATTTAATTGAATTTGTGCTTATTGTTGGACGCATCGAATATACGTGAAATTCTATGCGTATAACAATAAGTTTTTTAAATATTAAATATTTTATGTGGTTTTTTAATTTGGATTTTATTTCAATGTTACAGAACAACGCAGCTTAGGACCTTGGCATCCTGAGAGGAGGAGGAGGTCTGGGAGAGGCATCGGGCGCCAACGGATCAATCCTGGAGTGAGTATTTATTATTTTTTTATAATTATATTGAATCAAGATTTCTAAAATTATTTAATTGCATTTGTGCTTAGTGTTGGACGCATCGAATATACGTGAAATTCTATGCGTATAACAATAAGTTTTTTAAATATTGAATATTTTATGTGGTTTTTTTTAAATTTGGATTTAATTTCTGTTACAGAACAACGCAGCTGAGGACTTTGGCAACCTGAGAGGAGGAAGAGGTCTGGGAGAGGCATCGGGCACCGGCGGAGCAACGTTAGGGTGAGTTTCGTTATTTGTATATTAATTATTATAAATCGTGTATACACGCATTAATTCGGTTTATTTGAATTATTAAAAAAAAGGAAGAGTTAGACAAAAATATTTTTATGAATTTTTTTTATAAATCCTGTAAAAGTTTCTATTTAAAAGAAATTATTTTTTCAAAATTGAGAAAATTATTTCAATATATATCCGCTCATTATATTATACGTTAAATATAAAATTAAATGTGCATACAATAATAATTTTTTGAATTATTAATTATTTTGGGCGCTGCTACAATTTGAATTCTACGTTTATATTACAGATCAATTTAAGCTGAAGTCCCTGTGACAAACTTAGAGGAGGAGCAGGCCTAGGAGAGGCATCGGGCACCGGCGAAGCAACCGTAGTGTGAGTATTGTTATTTGTAAATTAATTATTATAAATCGCGTACACGCATTAATTCGGTTTATTTGAATTATTTAAAAAAAGAAAGAGTTAGACACAAAAATATTTTTATGAATTTTTTTTATAAATCCTGTAAAAGTTCCTATTATAAAAAAATTGTTTTTTTTTCAAAATTTAAAAAATTATTTCATTATATATCCGCTCATTATTATACGTCAAATATAAAATTAAATGCGTACAATAATAATTTTTTGAATTATTAATTATTTTGGGCGCTGCTACAATTTGAATTTTATTTTTATGTTACAGATCACTTTAAGCTGACATCCCTGACAACCTGAGAGGAGGAGAAAGCCTAGGAGAAACATCGGGCACCGGCGAAGCAATCGTAGTGTGAGTAATGTTATTTGTAAATTAATTATTATAAATCGCGTACACGCATTAATTCGGTTTATTTGAATTATTTAAAAAAAGAAAGAGTTAGTCACAAAAATATTTTTATAATTTTTTTTTATAAATCCTGTAAAAGTTTCTATTATAAAAAAATTGTTTTTTTTTCAAAATTTAGAAAATTATTTAATTATATATCCGCTCATTATATTATACGTTAAATATAAAATTAAATGCATACAATAATAATTGTTTGAATTATAAATTATTTTGGGCGCTGCTATAATTTTAATTCTATTTTTATGTCACAGATCAATTTAAGCAGACATCCTTGACAACCTGAGAGGAGGAGGAGGCTTAGGAGAGGTATCATGCACCAGCGGAGCAATCCTAGGGTGAGTATCGTTATTTGTATATTAATTATTATAAATCGTGTATACACGCATTAATTCGGTTTATTTGAATTATTAATAAAAAGGAAGAGTTAGACAAAAATATTTTTATGAATTTCTTTTATAAATCCTGTAAAAGTTTCTATTTAAAAGAAATTGTTTTTTCAAAATTTAGAAAATTATTTCAATATATATCCGCTCATTATATTATACGTTAAATATAAAATTAAATGCATACAATAATAATTGTTTGAATTATTAATTATTTTGGGCGCTGCTACAATTTGAATTCTACGTTTATATTACAGATCAATTTAAGCTGAAGTCCCTGTGACAACCTTAGAGGAGGAGCAGGCCTAGGAGAGGCATCGGGCACCGGCGAAGCAACCGTAGTGTGAGTATTGTTATTTGTAAATTAATTATTATAAATCGCGTACACGCATTAATTCGGTTTATTTGAATTATTTAAAAAAAGAAAGAGTTAGTCACAAAAATATTTTTATAATTTTTTTTTATAAATCCTGTAAAAGTTTCTATTATAAAAAAATTGTTTTTTTTTTCAAAATTTAGAAAATTATTTAATTATATATCCGCTCATTATTGTACGCATCAAATATAAAATTAAATGCGTACAATAATAATTTTTTGAATTATTAATTATTTTGGGCGTTGCTACTATTTGAATTCTACGTTTATATTACAGATCAATTTACGCTGAAGTCCCTGTGACAACCTTAGAGGAGGAGCAGGCCTAGGAGAGGCATCGGGCACCGGCGAAGCAACCGTAGTGTGAGTATTGTTATTTGTAAATTAATTATTATAAATCGCGTAGACGCATTAATTCGGTTTATTTGAATTATTTAAAAAAAGAAAGAGTTAGACACAAAAATATTTTTATGATTTTTTTTTATAAATCCTGTAAAAGTTTCTATTATAAAAAAATTGTTTTTTTTTTCAAAATTTAAAAAATTATTTCATTATATATCCGCTCATTATTATACGTCAAATATAAAATTAAATGCGTACAATATTAATTTTTTGAATTATTAATTATTTTGGGCGCTGCTACAATTTGAATTTTATTTTTATGTTACAGATCAATTTAAGCAGACATCCTTGACAACCTGAGCGGAGGAGGAGGCCTAGGAGAGGTATCATGCACCAGCGGAGCAATCCTAGGGTGAGTATCGTTTTTTGTATATTAATTATTATAAATCGTGTATACACGCATTAATTCGGTTTATTTGAATTATTAAAAAAAATGAAGAGTTAGACAAAAATATTTTTATGAATTTTTTTATAAATCCTGTAAAAGTTTCTATTATTAAAAAATGGTTTTTTTTTCAAAATTTAGAAAATTATTTAATTATATATCCGCTCAATATTATACGCATCAAATATAAAATTAAATGTGCATACAATAATAATTTTTTGAATTATTAATTATTTTGGGCGCTGCTACAATTTGAATTCTACGTTTATATTACAGATCAATTTAAGCTGAAGTCCCTGTGACAACCTTAGAGGAGGAGCAGGCCTAGGAGAGGCATCGGGCACCGGCGAAGCAACCGTAGTGTGAGTATTGTTATTTGTAAATTAATTATTATAAATCGCGTACACGCATTAATTCGGTTTATTTGAATTATTTAAAAAAAGAAAGAGTTAGACACAAAAATATTTTTATGAATTTTTTTTATAAATCCTGTAAAAGTTCCTATTATAAAAAAATTGTTTTTTTTTCAAAATTTAAAAAATTATTTCATTATATATCCGCTCATTATTATACGTCAAATATAAAATTAAATGCGTACAATAATAATTTTTTGAATTATTAATTATTTTGGGCGCTGCTACAATTTGAATTTTATTTTTATGTTACAGATCACTTTAAGCTGACATCCCTGACAACCTGAGAGGAGGAGAAAGCCTAGGAGAAACATCGGGCACCGGCGGAGCAACCCTAGGGTGAGTATCGTTATTTGTATATTAATTATTATAAGTCGCGTACAAGCATTAATTCGGTTCATTTATTTGAATGATTTAAACAAAAGAAACTCAGAGAAAAAGAAACTTTTAAATAAATCGTATAAAAATTTCCATTTTATTTAAAAAATAGTTTTTTTAGAATTTATAAAATTATTCCATATTTATATAACTGTTTATTATTGTATGCATTGGATATAAAATTCAGCGCGTACAATAATAACAATTTCTTGAAATATTAATTATTTTCAGCACTGCTATAATTTGGATTTTATATTTGTATGTTACAGACAACGTAGCTTCAATAACTCAACAACTCCGCTGTTGCGCATCGGTGCCGGTGAGTGACAACTTTTCTTTAACTTTTGAGGTAACGGATTTGTGGAGATTATAGATGTAGATTGTAGATTGTAGTTAGGTCCGTTGCCTAAAAATGGATGAGCTAGAACAAATTAGGTTAAATATCTTTTAATAAATTCTCTTAATATGCATCTGTTCCAAACATAAGTTAAAGCACAAATTAAAGAAGGAGAATTATAGAAAGCAATTTTTACAATTAAAAAATTTTATCTAATTTATTTAATAAAGAAAGTGCTAATTTTAAAAATTACATGTAATGATAATAATTAAAATTCTTATATCGCATCGATGATATTCTAATTTATTATAGCTCATCCGTCTATGTTTTAGAATTTAGAACTTGTTTAGTAGAATTTCATTTCTGCGCTCTCTAAATATATGTTGAATTAATGTTATTTTATTATAGATTATATAGTATCTGGATGGTTAATCCTTAAGGATAAACTTTAACTTTAAGGTTTATCTTGAAGGTTTATCCTGAAGGAGAAGGACCCTAAACACAGCATTGCCACGAGTCTTAATGGCTCTTATGTGGCGCGCTCATTTGATGGGTTGGACGCACGTGCGTCGTCGGTTTCCGATGTGCCGCGGATCGGCATTCGCGACGTCGTCGCGTCTTCGCGTAATAGCCCGAATTCATTATTGTCATCGAGGATCGCACTTCCGATGCCGACAGAATGGGATGTCTCTTTGAGGCGTTGCGAATGCAACGTCTTCATGCCTAGTGTTTCGCGACACGAGGTGATGCCGGCCGCGTGCGTATGGCATGTACATCCACGTACGATGCTTGCGCGGTTTTGAGTTCATTCTCAAGTTTCGGCTGATTGAGGTACACGCTCTGCTTAGACAAACGGTTCGATCCGAATCGGTAGATTGTCTTGGAATCGTTGTTAATGGGTTCCTTCTCTTTTACCGTCTACCAGCCATATATCGCAATGATATTTATATTTCGCATGGGTCGGCTGACGAGACTAACTTAGGTACGATTTCAGCTCGCGAAAAGAGGTTGCACTCCCATTTTCTAGATTGTCTATATTGTTAGCATCGAAAATGGGTATCTTCACTCTTTTCGCGTCTACCTGCCTTGTGATATCGCCTGTGGTATAGCACCCTGGCGTCTCATTCGAAATCTGCCTAATCGAGTTCGAGTCGGACTGAGATACGAATAGGCACGGACAAGAGTCGAGCGAATCTCATTCGCGACGATTCCATCTTCTTCCGCTTCGGGCTTAATCTTTGCTCGAAAGTACCGTTGCTATCCCGACTTGTTGACTCGAAGTGTGATTTTCATGTGAAATGGGCTTCGATCGTAAAATTCGGGAGTGCCGTTAAAAGTATCGCGCGTACAAGTGCGGGAGTAAAGACAATGACGTTTAAAGACAATGTCGCGTGTGTTAGTCAACGGACTTTAACAACCCTGCCAATCTGAGAGGAGGAGGAGGCCTAGGAGAGGCACCTGGTACCGGCGCAACAATCCTGAGGTATTTATTATTTTGTATATTAATTGTTATATAAATCGCGTACGCGCATTAATTCGGTTTATTTGAATTATTGAAAAAAAGAAAGAATTAGACAAAAATACTCTTATGGACTTTTTTTATAAATCCTGTAAAAGTTTCTATTAAAAAAAAAAAATAGATTTTTCCAAAACTTAGAAAATTATTTCATTATATATGCGCTCAATATTATACGTCAAATATAAAATTAAATGCTTACAATAATAATTTTTTAAATTATTAATTATTTTGGGCGCTGCTACAATTTGAATTCTATTTTTTAATTACAGATCAATTTAAGCTGACATCCCTGACAATCTGCGAGGAGGAGGAGGCCTAGGAGAGGCACCTGGCACCGGCGCAGCAATCCTGAGGTATTTATTATTTTGTATATTAATTGTTATATAAATCGCGTACGCGCATTAATTCGGTTTATTTGAATTATTGAAAAAAAGAAAGAATTAGACAAAAATACTCTTATGGGCTTTTTTTATAAATCCTGTAAAAGTTTCTATTAAAAAAAAAAATAGATTTTTCCAAAACTTAGAAAATTATTTCATTATATATGCGCTCAATATTATACGTCAAATATAAAATTAAATGCTTACAATAATAATTTTTTAAATTATTAATTATTTTGGGCGCTGCTACAATTCGAATTCTATTTTTTAATTACAGATCAATTTAAGCTGACATCCCTGACAATCTGAGAGGAGGAGGAGGCCTAGGAGAGGCACCTGGCACCGGCGCAGCAATCCTGAGGTATTTATTATTTTGTATATTAATTGTTATATAAATCGCGTACGCGCATTAATTCGGTTTATTTGAATTATTGAAAAAAAGAAAGAATTAGACAAAAATACTCTTATGGGCTTTTTTTATAAATCCTGTAAAAGTTTCTATTAAAAAAAAAAATAGATTTTTCCAAAACTTAGAAAATTATTTCATTATATATGCGCTCAATATTATACGTCAAATATAAAATTAAATGCTTACAATAATAATTTTTTAAATTATTAATTATTTTGGGCGCTGCTACAATTCGAATTCTATTTTTTAATTACAGATCAATTTAAGCTGACATCCCTGACAATCTGAGAGGAGGAGGAGGCCTAGGAGAGGCACCTGGCACCGGCGCAGCAATCCTGAGGTATTTATTATTTTGTATATTAATTGTTATATAAATCGCGTACGCGCATTAATTCGGTTTATTTGAATTATTGAAAAAAAGAAAGAATTAGACAAAAATACTCTTATGGGCTTTTTTTATAAATCCTGTAAAAGTTTCTATTAAAAAAAAAAATAGATTTTTCCAAAACTTAGAAAATTATTTCATTATATATGCGCTCAATATTATACGTCAAATATAAAATTAAATGCTTACAATAATAATTTTTTAAATTATTAATTATTTTGGGCGCTGCTACAATTCGAATTCTATTTTTTAATTACAGATCAATTTAAGCTGACATCCCTGACAATCTGAGAGGAGGAGGAGGCCTATGAGGGGGGAGAGGCATCGGACACCAGCGGAGCAACCCTAGGGTGAGTATCATTGTTTGAATATTAATTATTATAAGTCGCGTATACACGCATTAATTCGGTTCATTTATTTGAACGATTAAAACAAAAAAGACTCAGAGAGGAAGAGAAACTTTTATATAAATCGTATACAAATTTCTATTTTATTTAAAGAATTTTTTTTTAATTTATAAAATTATTCCATATTTATATATTTGTTTATTATTGTATGCATCGGATATAAAATTCGGCGCGTACAGTATTAACAATTTCTTGAAATATTAATTATTTTCAGCACTGCTATAATTTGGATTTTATATTTGTATGTTACAGACAACGTAGCTTCAATAACTCAACAACTCCGCTGCTGCGCATCAGTGTCGGTGAGTGACTTTCTTTAACTTTTGAGGTAACGGATTTGTGGAAATTGTAGATGTAGATTGTAGATTGTAGTTAGGTCCGTTGCCTAAAGATGGATGAGCTAGAAGAGATTAGATTAAATAACTCTTAATAAGAGATCTTTCAATATCCATTACATCTATTGCAAAAGTAAATTATAAATTATAAAGTAAATAATAAATTATAAATTAAAGAAGGAAAATTATAGAAAGCATTTTTTTAATTAATATATTTTATTTGATTTATTGAATATAGAACGCTAGTATTTTATTGAATATAGAACGCTAATAATTTTATTAATTAAATGCGATGGTAACTTAATCTTATAACTTGCGCCAATCTTATCTTAATTTTTTATAGCCCATCCATCTATATTGTAGAATTTTGTAGTTAAACTTTGCTTTAACTGATGTAAAGCCTAGTGGTCAGTTAATTAAATTACCCGTAAAGGGATGATAAATGATATATATGTTTAATTAATTTCATTTTGTTTTATAAATTACATTATATTATAAATTATATTATAAAATATGTATTACTATAAAAATTTCAATCAATTAATTTTGATTCAAAACTTGGCTTTTTCTTGGATAAAGTAAAGTCATATTAAATTCAACATCCAACGAATGATCGTAATGTCACACGATCGTCAACGAGCGTGATATGTTCACGCTTATCTGCTGGCAATAATAATTAGCCGGCAAAAGAAGGAGTTTTTCTTCTTTCTCGATCGAAATACGTGCGTTTAACAAACTGTCAACGCAAACGGGCGCATATAAAATCTTTGCGCTTTCTATTCGCCGACAATAAGTAGCCGGCAATGAAAGGAGTGTTTATCTCCTATTTCGATTTCTGGTTAGAGATCGAGAATGTAGCCAGGAAAGGTAGGTCCAACTGACTCGAAGAATTGATATAGGCTACGAAAAATAAACGGCCAATACTGACCAAAATGCGTAGCGAGAAGTACATTTGATAGTACCATTGAGAGGATACGGAAATGTTTCGCGATACTATATATTTTACCTACGTATATACAATAGCATGTAATCAGGAATGTAATCGATTCATTCGATTAGGACACGCGAGTAGAGCACGCGAGTAGGGCACGCGATTAGGGCACAGGCGATTACAGAACGCAATATTGCTAAATTTCACTCTTAAAATAATTGAATATCATTATACATGATTAAAAAATAGACATTAATATCATCTCATTGTTAATATTATTCTCATTATATATAAATAATTTTATATGTATATAAAATTATTTAGGTATACATAAATAAAATTTATACGTAAATAAAATTTTATATACATATAAAATTATTTATGTAAAGGAACGATTTTAATCCGAATTATTATAACTATTATATTTATCGGTTTAAATTTATAATTTATTTATAATTTAAACTGATAAATATAACAGTTATAATAATTCAGATTAAATTTATATTATCGGAGTAAAATCGTGTCGCGTGTATAAATGCGGGAGTGCCGTGAAAAGTATCGAGCGTTCGCTTTCATCGTGCCGAATGCCGATGAACTTTTACATAAACTTTTCGCGAGTAAACTGTTTGTTTACTCGCAACGTGTGAATTAAAAGGAAGAGATTGAGCGATTGAAAGGAAGAGAAGAGAAAAGAAGAAGAGGCATCGGGTGCCGGCGGAGCTACCCTGAGGTGAATATTATTTATATGTTTATTAGTTGTATTTGGGCACTGTTACAGCTTGGATTTAGTTTCTGTTACAGATCAACATACTTGAAGACTTTAACATCCTGAGAGGAGGAGGAGGTCTGGGAGAGGCATCGGGCGCCAACGGATCAATCCTGGAGTGAGTATTTATTATTTTTTTTTAATTATATTGAATCAAGATTTACAATATTATTTAATTGAATTTGTGCTTATTGTTGGACGCATCGAATATACGTGAAATTCTATGCGTATAACAATAAGTTTTTTAAATATTAAATATTTTATGTGGTTTTTTAATTTGGATTTTATTTCAATGTTACAGAACAACGCAGCTTAGGACCTTGGCATCCTGAGAGGAGGAGGAGGTCTGGGAGAGGCATCGGGCGCCAACGGATCAATCCTGGAGTGAGTATTTATTATTTTTTTATAATTATATTGAATCAAGATTTCTAAAATTATTTAATTGCATTTGTGCTTAGTGTTGGACGCATCGAATATACGTGAAATTCTATGCGTATAACAATAAGTTTTTTAAATATTGAATATTTTATGTGGTTTTTTTTAAATTTGGATTTAATTTCTGTTACAGAACAACGCAGCTGAGGACTTTGGCAACCTGAGAGGAGGAAGAGGTCTGGGAGAGGCATCGGGCACCGGCGGAGCAACGTTAGGGTGAGTTTCGTTATTTGTATATTAATTATTATAAATCGTGTATACACGCATTAATTCGGTTTATTTGAATTATTAAAAAAAAGGAAGAGTTAGACAAAAATATTTTTATGAATTTTTTTTATAAATCCTGTAAAAGTTTCTATTTAAAAGAAATTATTTTTTCAAAATTGAGAAAATTATTTCAATATATATCCGCTCATTATATTATACGTTAAATATAAAATTAAATGTGCATACAATAATAATTTTTTGAATTATTAATTATTTTGGGCGCTGCTACAATTTGAATTCTACGTTTATATTACAGATCAATTTAAGCTGAAGTCCCTGTGACAAACTTAGAGGAGGAGCAGGCCTAGGAGAGGCATCGGGCACCGGCGAAGCAACCGTAGTGTGAGTATTGTTATTTGTAAATTAATTATTATAAATCGCGTACACGCATTAATTCGGTTTATTTGAATTATTTAAAAAAAGAAAGAGTTAGACACAAAAATATTTTTATGAATTTTTTTTATAAATCCTGTAAAAGTTCCTATTATAAAAAAATTGTTTTTTTTTCAAAATTTAAAAAATTATTTCATTATATATCCGCTCATTATTATACGTCAAATATAAAATTAAATGCGTACAATAATAATTTTTTGAATTATTAATTATTTTGGGCGCTGCTACAATTTGAATTTTATTTTTATGTTACAGATCACTTTAAGCTGACATCCCTGACAACCTGAGAGGAGGAGAAAGCCTAGGAGAAACATCGGGCACCGGCGAAGCAATCGTAGTGTGAGTAATGTTATTTGTAAATTAATTATTATAAATCGCGTACACGCATTAATTCGGTTTATTTGAATTATTTAAAAAAAGAAAGAGTTAGTCACAAAAATATTTTTATAATTTTTTTTTATAAATCCTGTAAAAGTTTCTATTATAAAAAAATTGTTTTTTTTTCAAAATTTAGAAAATTATTTAATTATATATCCGCTCATTATATTATACGTTAAATATAAAATTAAATGCATACAATAATAATTGTTTGAATTATAAATTATTTTGGGCGCTGCTATAATTTTAATTCTATTTTTATGTCACAGATCAATTTAAGCAGACATCCTTGACAACCTGAGAGGAGGAGGAGGCTTAGGAGAGGTATCATGCACCAGCGGAGCAATCCTAGGGTGAGTATCGTTATTTGTATATTAATTATTATAAATCGTGTATACACGCATTAATTCGGTTTATTTGAATTATTAATAAAAAGGAAGAGTTAGACAAAAATATTTTTATGAATTTCTTTTATAAATCCTGTAAAAGTTTCTATTTAAAAGAAATTGTTTTTTCAAAATTTAGAAAATTATTTCAATATATATCCGCTCATTATATTATACGTTAAATATAAAATTAAATGCATACAATAATAATTGTTTGAATTATTAATTATTTTGGGCGCTGCTACAATTTGAATTCTACGTTTATATTACAGATCAATTTAAGCTGAAGTCCCTGTGACAACCTTAGAGGAGGAGCAGGCCTAGGAGAGGCATCGGGCACCGGCGAAGCAACCGTAGTGTGAGTATTGTTATTTGTAAATTAATTATTATAAATCGCGTACACGCATTAATTCGGTTTATTTGAATTATTTAAAAAAAGAAAGAGTTAGTCACAAAAATATTTTTATAATTTTTTTTTATAAATCCTGTAAAAGTTTCTATTATAAAAAAATTGTTTTTTTTTTCAAAATTTAGAAAATTATTTAATTATATATCCGCTCATTATTGTACGCATCAAATATAAAATTAAATGCGTACAATAATAATTTTTTGAATTATTAATTATTTTGGGCGTTGCTACTATTTGAATTCTACGTTTATATTACAGATCAATTTACGCTGAAGTCCCTGTGACAACCTTAGAGGAGGAGCAGGCCTAGGAGAGGCATCGGGCACCGGCGAAGCAACCGTAGTGTGAGTATTGTTATTTGTAAATTAATTATTATAAATCGCGTAGACGCATTAATTCGGTTTATTTGAATTATTTAAAAAAAGAAAGAGTTAGACACAAAAATATTTTTATGATTTTTTTTTATAAATCCTGTAAAAGTTTCTATTATAAAAAAATTGTTTTTTTTTTCAAAATTTAAAAAATTATTTCATTATATATCCGCTCATTATTATACGTCAAATATAAAATTAAATGCGTACAATATTAATTTTTTGAATTATTAATTATTTTGGGCGCTGCTACAATTTGAATTTTATTTTTATGTTACAGATCAATTTAAGCAGACATCCTTGACAACCTGAGCGGAGGAGGAGGCCTAGGAGAGGTATCATGCACCAGCGGAGCAATCCTAGGGTGAGTATCGTTTTTTGTATATTAATTATTATAAATCGTGTATACACGCATTAATTCGGTTTATTTGAATTATTAAAAAAAATGAAGAGTTAGACAAAAATATTTTTATGAATTTTTTTATAAATCCTGTAAAAGTTTCTATTATTAAAAAATGGTTTTTTTTTCAAAATTTAGAAAATTATTTAATTATATATCCGCTCAATATTATACGCATCAAATATAAAATTAAATGTGCATACAATAATAATTTTTTGAATTATTAATTATTTTGGGCGCTGCTACAATTTGAATTCTACGTTTATATTACAGATCAATTTAAGCTGAAGTCCCTGTGACAACCTTAGAGGAGGAGCAGGCCTAGGAGAGGCATCGGGCACCGGCGAAGCAACCGTAGTGTGAGTATTGTTATTTGTAAATTAATTATTATAAATCGCGTACACGCATTAATTCGGTTTATTTGAATTATTTAAAAAAAGAAAGAGTTAGACACAAAAATATTTTTATGAATTTTTTTTATAAATCCTGTAAAAGTTCCTATTATAAAAAAATTGTTTTTTTTTCAAAATTTAAAAAATTATTTCATTATATATCCGCTCATTATTATACGTCAAATATAAAATTAAATGCGTACAATAATAATTTTTTGAATTATTAATTATTTTGGGCGCTGCTACAATTTGAATTTTATTTTTATGTTACAGATCACTTTAAGCTGACATCCCTGACAACCTGAGAGGAGGAGAAAGCCTAGGAGAAACATCGGGCACCGGCGGAGCAACCCTAGGGTGAGTATCGTTATTTGTATATTAATTATTATAAGTCGCGTACAAGCATTAATTCGGTTCTTTTATTTGAATGATTTAAACAAAAGAAACTCAGAGAAAAAGAAACTTTTAAATAAATCGTATAAAAATTTCCATTTTATTTAAAAAATAGTTTTTTTAGAATTTATAAAATTATTCCATATTTATATATCTGTTTATTATTGTATGCATTGGATATAAAATTCAGCGCGTACAATAATAACAATTTCTTGAAATATTAATTATTTTCAGCACTGCTATAATTTGGATTTTATATTTGTATGTTACAGACAACGTAGCTTCAATAACTCAACAACTCCGCTGTTGCGCATCGGTGCCGGTGAGTGACAACTTTTCTTTAACTTTTGAGGTAACGGATTTGTGGAGATTATAGATGTAGATTGTAGATTGTAGTTAGGTCCGTTGCCTAAAAATGGATGAGCTAGAACAAATTAGGTTAAATATCTTTTAATAAATTCTCTTAATATGCATCTGTTCCAAACATAAGTTAAAGCACAAATTAAAGAAGGAGAATTATAGAAAGCAATTTTTACAATTAAAAAATTTTATCTAATTTATTTAATAAAGAAAGTGCTAATTTTAAAAATTACATGTAATGATAATAATTAAAATTCTTATATCGCATCGATGATATTCTAATTTATTATAGCTCATCCGTCTATGTTTTAGAATTTAGAACTTGTTTAGTAGAATTTCATTTCTGCGCTCTCTAAATATATGTTGAATTAATGTTATTTTATTATAGATTATATAGTATCTGGATGGTTAATCCTTAAGGATAAACTTTAACTTTAAGGTTTATCTTGAAGGTTTATCCTGAAGGAGAAGGACCCTAAACACAGCATTGCCACGAGTCTTAATGGCTCTTATGTGGCGCGCTCATTTGATGGGTTGGACGCACGTGCGTCGTCGGTTTCCGATGTGCCGCGGATCGGCATTCGCGACGTCGTCGCGTCTTCGCGTAATAGCCCGAATTCATTATTGTCATCGAGGATCGCACTTCCGATGCCGACAGAATGGGATGTCTCTTTGAGGCGTTGCGAATGCAACGTCTTCATGCCTAGTGTTTCGCGACACGAGGTGATGCCGGCCGCGTGCGTATGGCATGTACATCCACGTACGATGCTTGCGCGGTTTTGAGTTCATTCTCAAGTTTCGGCTGATTGAGGTACACGCTCTGCTTAGACAAACGGTTCGATCCGAATCGGTAGATTGTCTTGGAATCGTTGTTAATGGGTTCCTTCTCTTTTACCGTCTACCAGCCATATATCGCAATGATATTTATATTTCGCATGGGTCGGCTGACGAGACTAACTTAGGTACGATTTCAGCTCGCGAAAAGAGGTTGCACTCCCATTTTCTAGATTGTCTATATTGTTAGCATCGAAAATGGGTATCTTCACTCTTTTCGCGTCTACCTGCCTTGTGATATCGCCTGTGGTATAGCACCCTGGCGTCTCATTCGAAATCTGCCTAATCGAGTTCGAGTCGGACTGAGATACGAATAGGCACGGACAAGAGTCGAGCGAATCCCATTCGCGACGATTCCATCTTCTTCCGCTTCGGGCTTAATCTTTGCTCGAAAGTACCGTTGCTATCCCGACTTGTTGACTCGAAGTGTGATTTTCATGTGAAATGGGCTTCGATCGTAAAATTCGGGAGTGCCGTTAAAAGTATCGCGCGTACAAGTGCGGGAGTAAAGACAATGACGTTTAAAGACAATGTCGCGTGTGTTAGTCAACGGACTTTAACAACCCTGCCAATCTGAGAGGAGGAGGAGGCCTAGGAGAGGCACCTGGTACCGGCGCAACAATCCTGAGGTATTTATTATTTTGTATATTAATTGTTATATAAATCGCGTACGCGCATTAATTCGGTTTATTTGAATTATTGAAAAAAAGAAAGAATTAGACAAAAATACTCTTATGGACTTTTTTTATAAATCCTGTAAAAGTTTCTATTAAAAAAAAAAAATAGATTTTTCCAAAACTTAGAAAATTATTTCATTATATATGCGCTCAATATTATACGTCAAATATAAAATTAAATGCTTACAATAATAATTTTTTAAATTATTAATTATTTTGGGCGCTGCTACAATTCGAATTCTATTTTTTAATTACAGATCAATTTAAGCTGACATCCCTGACAATCTGAGAGGAGGAGGAGGCCTAGGAGAGGCACCTGGCACCGGCGCAGCAATCCTGAGGTATTTATTATTTTGTATATTAATTGTTATATAAATCGCGTACGCGCATTAATTCGGTTTATTTGAATTATTGAAAAAAAGAAAGAATTAGACAAAAATACTCTTATGGACTTTTTTTATAAATCCTGTAAAAGTTTCTATTAAAAAAAAAAAATAGATTTTTCCAAAACTTAGAAAATTATTTCATTATATATGCGCTCAATATTATACGTCAAATATAAAATTAAATGCTTACAATAATAATTTTTTAAATTATTAATTATTTTGGGCGCTGCTACAATTCGAATTCTATTTTTTAATTACAGATCAATTTAAGCTGACATCCCTGACAACCTGAGAGGAGGAGGAGGCCTATGAGGGGGGAGAGGCATCGGGCACCAGCGGAGCAACCCTAGGGTGAGTATCATTGTTTGAATATTAATTATTATAAGTCGCGTATACACGCATTAATTCGGTTCATTTATTTGAACGATTAAAAAAAAAAAGACTCAGAGAGGAAGAGAAACTTTTATATAAATCGTATACAAATTTCTATTTTATTTAAAGAATTTTTTTTTTAATTTATAAAATTATTCCATATTTATATATTTGTTTATTATTGTATGCATCGGATATAAAATTCGGCGCGTACAGTATTAACAATTTCTTGAAATATTAATTATTTTCAGCACTGCTATAATTTGGATTTTATATTTGTATGTTACAGACAACGTAGCTTCAATAACTCAACAACTCCGCTGCTGCGCATCAGTGTCGGTGAGTGACTTTCTTTAACTTTTGAGGTAACGGATTTGTGGAAATTGTAGATGTAGATTGTAGATTGTAGTTAGGTCCGTTGCCTAAAGATGGATGAGCTAGAAGAGATTAGATTTTTAAATAACTCTTAATAAGAGATCTTTCAATATCCATTACATCTATTGCAAAAGTAAATTATAAATTATAAAGTAAATAATAAATTATAAATTAAAGAAGGAAAATTATAGAAAGCATTTTTTTAATTAACAGATTTTATTTGATTTATTGAATAAAGAACGCTAATAATTTTATTAATTATATGCGATGGTAACTTAATCTTATAACGTGCGTTAATCTTAATTCTAATTTTTTATAGCCCATTTATCTATATTGTAGAATTTTGTAGTTAAACTTTGCTTTAACTGATGTAAAGCCAAGTGTTCAATTAATTAAATGACCCGTAAAGGGATGATAAATGATATATATGTTTAATTAATTTTATTTTATAAATTACATTATATTATAAATTATATTATAAATTATATGTTACTATAAAAATTTCAATCAATTAATTTTCAAGATACAAAACTTGGCATTTTCTCGGATAAAGTAAAGTCATATTAAAATCAACATCCAACGAATGATCGTAATGTCACACGATCGTCAACGAGCGTGATATGTTCACGCTTATCTGCTGGCAATAATAATTAGCCGGCCATAGAAGTAGTTCTTCTCCTTCCTCGATCGAAATGCGTGCGTTTAACAAACCGTCAACGCAAACGGGCGCATATAAAATCTTTGCGCTTTCTATTCGCCGACAATAAGTAGCCGGCAATGAAAGGAGTATTTATATCTCCTATTTCGATTTCTGGTTAGAGGTCGAGAATGTAGCCAGGAAAGGTAGGTCCAACTGGCTCGAAGAATTGATAAAAGCTACGCAAAATACTGCCAAATAACGGCCAATACTGGCCAAAATGCGTAGCGAGAGGTACATTAGATAGTACCATTGAGAGGATACGAAAATGTTTCTGGTACTATATATTTTACCTACGTGCAATAGCACGTAATCAGGAATGCAATCGATTCATTCGATTAGGGCACGCGAGTAGAGCACGCGAGTAGGGCACGCGAGTAGGGCACGCGATTAGGGCACAGGCGATTAGGGAACGCAATATTGCTAAATTTCACTGTTAAAATAATTGAATATTATTACACATGATTAAAAAATAGACATTAATATCATCTCATTGTTAAAATTATTCTCATTATATATAAATAATTTTATATGTATATAAAATTATTAATAATACATAAATAATTTTATATGTATATAAAATTTTATTTTCGTATAAATTTTATTTATGTATACTTAATAATTTTATATGTATATAAAATTATTAAGTATACATAAATAAAATTTATACGAAAATAAAATTTTATATACATATAAAATTATTTATGTAAAGGAACGATTTTAATCCGAATTATTATAACTATTATATTTATCGGTTTAAATTTATAATTTATTTATAATTTATACTGATAAATATAACAGTTATAATAATTCAGATTAAATTTATATTATCGGAGTAAAATCGTGTCGCGTGTATAAATGCGGGAGTGCCGTGAAAAGTATCGCGCGTTCGCTTTCATCGTGCCGAATGCCGATGAACTTTTACATAAACTTTTCGCGAGTAAACTGTTTGTTTACTCGCAACGTGTGAATTAAAAGGAAGAGATTGAGCAATTGAAAGGAAGAGAAGAGAAAAGAAGAAGAGGCATTGGGTGCCGGCAGAGCAACCCTTAAGTGAGTATTATTTATTTGTTTATTAGTTGTATTTGGGCACTGTTACAGCTTGGATTTAGTTTCTGTTACAGATCAACATACTTGACGACTCTAACATCCTGAGAGGAGGAGGAGGTCTGGGAGAGGCATCGGGCGCAAACGGATCAATCCTGGAGTGAGTATTTATTATTTTTTTTTAATTATATTGAATCAAGATTTATAATATTATTTAATTGCATTTGTGCTTATTGTTGGACGCATCGAATATACGTGAAATTCTATGCGTATAACAATAAGTTTTTTAAATATTAAATATTTTATATGGTTTTTTAATTTGGATTTAATTTCATGTTACAGAACAACGCAGCTTAGGACCTGGCATCCTGAGAGGAGGAGGAGGTCTGGGAGAGGCATCGGGCGCCAACGGATCAATCCTGGAGTGAGTATTTATTATTTTTTTTTAATTATATTGAATCAAGATTTATAAAATTATTTAATTGCATTTGTGCTTATTGTTGGACGCATCGAATTTACGTGAAATTCTATGCGTATAACAATAAGTTTTTAAAATATTAAATATTTTATGTGGTTCTTTAATTTGGATTTAATTTCAATGTTACAGAACAACGCAGTTTAGGACCTTGGCAACCTGAGAGGAGGAGGAGGTCTGGGAGAGGCATCGGGCGCCAACGGATCAATCCTGGAGTGAGTATTTATAATTCTTTTTTTAATTATATTGAATCAAGATTTCTAAAATTATTTAATTGCATTTGTGCTTATTGTTGGACGCATGGAATATACGTGAAATTCTATGCGTATAACAATAAGTTTTTTAAATATTAAATATTTTATATGGTTTTTTAATTTGGATTCAATTTCAATGTTACAGAACAACGCAGCTTAAGACCTTGGCAACCTGAGAGGAGGAGGAGGTCTGGGAGAGGCATCGGGCGCCAACGGATCAATCCTGGAGTGAGTATTTATTATTTTTTTTAATTATATTGAATCAAGATTTATAAAATTATTTAATTGCATTTGTGCTTAGTGTTGGACGCATCGAATATACGTGAAATTCTATGCGTATAACAATAAGTTTTTTAAATATTGAATATTTTATGTGGTTTTTTTTTTAATTTGGATTTAATTTCTGTTACAGAACAACACAGCTGAGGACTTTGGCAATCTGAGAGGAGGAAGAGGTCTGGGAGAGGCATCGGGCGCCGGCTGAGCAACCCTGGGGTGAGTATCGTTATTTGTATATTAATTATTATAAATCGCGTACACGAATTAATTCGATTTATTTGAATTGTTAAAAAGAGAAAGAGATAGACAAAAATATTTTGATGAATTGTTTTACAAATTCTGTAAAAGTTTCTATTATAAAAAAATTGTTTTTTTTTTTAATTTAGAAAATAATTTTATTATATATCCGCTCATTATTGTACGCATCAAATATAAAATTAAATGTGCATACAATAATAATTTTTTGAATTATTAATTATTTTGGGCGCTGCTACAATTTGAATTTTACGTTTATATTACAGATCAATTTAAGCTGACGTCTCTGACAACCTTAGAGGAGGGGCAGGCCTAGGAGAGGCATCGGCACCGGCGGAGCAACCGTAGTGTGAGTATTGTTATTTGTATATTAATTATTATAAATCTTGTACACGAGAAGCCAAGTACCCAAAACACAGCATTAATGAGGAATAAAAGATTCTGTCTCGCTGACATAATTCTCAATGAGAATTAATGGGAACAGATAGATTCTGTCTCGCTGACATAATTGTCAATGAGAATTAATTGGTATTAAAAGATTAATTTTAATGCATTAAAATTAGAATTAGGCAAGGCTATTCTGTCTACCTCTAAGAGACTGATTATGCCATGGAAACATGAATTTAATTCAATAGAATTATAATTATGCAAGGCTATTCTATGTATCTCGAGGATGAAGATTACACTACCGTGTCTCTTGATTATACTTACTTGAATACAAAATCTATTACAACAGCACTTTTCTCTAAAGGAATATATACTTAAATATATCTCTTCCGAAAAATCTAACACAACACCTCACAATGACAGCCACTATAACGCACAACGCTCACGAGACCAATCGAGACAACCAATCGCGGAAAGAGGCAACAATGAATTGTAAACGTATCAATATTATCGAGATTTTATACTGTGAATTTAGGCAAAATTTAGGCAAAATTTTTTTATCCATTATTATATGTGTCCGTAATCGTGCGAAAATCCAAAATATGATATGCAAGTATTACTTACGTTAATATTACTGTATAATATTTACTTCGGGTGCGTAATTTATGAAGTATTCACATTTCCAAAATTTTATACCGTGAAGACATTTGCGATTAGCGCGCCGGAAAAGGACGACGTAATTTTATCAATTACTGATTTGAATAATGAATCTCAAAGGTAAAATTGCGCGAGGTTATACGCCATTGAGAAGCTATTATTCGTATATATTACGATATGCAAAACGTTATTGTAATAAACTTGTAAATTTCTTCATTCTTTCATGGATGATTGCAAGGTATGAACATCTCGTCGTTTTGCATACCGCAAGAAATCAATTTCTTGGTCACGCCATAAAAGAGGAATAAATATTCTCACCTCAGCGTAGAATACTTGTCAATATGATTTATTCAATATTTCGATGTATTTCAGCAATGAAAGAAGTTATTATTTTGACATTTATTCGCGATTGTGTCATCATCCCATCCGATTTACAGCAAATAACTCTGAACAGGTTCGCGAAATAGGAAGTGCATATTTATACGCGTATATTTCAATTTTCAGACAGAGATTTCTATTTACATTTTACATCACAAACATATATCTCTCATGCCTTATTAGATAAAAATCAAAAAGTTAATGCAACAATATTATTGCAAAAATGCAAGGAGAGATTCGCGTTTGTGCTTTCGCACGGACACTAGTAGAATGCACCAGCGAAAGTTGCTCGGTTACGAGCGAAATTTTTGTGTACGTCCAATGAGACATCGTAAATTTAACGGGATGCATCGAGATATTATCGCGGCAACAAGCTCACGATTAACGGAGAGAAAACACGATATTGTTGCAAGAGATATTGAACCGACCGATAAAAATACAGGTGAGATAAGACACATTGACTTAATCGAAAACGCTTTCTGCAAAAATGTGGTCGAATTAAAATGAGCGGGAAGAAATTTATTTTTGCGAAATTGAATATATGCTCAATCTTTGAAATTTATATATAATTTGATGAATTCCAATCGATTCTTTTTAATTCATTATTTTCTTTGCGTTTGCATAAAATCGAAGTAAGACAATGCTAAAGATGACAAATTCTATATTCTCTTATTTTTTTCATTGCAGATTCGGAGGCGTGGGACAATTGGAGTAATTGGAGCACGTGCAGCGTGACTTGCGGACAAGGACGACAAGTTCGTTGGCGTCATTGTTTGTCTGAAAATTGCATCAAAGGTCTCAAGAAGGCGCAATTGAAAAGTTGTCGTCTCAAGGATTGCGGTACCAAAGGTTTTCTCGGTTGGCTTGGGATAAAATCTTGATCTGTGTAAATTGCAAAGGTAAAGAACAATTTTCCAATATATATTTATACAAAAAATACATTAATGGTCTTAAAAATGTTGTGCACGGATAAAAAATTCTTATGTTTTAAGTTATGTTGTGATATAAGTTTCTGTTACGAAATAAAATCTCGATCGAAGAAAAATGCAAGTATACTAGTGTTAATTTGTAGATATATTTTAATGATATTTTAAAAAAATTAGATTTTTTAAAAATTACATTTATTGACAATGGAAATTAAAGTATTTATTTGCAAAGCAAAATCGAAAGACGTACATATACATATATTGGTATGTTTAATGTATCTGTATATTTATAAGAAGTTTGAATACTATATAAAAAATTATGAATAGTATATATTTAAATATTTAAATATATTTAAATAGTTTAATAAGATATTGAGAGAAAGAGATAGAATCTTTTATGTGACTATTTTATAATAACAGTATATATAACAACTCGATAGCCTTTTATTCGTTTAAAACTTCAGATTATTATGTGGTACGAATTAAATAAAATGATATAGAGCAAACTTTGGTGTGATTTTATACACGATAAAATTGATAATACGAAAAATTATATTAATATGAATAGAATTCGATTAATTTCAGCTCATTTTGTCATATTCTTGTTTTTTATGGGTAATTGCTGAGATATATTTACATATATCTCATTGTCATTCTTTTATAATGAAATAATCTTTCAATTTTAGCATTCAAGGAAGCTACTCTGGAGATTGACAAAATATCATCAAATATTAATCCTACTCTTTTAAAAAGTGACATCAAAAACAAACTAGAGGTAAAATTGAATACAGGAAGACGTAAAAATTATAATACAGATCGCCGTACCAACAACAATCACGAAGAAAATGATAATCTTCGGAGGCAGATAAAACGAGCAGGTAAACGATTTTGATTGCACATAAAATTATATAGAAGTATATTTGCAATTATAAGAAATATGATTATAGAGAGATTATAATAGAGAGAAAAAAATATATAATTAATAAATGTATAATAATATATATAATTAAAAATAAGGAATTATATGTATCATCAAAAATATATATATTATTGGAGTAAATTGTTATTTATCTATATATATACTTATCAACACAAAATTTTTATAGATATAATATATATATATATATATATATATATATATATATATATATTTCTCTCTAGTAGACAAATTTAAATAGTCCATACAATTTTTTCACTTTTAACTATATGCAACAAATACAAGATTTTATTATAACGTTACTAATTTATCCTTTATTGATATATGTATGTTATTCACGTAATTATGTAATATCAAACAAATCTAGACAAATCGGAATAGCGTGATTATCTAATATGCGATAGGATAATTGAGATTGTAATTTAGTTGCGATTACAATATGTAATGTTGCGTGCAACATGCGTGCTGCGAGAGATAGTAAATAAATAAATAAGAGAGTGGGCGTGAAGTCAAAGTAACCGCAGGTCATATGCACTCGGCGATCATGACTTTCTCCAAGACCGGTTCGAGATTTACCTTCTCGCAATACCGATTATCGAAATGCATATAACATATGGGCCGGTTGGAAATTTTTGTGGTCTGCTTGGCTGAAAATGTTTTTTCCTTTTTGCAATTTCTACGGATTGAAATTCTTGCCGATATTAACAGCAGAAGTTCTTTTATCGTGATTCGTATAATTTTCTTTCTTTTTCTTTATCTATCTATTTTTACCCAAAAAGGCTGTACTTTATCGATCATAGTCGATAGAATTTGATTTAACCCATATTGGAGGACGACCGGTGAAAGGAAGTTTCATTTAATAACCATAAAGTTTGAGCGGTGAATGGAAGTTTCTATAGGAAGCGTTTGGTTGAAATGTTTTCTTTTAATTTTTAACCTAGCCCTCTCATTGGAGAACGAACGAGTGAAAGTTATCATCATGCATGAACAACACATTTGGATAGTGGAAACTTCCATAGGCCGCTCGCGGTTGAAATGTTTCCCTTTTCTTAAAAAAAGAAACAAAAATAAGAAAATCTTTTATGGATTAAAAACTTTACAATATTAATAGATTAAAAACTTTACAATATTAATTCTCTCTGATCGCATTCGTGTACAAAAACAAATATTCTATAAAATTTTTTTAAATTAATTTATAGCTTATATCTGTGTATAAAAAGACGGTATTTCATTAATCTTAATTTAGTTATTAAAATTTGATATGATCTACATATTGTACGAATGCAACCATAACTAGTGCGAAAAATTATGTCGACAGGAAAAAACGATAGAGTACCGAAAATATGGGATCAATGGGGCAATTGGTCCACATGCAGTGTCACTTGTGGGATAGGAAAAATTACGAGATGGAGGCATTGCATAAGTGGAAGTTGTTCCTTAGGAGAGAAGAAAGCTCAATTAAAAACTTGCACTTCTGCAGCATGTTAAAATATTTTGCATAGACAATATAGCTATATAAAAATAATAGTACATATATATAATAACATTACCAATAAAAACAAATGCATTTTTATTTCTGAAAATTGCAAATTGTATAAGTAATATTTTATACTTTAATACAGGGCATAACAGAATCGGGATGCATTTTTGGGAAATTTGGGAGGAGAGAAATTAAATAATCTTTTTATAATATCTCTCTAGGAATATAAAAAACCGAAATAGTGTCATTGTATAGGTGATGATTGCACCAGCGGTGAAAAACATACGCATAAAATCTTAGAATTAAATGGCTATTATTTCTATGATAAACAACTAACGCACAACACAGAAATAAAAATCCATCAAACTTATCCAATGTCCAAATTTGTTTCATAGTTGTATAGCTAAATATTACTGATTTACTTAACTTTATACTTTTCTGAATTTAATCTGGTAGCAGTTATACTATAATCCAAGCCTTTTTTTCATACGCATATGTATTTTATTCTCTTTGAAAATAGTCATCAGATTTGTAAATTACTGGTGATTTATACATTGGCACTGTACTTGATACTACAGGTTCTTGAGTTTTTTTCTGAAATGTTAAAAAAACTGATCAAATTCAAGTTATTTACTTCAGGAATTATTGCGTAATTTTAACATGTGAGAAAAGTATATAGTAAATTTTATGTGTGTATAATATATAATTATTTATATGTAATAATTTAAAATACATTATACAAAAAGAAATATTACCTAAGTTATACTTACAAAAAATGATAAAGGGTTTAATATCCCAAATAATCTATCTGATACGCCTAATTCAGCTTCTGCCTTGTCTACGGCAGCCTCTAGCGAACTTAAATTCATATTGGCCATTGCGACAACATGCTCCAATGCATCTATTCTTCTACAAAGACTCGTCATACCATCCTTCATATATTGTAATTTTGGAAGTTGCTGCTGTATGCACTCTGTACTGCCATTCTCCACCTTTCAGAACAATATGTGTTTAAAATATGGATTAGTACCATTTGTATTCTATCTGGATTCTCGCTAACCATTGTAACAATTGATTGAAATTCCTCCAGTCGTATCAATGTATCCTCAACGATGTCACGGAAATTTTTCATCTGCAAGCATGTGTTATTTAATTAAAATTGGCCAACAAACTAAAAAATTATTTAAACAGCAGAAAACAGATGGTACACTCGCCTGATTGTCCCAATCCACTTTGGCATAATTCGCATAATCTTTAACCAATTGTTCGGTCAACTCTGTCGTATGAGAAGATGACATTTTACTAATAATACGTAATTAAATGCACACCAAAATATGTACGTTTATTATTATAGGTTAAAAATATATAAGTTTAGAACGTATGTGTAAAACGGCTTGTTTTATTATATCGAAAAACATTGGACATATCCCGATAACTCTGACATATCGTTCAAGATAAGTGAAATGTTAAATCGTGATCGAAGGCAATTCATTAATCTGAAAACTCGTACATATTTTCTCTTTCTGTCATCTCAGCTTCAAACGTCAATAAATGATACTGCGTGTGCGTCGGTACGAAGATTGATTGCGCGCGAAATTTTAAATTTATTACACTTGCGACGAATTTACAATGGCTTGATAGAGCTAAAACAATCCAATGTCTTTTCATAGCACAAAACTAAAAGATTAAATCAAACTAAAATTTTTGTTAAAATAAAATATAAAATAAATCTAAAATAAGCTCCAAAAAGAATTTATGTATATATACAATAATTATGCTTTCCTTAAAAACTTTTTGAAATACTTTTATGTTAAATAATTCTATATAATTAAACCACATTAAAAAATCTTTGATAAAGTAAAAAAATGGTTGTAAGTTTAATATCAAAGAATAATAATTATATCCGATAATAGTAGATTATTTTGCTTATGAAATTATCATAAAGAAGCCTAATTATGAAACGCAAGAAATTAGAAAAAAGAAGAATACTTGCTTGCTTTTTTGTGTTATATTATTTTTATATTCATTTATATAACATCAAAGATGTTATATAAACATCTTTGACATTACATCAAAGATGTTATATAAGGCAATTATAAAAATAATATTAAAATTTATTTTTGTACACCGAGATTTTAATTACGATGATATTATACATGGAACTAAAAAAAGTAGATTTACAAAAATTGTGCAGTTTATTTTCAAGTTGTTTTAAATCCATATCTTTAAGAAGATTATGTGATGTATCTAAAGTTAGTTTTACATAATCATTATTTTTTAGAAATATGGATTTATTAAATAATTGGAAATAAATTTTCCAACTGAAATATTAAAAATAAAAAACACTTTGTATGTGTGTATATGTGTGTAATCTATCGTCACATTCAGAGTTATAGTAAACACATCATACAATTATACATATATCAATTTAATTCCTAACAATTTGTTTTTATGGCTCTGTGCTATAAAAATGTCCTATAAAAATGGCAAGACTAAACACATCCCGGAGGGCCATATTCAAAATAGTTTTTTTATATATTTCATGTTAAATGTCTTAATCATAATTATGAAATATAACATTGGCCGGGAGTACGCATATATCTTAATTAGTATTCATACATACACGAGAAATATCATTGATATTCGACAACACGATTATTAAATTCAAGACAGCGGTATTTTTCCAGTTTGAACTAGTTTAATAAATAAATACAATATTGTAAATTAGAATAGCAAAACACGCACGTCTATAATCATAAGTGTATGAAATGTACAACAAATGCTAGAAATATATTTTATTAGTTTTTTATGTGCTTATTGTCAATAGATATATACCTCGGGAAAAAGTCCATATATAATCAAATATAAATATATACATAAATATACATAAATATATACATAAATATATATATATATATATATATATATATATATATAAAAGTCCATATATATAATACTGGAGTACTATGTATTGTGTATTTACACAATATAGAAACCTATGAATATACGTACTGATTAAACATTGAAACATTAAGCATTATGTATTACTTGCTCGTAAAAGTATTCCATCAGGATATGATATAAGAGAAATCTATTTAATTTTCGTAATGAGATTAAAGTTTCTTTAATCTCTTTTGCTTCGACAGTGTTTGACATAAGAAATAGTTTGATAAAAGATAAATAAAATTTTGTTATTTAATTATATTTTTGAATGAAAGCTGTTGTAAAATATTTATAAGTCACGCATAAATTTATATTATTATAAAAATAAATATATAATTATAATAACATTTACAAGCTTTATTAATATTTTATTTATTTTAATACAAGCTTTATAATATTAAGACATGTTAGATTGTGCCAAAGTTAAGTTTTTCTCTTCACGAAAAATTTGGCGGAAGATTATTATTAATGTGATGACGTTTTATATATATTTTTTGTTATTAAATATATGTTCTTATATATATTTTATATAAATTAGATTTTGTTGTTGGACTAAATTTCTTTTGAAATAAATTTATAATCTATTTGTTGTCTTTATTTCTAAATTTGCAATTCTCAAATTAATTGTACAATTTAGTTTTTATAATCTTTTAATCTTTAATATTAAATAAATATGATAATCAATTTAAAAAATATAGTTACCCAGTATATAAATATTATAATTAATTAATATTTACCTATGTACTCTCAATAATTTCTTGCTATTAGTTTCTTTTTGCAAATATACTATATTTTATTTTCTTGCGCATCTGAACTATCTGACATTATTTAACATTGTACTTTAGAGTTATCTCTGTCGGATTTTTTGTTTTATTAACTTACATCAACATCTTTTTGTTCGAATAATATGTCATCGTGAAATCAAAGAGTGAATGATATAAGCAAATAATGAATAAATTAACATTGAGATTTAACGATGTACGACAGTACAAAAGGTGTGAATTTCCGAGCGCATAAAATTTTATATTTGTAATTGGCAGAAATCGTATTATTGCGAAGTCGTAACCAGTTTTATCTTAATTACAAACACTGTCAATAAGTTAAGGTCTCGGTTAAACCAGAATCAGAAATAATTAGAAAGAAAATAGTATCAAAACGTAATTCACATCTTTTAATTCATAGTTTATTTTTTATCAATTTGAAGTTTATGATTCATAATTTATTCATTGTTTATAATAATATAGTTGTATAATGTCGTACTGTTTGGCGCAAGAGACTGTACTGTGAAATATCAAAAGCCGATTAGAATTTTGACGTAGATATAATGTGCTTTATTATTTTAATATTAATTAATGCTCCATTAACAATCTAAAACCGAAATAGATCACAGGCTGAGCTCATGTTTGAAGTGTGTTGTTTTCGAATAAGAAATTAATTGCATTTCCTTGATTGCGTCGCGTAGCGAATCTCATTCTTAATAGATCGATTTCTGACGTGTATATCCTATTCCTTATATTCTTCTTGTTAGTGAAGCAAATATATATAAAGAATAATAATATAACATTAAGCTCATCAAAATTTTCAGAATGCGAAGGTTTATTCCGGAAGTATTTTTTGGCTGTAATATTTACATATCCTTTAAACTATTTCCGCGCAACAAAAAAATTACAAACATTATTATAAACATAAAACATGTTACAAATATTTGTAAGGATGTATAAGTTTTATAAGAATTCAGTACGCCCATAAATATATACGCATAATATTATTTTTAATGTAATTATTTTAAGCTGTGTTCTCTCTTTTCTATTTTTAAGACACTTCTTTGTCTTAAATGCCTGTTTATCTTACAGAAGAGAAGTTGGATTTTGTAATCAAAGGTTTTATTAAAATTCTGACAGACGTTACCTTGATCATCTCAAGGATCATCTTTTGCCATTTACGACATTTAATGTGTCAATCTAATGATCCAGTGAATTAAATTCGTCGATGTACAAGTTTGATTTATTCATTTCTGAATTTATTTCTGTTTACACAATAAGAGAAATATACTGAAAGCGAAAGGTGTTTTAATTACGGTGTCTATTATTTGCTTCATCCGCACTCACCTGGAATCGACATGCATTTTCTATTTATAAATTATTTATAAATTGTCGATACGGAAACGGTTAAATAGCGATCAATAATTATTGTATCAATAGCTATCAATAACTCATACGTATGTATTTTCGGAATTGACACTCAACGCGGCGCAATCTGTGAAAGTAAAATCTTAACGCTCATTTTTTTCAGCTTGGTTTGCCGTAGAATTTCTTCGTGTAATTCTATTACTGTAAAACTGGATGCCGTGTATAGCTATAGACAGTAGAATTGTGAAAGGTTTGTCATTAAACGAACATTAGCTTGCATAGTAGGTCTGTGTATGCTCTTATGCGGAGTTCTCTTAAAAAGAAGTAAGACTCCATTTAAAGAAGTGTGCCTGTATCAATCTTTTTATATATATAGTGTATCCGCTTTCTTTCTATTAACTTCTTGACATACATGAAATTTTTATTTTATAGTGTAATTTAAAATATGTATATATTTTTATTGTATATATTTATGCAAAAAACATAATCTGTAAGATTGAGAATAAAATCCTCTATATTAGTTTAAAGTTGTATATGTATAATAGGAAAATTATAAGTCACATATTAAGAAAGGAAAACAATTTTTTATGAATTATATATATATATATATATATATATATATATATATATATATATATACGATCATATTTTAAGAGTTTTTTGAAAATTTTTGAATTGCATAAAAAAATTTATTTTCTCAATATTTCTACAGATATTTGACAAATGTTTGCTACATTTTGATTTTTTTAAGCAAAATTATGCTAAATAACAGAAATTATAATAATTGATATACCTATTAATGATATTTTAACTTTATCAATGATGTTTTAACTTTACCAGAAGCTAATTATTTCGAAAAAATAAGTTTACCAGTCTCTATTGTTGTGATAATGTTGAGTAATGCATATTAGAAAATTCGACCAAAAAAATATATTGGAAAATTAAATTTTAAATAAAACTTTCAGTCTTTACAATGCGATAGCAAAGCATCATTATTTTTACTTTTATCTAATTTATTTATATTTCGTTTCGTTACTTTTATATATATATGTGTGTGTGTGTGTGTGTGTGTGTGTGTGTGTGTGTGTGTGTGTGTGTGTGTGTGTGTGTGTGTGTACAATATGCACCTTTATATATTATATATTATATATATATAATATATATATATATATTATATATATATTATATATATACAATATGCACCTTATATAATAATATATTTTATATAAACTTGTGATTCAATATTGCTTAATTATTGACATTGAGATGAGTCAATTAGACTCATTAGACTGATGTGAGTATGACTGCAACGAGCGTAATGCGCAGTATAATAATCTTAACAATAAAATCACTTTTTACATAGATCTTTCTATCGAGTGTGTTTTATGAACTGCTAATGGCTTTCATACTAATCATCTTGACGAAGACCAAGTGCGGCAAATATTATATAAGACACTGATGAAGATCCTTGTAATTATTTTTACACTATCTATTGCTTAATTACTTTCCTTTCCTGTGACATTCTGCTAATGTGTTATTAGATCAGATATATATGTAGGAATTTAATAATTAGAAATTAATAACACAATTAAAAAGGGTCATAGAAAAAATAATCAGTCTATGTTATTAGCTTTTTGATATTCAATACGAATTTTTGATTTTTGATTATTTCGAACATTGTAACTCTCTCTCTCTCTCTCTCTCTCTCTCTCTCTCTCTCTCTCTCTCTCTCTCTCTCTCTCTCTCTCTCTCTCTCTCCCCCCCCCTCCCCCTATTCAATATTTTGGTACAGAGCAAAACAAGTACACGCATAACTTGTAAATTATATGAAGATAAGAATATCACGTATTTCGTTTATTATATTTAATTTTGTTAATTAGAAAACTTACGTAAAACAGTAAAGGCTAATAAAAAAAATAATAATACATACGAGTTTCTTTAATCATAATCATAATCTTAGAAATCGCATCAACATTCTTCTAAAATTAGAATCTCGTGTCAAACTTCTCGCAAATAAAGTATACATTCCATAAAATGTGCGGCGTAAGCAATAGATTTTTGATTTCCAATTCTAACTATTGCAACATCAATACCAAATGTGCATTTTATTAACTTTTTGCTTTACGAGTGCTTTGGATATTTTACTTCTTTTCTTTTTCACTATTTTAAATATTTTTCTTATAAATATCAACAAATTAATATCTTCCGAAAATATATTTTTTAAATAGGATTTTGAAATATTTTATCTTTCTACTGCTAAAAAATAAAATAAGATAAAATTAAACAGAGTTGGCCTATTATTTATATTTAATAGTAAAATATAATATTTTGTCTCTCCTCCTTCTCTCTCCCTCTCTTTTGTTTATTTCCTTTTTATCATATTTGTTTACTATACTAAACGACTTTTTCAGTCGCCAGTATTTCAAATTTCTTTGTATTTATTTTAATGAAACTTTTTACGTGAAAATATTATATATAAATTTTGTTAAAAATGTAAAAATATTTAAAGTATTTAAGTGTTATAAACATTTCATAAGAAGCATTCGTAAAAATTTTTCGTAAAATACCAGTATTTCGCGTAACACAATTTCACAAATTCCACATATTTTAATTACATGAACTATGATGGTGTAATGCTTACGGTGTTCTTGCGTTATTTCGTGAACATTCAAGAATGGTGAAGGTCTATGAACTCATAACTTATAAGAACGAGAGAGTGAGAGTGCGAGAAAATTGACACAGGCTGGATTCTTCTAGACAAGGAGAGAATAGTTGAGGCTGTCGCAATTGTAACAATTTACCGCCAAAAAGCGGCAAATTATTCGTCTAGCGTAAATCTACGATACAATATACATAAAATCAAATACAAATTTTTATTTTTCGCAGCTTTGTAAATCTACAATTATGTCAAATGCAATATGCATTAAATCTCTATCTTGCACTTGGTAAACAGCTAATGTCAGCGTTGAATAACATGCAATCTTTAAAAGAAATAACATAAACATCTTTTTGCGTTTTTAATATGTAAGGTAAAGAAAATACCAATTAATTCAATAGAGTTTATTAAAATAACCGGATAAAATCGGCATGAAGCAAAGAACAAGTATGTAGCCCAGTGTAACAGCTACAGTTACATGTAGGTGGGGAGAGAAACAGAAAGAGGAAGGAGAGAGAAAGAAAAAGAGAGAGAACGAAAGAAAGAGAAAGATCGGCAGATCGTTCTACAACAGTACAACTTTCAGCACGGATTACGCTGGAGCTCAGTAAGTTCGCGAGCACGGAGTACGCGCGATCCATTCTCACAAAATAGCAAACGCGTAGGCCGAAACACCGCACTAATCACAGACGATCGAAGGATTAAATCGAACGTGTGGAACATCGTCAACAGGTATCCAATATCATCCTCGCTCATCGTTATTTATATCGCTATTTTAAAGTAAAATCATTGTCAATTTCCGGATGATTTTTTGTCACCCTACGCGTATACTGATGAAAAAGATTTTAGCCCGATAATTAAATTGTTTGCTGACAAATTTTGAAATTTTTAATAAAAAAATTGGTGCATCTTATAACGTAGTTTGTCAATTGCATTTAATTTCCCATTTTCGGATTAAAATAAAAATATCAGATTTTATCAATTTTTTTCGACACATTTTTATTTGTATCATAACATCAGCGATTTTTTATAACTTGAACACTACAATAATATAGTAATTAAGTACTGAAATTTAAAAGTAGGAGAAAGAGGAAACGTTATATATAGTATACAAAAACGAAATGACAGCATTTTTAATTTTTACTTATAAATATTTCTCGATTTAATTTTTATATTGCGCTATGTTAAATTTTTCTATATACTTGTGTAGATTTAAATAAGAATAATCATCAAGTAATTTTTTTCTTTCCATGACATTTCACATTCTTTTATTTTTATTATTTTAATTTATCAATGTTAATACACGGATGTGTATGGATGATGATGCATTAGAATCATGTTTGATGTTTGTTCTGTTGCGAATGAAAAATTCACATCTATTCACATTTTGATTTACTTATGCGGATTTATGGTAAATCGCGTTGTTCTCTGTGTAAACTATCTGTGTAACTATCGTTATCCTAACATACAAATTCTAATGACATGTGATGTAATGCTTAAACTGCATGCGTATTGCGTATTACGTGCGTGTATTCCGTGCTTAGTAGTACGTAGAAATGTGCGCTTTCCTTAGATGGAAATGTATAGATAAGATAGAAAACCGTCTTGTCTCATTTTTTTATAATTGTCGTATTATATAATGTGACCATTATAATCTTTACAATAATGTATACCGATTAATTACGAGCAAAAGCGGACTAAAATAAACTAAGAATTATTATTAAGCGTTATACAATCAATTTTACTCTTAATAAGTAGATATTTTGTAATCATTAACTCAAATTTATATACATTTCAGGAAATTTATAGAATTTAATATAAAGTAATAAAAATATAATATCAAATCACATACATATATACATTTCTACATATAAAAAATATTCATTTTTTCTTTTCTTTTGATATTGCTAAAGAAAATATTTTAAAGGCGTTTAAAAATACTTAAACGGAAAATCGTACACAAATAGCATAATATTTTTTGTGATGCACATAATATTTATAGCACCAAAAATCCCATTAATATAGATTAGGTCAATAAAAAAATAGATCGATTGAAATTATAGAGAAGGAAACTCACATTATCTATTTCTTCAATAAAAAAAAAACAATTTAACTTGTGTGTATGTCTGTGTAAGTAAAAATATGATTTTTCTGATTATGTTATTCTTGTTACAATAAAAAACAAGCTATTAACAAGCATCAACGTATTAGTTTCACTCAAGACTGATGTAATCAAGCAAATTCCTATCTATTAATAAATATGGACAGAACACAATCGATTCCGATGCAAATAGAATAATTTGATGAAATTTATTCAAATTTATTCTGTTTAAGAAGCAGACTCTTCTAAACACGTTTAGACACGTTACGTTAAGAAATTAATTTAATTAATTAATTAATTTAATTAATTTAATCAAGTCAACATAGTGAGATTGTAACTCTATTTGTGCTAAACTGTGTGGTGGAAAATATAATTCTCTATATATTATAACTGAAAATATAATACTTATAACACAACTTTAATTTATATATTTAAGTTATTTAAATAAATTCAAGAAACAACAATTATTAATTGTTCAAGAAAAATAGAATTTAGTGATAGAAATTCAAATGAGATTTAAACTGCGAGACTTTCAATTATGCATCTACATTCTTTTAAACAATTTTAAGAAAAGAAGAAACAATATTAACAATTCGAAATTAAATATTTGTTTTTATGTCATTGCCGATTATGGATCTTGTCATTCCTGATTACGAAAATCTTATAATGGTTATTTACATATGTAACTTTTCCTTTCGAACCGAAATGCAATTGAACGAAAAAATATTAAAGAGGGAGTGGCAGTTTTTACAGAATAAGTATACGACTCATAACAACTTCATTTATCAGCGCCCTGTTATTTCGAGTAATTTGGTCCGTGCGAAAAGAGAAGGTGAAAGTGCAAGGCATAACGAGTATGAAAACGTAATGCAGATTCTATATCTTTAAGCGACGCACACTATCAATTACACAAACGTAGCAAATCTTGATTTTGCAATTTCTGAACACATTTCAGTTTTATTGACACTGTTTGTATCATTAATGTCAGCAAATATTTTCCGCTCTTCCTTATTAACGACTTTGAAATCTAATAATGCAACCGTGGCAAAAAGTAAAATCGCTCAAACATCATCATTATCATCATCACCATTCATAAAGATTACTTCAAATTTAAACTTTTAACATTAAATATATATTGATATATATATATATATATATATATATATATATATATTACTATAAAATAAATATAATCAAAAGAAAATATAATTTCGCTTTAATTTTGGCTTTAATTTTGTATTGAAAAGTGACATGCAATGTATGCATGCAATGATATCTTATGTAAGCTCGTGGCAAAAATTAATTAACACACTCGCTATTAATGTTATTTATGATCAAATTAGTTTTATGTTTGCATTTTTAAAAAATATGTATTGCATTAAAATTTTGAAAATTAATTTTAGATACGTGAAAAGTCCTAAGTAATAAATAATTAGTATATTACATGTTCAAACATGTGATATATATTGAAACACCTGCAGAGATATTGCAAAATCTTTTTACGGCCTTTTTGGTAAAAGTAATTACCCCAGATACTCGTGATCTCTTTATTGGCGTCAAAAAGGTTTACTTTTACAAAAAAAATACCAAGGATACAAATTAAATGACAATCTCTCGGGCCTCGAATGCATTAAATATCGCAGTCTTAAAATCCTTTTACAGTTTTCTCAGTAGAAAGTAATCGCAACATTTATACTCGCAAGGATAACTCTCTTATCGATATTAAAAATTATTTACTGCCCATACGAATACATTATATACAAATGCATTCTTAAAATTTCATAAAAACATCTGACATAATGATCTTAAATAATGTTTTTTTTTTACGATTTTTTTAATAAGAAAGTAACCGCCATATATGTATATACTTGTATACGAATCGATATCGAAAAATCTTTAGTACTCGGTAGAGATGCAAATCAGATTACGAAATTATGATCGTTTGAGAACCAATAATTGGCCTATCGTCGATTTTCTTTCACGGTGATTCTTATTTAAGCAGAGATTTCTGTCAACGTTACTTTTGCGCGCAAAATTATGCGTTGCGGTAAAATAACAGACCGCCAGAACGCAGCAGACAAGAAAGATGAATACGATGAATTTGAAGCGATGTGTATAACAATTTACAACATTTTGCGCAGTTGTGTAACAATGTGCAAGTGGTATAAAAATTGCACTGCAAATTGAATTTGTGCGGTTTCCTATATGTTTACCGCAGCAAAATGCACTTTCTCTTTTTCTGTTTCTTTTTCTTGACCACCAATTTTGCAATATACGATAAATTCCAGCCATGGACGAACCAAGGTCCCAGATTCAATCTTTCTACAAAGACAAGACCATCTTCATTACTGGAGCTTCTGGTTTCATGGGCAAGGTTCTTGTAGAAAAGTTGTTGTATAGCTGTTCTGATCTCAACAAAATCTACGTCCTTATGCGAGCCAAGAGAGGTCGCAGTTTCGACAATCGGCTTGAAGACATATTCAAATTGCCTGTAAGACATTGTGCGAATTATACTATCTTTGCATTAATGTCAAGATAATGTTGCGATACTCTTATAAATGAAACATTTTTATAAATGTCATAACACACGTTTGTACATTTGCATTTTCCCTTCAGATTTTATTAATACTGACACAACTAATTTTTATATTAAATGGTTAATGTTATATTGATTCTTAGCTAATGCTATCAAGACGCGAATTAAGAAAGCTATGTAAATCTTATTGACTTGTTAGCTAATAGCTATGTAAAGAATATTTTACGCGAGTAAGACTGATTAAATAAAGTCAGCTTAATAGCTCTTATAAAACGCAACCTTTCTATTTAGCGATCTTTCAACTTTTTTGAGTACATTTTTTAATAATTCAAAAAAGTAATACAAAATTTGTTTTTAAGATAAAGCATCTTAGACAATTTTTTTTATATGTATTTTTCTCTCTCTCTCCCTCTCTCTCTCTCTCTTATTTTGATATTTATCATAGTTTATTATTATATATATATAAATTATAACGCTCTACAATTTTTCAAATTAATATAAATACTTTTACTTTTAAAAAATTATAAGATCATAAAGAGTTAATATTATTTTATTACATGACATATGATGCGCTAATATTAATTGAGATTATTCAAGCCAAAATGTTTTTAAACAATGAATGAGAATGTATATGCAAGAGATTAATGGCAAATAGTTGCTGATAACTAATATTTTTATAGCTGTTTCAAAGAATACGAACTGAGAAGCCTCAAGTTTTGAAGAAAGTAATACCGTTTAACGGTGACATATGTTCGGACAATTTGGGTCTTACTGATGAACAGTGTGAGCATCTAATGAATGAGGTGAACGTGGTATTCCATTGCGCCGCGACTCTTCGATTGGAGGCAAAATTAAAAGACGCCGTCGAAATGAACATGGTAAAATATTAGCCTCTATAAAGAAATCTAAATCAACGTCAATTTGAACCGTTGTATTTATATTTTTTATGTAATATTAGTACATAATGTATTATTATGTACTATTTTACACTGGACGCGTGGCTCCTGATTACAGTATGATTATTTTTAAACTCTGTATGCTCACGATACATTTTTACATGATAAAAATATGGATGAAAATATATATTTTTATGAAATCTGAAGTATTAAAACAATGTGAAAATTAGTCAAATTTACAAATAATGATATACCTTTTAGATTTAATTTTGTGTATAATATTCTTGATGATATATAAAATATATGAGGTTCGATTTGATTTTCAAGATAGGTACAAAAAGGATACTGAATATGGTAAAGGAGATGAAGCATCTGCAGGTTTTCGTGCATCTAAGCACAGCCTTCTGTCACGTTGACCAAAAGGAATTAGGCGAGCGTACCTATGACTCTCCTGATGATCCTCAGGATATCATGAGACTCGTTGAATGGCTAGACGAAGATGCTATCAATCTTATTACGCCCAAGTAATTAAATCTGCGATTTTTCAATAATTACTAATATTCAGTGTAAACGTAGCCAATTGCGCATTTTGTTAAGTTATTAATTATACATTTTTTAAATTATAAACTTATTAACAATTTAAAATATTTAAAATTATTACAAATAATAATTATATATATAGAACAAATATTGGTGTAAGAATATTAGTAAACAATATTAGTATAAGTAAAATATTTATAATTGTTTAACAGCTAACTAACTTGATTAAATTTAATTAAGTTATCTTAATTGTATATACAAAAGTTGTGTATGTGAGATTTTGCTTATTTATTATTACAATTTTTTTATAGATTGCTACATCCGCATCCAAATACTTATACATATTCGAAACGTCTGGCTGAAACGCTGGTGGCCAACGAATATCCTAATCTGCCTTGCTGCATTGCTAGACCATCAATCGGTAATTATCAGTATACTTCATTAATTATCAGAGATTATAAAAGATATTATCTCGGCAGTTACGTGTAAACAAAAAAGAATATAAAGATTGATTAATCTCGTCGCAGTGATACCTTCTTATAAGGAGCCGATGCCAGGATGGGTCGACAATTTGAATGGACCTATAGGATTGCTTGTCGGTGGAGGCAAGGGTGTTATCAGATCGATGCATTGCAATGCCAATTATAATGCCGAAGTTATACCGGTTGATATCGCGATTAACGGTTTAATTGCAATTGCGCACAGAATTGCTACTGGCCAGGAAAAGTAAGTGTCTCCATTTTGCTCAACCTCGTTTTTTTTCTGGAACAGTGGAATATATTATAATTTAAATCAAAATAGGATTTATCATTTCACACTATGCTTGTAATATCAATTTTTTTCATCACTGGTATTCCTTAAAATATTTTTGATATCAAGATTATATTTTAGATTGTTAAAATTATTTCAATTTATAAAAAAAATTTATATTTAAGCTTTTCTTGCTTGATTTATTGAACATACGAATTTATAACAATTTCTAAATTATTTAATATTATGCAATAGAGAGATGATCAAAAGCTTTTAATGTATATTCTGTATTGCATACTTTGACTATTTTATATTTGCACGATTACTCCATTTAAATAGATAAGAAATATTAATTTTTCTTGCTTAATTTCTCTATTTCATTTATCATTTATAGTTCGAAAAGTATACCCGTAATCAATTTGACGCAAAGTGATACAAGACGTATCACATGGGGTGAAATATTGGAGAATGGTAGGCAAATTATTTACGAATATCCTTTCGAGGGACAAGTTTGGTATCCTGATGGCGACATACGTAGCAACAAATTTCTGCATAATATCTTTATCTTATTCTTTCAAATCATCCCCGCGTATTTTATCGACTTTCTGATGGTGATATTTCGACAAAAGAGATTGTAAGTTTCGTATTTTTTAGTATTGATAGACATTGTCTTTTTAATATATTAACACTTCTTGTCTAACATTGTAATTATACAATATCATGTAACTGTATAAATTTCCTTAACTATTATCTTAATTATCTTTGTTTTTGTTATTTTTCCAAATAGTATGGTCAGAATCCAGAAACGAATTTTAGACGGCCTCGCGGTACTGCAATACTTCACCACGCGGCAATGGATATTTTATAATAAAAATCTAATTGCTTTAAACAACGAACTGTCACCAATGGATAAAAAGTTATTTCCAACTATAGTTTATGATGTCGACATAATGGAGTACTTTAAACATATAGTTCTCGGTGCGCGGCAGTACTGTATGAAAGAAGATCCATCTACTTTGCCGAAAGCCCGTCGGCATCAGAAAATGTAAGTATTCTTTACATAGATTTATTACATTCCGCAATATTTTCGTACAATTAAAGAATATAATCTCATAAAATCTGCTAAGTCGTTTTTTAGAAATCTTTAGAAAATGCGCAAACAATAAACTAACAATAAGTCTTTCAATAAGCAGAAGAGAAAAGTAGATATACAATATTTGATTATAAAATTTGCGGAATTTTTAAAAATATTTTTTTCCAAGAATGCAAAAAAATATATTATTAATATATTTTATTCAGAATTTTTCTCAATTTTTTTGTAAAAATTATCGTATTCTATCAAGCACATTTGTTTCAGGATGTACGTTATCCATATCACGACGATATACCTGTTTTACTTCGGTATATTATATTTTATTTATAACAATGTTGAAATAGTGAGGTTTTTCCTGGATTACGTTACCGAGAAAATAAAATCGCTACCGTTTATAGGCGTATTCGTAGAGATGATGCATGCAAAATGAATGTTCTATTGCATTTGTGTTTATTGCGCACATATATGTAATTTGTGGAACGTGACAAGAAGACGAAAAACGATAATCTTTTCAGAGTTCATTCGTTGCCCGACGCATCTTTTACAACGTATCTATATTTTTGAACTGCTTATAATTACATGCAATGGGGCGTATGAATTATGGGAATAAAAGATAATTTCTCAATATACTATCGGTATAGAAATCATCCTGCGACTGTCAATATTAGCTATAATTTCAATATGAAGACAAAGATTGGATTCTACATCGCGGGCATTTCTAAAAGAAAAATGCTGGATCTTACTAATCAGTTTAATTTCTCTATAAAAATATAAGTGTAACATAAACGTCTCTAAGAAACTTCAATGTGTATTCAACAAGTTTTCTTGGGATATATATGGTTTTTTTTTGATAAATATATTATTATGTTAAGTTACTCGAAACACATATGTATATTTACTGGAATAAAGGTCTATAAAAAGGTCTATAGAAACATGTAAAGGTATGAAAGATTTATTGTGCTTTAATGCTAATTCTTTATTATGATAGAGATACGTCAAAGTCGTCTAATACAATACATATGAGTTATCACATGTACATTATCAACTATTTAAACATGCGAATAAAAATATACATCACAGTTTTGATATCTTAAACTGAAAATTCTAGAAAAATTTGTCGTTTATTTATCGTTCATTATTGTATATTCCATATGTACATTATTGTATATTCTATATGTACATACATTTATAAAAAATATTTCTTTAAATATTTTCCATAAAAATATATAAATATAAATAATAAAATATATAAATATATATAAATAATAAAAAAATAATGAAGAATATACGAAATATGAATACGGAATACGGAAGAAACAATCCAAAAATGAATTCTGTATATGTTTTGAATCATTTTGTATTGGGAATTATAAATCGCTTAAAGAGTGAGTTTTTTTCATCATCAAGAATTTTGACATGAAATCTCATAGGAGAGGTAGCTAAAACGTGTCCGTATCGAGTATGTAAATCGACGCAATAAAAGAGCCTTCCCATCTTCTTTATAGCCAGAGTTTCCAAGGACAAATGTATTTTTATCTTCGATCGTTGGAAGATTCCGATCGATTTAATACCATTGAACGCGAGTTGCGAGCTATGAGTTCTATATCGGGGTCTAAGAAATCATTCAATTTCCCAGATACGACTTTCCACGATATCTCTGACCTCAATCGACGGTTTCCTTAGAGTACAGAGGAATGTCAACTACACACACAGAACTGCTTCCGTGTAATTCATTTAGGATATTTTGTACTTACTATACTGTTACAAAATATTTACAGCAGTGATATCCAGCTTCAACCGATACATAGCCTGATAAACGCAACTTAATAAATGTTTGAAATGTCTTTATAGGAGGATATAGAAACTTTACGATATATAACTGTGGTTATAAATAATAAAATAATAAAATTTATATGTTCTATCTTCTATTAGAGCTGCACCTCCCAAAGATCTAGTGAAGATCTCATTTTTTACGCATGGATTCTTTGATAAATTTAGAGTTGAAATTTTCGCTAAAAAAATTAAATTTCAAATTGATAGATAAAAGATGGTTTGTTATGTTTGAGACATCTTATATATATAAAAAGAAGAAAACTTCATTTTTGTGCTGTGTAAAATCAAGACATTATATTACAACTAATTCATACATTTTATTTTTTAGTATCTATGGGAGCATTATGCAACGGAGTTAACTGTATAAAGCTACTTACATTGATAACATGATAATGAACGTCGCCATTGTTCTTTATATGCAAAATTTATGTATAGTTAGCGATATGAAGCAAATTTATGAGCTTATAAACCAACTCCATGATTAACATGTACTTTAAGGAAATGCATATAGAAAGACAAAAGAGAACAATAAACATTTGCATCGCTCGTGATAAATTAAACAAAAGTGCAATTAAAATAAGAGAGAGAAAAAAAAGTATTCTTTTAGGGAATTTTATTAGTTAAAAACTCCCAACAAATCGATTAGAAAGATAAATACTTTTTTTACTAAATTGTTATTATTATTAATTTTATTGTTACAGTTAAAGTTGTTATTGATATTAGAAGTATCAGAAAATGTTGGCATCTTTAAAATATTTTATCTTTTGACTGTAACCAATTTAAAGCATGTAACATGCACGCTGCTAGATACATATGTAGGTCAACCTAGGTGAAAGGAAAATTAAATCGTGATGTAATAGGTAAAAGAAACGATATATCTAGTCGGTAATACAGGATAAACAGAGTGCTCTTTTCAACTTATTTCAAGATAAAATCGTAAAAGTAAACTTTCTAGTTTCTAAATAGATTGAACAAAATTATGAAGTAATATCTACTAAAAAAACAAGAATTACAGGATTTTATGAAAGCGTCTTTGCTATTACTTTCTTTTAGACAACTGCATCGTATTCTGAACAACACAATTTTCTTTTTTGGAATACGTAAAAAATATCTTACAACAATATGTATGACTTAATTACGCATCATAATTTATCGATTATTCTTTTAATCTTCTCTAAACTATCGTTTGTTTTCTATTTATAGATTTAGAGTTTAAAAACCGGTTTTTCATAGATTTTAATATATTTTTATATTTGTATATTTTTTAATATGTAATGCATGTAGATTTTTTCCGTATTATATATAAATATGGATCTAATAAAAATGGAAGATTAATCAGTGTCATAAAATGTAACCGAAAGTAATTATCTCGTAAAGTCATCGAAGTTTTTTTATTCAAAAATGGAAACAAACTTAAATGGAATAGCAATTAAAGCTCAACAGTGGAGAAAAAAGTAAAGAATGAAGCAACAGTTGTTAGTTCTATGTAATATAGAAGGATGGCGCTGAGAAATCCCAGCCAACCCCCATTCTATTATTGATCCACCCTTCACATTCCCTTCGGAAAACAGGCAACAGCAGCTGTTGGTCGGTCGATGTACAACGAGATTTCATCTTTCTATTTCAATTTTACTTTCAATCGCGAATAGTATGATAAAAATTTCATCTGGAGTTACGTAGGTTTGGTACGTGAGTCCTGAGGGTGCTGTTCACGAATTTTATTTTGTTAGCCACACTCGCACGTAATTATTGCCAAAAAAGGTGCTGCGTTGATTTTTCTTCGAGGTCTCTTAAACGCCATTGCTGACCAACAAATTTTATTCGAGGTATCAACATTACTTTACATTCTCGCACGTATGAAACATCTTAAATAAGTCGAGGAAATATTCACATCGCGCGCGTATACGTTATATACGAACAGAGGCGTAATTGTACACGTGATATAAATGAAACGGTATTCTTCTATGAAGAATTATAGTCTGACGGTTAAGAGCTCGTAAAAACGAAGGTTTTGGTGAATATAACATTACTCAGAGCTGAAAGAACATAAAAAAAGGGAAAAAGCGAGGCTTAGAATAAAAGCTCCACCAAATAAAAGCTCAAGGCAGACATGAAAAATTTCTAAGGAACGTTAAGAAAAAAGACGTTTCTACAACTCTCTTCAAACAATTGTGTTATTTAAGAAACATCTAAAAAAATCTGAGTGTATTGTCAATTTCAAGTTTAAAAGCTTAAGAAACTGAAAGCCTGTCGCTTTGAGAAACAGAGATTTTCAAAGATTAAATATTTTAGGATCCAGAAGGGTTTCTACGTCCCACGACTATGAAAATTTGAACGTTCAACAGTCCAAAACTAACAGTGATTGCCTGAAACATTAAACATACAGAAATATTAAAAGTACAGAATAATACAATCCATGTGACAAAAATAGAAGATATAAATTATAGTCGCAGAAATGAGTGCAGAAAATTGTGCCGAATAAAAATGCTAATAATTCGATCCGATTATATTTGGTGTAGTTCAAAATATATACTATATTTTTAAACTTTTATCTAATTTTCATTTGAAATTTTTTTATTTGATTTTTAGATAGATAATTGCGATCGAGTCGAATAATTTGAATATTTCGCAATGATTGCAGATCAAAAAATGGTTGCAGAATTATCATCAATTTTAATTTTACCAGATATTACATTTGTTTACACCATTTCAATTTTAATCACACATATTTTGATATATACACATATAAATAGAATAATTATAGCAAGAAAAATATAAACGTAAGAAATATCAAAATTATAATTTCTAAAGAAATCTGCAATTTTTAAATTTAAATTTTTGAAAGATATTTCAGAATAAATTGTCGTGATATAATTTTGTGAAAAGATAATTTTGTTGAGGAAAGACATATGGAATTCTTTATTGCATGTGCAAATTATGATGTAATCGGAATTCCGTGTATTCGAGTCCAATATAAAAAAACGGAAGTAATTTTATTAATACATTGATTCGATTTATCAATCAGTATTGATAAGTATATTGTTAATATTCTTTCAATATTATTCTAACACAATTTATGATATTTTTGCGCTGATCTTATGCCTTCCTATTTTTTCGTGATATGTGTATATTTTATATTCGTTTACCCTGGAACATCTTTTTATTTGTAAACGATCCGCAGTTTTTCCGAATGCAGTGACCCAACTGACCTCTCACATTTGTACAATACTTTGTCGTACGATGCGCAGAAAGCGTCATATCCTTTCTAATATAATAAAACTTGCAATTATATTTTACTTTGTGTTTACGCAGATGTGCACGATAATCAAGTAATTGATGGAATATATTATTGAATATATTTTATATATATATAATTGACCGCAATATAATATATTTCTGTATATAAATTTTTGTACAGTACAAAAATATATGTAATTTTAATTTAATATCTTATATACAGCAAAATGGGGCACATATCTCTAATTGCTTATTTCTACATATAGATATGATTAAAGAATAAAAAATATTGCATAATAACTATAAAAATTTTAATTTCTTTTTCTTAAATATTTAATAAAGTATTCCTTTTTCTTTTTTATTCTTTATGCATCGCGTAACACATACTTTGACGTTTACATTCTTAATGAGAATATTATACATAAAGCATAAAAGTGGATCCATTTTCTTTCAATATTGCGGAGAAAATGCTACATGAGATACCTCTTATCTTTGAGCTAAAATTTTAACGTTTAATTATACTATATGAGTTTATACTGTACATGTTCATGTAATTAAATATTTTATTACTAAATATTTATGTGTGCATTTCAAGTTTATGTAATATTTCAACAATATATAAGATAAAGTAGGACAGATCTCTCATCATATATTCTAAATTTATATATTTTTCTGGAAAATACATTTCAAACTTTACTTATCAAATTTCTATTCTATCTCATATTTTTTGTAGCATAGAATATTGTAGCATGAATATTTTTAATATTTTTAAATCTTAAACTCATTTTGAATTTAGAGTGTTGAGATAATATATTGTTTACAGAAACCTCTTCTTCTCTAAGATACTGAAAAATTCTTCTATGTACTTTTTATTACTTATTCTTAACCAGCGTTACATCTAAAAAAAATCCACGCGCTGGTTGCTCCATTTTCTCCGGTTCCTAAGTATTTTGCATCAAATTGGCGTAATTAATTCAACGACGATTCGAGATAAGCACGAGAGGTGTACGTCATCCATTAATGACGTTCGGCTTTCCCTGTGATGTGTAAAACCGTGCCGGTTTCAGCGGGAATGGCGGTAGTGATGAACGCCGACTACAGCAACCACCACGCACTGTCAGGGGCGCGTGCGCCGATTGTACCCCGATGAACACTCGCGAGGGTTGTTTAAAGTGCGAACTCGGTAAGGGCACAGCAGTCGACGGGTCAGCCTCCAAGAGGCACGATCGCGCTCATCCACGTGACCGCGACCGCGTCGCGCTCCTCAATCGAGGGGTGACTGAAACGTGACGCGTCTCAGACCTCGCGGTTCGGAACCGCTCCTCCTCCACCTTGACCCCTGACTAGTCGCCTCGAGCGACTTTCACCTGGTTCGATATCGCACGTAGCAACGAAAGGATTCTTTGTCATATAGAGCCCTTGTATCTCGAGGCTCATCCTGCTATTTGAACAGCATCAGCGACAATGAATGGCGCGAAAACGTTCTCGATGAATGGAGTCATAACCGATATCGTCAGTCACGCGAGAGCGATCATCGAGAATTAGACGAGAGGATTCGGTTCCTGTATTCAACAATTCCCGTAATCACGTCTCATCAGAAGTGCGAGGATGTCGCTGGTCGTTATCCTGAAAAATTTTCAAGGGCTTAAGTGCAAAGGCGAAAAAGTCGCGAGGATTGATTTTCGAGGTAATTAATAATTTTTAAAATTTAATTATTTATTAATTTGTCAACGTTTACACAAAATAGTTTTGTCGGAAGAAATTTGTTTGAGAGAATTGTTTGAATAATCTTTCTATGTACGCTATTCAGATTGAAAAAACCGATCTGCAAAATTGATTATATCAGACTGTTTCTTTCGTCGAGCAATTCATCGATATTTCAATACTCATTTTTTTAATACTCAGAAATTAATAATTATTTGCTACGTGCACATCATCCTTTTTATTTTAATTTTAATTTATATATTTATTAAAAATAAGTCTATCGATATTTCAGATCATCAGCAATTGAACTTTTCTTTTTGAAAGAAAGAAACTATCAGAGATAACTCGTTCTTATCTAATGCATATAGTATGCTTTTCAATGCACATTAATAAGCTACATATATCTTTGTCATTGCCTTTATATTATCCGAGTGCTCTCGATATATTGCATAGCCGGTTCATTGCTATGCACATTCCATGAATTAATATACAAGACACGTGCTTGGATGCATTCCAGCACATATACGTCCTTTGTATACGTCTAATGCATTGTATTTGAGCGATTGATCGCAGATTTGTGTCCTCGTTACAGGAGAACAATGATCCGGGTCAATTTGCCTAAATTTCATGTTAAATGGTTCTCTTTGTGCACTGTCATGCACTGATGATTTTCCAATAATCGGAGAACGTGCATCGATCGAATGAAAATTTCAGCATGGTCATAACAAAACTGCAACACACTCTTCAACGAACTCTAGAGCACGTTTCCTTTCATACATTGTGTAAAATGTCGAAATTCAATTATACATTTAACTTTATTAGTATCATAGAGTGTATTATTTGCCATAGATTGATTTACAATTATATATCATATTCAATAATATATCATATATTTCGTTTATACTGAGTTTCAAGTCTTATAAATGCGCTATTACTGGAAAAATAAAACGTTTTGCAATTTGTAATACATGTAATTTATAGAAAAAGAAATAGAATATCAATGAAAAGAAGAAGATAGATTATTACATTTTATCATATTTATATATCATATATACTTTATCTTTATCATATTTATTATTTCAAATATGCTTAGCTCTTCTTTAGATTTAAAAATCTTTAATCTTCCTTTAGAACGTGTGTGTCATGCCTAATACTTTCATTTACAGTAAATTTGTATAAAACATTTCTTTATAATATGGCAATAACAGTGGCAAAATTAACGAACGTGCACTAGAATTTAATTACTACGAAGCATTTATGAATTTAATTACTACGAATAATTAACGCGTATCTCCAAAGGCATTTATTCAATATCTATGCCATATAACACAACCATGCAGAACTATTTTTTTTTTTTTAGACATTTAAGATGTCTTCTAAAATATCTTAAGATATTCTTCCTTCAAACTTTTAATTTGGTATTATTTCACATCATTATGCTGCGAAGTTGTGTCTGTAGAGCTGGAGAAAGACGCATGCCCTGGAATGCCCTAAGTACTATAGAGAGTAACGTTTCATTCAATTATATTTGCCTCAGTTTGGGTAAACACTCTATATTGAAGTTCGAGAGAGGAAGATCTCTTTAATCAAACGCTGTGCGTTGGCGATGTGCGCGCAGATAGTATCTGTGTACTCGCGTAATAAGGAATTACACAGAAATGTTGTGCATGATATGAGAGGTCCGACTTGCGTAATCCGTTTTCATACGAGCGTAATTTCTTGCAACATGCTAATACCTGGCTTCCGCGAATTATTCGCGGTCATTAGGGTTTACGAATATATCATCGAACACATCTACCTCGTATATATTATTAAGCAGACTGCGTAAATTAGGATTATTCTGGCGCTAATACGCGAGAAATGTCGAGTTAAACCGTGAAATTATAGAAAGTCCAAAACCTCTATAGTATTCGCGAATGAACATCTCCATATTTCTGCGACAATTAATTCTATTTGAAGAGAGAACTTTAGCAGGGTATATTTTTTTATAAATGAGAAACAGAATATCTCAGTTATATTATTTAATTGTAAGTATATATTTTGTCAAAGAGTTGAAAATAAATTATAAAAAGCCAAGTTTTTGGGATGGAACACTCTGTGTATAACACTTATAATAAATTTTAGCTTTTTCAATAAAATAGACATATTAAAATATAAAGATTCTTGAGTGCAGAAATTTATATTTTTTATATAACGAGTTGGAATAAATAATATTTGTTTCCAACAGTATAATGAGTTTTAATATATTCTATGAGTTTGAATTATTTTTACTTTTTTTCTCATTCATTATAAAAATTTCATTCATTAAAAGCTTCTTATCATAGAAATAAAAATATAAAAAATAAAATATAATTATTCAATCATTTGTCTTTTGAATATTTCTATTGTAACATAATACTTTTAGCGAATTATTGATAGAAAACAAAATTTTATTTTATACAATAGACATACAAAGCATAAAAATATTTAAAATTACAAAAAATACTGCACAAAGTATTGCTAGAATTAATAAATAATATGCTTATCCTTTTAAACATATCATGTATCTTTCTCGACAAATCTGTTTCATATAGTATCATATCAAATCAACGCGTTAACAAATTTTAAACGCTGTAAAGTTAAAATAAAAATAAATTATATGTATGATATGTAATGCAACAGAAAAATAAATATTAAGCTTGACAAAAAATAGAGATGGATTTGACAAACATTAATGGTTGCTTTGACGTGCGTCAGCTGCGAAAATAGCGGCGGTTTATCATGCACAAATATCGGTCTGCTGGCAATTGTGTTTTTTCTTCGTTTCATATTGCGTTTCCGCAAATCGCAAATAACTGCTCGACTGCTTTTTCCGTAATTTTATCAATATCTCATAACGAACGAGAATATATGGGTCGTTCGTATACTTGGAAAATTAATTAATTCGCCGTCAATTGTACCGCGGCACAACAAACACGATGAAATTACACTTGTGTAGCATTATACATTATGGTTTATCAATAATAATTACTTAATTAATATAAATATAATAGAGATAATTTGCATTTCTATCGTGTGTTGTTACGACAACCTCGCCGAATAGTGCACGCAACTTTCTGCGTACATTTCGCGACCGTAACTGATTATTAAATAACAATTCGTCGTGATGACGCAGACGTCTCGCGTGAAATCTTTCAGAAATCTGCATAGCAATTATTAGAGGACGTTATTTTCAGAACAGGCACACACACACAGATCGTTCACGCGGATAAAATATCCACTACTAAGCAATTTGCAAATGATATCCTTGAGAGCGAATCGATAATTGCATTTGTTATGCAAAAAGAACGTAACATTCATATGTTCGCCGTCGGATTGCTCTTTTTCTTATGAATGCTGTTCAGCTATTTCTGCGTAATATCAGAGTTCTTATTGCGCTCGGAACAAAAAAAAAGCCTCCAAGTATTATAATCATTCAGATACGAACGACGTACATAGCTTAATTTACATAAAACCGCATATGGGTGGCAATGCTGACGCAAATGAATTTATAATAATCGCAACACAAACACTGTGCTCTTTAATTGTGTTCCTAACTATGCATCTATATATAAATGTAAATGTCTCCAAAGTCAGATGGAGACGACTGAATAATCGGGTTTATTGTCAGTAAACGAGATAGAACAATAATTTTTATTAGATTGTATTTATTAGATAATTTTTAGAGTTTATAAAATTTATAGTTATTAAATTTTAAAAAAGTTTTTAAAAATAATTTATAATAACTATTAATTTTATTAACAAAATATCACATTGTTCTTTTCGTGCAATTTACTAGTAGGCTTCATTAAAAAGAAAGAAGTAATAATTTATTTGTTTATTGTAGTATCTATTATAATAATAAAATTTGACGGTTAGCAGAATGTATAATATATCATTAGAAGAAAATATTGAAAAAAAGCAATTTTTTGTTAATAATAGATATTAAATTATTTGAAAATTAACATTATATCAATATTATGTCTATTTATTAATTCTAGTTTATTAATTTGTTTATTAATTTGTTTATCGATATTTTTAATATTAATAAATTAAATTCATAAAAAAAAAGTTGTGAGGAGTGAAAAATGAGATTGCGCGTTAACGAACGAGTATATGCGTCGTGTGTGGCTGACCATAAAGCTCCTTATCTACTGCGTGGTACTTTCTATCGTCGGGCTTTCCGCTGGTCAACCGATAACAATTTTGTTATCTCGTCGCTTAAACTACACTACAAGTAAAGAGTAAAACAAGTCGCTCGAAAGTAGCTTGTTCGATAAACAGATTGCAGAAAATTGCATAGATTTTCGCAAAAGATAAATAAGTCGCGATCATATATCAGACCAGATGCTTTTAATATATGATATATAAAGCTTGTTTTATAAAATATAAAAGCAAGAGAGTAATACTATATATATTTATTTAACTATAATAATATTCCATTTTCAAATTAAATTATTTCGTTAATTTTATTCTAATATTTCTCGATTACGTTATAATCTGCGAATATAAATAAAACGCATCACTCAAAGCTGATTTATTTTTCACATTTAATAAATACATTGGAAATGTCATACAAATTTTCGCTAAAGAGATAGATAAATTATGATTACAATAAGCAAAAGAAAAAAAATAAAAAAAGAGTTCTTTCTATCGTGCCGTAGAATTGCATGCTTTCAGACACGGAAACGCTAATTTATCAAGGGCAGATTTTTTTTAATGTTACAATGCTTTCACAAAGTAAATCATTTTCACATTATTATACGCAATGTTGGGCATATCGCAAAGCGATACGATTTAATCGTATCTCTCGTTGTGAAAATTCCATAGTGGAATAGAGAATACGGTATTTACTGTTGTAAGAATAAAGGCACTTTGTATTTTGTCTCAAAGGAGTTCTTGTCCTGTACGACGGGCTGGGCTTTAGATACGCTCTTCTTTCCGCTTTATGAATACCAGCAACCGCTAGTACGCGCTTCTGACGTAAAACCGCAGAATGTAATTTTAATTTGTCTCTGAGTGCCGTCATTAACCTGGCAAACTTGTGAAGGACCTATTGAATCTATTGTGCGTAGTAGTATAGTTAAATGCAACACTGATATAAATCACATTTCTTTAAGTTTGCGAAACACGAAAAAGTTTTTATACAAAATTACTTATATTACATGTATTAATTTAGATATTTTATTTTATATAAGCACTTTCTTCTGGTTCTATTTACTTATATTATTATATCTATTTAAAACAAGCAACCATAGCGTCAATAGTAATGCGCATATATTATGTTATATATTTTAATCTTGTGATTTATATTTATATTTTTTTATTTTCTCGTTATTATTTTATATATTATATATATATATATATATATATATATATACATATATATATATATATATATATATATATTCTATTCTTTAATCTTAATTGTGTGTAACCTATATTATCGTATTATAAAAATGTAAGTGTCGTGCTTCTAATTTTTAATATAATGCTATAAGAATTTATATTATAAAAAATACGTTTTTTTACTTTCTACACATGATATAATAAGAAATATACCAAATATTGAAATTTGTTACATATGTAGAATGTATTTTTCTTGTCTGTTGCAGAGGTATCGCATTATTCAACGAATCTCGAGGACAATGAGGACGTTATTGAGGTAGAACAGGTAAGAAATGTGTGTGTGTGTATTTCTTTTTTTCTTACATAAAACGCTTATACTTTTATTTCTACTTTTTATTTCTATTTATATAATATATAGAATATGACAACTAAATCTATGATAAATCCTTGTAAAATCTTGAGAATACGTACCTATATACATCCAAGATTAAATTTGCGCTTTAATGGAGTGTGAGTGCAACAAATAAGAACACATTTAACATCAAAAAAGTTATTTTGACTTTTTTGCAAACTTGTATTCACAAAGTTGATCCAATTCCGCTGGGAAATCTTTGCCATGCTATTCTTCTTCCTTTTTCCCGTTCTGATGAAATCATTTTACGTGTGTTAAGTTATAACAAATAAATTTCTTTAAAAAAGTTTATTCTAAAATTCCAAACGAAAGAATAAAACAAATTTTAAACTTCAATAATAATAATTATAAAATAAAATAAATCTCATAAGAAATAATTCCATTTGATATGAAGCTTTAAAATTAAAAAATTAAAGAAAAATCTAAAAATTAAAAATGTTTTCAAAAATAGTATATGTTATATACATATATATAGTATTATATAATTTTAAAAATATTTTATTTTTAAGCTGTTATTAATTAAGGATATCCTAAAACAAAGCAAAGTGAAGATACTAAATTGTTATAATTAATTTAATTACAATTACATTTTATGATACAGAAAATATTTCTGTTCAGGAAGTATTCCCTCGAGAATATTCTTATTATAGTTATAATTAAATGCATACTTTTTTGTTTCCGTAAAATAATTTTCTGTTAATACACGACAACAACGACAAATACCGTTGCGATAATGGTCTTCCGAGTGGAGTGTTCTTGACTGAAATATTGGATTATCCGAGTGTTGATGTTCTGTTATGAGTGTATTGTGAATGTCAGAGTAGCAGATGTGCGTATCATCTGGTAAAAAACGACCCTGTCACGCTCTATATTGCAAACGCATCAGATCACTTAGGCATCGCTTCTGAATAATTCTCAGCGTTATTCACAAACAGAAAGATAAATTGTCGCAAACATGCGATACCATTATTGTTTATTGATGGAATATTAAAGTTTATGTAAATCGAATATGAAATGTCAAGGTGACGATGCGTAATTAAAAATAACTTGAAAAAGTTCTCTAAAGATAAATTAATAAGATGTTAGCTCTCAAGAGAAAATGTTGGTCTGACAATAATTATGTTTGTTAACTGTGACTTTCATAAAATTTATCCGATTCCGACAAGCTTTTTGCTTGCATATTTCTCTAAATTAAAGAGAGAATTCCAAAGAGAATTTTATCGGAATTTCTCTCTCAAAAGTTTCTTAATTAATATCACAAATTAACTTTACAGTAATTATACATAATAACTATCTAAAGGATATTTATAATTAAGAGTACAGTTGAAGCGCTGAATTCATTATCAAACTGGTGAAAACCCGAGGGTGCGCCATGATTGATAATCATCATTCTCGGGACACAAGACGAGATCTCGATTTTATATGCATATAACGTGCACGACCGATGTTATTACTATACTTACTATGTTGCGGCAAACTATTCCATTCAACTTTTATGTCACGGCCGAGGGGAAAATGCATGATGATAAAATCGATCCACGTGCTCACCATCATACGATGCGGTCGTAAGAACGTAAAAACGTGACTGTTTCCACGATCTTAAATGAACCGATAAATATCTTTCATAAAGCATGTTTCATGCATCGATCACTGCGATCAGGGCATCGTATTCGTCCGACGCGATGGAGAAATGAACGATTACAATCCCGCATAAACACATATTTGACTCAACAAGGATAACGTATATTCACCGGAAATAATGCAATTTGAATGTACACCTCTTGCGATCTGACGCAAATTCAATCGTTGATTTTATTTGTGAAAATATACGCATCGCTATTTTATCGTTTGCGATAACTCGTCAATAGCGCGCGGATTCACAATGGCAAAAAGAGCTCTTTGTTATTATCTCTTCTTGCAAAAAAAAACAACGATAAAAATTGTTGTAAAAAAAGGCAAGCTTTGTTATTGCCAACGGGTACATTACCTGCGCAAGAAATTGTAAAGTTTGTACAAAAAATATAAAATGTTTGCTAAACTAATTCGTCGCGTCGAGATTGCACAGGATACGAAAACTATTTAATAAACCTCGAAAACTCAATTTAATGATGTCAACATGAACCAATCCATTACAGTGCTTCCACGTTGGAAAAACTCGTTTGACAGTTGGTTTTCTGACAGTTCTGTCCGGGGACGATGTATCGTTTCTCGTAAACACGATCTACGAAGGAAATAAACGTGTTGCAATATCCTGATAGCTCGGACAGCATGTAACATGATGTAACTGATAGACATGTGAAATTTGCATAAACGATCAATGTTATGCGTGTCCTCGTAAATTTAAGAATTGCAATTTTACAATACCTTCAACATAATTTTATTTTGTCTCTTGCAAAGTTTTAATAAAATACAGGTAAATTAAAAAATAATTACGACCAATTCATGGAATTGTGTAACTTTTCGACATCAGGGATTAGTTTTTCGAGTTTTCTCTTTTAATAGAGAAACATTGTAAATAATTAAAGCAATGCAATTAAACTTCGAAGTAAAATAGAAAAAGAATAACTTCAACGCTTTCGTATTTTGAATAAAAAGTTTATTTTTTTTTCAAATTCCTGTTTATTTACAAAAATTAAAATAAAATATGGAAAAACGGATAATAATAATAAAATGTTAATAAAGAATTGGAAATTTAGAAATACATAAATTTCATAAAATGAACTTTTTATACATATTTTATCTATACGTACGTTTGTGCAGGCAAGGAATAAAAAATAAAACAGATAGCTACATGTGATACAGATAGAAAGAATTTCTATTTAAATTTAAAATTCAATTTCTAGTCTTTGAAACCATAAAACAGTTTTTTGTAGTTTGTTTTACGCTCTTCTACAATATTTTGTATTGATACTGCAATTGTCAAATGTGGAGCACAAAGAAACGCACCATTTTTCATTAAATCTTGCTTTTCTGTCAGAAGAATTAAATCAATCGCTATGGAATCGAGATTTTAATGATAAAGCATTTTCTAGTTTTATAAGAGATTCTCCGTAAGTTTTATAACTATTATTCTGATTTTTCAAGGAATTCATAACTTTATCATTACCGATTCTTTTTAAGGAATTCATAACTTCGTCATTATCGATTTTTTAAATTCATACATATATTTTACGTTCAAAAAAAGACAGAAATGAAACGAGCGCGATGATGAATATAACTATATTAAAAATCTCGTAGAGGAGCGTCTCGCGCTTTCTCGAGCGTAAATAATACATTACCTTTTAGCGGGTCTCCGCTTTGGAGTCTTTTCAATATCGGTTCTTTCTTAAATATCGCATGGTTTTCTCGCGGGCGTCTATTCGTACTCAGTTTATCGATCCATTTCTTTTATTTATATATCCACATCTTGTATGTCATGTTATGTTATTTCTCATGCGTTTTCCCACGTGCGTGCAGACTGAATGCATGCAAACTCGCGATCGTGATTCGAATTACCTCGCTTATGATAGCGTAATCAGTTTGCGAGGGTAACGAAGGAAAGGCAATGTTTTTCTTTGATGTAGAAAAAACTTTTTTAATACATTCTGTAAAAAATAAGTAAATTGAAAGAAATTAATATGTATGTAATCTGCAAAGACATAAATCTCTCATTTCCAAAATTAAGAATTAATTTCAAAATATGTAAAACTCTTCTTCTATTCCTCTTTATTTATATTAACAATTTTGATGAAATCAGATAAATTATATATTATTTAATTCTTTAAAAATTCTTAAAAAATTAAAATCGCAGATTTAAATTTATTGTGGTTGTAATCTATGACAAGGATACAACGATTTTTACTTTATTAAATAAATAATAATAATATAAAAAAATTATGTTTTTAAAAGATAATATAAAAGATATATTACAGTTTCTTTTCTAATCCATATTGAGCACTTAATCTGTGTTTAATGTTACTTTACAGAAGGATTTATACTTTACAGAGATTTACTTCATCTTACAGAGCATACTTTATTTTACAGAGAAGCTTAAAATGATTATTTTTCTAATCGCTCAATAGCACATTGTTGGAAAAGAACATTGTAACAGGAAAGAGATAAAAATTCAATTTCATAGAACAAAAATATATGTCTGTTCAACTTTTTTTGAATTCCTTCAATCTATTAGTTTTTTAACTGAGTGGAATGCGATGAAAGAGATTCTTTATATGCGCGTTTTTAAATAATCCCTTTTTCCAATTTCTTGTTTTCAGAGTTTCACGTGGCATCTAGGAAGACCAGTGGATGAAGCAGAAATTTTGCAACTAGCAGTCGTGTCTCGCGGAGTCCTGAGAAACGAAAAAGTCGCGGCGAGGTACGGATTGGTGTTGCAGACAGTGGTGCGCGAAGGAAGGATTTTGGTTTCGGATTCCCTAGTTGACCTCAATAACAAGCCGCTTCCGGTACGTTCCAATATCGAGATGAGTGACTGAATATTTAATCGCACGATATATACGCGATATCTACGTGTGCGTATTGGGAATACGTAACTTTTACTATATTCAAACATGGCATCGATATTCTATCTACTACCTGCAAGATACTGGCATTTTTTTCGCAAAGTTTTCTTTAACTTTTCGCGATAAAAGTTAAAGATTGTCTATTCTTTCCAGCTCTATTTTCCAGAGGCAGTATAAAGCACAAAAGCCTCGAATAATTTCAAATAATATATATCTTAATTTTAATCCACACACGTGCTTGACATAGATCGTCTAAGATAATTTCTATATAAACAAACTGATATAATATTTTCTCTTAATTTAGTGATGCACAAGCTTTAATTGCATTTGTAATATATAAAATAAATAGTAATACACACATGTTTGAGTAATTTGCGATATAAAAACTTTACGATATAAAAAAAATTGTCAAATAAAGCGAAAATAATAGCACATAATAAGATGTATTAAATACCAATATAAAAGAATTAATTTTTATGATCAGTATGTTTAATACACACATATATACACATATTGTCAGGTAATATTTTACAAATGCTATATTTTTAAATGCTGTTTTGTAACTTTTTATGCGATAGATTTCAAATTACGGTACAAATGTTCTTCAGTTCTTCTGAAGACATTGCTAAATGGCAAGTATAATACTATCGAAATTTATGATAAATTGGAAATAATATTGTTATCATTGTTAAATGAGTTTAGAATTGACTACATTTCTGTATCAAAGAAAAAAATTAGAGCACGAGATATTAATTACTCAAGAGACGAGAAACAAAGCAGTGTTGCAGACGTTTCAAAGATCCGTGTATATTTTATTTATTAAAACAACAACAAACCTAATTTACTTGTAAATTGAATTTTACTTCTTGCCTATGCGTTTTTTTCTTACAGCAACGACACTAAATACACCGTCCTGGGTTACATTTTCGCATAAAGAGTATGTACGTGTCTGACACGTAGCATTTTAAACAGACAAACACACTCGGGTACAAGTGACGTAACTTGATAAACTGCACTCTTTAAGTGCATCCCTCTTTCTACGATATAACACTTTTTCTTTTGAGTGGACCAAAATATATAACGAATAAAAAACTTATTATCTTAATAACTTGTTGGCTGTTATATATATCGAAAAATTTGATAAATATTTTGGTTAATTTTGCAACTCTTGTAAAATTTGACAGATCTTTTCTCTCTCTCATATTTGTATGCTAATTAATACATTAGGCAATTATTTAAAAAAATAAGAAAATTATTGTCACGCATATTGTTAATAATTCTATTCTCATTATTATTGCTTTTAAAAAAAGACAAAGTTTCAAATTGGTCGTGTTTTAAGCTCATTTTTAATTATCTGACAGTTAACATATTGTTGCGTTTACCGTTGCAATATGTAATTATTCATAACGAAAAGCACTGTGAAAACGAAATATCGTCGTAAAATTAAAATGGAGTAGATACATGTTAACAAAGTTGAAATAAGCGATAGACATGGAAAATATCCTACAAGATAAACAAGATATATTAATTTTCCTTACGGTCCTTCAAATTTCTGAATTGCATGTCGGCCTTTATAATTAACATATAAAATAATACTTAAAATAGGAACACAAAGTTTACAAGTAATTCTTCCTTCTGATATGGAAAATAATTTAGGTGAAAACACTTTCCGAAATCGTTCAAAAAATTATTCTAATATACATTTTGATGAGGATAGCATAATAATATATTCTTTAATTCAGGAAAATTCTTAATATTTTATACTTTTCTCATACATGCATATATGTATATAATTATTGTAATATATAATAAACTTTGGAGTTTATCTTTATAAAATCATAAAAAGACATGATAAAGACTAGCCAATCTTTTTCTTTTTTCTACAAATTGACTGTTGTTCCTCAGAAACAGGAAAACACGACGTATATCTCTGTTTTCAAATACATCGTTCTTTATTTTCCGAGAAGCGCGCTATTAGAAGAAGAGAAAAAAAAGGAAAGAAAAAGGTAGCATTTTTCAAATATTTCTAATATCTAAAATTGCTAGACATTTTTCTTGACCATGCGCGTTTCCCATTAAATTGTAATCTAAATTATGTCGTAGAATTACTCCAGCTGTCGTCGTTGCAGCCACGCGATTTATACGCGGCATGACAAACGAAGCACGATACTTCCTGTTCTATCACTCGCCGATTATCCTTATTTTGTGTCGAATAGTCCCTTTTGTAATCCATTACTATTTATATGCGCAGGCGGTGGTGTGCTTCGAAATTCGATACAATCCCCCGGACGGAAGTTGCAGCTCGTACGCGGCCTCGGAAATAATGGAGGATGAGCAGCAGATGTTGATCGATATCGAGCAGAATATCGCGAACCTCGAGAGAAGTCTCGAACAAGCCAACAGCAGCACGAGCAGCGGAAAAAGAAGGGGCTCCTGGCATACCCCCGAGAAATCAAAGAGGGGCTTCTTATCAAAGGGCATCTCTATGTCGACCGGCGATAAGTCACCCGACACCCGGAAGCGGTAAGTGACGTATTGTCAAGCAATAAAATGACACACACATATGCGTTATTGCGAGATTCACCCTTTAGAAATTTATCCTACACAAATAAAAAATTATTAATTGTATAATGTATGGTCGCAGAAAGTAATCATATTCTTATTCATAAAAATTTATAAAATTAGTGAATAAAATACAAATTTTATTAGTTTCATAATATTATCGTATTTTACAATATTTTGTTCTTAAAGTATTATTTTTTTTCAAATCATGCTTCTGTATGTTGTAATATCTTCTTAAAAAGTAAATATGCATTTCGAAGTTTCATATCTATAAGATTATTGAAATGCAATCAATATGCTCTTTTTATTGATTTCTTTGTATTTGCAAAATGGGCGATTAAATTACATCAGCAAATTTGCCTCAGAATCATTTGAAAAATCAATTAAGGAGAACAAGCAACAGAAATTTTGTAAATATAAAAACTGAGGTTAACAAATATGTTGCAAATATAAGCCTGATTTGAAAAATTTTGTCAAAATTTACAAACCATATTACATAATGCATATATCATACTTTATATTAATAAAATTTATATTATTTCAAGGTTCTGTAATGTGTGTGTGCTCCCAAAATAAACGGGTTATACACACACACATACACAAGAAATAGTATACTCTATTCATTTTGCCGTAAAATTATACCCTTATGCTGACATAATTTAATCCTATCTTTTAACGTACTTATATATATATAAATATATATATATATATATATATATATATACACACCGCATTGTGTGTGGTGTGTGTGAGGTGGGGGATATTGTCGAGATGATAATTAATATTATAATAACGTTATAAAGTTACTTTTTTGTACGCATTGTCATAAACTTCCATCTGAATAGAATTTACGCATTTGGCATTTAACACGCGACAAATTGTTGTCCTTTATCATATTCTGTTTCAATAAATGTCGCGAAATTACTCATTTAATAGCAATTGTTGCTATTGCATTTTTAGTGATATTTTATCACATTTTAAATTATATGTTGAAAATGTAAACATAATTACGAGATAGATACATCGCTCTAGCGCGTTATTACACTAAATATATATTGCACGGAAGTACATCGCCGAGAAGGTTAACGCAAATTGCGACAAACTAAAATTATGTGTCAATATATAAACCTCATTTAAAGACAGTATAAAATAGATATTGAATTAATAGCAAACAATATTGAGTTAGCAGGAAGCATATGCGTGAATTTGCACGCTTTATTTACTCAAATTTATAAAACTAAACATACGAACCATTACACAAAAGAAATCGTTTTCATATTGCGTGTAATATCACTAAGCGTAATTTTATATTTAATTATGACTGTTGACTATTAAAATTTCTATTTTTATTGCCTATTTTTATTCTATTTTTATATCATTAAAATAGTTTTAATTGTAAATACATAAAAAGTTTTTCATGTATATGGAATAAATGCGTAATAATCGCAAATTAAGAAATTTAAATTATTAAATTTCTTTTCGTCAAATAAAACTGTTTTATTTCAATCTTTCACATATTTATGTTTCAATAAGATTTAAATTTTTTAATGTTATTGGCTTTTATGACAAAAGTATTATACAATTTAAAACCAATTTAATTTTACAATTTGACCAAAGAAAAATTTTAAATTAACTTTTAAATTAACAATCACATACTTTAATAAAAAAATAATTACTTTAATTTATAATTGGGTAATTTATTAGATAATTAGATAATTTAGTAATAATTAATAACTCTATAACGAAATATTATCTTCTTACTTATATTACTATGTTCAATAAATATGAAAAATGTTTATAAATATGAAAAATGTTTATAAATATAAAAATATAATTATATTACTTTGCATGCATACAGAGATAAATGTAGATTTCCAACAAGCATGCTGGGGAATCTTCTTAGTTATTTTCTCTCTCTCTCTCTTTAAGTTCATCTATTTTTCACTTTATTCAAGCTCAGAATTATATGGAAATTTCGATATAAATGCGTCTCTTATGCAGTTTTGGTTTTCATATTCATTTTTGCGAGATGCTTACAGGCAGTACTGTATCTTCGTCAACGTTAACTTTTTTACGTGTTGTCAAAAGTCTAAAAGATATATATAATTTCTAGATGCATGTGTGCGTAAATTGTATACATTTTCTATTTTATTCAAAAGCGTTATAGGAAGCTTTGATATAACTTTGATTTATTATTGATTGATTTTGTTCAATTGGTGAAATGTATAGAAGAGATGCATCTATTTTTTACTTTATTTGAGCGCTTAAAATTGCGAAAAAAAAAAATAAAAATTGTGTATCCAGAAAACTGACGTCTCATAAATTTATTTTGGCAAAAGATATCCGCATTTAGTAACATATTATCGTCACCGTTAAAATATTTACTTTTTATTATCGTATGTAAGCATAAGTCGCGACTATTTTTTGCTCCATTCAAGATCAGAATTTTGAAAAAATAAATGAGCCGCTAATTAAAGCGGTGCTTATCGATTTTTGCTGGTAACCTCTATTGACGATCCAATTCCAATGCAGCTTCCGACGTCATTAGCGTATTATTACCATAACGCACCGTTACATCGTCGTGTCATCGAAACGTGAAGAGATTGCTTAATAAGGACGTCCGGCAATGCCGGTAACGCTGCTGATACATTAAAGTTCGTTATCGCGGCGTTCTCGATAAACCTTTTAGTAATAGAAAGGTCAAACTAGGAAGACATGGAGAATATAAAAAGATTAACACTGATCTAATACACGGGATATATTTATTTTTGCACATATATATATTGATTTACGAATCTTTACTTAATTTTCAACTTCTATCAGCATCTTAGATTGTGTGAAAATTACTTTGCGTCCAGGAGTTTAAAGTATTTTAATTTGCTACATTAATCATGTAACTAAGAACTATTTGTTATACTTGTATACGTGTGTATATAGGTCGGTGTGTGTGTGTGTGTGTGTGCGTGAGTGATAAAATTTTTAATTACTCTTAGTACTTTTCGTAAAAGTAGAATTAAATCTTTTACGATAACATAAAGTGTGAATACTACTCTTCTTATTGTGTAACACGCACGTATATACAATACTATATACAATATTATAATACAATAATTGTATATACAATAATAGTAATTACAATAATTGTATATACAATATATACAATAACACGCACATATACATATATAATTTCAAGTAACTTTGTAACTTTGTTTAGCTTTTTATTATAAAATTTTATCGAACTTATTGCACAATTTTTTGGTCCTAATTTTTTCTTACTTTTCTATTTTTCAAAATGGAATAAAAATATGATTTATACTACTCTCTATATAATCTATCCTGAATATTACTGAGTATTACTGAAATCTTATCCCGATACGTTAGAAAGAAAGCTACCTTTTATATCTCGCGAATATATATATATCGGCTTCTTCGGTAAACTAGGTTCTCCTCGGGGAGTGCCATGGCAATTCCTGTCACTACCTCTCGACGTGGGAACGTAACTCGTGGCCATCCATACGTGTAATAATGTGCTTGTGACACATTTTCATTCGCAAAACCACCCACGCCGATTACATTCGCGGCGATATTATAATTATAATTAATAAGGATCGAGGTGAAATATCGTAGGTGTGAGAAAATATAGGACCCTCGCCAATTTCGTTCCCGTTTTGGCCAGTAGTATAACATGTGTTTCATCTGACGGATAATGACATATGAGACATATGAGATAATCGTCTCGGTTTTATTCAAGTTTCTAAAACTTTTTAAGATTTTAGTAATTATTGAAGAGAATCAATAAATAAACTCAAATAAAATTTAAGACTTAATTTTTATAATATATAGAAGCATAAATTATATATATATATATATATATATATATATTTAAACATTGTTTAAAGTTATAAATATTTGCCACTCTTCTCTTTCCCATTTTTGCTAATATATTTAGCGATAAATTATAGAAAAAAAAAAAAAAAATCTTTTTTGTAATTCAAAGAATATTGAAGGTTGTTATTTAGGTCAACTTACTTAGCATCTTTATAGCATTTGTTTATAATATATTATTTGTAAAAGAATGAAAATATATGTTCACTGTTTATGTCTAAAGTTTGTAAATGATATAACTTGTTAAGCATTGTACTTAATTACATATTCCGATCAATATTGAAGCGAGATAACGTAGTTTCTTGAAAATATCGTGCTGCTTGAATAGTTAAAGTTTCTCGGCACGGATTACAACGACAATTAAGTTCTGAAGGAAGTTTATATCCATTGTTATATCGAATTCCTTTACGGCATTTCCTTTAGAAGCACTTTCAAGAGCATGCGATCCTTGCTGAAATTGGGAAAGCAGAGACCGCCACGTGCTCGGTCCTGCGACAATAACTCGGAAACGAGAGAACTCCTCGACAAGCAGGATTCCAGCTGCCCAACTTCAAACGAACCTTCGCGCACGAACTCCATGACATCTCTCGAAACGAATACGTCCGATAACGATAGTCAACTGAGTGCCAAGCCCGAGCAAGAAGGGACGGCTGTAAAACCGCCCAAGAAATCAAAGCCTAAGGTTAATATCTTTTATAACGATTGATAAAATTTATATTATGTTGCACCGACATGCGTAGATAAAAATGCTAAATGAAATTTTGTCACTCTCGCTTATGACTCTCATATATTCCAAAGCACAAAATATCTTACATAATAATACATATAATATTATATATAATTTCGAATAATAACCGCACCGGATAAAAACCTTACACGTATTTTTCTGTATTAATTATTTCATTTATTTAATATCTTATTCAATATTACATTTTATTTCAGGTGTTTTTTTTTTATTTTTCCCAAGAAATTATTGCTTTACTCTTGTATAATAATTAAAATTTATAAAGCAAATTTCTTTTAGAGGGAACGCAGTTCTAGCAATATACAGTAACTTCAGAATGTCATAGCAGATCGTGTTAAGCATTATAGCGCGATAATACCGAAGTAGCAACTGTCCATAAATGATGGTTCAATTATCTCTAAATGAGATAATTGAAATCGATCGACTCTGAGAGCGAAGGAGAGTAAATTGCGAAGTACGAAGTTTTTACGCGGAATTATTTAGTTTTCTTTTTTTCTCTTTACGACAAGTGTGTAGTTACAATCTCATGGCTGCTCGCAAAATATTAGTGGTTCGTGTTAATATTGCGAAATATTGAGATATGTATTCTTCTCTACAAATATCTCATAATTATCAGTATAGTTTGATATTATCTTCGTTTTTTAACTTTATGCGGTACCTGTTACTTTTATAATAAATATTAACCTACTTTTGAAAAGGAAAAAAATGCTTTGAAACCGCTTGCAAATAATAAGGCATATTTAAAGTGACGTATCTTTTTTTTCTTCTGCAGCATGAATAGAATTTCCTATACATTACACATAAAAAAAGTTTTGCATTTATTGTACTCTATATCTTCCCTCAGAATTTTAAATATTGCATAAAATGAGAAATTTATTTTAAAAATGTTTAAAATTCATTATGTTATAATAATCTTTTCATTATATCCAACTCATCAATACAATATTTATTTCAATTTTCTACGAGATCTTTATTACATTCAAAACATGTTGCTCGATTTTGCTGCTGATAATTTCAAACTTTATTCAGGCTTTAAAAATACTTAAAGGTAATAGAGGTGCATTCTAAGCATTATTTCTTTCTTTTTGTCATATTATACAGTTAGCGTGAATATGTAGTATTTTTCTCTCTTAAATTCAAAGCACTCCAACGGTGCTGTCTCATATTTTTCTCCGTAATTCAAGCGATTTAATGGAGATCAGCGCGAACTTTTCTCGTTTCACAGACGAGTGACACCTGGCAAAGTGCATTAAAAGCCCAGGATTATCAAGTATGCGTTACAATCATCGAAGCGAGGCAACTCGCCGGTCTCAACATGGATCCGGTGGTCTGTGTGCAAGTCGGAGATCAGCGCAAATACACGAGCGTCAAGGAATCCACGAATTGCCCATATTATAATGAAGTAAAGCAGAAATGCATTATTTGCGTGATTATAGATTTAAATAATAAGAAAAATTTTTTAATATAAAATTATAATTAAATATGAAATTAATGTGATTCCTTATAAAATTTTCATTTAATTCGCAGATTTTATTTTAATGAATTGGAAATGATAATTGTTTCAAAGTATCTTCGCATTATTTGTATTATTATAATTTATATATATTCGGATCTGTAACTAATTCTTTCTTTTTTATATTTTCAGTATTTTGTCTTCGATTTTCACATGCCGCCCGTTATGCTCTTCGACAAAATCATTACGCTGTCGGTAAGTTTATCCGCACGTGTTAATTTACATTGTAATATTAAAAACTGCGAAGCAGGAAGAATCAATTAATTTGTTCATTAATATTTAATACATTCGAAATGCATTTAGTCGCACGATAAATGCGCGTACGTGAATTATTTCGCTTCATTAAGTCTTTTTGTCGCTTGTCACAATTACATTCAGAGGGTATTTAAATGCGTATCGGAAATCGATCTTATTGAGAGAGATGTATGGTTTAAGGGAAACATTTAAATTCTGTCTGGAATTATATTCGATGAGACGAATTAGGCACTTGATACTCAAGATGAAAGCGTAAATGAGGAGAGAGAAAAGCTCAAACAGCACATCTTTTAATAATACACAGGTGCAGCAATCGCGGAATCTCTTGCGCGCTAATCTAACGCTGGGCATCTTTAAATTAGACATCGCGACAGTATGGGCACAACCAGGTACAGGTTTCGCATTGTCCAGAGTCTATAATGCTCGGTGTACATAAGAATTTTATTCTTCGAGAGCAACTCTCGATAAACGACTCTAAAAAAATATCATAATAGCGCACTTCAAATATAAATTGCAATGAGAAAACTATATTTAAAGCGCAAAATATATACTATTGTTTAAAAAAAAAATTTAACTTAGAAAATATACACAAAATATACCTCGAGAAAAAAATAGATAAATAACAGGTTGGTTACAGTTGTATCTGGAATATGTTGTCTGGATTATGTCAATTATATGAAATAAATTCAGTCTTATATATATAATTCAATCTTATAATTCTTTAAATTCAGTTTTATAATTGCAGTAAAAATCTTTAGCGCTTTCTTGATAACAACGCTTTTTTTTAACAAGTGTCTGTCATTGGAAATATTATTTCTTTAAAAAAATATTCGTAAATATTTGATTAATATATGTGAAAAATCGTTATCATTTTTATCGAGAGTTACTGTCGCGGATTAAATTCTCAAGTGTACACCCGGCATGCGATTCGGTATTTATTCGGTATATGATGGCAAGTGTATGTCATTTTATATTGTTGTATTTCATTTTATCGGCAAGTGTTATCGTCAAATATTTCCTTATTACATCGTTGTTTGCACTTTGCTTGCGAGTTTCGAAGAACTTCGTCTTTGCAAGGCAAATACTTTCTTGCGCGGCATAACTCCAGGAACTTTGAGAGCTGTAAAATTCGTTATGACGCATTACTATCTTCTAACGAGAAAATCCCGCTAATTCGAGTCTTACTTTCTTAACTCTTCGTGGTCATGAATTCAAAAGATTCTCTGAAAGTGTATGCGCGCTTCATGTTTCGTAACTAAATAATTGCACGCTTAGAATCTAACTAGATTTTACGGGCTTATATGTTCTTATTTGCCGATTTTAATCGATAAATGATTGTTGATGATTTTTTTGCTTAAAAACAATTTTAATTCATCTTTAATTAAACAAATGCATTTTTTAATATCATTTTAATGTAATTTATATTTTAACATAGTAAAAAAAAGAAACTGAGAGAGATTAATCTTACAATATAAATCCGCTTTTGATCTAATTTTGATGATAGTCAATCTACATACTATTTTTTACATATGACACACACACACACATTAATAATAATCTAAATGTTAGTAGTTTATCGATGTTTTATCTCGAATTCCATTACTTCAAAACACATTCCATGTTCCAATTATTATATGCTGAAACATCATTAGCAAATAAGTAAACATTTTAAAGTGTTTTTAACGAACGTTATTAAAGTTGCCATTCTTAACATATGTTATCACAAATACGCTTACATAGTCATATACTAATAGCACTTTCACTCATAATAATGAATAAATTAGCACACTCATTCGCAAATGGAATAATATTATAATGAAAAATATTTTTCAATCTTTAACATCAAAAGGAATAGGTATAAAAAAAACATAGAAAAGTTTATATATATTCCGTCCATTCATATAAGATGTTTTTCTGAAAAATGCGTTTTTTTCACTGAAATCTAGCAGAGTCATCGTACGTAATTCATCGGTCAACATTTTGGATGGAATTGTTAGGGAAAACTACGGAACGCTGATGAAATATCAATCATCATTTGCCCGATATATGTACGTTGCGCGAACAAATACAGGAACATACGCTCTATTTTTATCGCGAATCGTCCGCATGCCAGGCTTTTCACCTTCACACATATACATATATATATATATATGTAGGTGTTTTTTACGCATGTATTATACATTCTTCGTAAATGTGTATACGCTCAGTTTAATCCTGAACGCATTCTCACACACGCTAAAGTCTGATGTGGCACGGTTACAAATTTTACAATCATTCATATGTTCAGCTAATATATTGCCCACAGTAGGATAAATTTTCAATCAAATTACTGATATGGGTTTCTTCCGATTCGATTTGTTTGAATTGATAAAATGTCGCATGTGATATTCGCCTTGATAAGAAAAATAGATAAGACTGTACACACAAATTTTTAAATTTATTCATTAATAGAAATAACGCGAATACAGCAGCGTATATTATTGATTATACATATAAATCCACGAGTATTCTTTTAACCGAACAGTTTATAATAAATAGAAGTGATTTTTTCTTGATGAAGATTGTTACATGTCATTATTTGTTACAAATTTATTGTCAGTATTAAATATTTTAAGAATAAAGTTCTAAATCAATTTTTTTATATAAAAACAAATTGAAATTGCCAAAATAAAAAAATCTGTTAAATATTTTATAAATATTTAATTTTTCTTACAAAAAATATATATCTCTCTTTTAGTTTCTTGAAAAGACATTTCGTTTTTCATCTAAAAAAATGATATACTATGACATAAATAACATCACTGAACTTCTGTTTCATTTGTATTATATCAACTTTCATTACGATTACTTCGATACTTTAATAAACTTGAATAAAGTAATAATATAACAAGATTAAAGGTCTTGAGTAAAATATCGATTATGTCGTTAAAGGTGAAATGAAGCATAATCGTATAGCTATTTAATGGCATTAAGGTTGCATAATATTCGGACGCTCTTTTAATGTGCTATTTTATCAAATATCTTGCATTTATTAACAAAAGACAGACAAACGTTTTGAATTAATTCATGAATGCATTTGATAAAGTGGCCAGTTTTAATTGATATCTTCACTCATTGTGTTATGATGCGCCCTGATATTAAAACTGTAATGCGTGAAAGAGGCGCATGGTTTTAAAATAAAATATCTATTGAGCACTCTCTTAAAAAAGATAATGTAAATGACTTTTTACATGTACGGGAAAGTTATTTATATTGCTTCGGTTCCTGAATATTAAACCGCACATATTTAAAAAAAATCTAATTCACATAAATAACCAAATAAAATAAAAACCGCAATTCTCTCGACTGTTATATGCTCTACGGAAAAAACACAAAACCGTTTGCGTTTTGCAGATTTCTTCTCAATTTTCAGCTATTCTCTTTCTCTCTCTCTATCTGTATTTTATTGTTATGTTATTGTTTAACTGTGTAAACTATGAATTAAAAAAACTGAGGAGTTCACTCAAAAAGATTAAAAATATGAAAAATGTAATAACTATTGCACAATTCTTTTTTGATATTTTATTTTTTTTATTCTTATATGTATAACTACTTTTCTCTAATTATAGTTTTATATATATACATATATCTATATTTTTCTAAACAATTTTTTTATTTTATAAAGAGAGATGTAGAGACATTAAATTTTAAAATTATTTTTTTTTTTTTAAATAGCACTATTACTACTTTTTATATGAGATACTGTTTTTTAGGGTGAACTTCTCAAGTTAATTGCAAATTTCTCTTTTTTAAATAAATCATCATAGATCGACATCAGTGTGAACTTATATTTTAGATCATCAGTTCTACCACAAATGGGCCTTGCTCACTGATCCAGATGACATTACCGGTGGTCCCAAAGGCTATCTTAAATGCGACATAAGTGTCATCGGCAAGGGAGATACCGTAAAAATACCTCCGAAAAGCGAAAAAGACGAGGACGACATTGAGGGCAATCTCTTATTGCCCGATGGTGTGCCGATCGAGAGACAACGTGCGAGATTCGTAGTGAAGGTTTACAGAGCTGATGGCTTACCGAAAATGAATAGCAGCATCATGGCGAACGTGAAGAAGGCTTTCACGGGAGAAGTAAAAGATCTGGTGGACCCATATGTTCAAGTGTCTTTTGCTGGACTTAGCGTAAGCTTTACGACGAACTTAATTAATCATGATATTATAAAATCATCCAAAAATATTTATTATAATATTGTTATATTTTTAATTGTATTAAAAATATAACAATATTATAATAAATATTTTTGGATGATTTTAGTTATAAAAATGTGTTTTATAATATAAATAAAAAATTGTTTATATATGATTTAAATTTTAAAAAATCGTAAAAAATTAAATATTAAAAGTATTTATATATTTGAAAAAAAGAGAGAAAAGAGAGAGATAAGAAATAAAATAGTATTTTATAATGTACACAGGTAGAGGTTCAAAAAATTATTTTTGCAGTTGCTACTCTCATATTTATTCTCAGTATTAAAAATTTTTACCTGCAAAGTTAATTATATTAATTAAAAGTATTTACCTTGAGAGAGAAAATATACCGCTAGTTTTATTAATTTATACAAGTATTAGCTAAATATAAAAATATTTCATAACATAATATAAAATCATATTTTTTTTCTTCATCTTTATCTTTTAACACTTATTTATTTATTTCCGCATGAATATATTGTTGAAAATACATTTTGCAATTTGAATGAAACATAACAATAATCACAATGAAGTGAAAGCGAGCTAATTAAGAGCCGAGCGCTGTAAGAGGTGCGCGAATTATTCTTCTTTTTTGTTGCAAACTATTTATTGATCCAGAATTGAATGTTTCGGTCCTGATTTCGCGCACCTCTTACAGCGCTCGGCTCTTAATTAGCCCGCTTTCATTTCATTGTGATTATTTTATATCAGAGCCTCTTATTCATATTGTAAATATAACAATATTAAACATAATGCATATTATGGAGGCAATCCAGTATTTTTCTGTTGATGGCACTTTAGGGGAAAACAAGCGTGAAGAGAAATAGCTATGCTCCGGTATGGAACGAACAGATAGTTTTCACCGAGATGTTCCCTCCTCTTTGTCAGAGGATAAAGATACAATTATGCGATAACGATCCAGTACACGCCACTGTCATCGGCACACACTTCGTCGATCTGAAACAGATAAGTAACGACGGCGAAAAGGGTTTCTTGCCGACCTTCGGTCCAGCGTTTATTCATCTTTATGGCAGCATCAGAGATTACAGCCTCATAGACCAGCACTCGACATTAAACGCCGGCTTAGGCGAAGGAATCTCATATAGAGCAAGGTCGTGTAACAATACATTTCATTATCTCATTCTATTTAATAATAAAATAGTTACATTATATATAAAGATTATTATATAAATAATATAATTAATATTATAATTATATTGATTAAATTAATTATTTATATTAATAATTAATATTAAAATTATATTATATAACTATTAATAATAAAGCTGTGGACTAAATCAAAACTTGAATTGGAGATATAGAAAATTATTGTAAAATTCACAGGAAATTGCAACTTTGCTTCACTGTCTGTTGTTCACGTTTAGGCTATTGATAGCGATACGAACCGAGATTACCGACAATGTGGAAATGGCACCATCGGAAGTCGAGGTGGAACCAACGGTACCGATCAACGAGACCGCTTACGCGAGAAACGAGGAGTTCTTCCTGTTTGCCACGATCATGGATGCCACAATGATCGATAAGAAACTCGGCGACAAGCCAATGTACTTCGAAATATCGATCGGGAATGCGGGCAACGCTCTTGACGGTCATAATGAAAGTTTCAAGGTAAAAAATCTTATGCAATTAATTCTCGGAAAAGCAATTAGCTGAAAAGATTTCTTATCAAAGAAACTCTCCTCTCTTTCTCAAGAAGATTTTTTTAACAGAAGGGGAAAATGAGACTGGAAAGAAATTTCCTAAAGAGATCAATTTCATTTCTAAAGAATGAAATTTGTTTCGCTTGTCGTAGATGTACGATGCAGGATCGAGGGGTGGAATGAGCGGGGATGAGGACGATCTGCAGGAAGTGGTCGCTGGATCTTGGCAGAGTACCACACCGTCTAGTAAGCCGATGACGCACGATAAGATTTATTATTTTTTACCATACTGGGACGACAAGCCATGTCTTCACGTGAGAAGTACATGGCCTGATTACAGACGAAGAATGTACAACAGCAATATCATCGGCAAGATTGTCGATAAGATGGTAAGTTGATAAGTTTAAGCTAATTTAACCGGAACTTGATCATACAAGCCTTGATCTTGAAGGTTTGAATCTTGAACTTTAATTATACACAAATATTTTATTTATCGTAAAACATTGCCATGACATATCAATGACGTTTCAAACGTTCAGTTTTATTTTACCGAAATTACTTGAGGGGAATGCATTTACCTAGTTATCCTCTCAAGAGCATAAAACCGATAACCGCTTTTCTTTGTATTTTCACTAGGAGGAAGGATTGTCGGAGGTGCAGTTGCACTTAGAGGATTCAACGTGCGAGAAGCTTCTAAAGACTACCCTCGAAGAGCTGAGCGCCAACTGTAACCGGTATGTCAGTATTAGCAAGTCTAGCGTAACCGGTCCAGGCGTCGGGAAGACAAAGCTGGACAAAGAGCGAACGAAATTGTGCCAGCGGGAGCTAGAAAATATCGGGATCATGTCGCGCAACCTCAAGGCGCTCGTGACAAAAAGTAGCTTCAAGGAGAGATTGAAGACAGCTCAGAGCTATCTGCAGAAATTAAAGTTCCTCGTCGAGGATGTCAGTAGTCGTCATTCAAACGTCATCGTCAATGTCTCACGAAATAAAACTGCGAATCTCTCTTTTTGCAGCCGCAAGATTCTCTGCCGGACGTTTTCATCTGGGTGATCAGCTCCGGTAGACGAGTCGCATACCAGAGGATACCGGGTCGTGAACTTATCTACTCGGTGGTTGACGAAGAATGCGGTCGACATTGTGGCAGAGTGCAGACTATGTTCCTCAAGGTAAGCAAGTACATAAAAAATAATGCTAAGTCTACATATATGCAATCTTTTTTGTAACTAAATATACGAGAGATTGATTTAGCTAAATAACTTGAATAACTTATATGATACAGTTATTTTTTTTTACTTATATTTAATAAACTTCTGCGAAATATAATTTCATAGAAACATCTGTAAAAAATATGTGGGCAATTCCACGTCAAATCAGACAAAAATCGATCTTTTTTGCCTTCGTATTTTTTAAATCGAACGAAACTTTTTTCACGTGAAATATACATAAAATAAGAAGATACGTATTTTTGTATTTGTCCGAAATATTTTTTTTGCAGAAGTTATAAACAACAAAATTTTCGTGAAAAATAAAGAAGTTGTCAATTTTAACAATTAATATCTCTGGTTATATTTGTCGTAGAGAAATTTTCAAAAATGCATTTTAAAGCTATGGAAACAACCTTTTTTATAAAAATAGTTTAAGTTACAAGAAATTGCTAATTACAATTGTTATAAATAATTCAAATGTTTAATAATTTTTTTCACCAAAAAGTACACTTTAAAAAATTTTTGAAATAATACTATTTCATTCTCCATTTCATTCTAAAAGTGTACATATTTTTTATTTTATAGAGAATCGATAGATTCTATTTTTTATATATTTTTAATAAATGAGGCGCCGCGCCGTGCCGCGTCACTGGCTCGACCAAGTAGTATGCTACGCGCTATGGCGCACCGATTTAGAAATCTACTACTACTTATTCGAGCAAGTGACGCGAGCACGGCGCGGCGCCTCATTCATTAAAAATATATAAAAAATAGAATCTATCGATTCTCCATAAAATAAAAAACATGTACACTTTCAGAATGAAATGGAGAATGAAGTAGCATTATTTCAAAAATTTTAAGAAGTGTACTTTTTGGTGAAAAAAATTATTAAACATTCCAATTATTTATAACAATTGCAATTAGCAATTTCTTGTAACTTCAACTATTTTATAAAAAAGGTTGTCTCCTTAGCTTTAAAATGCATTTTTGAAAATTCCTCTACAACAAATATAACCAGAGATATTAATTGTTAAAATTGACAACTTCTTCATTTTTTACGAAAATTTTGTTGTTTATAACTTCTGCAAAAAAAATATTTCGAACAAATACAAAAATACGTATCTCCTTATTTTATGTATATTTTGCGTGAAAAAAGTTTCGATTGATTTAAAAAATACGAAGTCATTTCTTGTCCGCTTTGACGTGAAATTGCCTATATATGTTTTTAATAATAAATTATATATACATATATATGTATATATATAAATTATTATTTATCTTTCTTACATTTAATCAAAGAAAATTTGTAACGCGTGAATAATGAAAGGAGAACGTGCGTACTTAAAGATTAAATTCTAAATTGAGACACATCCGGTTAACAGACGTTTATTCAAATAATTTCGTGTTATTCTCGCGTTGAGTAGAATTTATATATAGCTTCCAGGTAAAAAGAGGTTCGGACCCTCAGGATGGGCGATTCAGACGAAATTGCAGATCTACATGTGGCTGGGGATACTGAAGCACAAAAAGTACTTTATTCAGAATTTGCCGAAGGGATACGAGTTCAGTCACGAACTGAAGAACGTGGACAGGCCGCGCGCTTTGCCACCTATTATGCTTCACTACGTTCAGAAACATGTATGTATTTTTTTTTCGACTCGCGCAGCTTCCCGAAAATAAATGTATAATCGCACGCCGTTCCGAATCGACCGCCAGAAATTTCAATTGAGGGCCCACATGTACCAAGCAAGATCACTGATCGGCAGCGACGCGTCCGGTCTCTCCGACCCATTCGCGAGGGTGATCTGCGGTGAATTTTGCAAGTGCACCCAAGTGATAGACGAGACCCTCAGCCCGACGTGGGATGAGCTGCTGCTGTTTGACGACATATTGATCTACGGCACCGCCGAGGAGATCAAGAAGGACCCGCCGTCCATCGTCCTCGAGCTGTTTGATCAGGATAAAGTGGTAAGTAAAGTTTGCAGTTGCTCGGTTTAATTATATATTTATTTATTCCTCTATTTTTATAGATACTTTTTTTACGTTATATCACTTTTAAAATAAAAATTTGTGAAAAATCTACCCAAATGCGTTCAAAATAGCAATTATTTCGCGAACTTTTTCAAATGTTGCTGCAAATTATGCAATTTGTGTCATAAAATTCAAAATTGCTCAAGAGTATTCAATGCATAAAAAAATCGAAGATTGAGCAAAACTGTATTTAATTTTGCATTAAATTCAGATTCTATATATAATTGGAATTATATAACTAGGCGAAACGCGTTAGTAGGAAATATTATATAGTCGTTTCTATATTGCTTCTATGATTTCGTAATCGTTCTTTTTACAGAGTCATATTGTAGCTATGGACATAACACTGCATGAGGGCTCTGCTTTAACAGTTTGTATACAAGATAATGACATTTATACGATGCCGGATAATATGACGCACATTATACTCGCACCGGAATATATTATAACTTAGCACGGCACTCGTTATTTATGTGTTAGGATATAGAGACAAAGAGGCAGATTCTTGTTACGTCACATTCGCGAATATGGAATTTCGAAGACTGCAAGTTTCCAACTTGTGAAACTTGTGAAACTGCGGTAGCCAACAGAGTCAAACGCACACACAACCGCACAACCGCAAATAACTTTTGCACAGAACTTGGTTTGCTTTACCTTACACAGTTTCATGCATTGTAGTGAACAAATACATTTCTCTGTTTATTAATAGCAGTATTGTAATATAAATTTTCCACACACAAAATATTTCCATAGAAAAGTCTGCGTCGTTATCGGAAAGAAAATTATATAACAATCTAATAAAGAATGCTGATAAGAATTTTTTTAGATAGGATATCAATTTTTATTAAAATTCTTAAAAATATTTATTTATTTAAAAAATTTGTAAGTTGAAAGATTTTATATTTTATAATAAATTATTTCTCTTTTTAAAATCTAATCCAGAGTTGCCTCTCAAATATTGTAATATATGAATCTTAAAAATTAAAAAATGTTCTATTACGTTATATTTCATTAACATATATATGTCATCGTAATAAATAATAAATAATAATTTTGTATTGATTATTTATTAAATATTTAATTTCTTTCTAATTTTCTTGATAAAATTAAACAAACATTTCGATAATTTTAATATTTTTGTCGAAATTAATTCAGATTACATAAAATTATAAACGCTATAATCTATTTTCTCCTAAATATATTCCCTGTATTTTTATAAATCCAGAATTTAGCCTTTTTGTATTTTTTCACAGTGCTCATGAATACCTCAACTACAAGCATATTTGAAATCTACTGAATTTAAACGAAATTGCTTCCTCACCCCCCTTCACACACACACACACACACACACACACACACACACACACAATTTTTTAGTATTCTCATAGTCACACAGTCGATGGGTGACACTTTTGCCTCGTACGCATCGGAATTTCTATAAAACGAATTTTCAGGGAAAATCGGAATATATCGGACGAGCGATCGCCCGACCTCACGTCAAGCTCGCCTCTGAGCCCTACACTCCTCCGCAATATCCGCCATCGTTGGAATGGTATGACGTCACTAGAGGTGCTTCGAGGGCTGGCGAACTTTTGGCGGTCTTCGAATTATTGGAATATCCCTCTACCAAAGATTATGGCTTTCCTACTCTGCCTGATCCCAAAGATCCCAGCTGCGGCTCTCAGACTCCGGGTTCCGGTCAGGATCAAGGCCCGATTCTTCCGGTGCCCGTAGGAATTCGGCCTACTTTAGCGAAATATCGGTAATGCCCTCGATTTTTTTATATTATTTATTCAATCAAGATTTTTTTATATTTTTCAGTTCTTGTTTTAAATAAAGATTGATGATTAAAATAAATTACATATAGAGCAAACACTAGACGCCTTCCCCTTTAATGTCATCATATATGATTAATTCTTTTAGTACCGAGCTTTTATGCAGAAGAGAAAAAAAATTATGGAATAAATTGTTCTTACACAACTACATATATAGATATAATAACCGCCAATATCAATGGTTTTAGAATCGAAGTGCTTTTCTGGGGTTTACGAGATTTGAAAAGAATTCATCTTTTGACTGTCGATAAACCGCGTGTGGACGTCGAATGCGCCGGCCACATTCTCTACTCGTCCGTCATAGCAAACGCGAAGAAAAACCCAAATTTCAATACACCAATTAAGTTTCTGGAATTGGAACTTCCCGAGCAGGAGCTTTATCGACCGCCATTGACTATACGAGCGGTGGATTGCCGAAGTTTCGGCAGATATACTCTCGTCGGCACTCACACCATTAATTCGATTCACAAGTATATGTACTATCCTTTGACCAAAAGGGCAAAGGATGCTCAGGAGAGAAAGAAGAGCTTGTATCAGCTACAGTGTATGGGTAATTATGTAATTAATTGCGAGACACTATGAAACTGCTTTATAATTATGATAAATAGAACTTCGTGCAATAAATGGAACAATTAATGTAATATATATAATTTAAATAAGTATGATTAAATTACCGAAGTGATAATAAAATAGTTCCATTATTAGAGAATATGATATATATATATATATATATATATATATATATAATTTTAATTATGAGATATAGAATAAAATATACTCTTGTTAAGTAATAAACTATTTTGCTCATTATAACATTATATTTGAATGGTAGCTACAAAATAAATTAAATAAATTAAGTTGTTATTTTTTAGTGAAATTATTGAATTAAATCAATTTTGTTATAAGTACATAATTTATTTGTGAATTAGATCTGCATCATTTTCAGCGCTTTAATTCTTAAATTTTTTATGTTTACTGTAGCTCTTGATCCATCTAAATCAAAATATCAGCAAACATCATTGCCTGATTCATTTACTGACTTGGAATCTAATAACGGTGATACTATCATTACTCTTGGATTTGAGATAGGAGGTGGTCCTACAAAGAAAGACAAAACGGAACAAAACATACGCAGGAAGCAGAGCTTAGCCAATGACAACAGCATAGGTGCGTTTGTCTGAAAGCTATATTTAATTACGTATTTAGTTGAAATGAAGAAATTCATTTAAGATTGAGATATTTTAATTAATATATACTTAATAACAATTTCTCAGACAATATACATATATATATATATATATATATATATATATATATATATATGGACAATTCCACGTCAAATTGGGCAAAAATCGACCTTTTTTGAATTTCGTATACTTTAAATCGAACGAAACTTTTTTCACGTGAAATATATATAAAATAAGAAGATACGTATTTTGGTATTTGTTCGAAATATTTTTTTTGCAAAAGTTATAAACAACAAAATTTTCGTGAAAAATGAAGAAGTTATCAATTTTAAGAATTAATATCTCTGGTTATATTTGTCGTAGAGAAATTTTCAAGAATGCATTTTAAAGCTAAGGAGACAATCTTTTTTATAAAAATAGTCAAAGTTACAAAAAATGCTAATTACAATTGTTATAAATAATTGAAATGTTTAATAATTTTTTTCACCAAAAAGTACACTTTAAAAAATTTTTGAAATAATGCTATTTCATTCTCCATTTTATTCTAAAAGTGTACATATTTTTATTTTATGGAGAATCAATAGATTCTATTTTTTATATATTTTTAATAAATAAGGCGCCGCGCCGTGCTCGCGTCACTGGCTCGATCAAGTAGTATGCTACGCGCTATGGTGCGCCGATTTCTTCGGAAATTTTTTGTAGGAAGAATGTACAGTATGAATGACATAATTCATAATGTTGATTACATTCAACATTATAAATTATATTGAATGTAATACAATAAATATGACAAATTGCTTTTTAATATTTTCAGGAGATTTGAGCGCATTAGAGGACGGAGACGGCTGTCAAGACTGGTGGACGAAGTACTTCGCGTCCGTGGAGGCGATGATCGAAGAGAATAAAGAACTGCGCAAGGAGAAATCTATATTCCAAAATCAGCCGAATGGAACGTTACCAATGCTTCTGGATGAAGCTGTTGCGCAAGGTCAATTAGCCGCTTCGGGTGAGAAGAATCCCGGAATTACTCCCACGAAAAAGTTGTTCGGTCTGAAATCACCGACGAACGCAGCGAGATTCGTCTCGAAGCTCAGCCCAAAACAAACCCAACACAAGTTCAAGAAGACCGCTCTCCTGAAAATTTATCCCGGAGAGCTGGAAGTTCAGCCCGAGTTTGAGCAATTCAAGGAGTGGTTGCACACCTTCGAGCTGTACCGCGGTAAAAAAACCGGCGACGAGATCGAAGACGAATCAAGAATCGTCGGCAGCTTCAAGGGTGCACTGAAGGTCTACAAATGGCCGTTGCCTAAGGATCTGGTGAATCACACCGTGATGGGTTTCGATCCGCAGTACGGATTCTTCCAGGGTGTCCCGTCAAACGAGCCTATTCATGTCCTGGTACGGGTTTACATCGTCAAAGCTAACGATCTTCACCCTTGCGATTTGAACGGGAAGGCGGATCCTTACGTGGTCTTACAATTGGGAGGCAAGAGGATCAGTGACAAGGAAAATTATGTATCGAAACAACTGAACCCTGTTTTCGGAAAGTATGTGTTTTATACTATACTATAGTATTTTAACAACGATATATAATATTGCAATCAAGAATCTTAATAATAATATAGAAACTTAACTTAAATTATGAAAATTAAATTCTCATCGGAATCTTGGAATTTTAAATTTTTACAAATTTCCAGTAAATTATACAATTTAACTTCATTATGAAGAGTATTATTATATTATATTATATATGTGTGTGTGTGTATATATATATATATATATATATATATATATATATATGACAGAGATTTTTAGAAACAATATTCTTTATTCTTTATAATATTTTATATCAATATTCTTATATTTAATCATAATTGTTTAAAAGAAAATAAGTAATGCTTTGCAAAGCTTTTGTTTCTTCCTTTTATTTCATTTGTCATTTCATTAATTTTTTCCTCTTATTTTGTGTAACTGTATATTGACTCTTTTAACGTTTGCACTTTCATATTTTTTCATCTCAAAAAACAAATTAAAGTTTCGTTATTTATGTTCATTCTTGATCTAATTGCGAATTCGCGTTTCTTAAGGTGCTTTGAGATCGAGGCAACGTTTCCACAGGATTCCCTACTCACCGTGCAAGTCCTAGATTGGGATCTGGTCGGAACGGACGATATGATCGGGGAGACCAAGATTGATCTAGAAAATCGCTTCTACAGCAGACATCGCGCTACGTGCGGACTCACAAAAAAATACGACGAGTAAGTCTAATGAGTAGCAATTACTACGACGTGCATGGCAAATAAATTTCAGGCAGTGAAACAAATCGCGTCACGCAATTCGGTAATTTAACAACGGAGCGATCTTTTTATCGCATCAGCAGCAACCATTTGTTTAAAACTAGCGAATCCGCGAAGAACAAAATACGTGTGCTTTGATTTACTTCTAACGAGCTTTTCTAAGCTAAAGATTATTTTTACACCGCAATCTCCTTGAATCCAATTCAGCATTTACGCTGAACCCTCTTTTTAAGAGCACGTGCGTTACAATTATGCATATATTATTTTCACATTAACACTTTATAGATTATACGTTTATGTCAACATATGTCAAGATAAGAGAACTAAATTTGAGAACGCAAGTAAAATCCGATGTACGAAATTGATTAGATGTTATTTTTGCTCCAGGACTGGATATAATAAATGGAGAGACGCGATGAAGCCGACTCAGATACTTTCGAAATTATGCAAAGATGGCAAAATCGATGGACCAGTATATTCTCACGGACGCGTTACAATCGGGAGGAAAACATTTTCTCTTTCGAACGAGGAGATGGAATTTTACGTGCATACGAAGGGTATGTGAAGAGATTTTATATAAGAGAATACGCAAGATTCTAGATTCAATTCTAAATTAATTAATTTATATATATTTTTCTAATGTGTTTATATTGTTTATACATTTATTCATTATTCTATATGTATTCATTTCTTAATTGTTATGATATTTTATATATATGATTAATAAAAATTTGGAGCTTTCAAATATATGCAGTTTCGGCTACATCATTATAAGATCTTCTTCGATTATTTTTCCAGGAATAGAAGAACATCTCGCCTTAGCAGTTCTCCATCAATGGAGCAGCTTTCCGCGAATAGGTTGCGCTCTGATACCCGAGCACGTGGAGACTCGACCGCTCTATAATCCGGAAAAGCCCGGAATTGAACAGGGAAAATTAGAAATGTGGGTGGACATGTTTCCAATGGACATGCCTTCACCCGGACCATCCCTCGATATTTCACCCAGAAAGCCCAAGAGTTATGAATTAAGAGTTATAATATGGAACACGGATGACGTCGTCCTGGAAGATGACGCTTTCTTTACTGGCGAAAAGATGAGCGATATTTATGTAAAGGGGTAAATTCCTCCGTTCTAAAGAAAATAAATCTTTTGTTCATGTTTTTTAAAAATAGCTGTTTAAATGTACTAGCAAATTGTTAATTTTAGAAAACCCTAATAATAATTCATCAAAAACGCTAATTCTTCACAATTGCAAATTATATTTTTCAAATTCTCTAACAATAAGAGAGATACATATATACAATTTTCATTCATTCGTCTAATCTGTAATTTTCTCTTCTAAATTTCAGAATATAATTAAGTTAATTAAATTAAATTAAAAAAATAATTTTTATTTATATAAATATATATTTCAGAAATTAATAAATAACATGTTAAAAACCTTATTACAAAATAGAAATATATGTGTTTGATGTAAATTTTCATATCTTACATTTAATTTTTTAGAATTTTAATTTAAAAAAAAATATAATTGTACATATATTTGATAATTATATATTATATAATTATATACGTAAAGAAAGAGAGAGAGAGAGAGAGTTGTTTTATATATTTATTGCTTTTAACAGATGGCTAAAGGGACCGGAAGATTGTCAATCCACCGATATTCATTACCGATCATTGACCGGCGAAGGAAACTTCAACTGGCGTTTCATATTTCCATTTGATTATCTAGTAGCGGAAGAAAAGATCGTTATTAATCGTAAAGAAAGCCTGTTTAGTTGGGACGAAACCGAGTGCAAGATACCAGCACGCCTAGAATTGCAGGTAATTTCGAACGTGCACAATCCTTGCTTTCGCGATCTCATTCCGAGATAAATAATAACGCTCTTTGCAGGTCTGGGATGCAGATCACTTTTCCGCAGATGATTTTCTAGGTGCTATAACTCTCGATCTCAATCGGTTTCCCCGAGGAGCGAAGAATAGTAAGCTTTGCTCGTTGAGCATGCTGAAGACGGACGGCTCCGTGCCAACGGTCAACATTTTCAAGCAAAAACGTATAAAAGCCTGGTGGCCGTTTTATGTAAAGAAAGAAAACGAAGATATGGAACTGACAGTAAGTTGGCAATTTTAACATGAAAAATAAATCTAAAAAATGTTATATGTACATTTATAATATCCTACGCGATTATATAAAGAGAGATGACTAAGCATCTTAAATTTATTAAAAAATACATGATATTTTATGTTTAATATCATTCATGTATTTCATTAAGTATCTCGTTATATAGGGCAAAGTTGAAGCTGAGATACATCTGCTCACGAAAGAGGAGGCCGAGAAAAATCCTGCTGGTTTTGGTAGAAACGAGCCGGATCCACTGGAAAAACCAAAGTTAGTATAATAATATAATATATATAATAGCAATTTTTCTCTTGTGTCTCTTTATATTTAATCTCTTTTTATTTTTTATATTTTTTTGCAGTCGACCAGACGCGTCCTTTATGTGGTTTCTCAATCCGCTAAAGTCCATCAAATACATTGTTTGGCACAATTACAAATGGGCTATCTTGAAGGCTATAGTCGCAATCTGTTTGATCATACTTATTCTCTTATTCTTTTACGCAATACCAGGTTACTCCGTGAAAAAGATCTTAGGAGCTTAAATGCTATATTCGTCGCAATGTATAGTTGCTATTTTCAATATGTAGAGAACAGATTTGGACGATTTGAAGATATATATAATCGTATTGCTATATTGTTACGTTTCACAAAATCAACGTAAATTAATATGTTATCGGATTGATTTTTCTAATTTTTCTTTAATGATATGAACTTATGGAAATTAAGATTTTTTAAAGAGATTAGATAAATGGACATTAGAGTCTATAAATGGATTTCAATAGGGTTAATAAATACAGAATGTTTCTCTGTGCAAAGTTATATAAAAACCGCAATTGAGAAAAATATCCGCTTTGTATAAAAAATCAAAGTAAACAAAATATTTTTCGAACAAATAGAATTTATCTCTCTTGCATTGTTTCATATTATAATTGTTATAGGATAGTAGAGATTATTTATTACGTAAAAATGTATCGTTGTAGATGATTTTAATGACGTATACTTTGTCCCTGTTGTGCAACGATGTAGCTTATCATAGTTAAAGGAAAAAAAATCTTTATTCTATTGTCAGTTCATAGTGGACCAAAGTAACACCAGAATAATTGCAAACTAGAATTACATTGTAAATAATTCATACGCACATTGAAACCGTGGAAAAACGAGAAAAATGTAGTAGAATAGCGGCTTGTACAAAATAATCTATTTTTACTCGTAATGTTCTGTCATAGTGATGATTGTGTTTCGCGGGCGAAAACACAGAAAGATCAGCTGACTATTCTTCATTGTCATCAGCAGATTGCTCATTATACATTAAGAAAGAAATATATATGTGTGTAAAAAAGAAGAAAAATAAAAAATCTGAAAGGCGTAAAATAATAAATCTTTTTATTGTTCTGTAGACAACGCTGAAAACTTATTAGCTACAAGCGGTACATCATTTTCCTCGCTTGACGATTCCGTTGAACGATTTGTTGCATCTCGAGAAGATTTTTGTTCTTGCTTTTCGTTGTAGGTTTCTTCGTCTTCAGAAGATATGTATTCAGTTGGTGTATCGAGATCATTTCCTTGATTTTTAGCTTGAATCCATCTTACTGTTTCAACATCTGTATGATTTTCCCATTTTTCTGGAACAAAAAATTCATTAAAAAATTATTTACACGCCATTTATTTCAAACATAATTTCTCAAGTATCTCCTTCATAATTTTTAAATTATGAAAGTATTTTTAATAATATATTTTACTAAATAAATTTTTACCAAAAAATATCTTAACTAATAAAAAAGAATAAAGAGAGAATAATACCTTTATCAGCAGTCCAATTCGGCGGATATATATACAAGCAAATTTTTCCTTCCAACGCCATTCGTAGCAACGAATTTGCCGCTCTATACGTGTCCAATCTAGCCGCTCGGGCCGTTATAAAATCCTTTTTGATAGCCCAACCATCACAGATGTCCATAGCGGACCACGTATCATCATTCTCTGGATGAGAAATCCTCAACAGTTTCGGTAGATCCATTCTTTCAGCCAGAAACTTTACAGTCGTGTATGGTTCCCTGACTTGAGCGATCGGAAACGAGCCCATTAATATCTGCAATTGTTTTGGCACAGTCGAAGGAAAGACTAAACCAGGGCAATCGCACAAGCACACGGTTTTCGTAAGGTAAATGGTTTGAAAATGTTTGGTGTGGCCAGGTGTGCGAGACACACTCACGACTTTTTTGCCTGCAAAAAAAACAAGCAGATATCAGAGATTACTAACATTTCACATTTAATACCAAATGTAACCGTTTGTTACCGAAATTTGTCTCCTATTATAAATCTCAATACGATTTTATTTCTTTAGCTTAGAGAATCAAACACATTTAATATAGAATATAAGTATTTCTAAAAAATTGTTGAGTATAGATTGAAAAGTTTTATGTACCCATCAATGCATTCATTAAAGATGACTTTCCAACATTTGGCGTTCCAATGCATCCAATGGTCAGAATTCCGTTTTTATATTTTTCGTGTTTAAAATAAGTAGTATCTTCCTTCTCTATTGTTATATTATCTTTATGGTCTATGTCATCTAGATCGTACTCTGAGTGCATCTCTTCCTGAATCTTCTCGTGCCAGGAACTTAGATCGATCTTGTCCTTGACAATGTCTTTACAAGCCTCCAGCAACTTTTGCCCTCCTTCCGCGGCCATTCGTAACTTTCCCCTACGACGTCTTTTCTTTATTCCCTCCTCGTTATTCGTATTACCATGAAGATTGTAAGTAGGATATGAAGTAAACATTAAAATGTGTAATTTTGGATATTGACTATGAAAATATTCCTTCCAAGCTACTACCAAGGCTGGAGGCGCTAGATCAACTTTGTTTAGCACCAAAATCATGTCTTTTTGCAACTCGTTCGTCACATAGTAGTACAAATATGGAGGAAACATCAAAACGGGATATCGAATATCGACAATAATCAACAGAACGTCCGACATCTCTAAGACTCTCCACAATTGTCGCCAAGTTTCTAAATTTAGTTCAAAGTAACTCAAGCTACCTAATTCTTCCATGCTCTTTAAGTATTCCTAAATACAAAGAATTGTATTGTTAGCTAAAAGTAAGTTCAACATAAGCTAGAATTTTGTTTAACACAGATTCGCAACTGCATACTGTGAAATATCTCTGTTCTCTTATATCTAATTGCTCTTTCGTCATATTAAAATCCCATGGAGGCCGCCTTGGCATGTCAATCCCAGGTGGAAAATAATTGTCGGAAATTTCTTGATCTCTGAGGCTCACAGGTTCAATACTTCTTAAGGCTTGTTCCTTACGTTCTCGCAATTCCTCGTTAGTCTCTTGAAAGAATTGTAGCGCATATCTATTCCTTGATTTACTATCTCTTGGTTGTTTATTTATCTTTTGTACTTGTCTCCCATGCTCTGCATTACTTGCATTGCTAGAGCACTCGTCGTCATCATCATCTTGATTTGTAATAAACATACATATTGTTATTTTATATTTCACAGTAATAATTATAAATTACTATCTATCATTCTAAAATTTCAGATGTAAAATATAGGGACTGATTTTATAGTTAAAATATAATTTGTTAAAAGTAAAATGTATAAGAGGAAATACATTTTAGTATCTTAAAAATAAGCAAATCTGTTACCTTTAAATTTACAAAAATTACAAATTTGTGTAAATCTGTATGTGATAAAAAGAGATAAAAAAATTAAAAAATTTATCAATAGAAGGAAAGAAAAATAAAAAAAGTGTCAGAGTATATTTGCGATATAACATTTAAAGATAATAAAACCATCAGGCACCGAAATCTTTTACTCTAAATTTTTCAAATGCCTTAATTAAGTCTTTAATAAAGATATTGACATATATACCAAGCAAAGTTCGTTGCCGCTGCTTTTTAGCCTGCATTTGCAGCTTCTTGGCCTTTCCGCTGAACGGAGTTTTTCGCCTTCCCTGAGGCATGTTTCCGTAACTTTAACTCCTTTACTTCTCCTCAAGTACCCAACTCGGACTCGTAAGTATCAATCGAATATATATAATCGAATATAATTTATTTATTAATTTATTAGCTTCGATTTTATGATCAAAGCCACTATACTGACGCCAGCATTATGTTACTCGCAGCATGGCGATCCATCACTCGGCAAAAAATTAAATGATACCTATCAGCTGATAGTCTATCAGCTGATCGTTCAACTACCTGAGATTATATAGCTATATGAAAATAAACAAGCAAAGGTATATCCAGACGGCATTATATAGTGAAATTATAAGAGAAATCGACTAATCACGCATTTGATGTATTGCCCACGGGATCCTCTGATTGGTCAATCTAGTAAAAAAACCCTAGGCACCGAAAAAGTCGACCAATCACAGTCAAACATTCTTATTACGTTTGTGTGCTAATGCGCGCATTTTGCATCTTGTTTTTTTTTCTCTCTCCTTTTGTCTCTCTCTCTCTCTCTCTCTCTCTCTCTCTCTCTCTCTTCTCCTTGCGTGGCGAGCACGTGTTTTTCGAGTATCGGAAGTGCGAGAGGTTTAATTGAAGGAAACGGAAGTGGCGTGTGTTTTGTAACGTTGTAGTTGCTGCGTCAATAACTCGCATTTCTGTGGTCGTCATCAGTGAATTAGCAGTGAAGTTATATTGTGTATTTTTTCACGAGAGAGTTGTATTTATCTTCCTCTTTTCGATGTGTACTGCAAGATGTATCGTAATCGATATGCGTTGGGATAGCGTTGTCGATTATTTGAATCATATTTTGGAACCGAATATACTCCAAAATGATATAAAAAATATGAAATGCGAAAGTGAGCTAATGTCTTGTTTATTGACCAATCATCGGATTACGTGAGTATAGATATAAATTTCTTCAAAAAAGCATTTTGCAGTTTGATTGCGCAATCTGAATTTCTAAGCGCTATATTTCTAACAATTCTAGCAAGACAATAAAGAGTTTATAGTGTCTGTATGTATATTTTCACCTTGAATATATATATATAGAGCTAAGTCCTCTCTATACTTCCTAATTAATTGTTTTAATTCACTATTTAGTATACTTGTGTTTGTTTATTGTGATGTAAATTAAATTGGACTTCCTGATTATCTATCAACTTCTGAATTATCTGTTCTAATTAGTAATAATGTGCTTGTATAAAATATAGTTTTAATTATGATGCAGAAAATTCCTATCTTTATGGCTAAGCAAACTTTATGATGAAAGAGAGACAAGAAAAGAAAGAAAGAATCTGGACACATCGATATATTACAAATCAAAAGGGAACAAAGCATTTAAAATAAAAGATTATAACACATCTGTAAAATTGTATACAAAAAGTGCGATATATGCTCCATCAGGCAGTGTAGATCTGTCACTAGCAATTGCAAATAGATCAGCATCTTTATTTTATTTGGAAAGATGGCAAGTAAGTAATGGAATTGAACTATATACATTCAAAGATTATAATATGTATTTTTGCTGCACTTTTATTTTTTACAATTGTTTAGTTATTTATTTAATTCTTAATTTATTTTATTTATGGTAACTGTGTGTATGTGTGCTCAAAAGTTATAAGATTATATTTGTAAGTGTAATTTATCAATCTTGTACAAAGGATTGTGTCAAAGATATCGAACTGGCGATCAAGTTAGGCTATCCGGAGAAATCACGTGGCAAACTATATCTGCGTATAATTGAGTGTTACTTGAAGCTAAATAAAACAATACTAGCTGCTCGAATTATTTCTCAACTTAACAATTCAAGTCAATATGATATGACAAATGAACAGAGAGGCAAGTATTCACTTTATATACTTATACATATCTAAACTCAGAAAGAAAATTCTTTATTGTAGACATCTTTCATATTTCTAATATAATTAACAATTAATGAAACTTGTATAGAGCGATTACAGAAAATGAATGAAATAAAGCTGCAATCCCGAAACACAATCGATGGGATAAACGATGTAAACAGTACATGTAACATTGAAAATGTAACAGAATCTCCTTCACAACCTAAACTTAAACGTCTGAAATCTGGTGAAAATCTTAATTTTCGATCTGCGTCAGCGAGTATAGAAGTAAAATATACTCCAGAGAAAGGGAGATATGTCGTAGCTAATAGAAATATCAAAAAGGGCGAAACTCTTTTCATTGAAGATGCATTTACCTTTGTCGTAGTAAATAACAATAAATATAATACTCTTTGTCACAATTGTTGCAAGAACTACCTGGATATTCCTATACCGTGAGTTCTATTATTTTTTGCTATGTGAATATGAGGAATAACAATGGAGACATATATATTTTACATTATATATAACATAATATTACATATTACACAGATGTACAGAGTGTGTGGATACTTTATTTTGCAATATGAATTGTTGGGATAAGGCATGCTTGTCTCACCATCGTTGGATATGCCCTGCCAGTCAAATGGGCCTTTTGCGGCAGGTTGGAATAACACACTTGGCTTTGAAATTACTGTGTGTGTGCACAACTACGACCAATAATGAGAGATTTAATGACGTACAACAACTAGTGACCAATTTTAATAAACTCGCGCCAGCTGATATTATTTCGTATGGAATTGTAAGTGACGTGATTTTCACGAAGATAAAATACATGATACGCATATATAGACAATTTTATTATATGAACTAAATTTTATCTTGTCTCTCCTTTTTCAGACGGCAACTATGCTTACATTGTATCTCTCAAAGTATACAGATTTTTTTAAAGATATCAATCTTAAAGAATGCTTAGTATCAAAGTTTTCTAACAACGAATTCAACATTAAATGTGACCTCGCGACAGATGACGATAAACAATTGTATGTAAGTTCTTTATTGTTGAGGCACATACTGCAGCTTATTTGTAATGGACATGCTATCACAAAAATAAACGTGACACCAAATGATGACGAAAATAAACTTCTTATCGAAGAACAAACTAGAGTAGCTACAGCGATTTATCCTTCTGCAAGTATGATGAATCATTCTTGTGATCCTAATATAATTAATAGGTAATATATAGACATTTTTTAATTACAAGAAACAAAAGAGTTACTTATTGTATACATAAATATAACAGGATAGATACTTCCTATTATTTAAATAACATAGTGCTATTACTTTTTAGCTTTTTAGATCAGACTTTAATAGTTAAAGCTATAAAGGATATTAAAGAGGGTGAAGAAGTTCTTCATTGTTATGGTATGTTAAAAGTTAATGATAAATTTAATTATATTCTATTAATATCAGATTTTTACATTATATTATTTTTTTTATTATGTGTGCGAGACAGGGGTTGAATTTAGAAGAATGTCGAAAGTAGATAGGCAAGAAAGTCTGGAAAGTCAATACTGTTTCACATGTAATTGTAAAGCATGCACGATGCCAGAATATGAAAATTTTATGGTAAATTACCCACCGTTTTTGCATGTATATTCAAAATTTTATATCACATTGATATATGTATAAGAGCTTGTTATTTTTAAAAGAAAAGGTTTACTGCAATGAAGTGCCCTGAATGCAGCGGACCATTATTATTATGCGATGATCATGACCCTCCAATGTTTTGCTCAGATTGCGGAGCAACAGTTTTCGAATTAACTTATATTTATAAAGTGAAACAAGCACAAGTTTATGCTAAAAATTATCTCAGAGACGCAGAATGTTACATGCAGCTTGGAAACTTGGAACAGGCAGTTGTTGAATTAAAGAACTGCTTGTCTCTTAGGAAAAGAGTATTATACAAATATCATGAGGACATTATTACAATCTTGGATTTGATGGCAAATTTATGCGTTAGGATGGGTTTGTATCAATAACCATATTTTCCTTAAAACGAAAATAGGAGAAAGTGTTTTTGAAAAAGTAATATATATATATATTGATTGCTTTTTGCTATTAGACCAACGATTGCCTGCCATTTATCATCTTGAACACACCATCGTGGCGATCGAAGAAAGATATGGTTCTTGTAGCATAGAACTCTGCAACGAATTAAATAAAATAACAGATATATGCATTAGTTATTTGAAGATGGAGTCTAACACAGCATCAAAGTTTTACAAGTAAGTATATCATGTTTTTATTATTTATATTATCTTAAATAATATAATGTCTTGTGCGATTATAGTATATACTCATTTCATGTTTATTTATATACCTTGTTACAGAAATGTTTTGAAAAAGACACGACGATATCTAAATGATGCTCAACAAATTCTGGATATTGTTTATGGTCCATGGCATGAAACTTATAATGAAATTGAAACAAAGATGGCGGTCCTTTTTAACATTTTACAAAATTTTAATGTCTGATACATGTGTAAACAATCTGTAACATGTGATAGATGAGTAAATAAAGATGCACATAAAAGCATTCTTTACTCATCTTTCCATAAAAATTTTTGGTAACGAGATGTACTACCTTGGTGATGCAATGTACACAAAACAATTATGTCAGAATTATTTTTTATTATATGTACTTTTCTCATTTATTCAATTTACAATTTTTTTAAACAATTTTGTAACAATCACATTTTGTTTAGGAAAAAGTAGAAATACGAAAATTATCTATTGTATTATAGATTTTTATTTGACGGAACTAGAGAGAGCTAAGATTTAATTAAAGACTGTTTTTTAATATAACAATGCAAAAACAATTTTTTCATTTAAAACATATCCTATGCTTCGACAAGTCTAAACTTTATCTGCATCTCTTTTACGTTACCATACGAGATCGTATTTAATTTCCTTCATCGTTTTCGGCCAATTTATCGCCACCAGAACGGTAACCAGAACGATTGTTATTTCCTCGCAGTACGTGGCAATATGAACATAAAGAGCTGCGCTAGAAGATAGTTCGGGCTTCTAGATTGGATCGTTATCGTTTTAGCTTGGTCTCCCAGTACCCTATGCTTCTCCAATTTCGAAGTTTGACAAGAAAGTAATTACCGTGCTCGTAATAGAATTCCCTGCATCGAAATCGATCAAATAGCATCGCGAATACCTTTGTCGTCGCTGCGAATTGGTCATTAACAGGTAACTTGTTATACTCTGCGCGTAATTATCGTGAATAATGCACCAAGATATTGAAAAAGACATCTGACATCAATTCAAAGATCGATGCTCCTTCGATCTCATCGAAACTGTCAGCGGCTAATTCATTTACAATCATCTCTTTTAATCGTCAAATATAAAATTAATTGAGGAAAATCTATATTTCTGCGAAATTAAATATCGCGTTCTTGAAATTGAAAATATATGCGAAGTAAACGCTTATTTGTTTACAAATAATCTATTAGTTACCTCAAAATAAGATGAAAGTTTGTCACTCATCGACCGATACGCAGCAGCGAAGTTAATGATATTGAAGCTATATTGTATCTGTGACAAAAATAAAATAAATTATAGCAGCGTCTAAAATAATTTTTTTAAAAATTATTATACGCACAGAATTTTCTATTTGATGCATGCAATAATAAGCAGATATATAATAGAATAATTTTATAAATTCTGAAAAAACTATTTTTTTAAATAGAAATTTTTACAAAATTTCTATAAAAGTATTTCTAATGCTTTCTTGCTTAAATCATTCAAATAAACGAACCGAATTAATGCGCGTACGCGATTTATATAACAACTAATATACAAATACCCCAGAGTTGCTAGCACCCAATAGTTCTTTTAGATTCTCCTCCTTCTCCTCATCAAGATCGTAATTAAATTGATATTGAGTCACACATTATAATCGCGAAAAGTTTTACAGTTTATTACGCGCGACACTTTGCTCGGCACTCCAGCATTTAGACGCACGAAACTTTGCACTCCCTAATTCCGCAATCACGAGGCAATATCTCGTTTCGCGAAGATCGAATTTCGAGTTGACAAAGTAACTTCGAGCAAGGATTATAAACCTGAAACGGAAAAATCGAAACGAAATCGATGAATGGGATCGATGCGAATCGTGTTCTCTACAAATGCATTATTTGCGACTTGTAACAATGCTTTTACAGCATTGTCACGAGTCGTTTGGGTACTTAGCTTTCCCTTCAAGATAAACCTTTCAGGTACTAAGCTCTCTCACCAATGCCAATGTAGGGATCAAGGTATCCGTTGAGAGGATTATATTATATAATTTTATAATTTACTTTATAATTGAAAGATTTTTTATACTTATATCGCATATTGTACATAAATGTATAATATGTATAATACGAGTTGAAATTAAATATAAATATTTGCAGATTACAATATTCAAGAATATAATTAGATTTGCCAATTGTTTTCGACAGATTTCGATCGAATAAATCTCGCGATAAACAGCAGTATGTTATACATTGTAAGGAAATGAGCGCTAAACGTAAAATAAATTAATTTATTGTCGCCGCGAAATATTATAACGCAATACAAAATAAATTCATGCGGAATATTCTGTTTTCTTTCAATTTTAAATTAATTATTAGTTAAACGATTGATATATTCTTATTTTTCATTATTTTAATGCATTTAATTATTTATTTTAATTGCAATTTGTGTTTTATTGCACGAGCTCAATCCGAATGACAAATTACATTTAGTTCGACGAAAAATTTGAAGCATCGAATGAAATATATTTAAAGAAATGAAAAGACTCTAATATGTAAATATAAAAAATTCCAGGTAAGAAGTGGGCTAATTAGAGTCGAGCGCAGAAAATAGGCGCAACAAAAATTATCTAAAATTTTCTTTAATAATCTCGTTTTGTTTTTTTCTTTGATCTTCAGCTAATAGACAAAATCAATAGACAAAAAATTCTTTGTCTTGATCTTTCTCATCGACTTATGTCTCTGATAAATCTCCTATCTCATTACATCATTTGCACATCAGCGACATTATGACGTGTGTGACATTTTTCTTGTTCTTCGTCTCATTTGTAATCGCTTTCGTGATTTATAATATCCGACAATTTGAACTATTCTTGTCATTTCTTAATGGCTGGAACCGATAAAAGACTCACAATTAGTCGAAAAACGACCGCGTGTTTTAATAATAATATGTCGAGAAAAATGATTGCTAAATACCGTGTGACAGTTAATTTGTTACCGTCTCGAAATATTCAACATTTAGTAATATAAATTTAGGCTGAATATTTTTTGTGTTTTTACATTTTAAATTAATTTCGATGATAGGGCCGACATTGCATATGAAGTCTAAAACCTTCATTGTTAGTTTGATTAAGAAATTATTTGAGTAAATTAATTTAATATTAATATTTTTACGCCAAATATTCATATTCGAGAAAACATATCTTATTTACATCGAGAAAACATATCTTATTTTAAATTTGAGATTTTTTAAATTGCAATTTATTAAATAATACATGGCGTAAGGAAAAAAATGGCGCGTGTGTAGCGCGCGCTTTGTAATATTTTAGTATTTGTAAATTTATCTCTTGTGTAAAAAAATATATACTATATCTTAAGAAAGAAAATATTTTAATTTGTTTTTTTTTCCTGGAAAATAGATATTTCGGGTAAAGTTTCATATTCTGGAGATATCCATCTACGATATGATTCTTGTTCATCTGAGAGAACGCAAAGAGCGGCATTCCCTGTCAAATTATCATCCGTTGTGTAAAAAAGCTTTTACTTGGATTGTTAAATATTAAAATTATTAATGGTTGTATCTATTCTGCGCGACACTTGCTTTTACATTCGTGGCACTGACTTTTACGAAGCGAGCTTCGCGTCCGGTTTGTCGCTTTTATGAATATTACGAATATTCTTGCCCAGAAATATTGCTACGCATTTTTTAAGCTTATGTCCTAATATATTAATTTGATCCACACACATGTCTTAAAATCATCATAATAAAGAATATTATTTCACGTGCTAATCGCATGTGCACGCGTTGCGCGGTTTCGTGCTTTATCTAAATTTTCATTCACTATGGGCGGCTCTATTTTATAAAAATCTCATGCATATTAAACATAATCGTTTATAATATATTTAAATATGTTTTATAAATATATATCATGATAGCTGCCGTTATTTTCGGAGCATATGCATGATACTAATTAAAACAATCCGCCATTCGGGAACTTTAATTTTACTGCGCAGTCAGTGATATATACAGCTGCTCTCTCGAGTCCATGGGCCGACTTCATTAAAAATACATTGAAGTGCATTCTCTTCACTGTGCCGAGCAGCTTCATTTGCAAATGGCCCCATGTGTCACCATGTAAAATAAAACACGGACATCTCCGGTTATATGCATTACCGTCGCGAACGAATAAACCGATAACTTGACATCGGAACGGAGGAATTCTTCATTAGTATGCCGTTCCGGTGTGACAGGAATTCCTTATGCATCCGCGGATAATCCCGAGAGGCACGAAAAGTGCATAGAATGTAATTTCCTCTTAGCTTTAATGCGCGCCAGAATGGAAACGATAATTGAATTTTTATGCTACAGCTAGAGCATTGTTATTAATCAGAATTATGTAATACGACTTACAAAGAAACCGACAATTTCTGCCAAATCTGGTAATCCTGTTTGGCATCTAATAGCATTTCTTGTAAAGTATAGTAAACATTTTTTAATATTTAAGAAAATGATATTGTATCTAGATAAAAATATAAGATCGAAAAATTATCGCTTTCCTTTTTTTTATGAATATTATTTTATTTAACTATTCTTTTCCTATACTTTTACAATATTACAACGAATAATTACATTTGTTCTAATTTTGGTAATTTTTTATAAAAAATTACACAACACATGATCTTGACAGATGTTGTAGAGAGTTCATTCATGAATAACTTGCGCAATGAAATCAGGCACTGATATACTTTCTTATTTCTTAATTGCTAAAATATTTTAAGTTAAAGATATATGGCTAAAATTAAGACTGTACAAAAAAAAAGGTTTTAAAATATTATCTTCTAGCATACATGTATTATAGACAGAAACAGTAAGAAATAAAAAGTGTTTATGTCTTTTTGTTGTCATGTCTTTTTTACTCAATTTGTCAGTACGCTTCATCTAATATATTACCGATACTCTGCTAATTATTAAAACTCTATACTAAATTGTAATTTTTTTCTTTGTATAATTTAATTTTTCTATATTTAAAATCATATTCCATCATTTAGTAAACAAGTCTAATCATTAGCAGCGATAATAGATATTTTCATAATTTTAAGGTAGCTCTGCAGAAAGTTTAGCGTTGGATTATATACATATGTTTATATACGTTTTTCAATAATTTTTATTTTTGTAGCGGGGAACTATTCTATTGGCATTTTTCTATATTTTAAACCACATTCATTCATTTTCCAAAGAGTGCTAATCACTAGCAGCGTTATTTAAATTTTTTATAATTTTATGGTCGCCATAAAATTATAAAAAATCGAAAATTAGTCTTAGCGCTTTAAATCTTACGCTCTCACTTGCCTATTCCACATCTCCTGATATGTAAGTATAACAGAGCGTTTATTTTAATTTACTATATATCATATATTTTAATTATAAATGTAATAAAATTATAATTTATATAAAATTGTATTTTAATTGTATTTAAAATTTATAAATTATAAGAAATATTCTTCTGTTGTTCATTACATTTTCTTCACGTTATATTTTATTTTGAAAATTAAAAATTATATATGTGTATTATAAGTTACATTTTAAATTGTAGTTTTAATGCTGTCATTATAAAATTATCCGCATTATTGGATATTTGAATAAATCGTATATATTTATTTGGTACTGATAAAATCATCAATTTATTAATTCTACTGTTATTAAAATTGTATTTTAATTATAATCATATACTTTATGTCCCATTTTTGTTATTTATTCCGTTACGATCTAATTAAATAATTTATTTCACTTTGATAACCCGACTACATATATTAACGATCTGTTATTCATCGGCTCATCTTATCTCGCTCCTTTATGATTTATTTTGATTTCACAATCCGTCAGTATCCTTTTGTACACCATTCTGTAAACATTATGTTAAAAATGGTTTTAAGGACCACAACTTTCAAATTTATTTAAAGAAAATTACCACCGAAGTCTTAGCGCTTGAGTTCTTGCGCCCGGCTCTCATTTGCCTATTTCTCTTATCCTGATACGTGAGTATAATAAAGCCTTTTACTTCAATTTATTATCATATATTCATTTATATCATATATTTTATTTATAAATATATTATAATTATAATTTATATAAAATTTTATTATAATTGTATTTTTAATTGTACTTATAATTTATATATTTAATGTAATATACTTCTTTTGCAAATTACACGAAGAATTACCGAGAGAACATGTATAATGACAATATAATAGAAATTCGTTAAATTAACATATATATTTCTGAAGTATATATTTTTAAAATATTCATAAATTTAACCGCTGTGTTTTTATACCAAAGAATCATTAATAAATTCGGGAAATTTTATTTTAAATTTTACAAATATTACGAATATTGCTAAAGCTTTCTTTTAATATTTAATATAAGAAATATCGAATAAGAGTGTAAAGTCTCGATGTTCATTTAATGATTAAATTAATGATTATCTTCTCATTCGCGAAATTTAACGATTGTTTCCTATATTGCAGAATCGTGAGTAAATTAATAGACTTTTATAATTTGATTTCAATTAAATTGGTGTATTTACAAATTTCGTATCGAATCGTTGGGCCAGTTATTATCCATTGAACGCAATGATAATGCAATGTTTTATGGTACTTAAGTCTTATTAAGCTCGTTTTATGTTTAATTATTCGTCCGCGAAACAGAATATATATCCTATTCTCGATTGATTTTATGACATTTGCAAATTTATATATTCACGTATTTAAAAATAAATCAGGCATTAGGTTTTACATCCACAAACGCATTTTATATATTACAGACGTTATAAAATTATATAAATTATAAAAAAAAAGATTATAAAAAAACATTCTGAATAAGCGTTGAAACACTTTCTTGTATAAAGCAATAGTAATTATATCGTTGCTCCGATTGTTTCAGGAATTACGCGTATATATCGAGTGTATACGGTGATTGTCGATTTATTTGTTCGCGTTTCTCGTGAATTTTAAATCGCGATTTATCTCGATTCGTGATTTAATTGTTGATTAACATCGAAGCTTCGTCTATCTTTTCTCGTATATTTTCTTTGAAATCCTAAGCAAAAGTCTACGCCAGTCCAAAGGATTCTCCTACAATTGAAACTTCAACGTCAAATATTTAATAAAAGAATTATAAAAATGCGTAAATATAAAATACTATATATATATATATATATATATATATATATCTAAATTATAAATATATATATATCTAAATCATAAATATATATATATATATATATAAAATTAATTTATTAAATGATTGATGATATATATGTATCTAAATTATAAATATATATATACCTTTTATATATATATAAAATTAATTATTTATTAAATGATTGATGATGATATATATATATATATATATATATATATATATATATATAGTGCGCTAGACTACGTCAAGGCCGCATACCATATATTATTCATAATTCGATGCCGAAATATTATCATATATATATATATATATATTATATATTATATATATATATTATATATTATACATATATATTATATATATATACATATATATTATACATATATATTATATATATATATATATATATATACATATATATATTATAATATTTCGGCAACGAATTATGAATAATGTATGGTATGCGGCCTTGACGTAGTCTAGCGCACTATTGTTGATTAACTTAACAGCGGTCCTTTTATCACAAATCTAACATGAGTTTGGTGTGTTTCTATTAATGATTTATTTTTTTGAAAAGTTATTTAATTAAAAATTGCAAATAATGTTATCTAACCTTTTTGAGTTGGCCAGACAAAAAAAAAATGAGTATACAATCTATAAAATCCCTAGAGAAACCTGAGAAAATTAGACTGTCTTTTTAACATCTCTTAGGCATTCGTACTATTTGGGAATCAGGAACACAGTTATTTTTTTACCGGTCAGTCAGATCTCGGAATGACAAATAAACTCGCTTACTTTGTATATGCAGCAAAACATAATATTCGGTCGAGACATGTTGTTTCTAAAAGACGAGCGAGATTTACATCCTTGCAATTCCTATCTTATCTCCGGGATGTTCGGATAAACAGACTTGTGTGCGGAACTGGCGCGTCGCTCGGATACTTGGGGTGCTCCTTGGAATCCGGTATTTCGCATTCGGATTTGCTTCGCTACCGTGTTTTCGCGGAATGTACATACACACCGCCATGCCGACTATATGAAGAAATACTCGATGAGAAATTTACAGCCAGAAAATTCGCGTGTAACATATACATCCTGAACGACATATTGTATTTATATCATGTAAAAATGAAACGCACGTTTACCATCTCTCGTTGCACCGGCCGTGTACGTTATTATTAAACTAACCGGAACAGCTGTGTTTCGACCTTTCACGAAATATATCGTGCAGCATGTGTACGGTCTACCTCCTGGGAAACGAAGAAATTGAAGGTTGCTATCGAGTTCACACGACGAGATATGTGTATTGTACATGAGAGACACATTGCTTAAATTTCGATTTTATTCACTTTATCACCATTTGTAAAAGGAGATTTTGTATTTGTTTTATATTTTAGCCATATATCCAGATTATATATCATTACATATAGGTCATTTATTTCGTATATTTGTATGTAATTATTTTATTATAGTTATATACTTAATGAAGATGTTAGAGATAAATGAAAAATGTAACAATAATTTTCTCTTACATACATGTAGCAATATATATTTAATCTTCCGCATTATTTTATTAAAATTATTGATAAGTATATAATGATATACAAATTTTGTTAATTGCGTCAAAGTTAAGTATTGGATTTACTTTGATTTATTTGATGACTACACACTATTGCTTACTATATTTACTTTAATAAATAAGAGTGTATGTGTAACTTTTTTTCTTGTCTAAACAGTACTGTACATAAGTACTGTATTTTTCATAAATGTTTTAATTATAATTTGATATGCAGTGGTTTAGAAAACTAATGACTTTTTAAAATTCGATGTGGATTTCATCATATATAATTTTCTTAGAACTTAATAGCATACTGAAATTAGACATCAATGATTGATCGAGTCGTGTCCTTCAATTCTTAAATCATTAATCGCACATTAATCCGCATTCGGATTATGTTAGTGCATCTTTCGCGTTTTAGCAGAACAATTACTCAGAAGGAGAAGATTAGAACGACTAGCAACCGAAGACTCAATCATTTTATTCTAGCAAAGTTTTTACTGGACGAAAGTATCAGTAAAGAATATTATATGTATTATATGAGAGAGAGAGAGAGAAAGAAAAAGAGAAAGAGATAGAAGAAGCGATATACATATATGTATATAGGCAATTCCACGTCAACTCGGACAAGAAATGACCTCGTATTTTTTAAATCGATGGAAACTTTTTTCACGTGAAATATACATAAAATGAGGAGATACGTATTTTTGTATTTGTTCGAAATATTTTTTTTGTAGAAGTTATAAACAACAAAATTTTCGTGAAAAATGAAGAAGTTGTCAACTTTAAAAATTAATATCTCTTGTTATATTTGTCGTAGAGATATTTTCGAAAATACATTTTAAAGCTAAGGAGACAACCTTTTTTATAAAAATAGTTTAAGTTACAAGAAATTGTTAATTCCAATTGTTATAAATAATTGAAATGTTTAAGAAATTTTTTCATCAAAAAGTACACTTTTTAAAATTTGTGAAATAATACTATTTCATTCTCCACATCATTCTGAAAGTGTACATATTTTTTATTTACGTATCTCCTTATTTTACGTGAAAAAAAGTTTCGTTCGATTTAAAAAATACGAGGTCAAAAAAGATCGAGTTTTGTCCGATTTGACGTCGAATTTCACATATATGTATATTAAGGAGAATTTTATTTTTGTCTTTAAAAAGCTTGCTTTCTTATCACTTCTTATTTATTTAAATATATGTACATGCATATGTTGATGCTCGAGACTGTCAAAATCGAGGTGCTGATCTGACCAATTCTATTTTTTCTTTTTTCTTTTTAATCTATTGGTATATCGCATTTGCATGTGTGCGTCTTTCGATTCCACGTGAATCTGACGAATACGAACGCATGCACTAATCCGTGGGAAATAATAATTTTTTAACCAGTTTTCTTTTTCCGTTCGCGGTCGGACTTGAGAGGTGTCAACCGTCGCTAATTTACGGATGCGTAATCCCGCTAGATTGGTGAGATTTATTGTTGGGTGGACGCATAAATCTCGCGGCGAGCGATTATGCGGACTTATCTTCCTAGCGGCCCGTTAAATTCGCGAGTAGCGATATCGCCAGTCGTGAAGCGCTAAATATGCGCGGTTTTAGTCTCGCGCGATGTTGACGGCTCTATAGGTCCAATTCCACATTAATTTCCTGCTTTAATTCCTTTCAGAGCAACTGTGTTTCAAGCTATTATTTTCGTTAATATAGAAGAAACTACAGTATTCACATTTATTTCTCATTTTAGCGACTATTATATATGTACGTTTATATTCTCATTATATCCTCAAACATCTTAATTTCTTCACACAAAATTTATATTCCGATAAACATTTTCTTTCTTTTTTATTAAAAGGAAGGTTTTTTGGATAAGAATTCAGATAAATGTTAATAAGCTATCAATATTATTACGCCCAAATTGCACGTGGTATATAGTGGTATATGTCAGTATTTTCTTTGTACTTTGAAAACGATAATGAATTATATATAAACAGGTTTAATAATATATTATAATAATGCATAATAATGATTTCATAATGTAATATGGAATGCATAATAATGTATTCAATAAATTATAATTCTTCATAAAATTTATATCAATAGTTACATCAGAAATGATTTCTAAACTAAACTTTCAGTAAAGCACCACGGCTATCTCATTAAGAAAATTATTGATTTGATGAATTAGTATAGAAAAATTCGATTATCTGTGTTTTTCCACTGACGTTTAATAATATTCTATCAGTACATAAAAATATTTATATATAGATATTGTATATTTTTATACCTATACATTTAATAAAAATTCTATTATTCATATAGAACAACTATTTAAATATTAACTAGAATTTCAGTTATGGTAACATATTTATTAATGCACTACACGACCAGGAAACAAATAACATTCCCTGTCAAAGCATAGTGATACTTTGCTGATTCGGGGAATAAACTTTACCGAAAAGCATTTGCAAATTATTTGCAGTCACAATTTCCACTCAGCTAGTAGTTAGAGTTCTAGTCGAACGTATGAAGCGTAGTATGTATGTACCTGCCTGTTTTAATCAATAAATAACTAAAACAGAACCAGCCGTGCTGAGTATACGTATGCCATGATCAATAAACATGCAATCATGTTCAACTACATTTACTCTATTTACTGATGCAAGTAGCGAGTTGTCTGCGTATGTTCCTAAAATATAACTATATAACTAATTACCATATCAAACTTTGACCGCAAGCAAATAATGAAAATATATATATTCTCCGAAAAACAGAGGTAAGTTTTATCAGGCAATTTACACGAAAATTCCAAACTTTTTCTACAAATCTTCAAATAATATGTATATTTGAAGAATATAAATGTAAATGATAACAAAATTATATATATATATAAATTTAAAATAATTAGAATACAATAATCTATTGGAATTTAATTCTACCGGAATATGTCTGTAATGTATATTGCAAAATTATAAGTCTACTACGAATTGTAAATCGCAATCCTATATATAACTACACGTTGTAAACTGCTGTAGCGATGACAAAAAAAAAAACGTTTACAAGCAAACGCTTTAAAATACGAAGCATTGTCGTAAAAGCAAAACTATTCGCACGAAAGATAGAACGCGCCTTTGCATAATGTTCTTACTTTTAAACGAAAAATTTCGCTTCTACCTTCCTAACGGCATTTGCATCACTTTTATTCGTACATCTAATTTACATCTCACAATCAGTCATTACAGTTTTTGCACATCACCGCGAAAATTTCCCAAGGATGCAAAAAGTGATTGAAAAGATTAGATAAATTCGTTTCTTTTCAAGGAAAAAATTGGCGAATATTATTTTGACTGAAATAATTTTATTAATTATATACGTACATGTTAAATTAATAAAGAGCAACTTTAGAGAGAATTTCTACATCTTAACGAATACCGAACCGGTCCAATTTAATACTGATTCATGAATATAATGATTCATGAATACGGTGAGATTTCTCTGATGCCAATGGCAACATCCACCATTAATCCAACATTAATATTCTCATTTCGCGAATGTGCAATGGAGTAAAGACTAGTGTGAGGATGAGACAGGCACGAAAACAAGATAATCGTTCGCACGGATGTTCGAGCGAATTGGCGTTTCCGATTTCGCCGGAAACCGTGCCATTTGCGAGTCGTTCGATTTCAAGCTCCCTCTCATTCGAGGAAAACAATCGCAGTTACAAAACAAGTCGCTATCTAAATCACCGAGAGCGCCGAAAGCTCATTTAATGTGCATACAATTATGCCGCATTAATGCGCCGCACGTTTACCGTGCGGAAAAGTTCTCCGATTGCTCTCGCTGTGATAACGTATCTTGGATCACAACCCACCGAAACCGATGCCGTGTACAAAGTAGGAACGAATACTTTTTACAAACTTTCGAGTTTGCACAATTAATTCGAAGTCGACTTTTTCTTAACAAAGATGTTGAATTAATTTCTAGAGAAAAGAGTAAAAAAGAGAAGCTTTCACGAAATAATCTTCAAAATTGGCAACAAAATAATGATATCTAATTTCAAATAGACTTTCGTTTAATAGAATTCTAATTTGAAATATTATTATTAAGTATTGAAAATTAAAAATACTTTGGATTGCATTTATGTATAAATATATTGGAGTCAAATTAAAATAATATCCCTGACATACATTGTTGGATATCAAAATATAATTTACAAATTGGTTACGATTCATTCCTTTGTATCTGATGTACAAAATATAATATTTATTAATTGGTTAATAAATCATCGCCGATGAAAATTACGTGGACAAAAATTCAAGAGACAATTTGCCGCGATCATCGAGGCTAATTAATTCAGTAATTTTCTTCTGAATCAATTAATAAGAATAATAAATGATATTACCGCACTAATCAATTATTTTTAAGCATATGTTAATAAAAGAGTTAAAAAAAGATTAATAAAAATTAAAGAAATTGTAAAGTATATTTTCCGCCTGAAAAAACATGAAATATCAGATGTTCTTTCATATTAACACAGACTTGATTTGATCGAAGCTTCACTACACTCGGAATCAATTAAAACTTTTCGCGTAATCGTTAATTTAAAACATGGATGGATGTATCTCTTGCGAAAATATGCGCTGCAGAGCAGTCCATAATCCCTTCTAGAAGATCGTAAGATTTCTCTTTTGAGAGATAGTCGCGGTGGCGATGCAACCGACAGTAGTTACAGTTAGCATATATACAGACTTGAGCGCAGCCAGAGAACCGCCGCTCGGATTCTTCGTATTTTATAAACATCTCAGTCGCGTAAATTTATAACTCTGGTAACATGTAGGGAGGTAATTAAAAAGTAAATGCGCGAGAATATATTTATAATATTTCTCTAATTATATTGTATATATGTATACTAAACATTATATTTTATACAGGTGCACACATATAATTATTGATGTGTATAATTAATATATCTCAAGAAATTCAAATTCAATTATATATATATACATTACATATATATAAAGTTGCTGTTCTCTATTATATTTCATGATAATCTTGCTTTATTCATACTTCACCAGTTTATCAATCCATATATTCTGTATATTACAGAAGCGTTGAAAGAGAAACATGCGGAGATCCATCTTGCGTATATATACGTATATATATGTTACCTAAAAAGAACGTCTGTTGTTTCCTTACGTACGATCCTCCGTGACATGGAAAAAAAATTGTGGCCAGATGCCGTGTCGAATTTAAACGGTCATATTATCGCGCACGTTCGAGACCATTCTCGACTTTGGCTTTCCCTCGTTGGCTTGATACTTTAATAAGACGGGTAAATTTTCGCGCGTATATGAATCGTACGAAAAACGTCGCTTTGTTAAGGTACTTGTGCTATACTCGAGAGAGAGCTTCTGCGGTGCAGTTTGCAGTTTCCGCAAGCTGCAATCGACTAACTCGAAACAACAACGGCTCGCAAACGACCTTTGGTGGACAAATTGAGACGCTATCTAAATGCTGGTGATAATACTTAAAAGCCAACTTGATTAAACCCTTTGTGCATACACCTCGAGGTTACTTTTGTTATTAAGAAAATTATGAAACTGTACTATGATCTTACAAAGCTAGAAAAATTTGTTTTATAGAACCAATTTTTTTTTCAATGTGTGAGAGCTGTATTGAAGTCATATTTCTTAAATAATAAATAAGGATTAACACTAGACAAGAATAAATACTTTTTGAAAAAAAAATCATCATTTCTTCTATCTAATTTGGATTCAACAAATGTAAAATCAGTATTTCTTACAATTTTGATTGCCAATATTAAATACCTGAATCGTTAAAGCCTCTAATTAAAAATTCTAAGTAAGCAAGATTTACTTTAAGTAAACAGTATCTATAAAATTTTGTTAATTAATTACATCTCACATAAAAAATTAAAAGATTTTGTTTTACTTTGAAGGGCTTGCAGAAATTACTGTTTTCTTTTTTCAACATTTCACTGACGAAAAATAACTTTAATTGCTCCAAATATCTGTTATTAGAATCAAAGTCTGCTCTTCTCGAACACTTTGTGTCGTCGAGTCTCCCACAGAGAGCTAACAGAGATGATACAAGAGAGATGGATGGTATCTTTCGGGCAAATGTGAACGGTCGCATCAGTGCTGATGTGGTCGATGATACTCTGGTCGCTTTTAACCGATAAATCCTATCGCCCGAATTCCGCCCTTTCTCCTTTAATCTAGTCTAGTGCGTCTATCGGCACTAAAACGCTTGTTGCCCCACTTTGCTACCTTTCAACGTGCATCATCCCTTTCGGGGCGACGAACTCCTCCTCGTCAGTTATTATCCCGGCAAACCAAAGCTGAATTGCGAAAAGGAGAAGATCGCTGCTCAGCCTCCGCAGAGGCAATTCCAAAGCAAAGCTCGTCGTCGAGTGTGCCCAGTCGGATATGACGCGACCAAAGTCGGACGACATTTGTAACGAAAATTGGAAAATTGTAATCACGGAAAATGGATGTAATCACACGAAATAGCGTATCTTTCGCGGATGGACAAAGTAAAGTGATAGAACGCGCAGCAGCTCGAGATGTCGAGCTCTTCCGCGCGTTTTCATGGCGGGTGAAAATATTCCCGTGTCCTCTTCAGCTTTGATCAGAGACCTCACCGAGCTTGAGCTCGATAATAGCAGTTTCTTTCCAGGTCGCCTTTGACTTCTCTCCGACTGCGCTACTTGGCGTTTCTAACGAAAAATCGATTACTCGTGATACGAGAAAACACAGATGACAGGAAGATAATTAAATTCAGAGTTGCGCACTAAAGTTTGATAGAATATTTCCTCATTTCGCTAAAGTTTGCCCCATCATCGAAATACTCTTTACTTCAATTACTTTCTCTGTACGTGCAATTCAGATTAATAATTTCCATAAATTTATTCATAACTTTCTTCATTAATAAAGTAAAAATTTTACTAATATATAAAAGATATATCCATTTACTCATGTAATATATCATATTATACGAGATCAATTTGGTCCAGACAAGATTATGACTTTAGTTTTCCCTGATTTTATTTTTCTTTTTGAATGTATGATGAAAAGCGATACATTAAAGAATATTTTATGATAAAGATAATTCAAAATTAGGAGAAATTTCAAGAAGATGAACAGTTTTAAACAGTTTTAAATAATTTGAGAAAGATTGAGATAATGTTAGACCATATATGATTGTCCCTCTTTCTTTGGAGGATAAACGATTTGTATCGGAAAATGTTAGTACAGAATCAGATCGGCTGTATCGTATGCATTACTGATAAACATCGGTGATGCACATGTACATACGAGATGCACAGATTCGCCCGTTGCGAATTTACGATATCCGCTTACGGCGCGCATCGGGGCGCTGATAAAAGTATACGCGAGATCTCCACTCTCGCTTCCTCCCCTGCGAATTATCGCCGGCGAATTTACGGCGTTATCCCGTTATCTCGATTGGCGTTGGCCGAAACGTTTGTACATGTCACCCAGGAAATGGCTACGGATGAACGTTGATGGCTAACGAGTGTTCGGCTCTTCCGCACGACGGTAACGAGTTCGAGACGAGACGATATCTCGAGGGGGAGGTTTTATAGCACCTGGATTCCCGGGAACGCGACGGTCATTCTCGTCTTGCAGAAAACGACAGACGGTTTTATGATTTATCCATATATTAGGAGGGGGCTACATATATACGAGAGAAGGTCGTTTCGACTATGACGAAGAACTATAGCCAGTCGAATTACGGGGAAATAACTGCACGATTGAACGTCCTAAATAGTGACACGTTAAGCGATATAGAACGAATTTTCTAGGGAAAGAAGGCTATAATATTTTACAATGATTTTGGAAATGAATGAGATGGGAACATTGTGCAAGAATAAATTTAGGGATGGAAAATTGGCATTGAAAACACAGTATTCTCGAGCGCGTGTGTGTATCATTCCTTCTTATCATAAAAAATAATTTATCTACAAATAAAAAAGTTTATTTATTAGTTTTAATTTAATTGAATTTCAATTTAATTCTAATTTCTTATTTAAAATTGATATAATTTTAACAATTTTTTAAATAACGATAAAATAATGTTCCATTACTTTAACGAAAAGAGACAAAAGCTATAATGTAGTTCGATCATCTCCAAACACGAGAAAAATGGATCGGTCTTTTAAATCCTTCAACTATCGTCTCGTTTAAAAAAATCTGAAATAATGTCTCTTCTATGGCTGACACACAAATCGGAGTAAAATCCATGCACTTCCGTCTGGCTATGCGCAAAGATCAGAGTTACGATGGTACTGGGCGAAAGGAGGACATTCGGTGGGAACGTAGCGGTATGAAGTTTCTTCTTGCGGAATTTTTACGGTGTTCCGTTTTCCGCACGCGGCGCCGTGTGGTTTAAGCTTTGATGCTGCGCGCGGAGAAAAGTAAATGCGATCTCCTCTCTTCGAGAGGAGAGGGCTATAAAAGGGCTTGGCGGGGCTACTCGCTGCGCCGAAACGAATTTCCTTCGCCCCGTCGCTCTTTCCGCGCGACTTTCCGCTCAAGTTTCTTGCCGCGTTACCGTCGTGCTGTTAACCGTTTCCGGTTTTGCGGAAAAATGTAGCGCGATCGCTTTCGCCGCCGCTTTATTATCCGCGATAACGGATTACAAGTTACCGCTCCGAGAGCTTGCTTTCAGTGGCGCATTCGAGTATCGAACGCAATTTTTATTCGCGAAACAATGCAGTGGGAATCATAACGCAAGGTTGACATAGATGCAAGGATCTAAGGGGAATTTTCTATTATTTAATTAAAAGATAATAGGCTTGAGAGAAACTCGGCAAGGAATTTCTTCCTAACATTTTCGCGCGTTCTAAGACACTACGTATAGTTATAAATTTATTAAAAGCAATGATTATTTTCTGATGAATTTTGCCAGTTTCTTCATCAACCAATATTTCATTATTAATAGTATCATTAAAATTGTTTTTGACGTATATGGAGTTAGTTGCTCTAAGAAATGCGGATTTTATTACTTGAAAGACGAATATTGAAATATATTATTAATTTAAAAAAAAAAGTCCTCTTTACGTAGTAATATTCTCTAATCGATTTCTTTTACAGATACGCCTCCATATTTCGTAGAAACCATGCCATGCGTTTCGAAAACCACCATAATATGGATGACCGGTTCAGCATCAATCATTTATTTCCAAATTCTAGAGAGAATTTTCGGAAAATCCCATTCGAAGGAAAGGATAGAACCTCGGATAATGCCTTGTTTATTCTTCGATGCCCGATCGAGGGGAACCTTTCGGCCCAAGGCGCCACATCGATCTTTCCTTTTATTCTGGCCATAGCCCACCCCTCTCTTTTACCCCGCGTGCAACACCTTTAGTTTACCCTCTCCCCCATCGAATCGCCGCCGATTGCCCGCTTTTATATCGACGCAACCCTCCCATTCTTATATACCGGAAAGCTTATTTATTTCCTGCCTCCGGACGCCGCGCCGGTCGGACTCGTATATAGTTTCGTATTCGTCCGTTTCCGCGAGAGCGGATGGAAAAACAGCGCAATGGAAACGGATGATTTGGAGTTAGGAGAAAGGTCAACTTTGATTAAAGTCGCTTCTTCGTTCTCTCTTTCTCCTTTCTGTTCCACTCGTAGGCGGATTTTGGCAATATTTCCGGAGCAAAACGCCAACCGCACATATCTGTCCCCTTTGGATTCTCCTCCAGAACATTTGCGGTCTCGTGGAGTAATATGAAAGTTATATAATTTTGCAATACCTTTACTTCGTGAACGAAGAAGTAGATTGAATGGAAAATAATTTGCTTTTTGCGAGAGAGAAGGAGGTTCTCTGATCTCATATATGTACTTTATATGAATAGATATTAAATTTTATCGGACTCTGTGGTAAAAAAGACTTGAAGAAAGCTGAACTATATCCGAGTTTATTTTTTAACATTCTTAAATTAGTGTCCAATTAAAAAAATGAGGAAAAAACAGAATGTCTGGACAAAAAAAAAATAGTACGATTGTTGGCTAAAAAATTCATTTGATTAGAAAATAAAAATATACATTTCCGAGAAAAATATACATTCTACAAGATATAAAACCTTTTTAGTATAAATTATGCTAATCAAACTAGAATCAGTATTTGCAAATTTAAAAACACATTAAAATTTTTTAAAAAACTTTATCAATAATTACGTATTTCTAATATTCGTTATCATTTAGACATAAAAATCTGTCTTCTAAAAAGCTCTAAAAAAAAAAAAAAAATTTACTACAATTATTAATTCTCAAGCGGACTCTTGTTCTAATAATACATAGTAAAATGAAGGAAAGTTGTTCAATAGGGAACGATAATTCTCTTTAATGAAATTGAAATTCGGGGGATCCTTCCTCGTCGCAGCTGTCGCCGCTCGTCATCAGTTATATCAGCCTCTAGATTTAATATACATGAGAGGATCGAAGAGAACAAATAGAATGTCAGTGACTGCTGACGACTCGTTCTCGCGTCATTCAGAGTTTTACCTTGTTCGTGAGGGAAGTAAGACAATCGGCTGAATGTAATTTCTCCACAGAGTCGCCGGCAAACTCTGCTGACACGCGCCGTTTCCCTCGTCGCGTGACACGGCGATTTAGTAGTTCTCGTATCCTAATTAAGAACTTTATTTCGCGATTCTTATTCCCGATAGAGTCCAACGAGAGATCGACGTTCTCAAGTTGCTCGCAATTGGAAACTAGGGGATTGATACGTAGCTCTTGAACACAAGGTGAAAGACATTCAAAGTTCAATGATCGACAGAGAAATGATAATTTTTACATGAAATTTTTACAATGCAAATTTATCATTGAAAAGAATTATACTACAATAATTATGCATATTATTAATATGATAATATGAATACATAGATCATTCGAGAAAAACTTTTGGAAATTCCTTTTTAATTAAAATTCGAAAGTTGTGTGTGTTCTTGAGAGTTAATCTGAAAAAAAGTTTTGCTACTTTTCTGTTATATTAAAGTTGAAATAGTCGCGACTTGCTACTTTCTTTAAGCATGATCCTTAAAATATGTAGAAATTCTGCAATCACAACGTAGAGATTTCTGGTTTTTCCATCGCGTCTCATAGCGCGGGCAGATGCTCATATAATTCGAAAACTAACTATCGTTTACGTTCTTCTTATGCGCACGGATATACGATATGATTCGGGTTAATCCTTAATGTTTCATTAAGTAATAGCCGCGGAGAGTTCGGGGTTACGAAATTGAATATACTCGTTATCGATTTGTACGGTCGATTTGCCAGCACCTTTCTCACGCATCGCCGTAATCACAACAATCAATATTGTAACCGTACTTACCTGGGATGATGTATACCTCGAACATATCTATGTAAAATGAGATAGTGTCGCAAGGATGTCAAGAAATTATATATACTCGCGCGTTGCGTGTGTATGTATATATGTATATATTTATAATCGCGGTCATCATAAAAGTACAATAATAGCTTTATATCAAATCACGAGGAGAAAGTCAATATTCACACGAGTAGGCGTGGGCGATGGCTTTCAAGAATATCGATTCACTGCGGATCGTTGCGTATGGTTTTTCTCTCTTCTTCCCTCTTGTCCATTCATTTGTTTCATTTTTTTAAATTATTTTTCTCCTCTCATGCGATCCCAACGAAATGGGAAAAGAACGGATATGAATGAAAACTAAAAAATAGTAAGAACAACGCGGAGAAAGTGGAATATTAAACAAAACATCGATATAGACAATCAAATAATAACAACAAACAGTTTACAAAACGCAATAGCTGTGTCGACGGCATGTGTTGTGTCAGTTAGTGGGAGGTACTGGAATACAACGACTGACGTCACAGAGACGCGTCGGATAACTAGGCGATCGCAGTAGCAAACGAGAGTAACAGTCTGTTAGTTCCTCCGTGTATGCGAATTGCGTCGATTAGTCGAGACTCAATTTCGAAGTGGGATTCGTCGTCTCGCTATCGTTTCTTTCGCCTCCCCCTCCTGATCCTTGTGCAATTATCCCCTTTTGTTCGCTCACTTGTTACTATTATCATTTGTACAAATATATAACAATATCCATTCATAATTCTCACGATTAACGATTACGATTACGTGGTCCGTGGTTCAGCCTAATGTACGGAGGCCACTTTTACATCCCTTCACCCCTTAACGGAAGCTTATCGGTAGCTTTCCGAAGAGAGGTGAAGAAAGAGATGTGCCTTCCTTTCTTGAATAACTCGACGACGGTCGTCGATTGCGTCAAGAATGTTGCGCGAAGAAAAAAAAAACATCAATAGATATAATTCAAAGGTACTATTGAATAAACTAGATTGCTTTCGACTCTTGTACCGCGCAACACTTGTAACTTGTTCGTGTGTTGTCCGTCGCTGAAGTTCTATTTGTTTTTGTAGATGTACGCGACGATGATGACGATCGACGTGATAATCGACGAAGATTCGGCGTTACTTCGTGGACAGAAAGCGTCGGAGGGGGAACGCGAAAGGGTGTGGGATCAAGGGTGTCACTAATCAGGCACTTCATAATGTCCTTCACCCTTTTTCTCCGTGTTCGGAATCACCGTCCTTATCGAAAGTAACTTATGTGTGATGACGGCATCGGCGACGCACTCGACAACGATGACAGGCAAAAAGTATATCTCTAGCTAAACATACATTCCTCATACATTCGCATGTTCATGCAACCGCACCACGGCCAGATAAACAACAATCACACTTTCTTTCACTCTCTTTCTCTCTCTCTCTCTCTCTCTCTTCCTCTTTCGCTGTTCATATTCTACGGAGTTCTACTATCACGTTTTCGACGAATCATCCTTTGCTTACTCCTCCTCTTGTTTCTTCTTGTACTTCTCCCTTTTCATTACGTATTTACCACCGTTTTCCCATTTTCATCATTACACATATGTAGGCTATCTCTGGACCTCGCTGATGCGAAAGCACGTGATTTGTGACTCGCGAACTGATCACAATCGAGATTCGTTGATCTCTCTGCGACAAGAGGTCAATAGCTACGTGGCAGTTAACGAAGTCTAGGTCATTAGCTCTGTTGCGTCGTCGATGTCCACATCTTCGGACGGTTCCACTTTCACGGCGAGCTGCGTATATCCCATATTGGTCTCCCTTCTGCCGGACCAGGCCTGCAAATAAAATGATGACGCACGCACATTTATCTTCCCTCGTCATTGAGTCATTTTTCAAGTTATTTTTCGGAAGCTATTATAAATCATAATTTTTAATTTAACAATACAAATTTAGATATAATACTGATATAAATTGCAGTTTTCAAGAAGTTTCTTAAATACAAGCTAGCAATGTCAATGATTTCAAAATCAAATATCAATATTTTTAATTTGAATTAGATGCATACCTGAAGAGCGACAAATATCATTGCAAACAACGCGATTGATGCTAAGCAAATAGCGACCGCCATAGTCGTGGCTGCTGTTACGGCGAGCGAAGCCGAGTCGTTGTTCCTTGATCTGCCGTAGCTGTCAGAGTATGTCTCAGAGATAGCCGTGTCGGCCGAGAATTCTATTCCCGGTACTCTTCTCTTACCAGCTGGCGAGCTGTTCCTGCAGCCGCCTACATATATTAAAAATACACTATTCAGTAATTATACGATGATATTTATAACAGTATAGACTATATAATGTAACAACGTCATATCGATAATAATATGAACCAACTTAGAATAAGAAGTATAAATTTAAAAAAAACTATTATTTTATTCCCCGATAATCGCAATAACATCTTGTATAACATCTCTCTATTCACGACAGATAAATTATTTGTCTGTTAATATGTACATTTATTTATTTACGCAAACTTTACGTATAATGTTAAGACGTCAGCACATGAAAATTACCGGTTTCTGGATCACAGAGACAGCACTCTTCAGCCTGAGGCCCCTTTTCGTTGCCCGTACAGCAAGGCACGCACTGGTTGTTCAATTTGTCCAAATGCAGCGGCGGTGAGCATGCGGCGCAGCTGAACTTGCCGGGGCCAGTGCATCTTCGGCAGTCGGAGTGGCAACTCTTGCAGAGCTGTGTTAAGGAATCATAATATTGCGCGCCCAGGCACTCCATGCACAATCCACCTTCCAACATCGAATGAGGCGGACAGGAAGTGCATTCTAGCGGACCTTCTCCTGAAACGGATATTTTCCCGTTGAGAAGTGATTAGATTTAATTGATCGAATTGTAATTTACTTACCTTTGCACGTACGGCAATAATGATGACACTTCTGACAACCAAAATTGGATTTAAAGAAACCTTCCGGGCATTCGGGATGGCATTCGCCGGCTGCTAGTTGCCAGCCTCTCGGACATGTGACGCACTGATCCCTCCTGGGTCCCAAGCACGTTTTACACGACAAGTAACACTTGGCACATTGACCTCTGTCGCTGTAATAACTGAAATCAAAAGGGAAGAGAAAGCGGAACATATCAATGCTGTTCAATCATCAATCTATTCAATAATAATTCATAACAATAAACTCTTCCGTTTTACCCTGGCGCGCAGGACGATCTGCATTCTCCGCTCTGTAGCTGCAACCCATCTTGACACGCCGTGCAGTTCAGACGGGAGACGCAACTCTTGCAGGTGTGCAGACAAGGGACGCAAACCGGCCGCGAGGGTTGTACCACGGAGTAATACGCGTCGTCGCACTGGGACACGCAGCGCTTGCCTTGAAGCAGCAACGGGTTCGAACAGGATATGCAGTGATCTTCCGTAGGACCGGCGCAGGTCTCGCAGGACGAGTGACAGAGCTTGCACTGGCCGTTCTCGTAGTACTGGCCCGAGTTGCAGTTGCTGCGACTCTCGGGCGCGCACAGCCCCTTCTTGTTCAAGCTCCAGCCCTCGATGCAGCTGATGCAACTCAGCGTGGCGCAGGTCGCGCAACCGGGCGGACATGCGACGCATTCGCGCCGCTTCTTGTCGGCGCTGTAACCCGCCGGGCACGAGGCGCGACATGTGCCTGCAACATACGAACCAGAAACCCCGCGTATGATATAGAGTATCGCGGCAATTTAAATTTTAGCAAATTCTGAGACACGTCATCTTTTATCTCATATTTAATATTTACATATCTGATGTAATTAAAAATTTTTTTTTAATTAAAATTTATTTCGAAAATATGTGGTTTCACTTATCGGCGTAAATGACGCTCACCGTTCAAAGCGAACAGCCCGGATCGGCAGGTAATGCACTGGTTCTCCGCCGTGCCGTTGCAGGTCTCGCAGGTAGTGTGGCACGGGGCGCAGCTGTAATCTTGCGTCTCGTACGTATACGGGGGACACGCGGCGTAACACTTGTTCTCGTGCATCACCAAGTGATGCTCGCAGCTGGTGCACTTGTCCGGTCTGTCCTGACAGCTGGCGCAGTTGGCCTCACACGGCACGCACGTGCTGTTCTCGGTGTCTGCGCAGAGATGCAAAAAAAAAAAAAAATCGCGCGTTACGTCATTCGATTTCATGGAAAAGAGATCATCGCGATTGATAAATATAAACTTGTTTTCTTTTTGTCGACATACTTTCGTAGTAGCCTTCCGGGCATTGCTGAAGGCAGACCGCCAGATCGGTGACTCGAAGGTGAGCGGGCGCGCAGGAGAGACAAGAGTCCTGACCGGCGCCTGCGCAAATCTCACAGGACTCGTGGCACGGCCAACAGACGCCACCCTGGTTAGGGAAGCTCCTTGGCGGGCAGCGACTAACACATGTGCTGTAAAAGAAGAAAAGACACCCCTCGCGTTGTTTCTCAAACGATTTTACGTTGAGGAGGGTCAAAGAGAAAAAATAATGTAGACTAAGAAATGACGAATCCATTGAGAGCTCTTATTGCGTGTAAGAAATAAATTAGTGTGATTAAGAAAAAAAGATTAATTTAACCATTATAACGTGTTATATAAAATATTTCAACACGCAAAAAAATGACAAAATATAAATCAATATGATATATATATTACCATTTGCTTTCTTAATAGCAAGTTTTATACTGGAATGTGTGTGCCTACCGTTGCAATCCACAGTTTCGTAGCGTTGTATAAAATTGTTTTATGTTCCATTAGTTTCATGAAGATACCACAGTGCATAAATTTCGATAATCGTATAAACTATATTTAAGATTAAATAATGCATAATTATAATTATTAATTAATTCATATAGATTTCTACGAGAATTAAATATTTATTAGATATTTACCCATCCATTATTTATTTTGATTTTATTTTTAAGAATCTCAGCGGATACCTTAAAAAGCTCTTTATAGACTGTATCTTTTTATCGACAAAAATAAGGCAATCGTTTCATGCAAAAGTTTTAAACGTTCATCTACTCACTTGTCGAGGCGATAATTCTTACAGGCGACGCACTGAGTCGGACCTTTGCCGTAACAGCCCTGCGCGTCGCATTGAGGATCGCAGTCGTGCAGTATCCTTCTGGTAGTATCGAGAGAGCCGTCAACTTGCGCGGACGACGCCGCCGAGGGTGAATCAAAGGCGGACGCCGACGAGACATCGCCAGGTAAGTGGTTTGTCAGGAGCGGCGCCGACGAGCCGTCCAAGGTGGCCACCGATGCCTGTAGATTCGATGCGGCGCCTGCGTACGAGCCCTGGTAATTCTGAAAGGTAGACGAAGAAAAGAAGTCGCTATTGCCCGGATAACCGGACAGTTGTAGCGGATCATCGTCTACCGTGAACGGATAATGCACGGAATGAGAGGGAAGGTACGCGGAATGTACCGGATTAAACTGCCGCGTGCGTATCCGGATTGGGTTCGTCGACGTGCCGTAGAAGATCAGCTGCCACTTCTTCAGTATGCCTGCAACAAGATCGACGAGACGATCGAGATTATGGCGGGAACGACGGAGCATGTTGAGAAAAACGTTAAGATCGGATCAACCGTAATTAACTTGATTATTAAAAATAATACAATCGAAAATTCAATATCGTCTTTATTTTGGAAAAGAGGATTTTGGTAGAAAAAAATTATGGTCTAGTTCTGGAATTTAAGATTTTAAGAATGATGAATATTAATAATAAATTAAATAGTTTCATTAAATATTAATGTTAATACCGAGACAATCTCAACAATTTTCAAAACGAGAATTATAATTAAAATATCATAAAAAATTTTATTTTACTTTGCAAATAAAAACTAATTTCTTATTTTTTCTTGGGCGCGTAATCTGTAGAAATTATGCGTCTACAAAATCAATTGAGAAATTAAATTGAGCTTGCCTGGTGAATTGACGTGTCGGTTCCCAGCATTAATGATCTGGAGGGTCCATCGGCCATCCGCCTTCTCGCCCCAAAAATGCACGCTGAGGAAGGGCCAATCGTCGAAGTTGGAACTGAGAACGTCGCGCGGTCGTTCGAACAATAGGGTCGAGGTTGTGCCCATCGGGGAGGTCAGTAAGAGCCTTAAATTTCCTCGAGGGAAGAACCTCAGGGAAACCTGTTTTACGACGAACAATTCAAATTTTCTTCATATTTTAATATAATAAAATTCGAAAAATTTTTTTTTATATACAGAACACGAGCAATCCTAATTATTCTTAGAGAATCGATACGATTTTTTTATCTTCTTTAAAGACAAGATTAATCTTAAAGAAAAGAAGTTTCGAAAACAAGTATGAAGTGAATCAGAAAATGTAACGATATTGAGAAAAATCTTGAAATTTCTTCACGAAAAGAATTCAGCGAAAGAGAAAGAATATACAGAATTTTTTATCTCACAAAAAAATACCTGAAACTTCAACTGTATAAAATATCTTTTTCAAGAATTAAATAGTCATTTATAATCCTCTAGAATAAATACATAATAACTGTGTTAAAAATAGTGACGACCTTCTTCCCGCATGAGATCTTACCTTGCACTGCACATGCTCCAAGAAGCGCACCTCGTTCAAGGACCCGGCGCATCCGGTGACGTCCATGTACACGCTCAAGGTGTAGCCGTACGTAGGATCAATCGGTCTTTCCTCATTGATCTCGTCGGACTTGCAAATGTGCTGCGGCGGCACATTGGTCCACTGTTCAGCCAGGCTGACCATGGCGCCCGCGTCCATCAAACCGTAGCCGAACTTGTGAGAGACCTTCCTCTTCACGCCGTTCAGTATCCAGCCGGGCTCGTTGCTCAACGGCTCGGATCGCGAGGTGAGTACCACCAGGTATTGCATATCGCGCCAGGTTAGAGTCGGATTCGCCTCGAGAGCGAGGGCGGCGATACCGGCGGCCAAGGGCGCCGAGGCGGAAGTTCCGGTGTGCTCCACCGTGCAGATGTGATCGGGACGCAGCTTGGCGTCCATGTCCACGGTGGCGACACTCTTGTCGTTGCCGGGCGTGCCCGACGAATACGTGGACGCCAGAGTGGAGCTGCATTCCTCGAGATACCACGGCTTGTAGCCGCCCTGGGTCGCGCTCGATATCGACAAGGTGAATATGCTGTTGGTGTAGCCGTCGCAGTTACACGAGTCGGTATGCCGACCGCCGTTACCAGACGCCCACACGAAGATCGAGCCCTTGCCCTTGCGACCCTGCGTGGGAAGAAAGAACATTGTCGCGGATGTTGTTGACAACGAGGAGATGGATCGCGCAACCAACGAAGCGATAGGATATTTGTAGTTTCAGAAAATAATAAAAAGAGCATAATTATATATAATAATGATATGAATTATGTAATGTGAATTATATATAATGATAATTTATAGGATATATATTAGGAAAACCATAATAATAAGTTGTAAATCAAATGATGAGAAACACTTCTTTCATTACGAGATTTTCATAATTAGAAATACTTTATTTCCGCTAAATAAAGATTAACACGAGATGAATTTTGTGCCAAAGATATTATTGCAGTCGTATTATTTTAGTAATTGTTCCGAAAAATTAAAAATTAAATTCTTTTTAAGTATGTCATAGTGTGCGTAAAAAGTTATCTCCTGGCATGCTATTTAATTTGTGAAAAGTCACAAATTTTTAATAGAAAAAAAAAAGAAAAAAAAACAATTTATACCGCTGTCTCACATGTGAAACAAATTATTTTCTGGAGGCAAATCGAGAATTATTTTCAACCGAAAAAAAAAAATAATTTGATATGCGACTGAAAAGAAATTTATTTATTTATATTCTCAAAATTTTTTCTGTAAATATTTATATCTCATGAGATATTACTTCGACTATTATCAATTCGACGTAAAAAAACGTAATCGCCCTCTGCAAAAGTCTTCGCCTATAATTGATAACTTTTATTTCATGCTGTCGCGACATCAACGAAGCGTTGGCAAAAAGAAGGTTGCCTCTAAATCGTCCCGAAGTAATGGAATAAAATGTCGAGGTGAAAGAGCTCGCGACAGAAAATAAATTGATCCCCTCGCTTCGTGGACGCGCGGGCGCGCGCGATATATGTAGCTTACGCTCGTCACTCCGTAAATAAACGCCCTCCTGGCGAGCGGGCCTGGACCGTCGACGGTCTTGCCGTCGTCTTCGGGACCCCAGGAGGCGCTGTATATGTCGATGTGATCAGGATTCAATCCCAGCGCTCTGGCCTCGACAGCGTCGTTTACCGGGCCATCGAGCATTCGCACGCCTGAGAACACGGGAGATATGTGCGTAAGTCTTCCTTTCCCTCTCTCTCCCCCTCCCTCCCTCCTTCTTGCGTGCCGCGATTTCAAATCACGATAATATCGTCGTGTATGTGAGTCTACGGATTGTTATTGATCTTAAGGATAATCGAGACTGGTAAGCGTTCGGAATACAGAGCAGAGGAAGACGCAGAATTATACATTAATCTTCAGTTCAACATTAATTTAATCCTTCCAATTTCTCCCTATTTTTATTGCAAAAGATGTATATATTCATAATATGGCAGCCTCAGAGCGTCTAAAGGCATCGCAGCCGAGATAGCCGCGCTTTCGTGCAATCAAAGTTTAACATGAACTATTTAAGAACTCTATGTCGAGAGGTTTTTCGGCGTATATATAAGGTCCAGCTTACGCAAAGAGCACTACGATCCTCTGCAGTTCACTCCGCGAGATCTGTCGTTACATAGAGAAAGCGACTGCAAGGCCTATCATAGCGAATAAATGATGCTTGTCAGGACAACGAACAAACGAGGAATATAGTCTCTTTGTAAATAGCTGTAAATAGCGAATAAATATATTTAAGAAGGAACACACACACACACACACACACACACACACACACACAGACGTTTCATCAATAACGGCAACTTATTTTTCTCTTCCTTTGAAATGCGAACATGAAGAGACAGCGACATCTCCATATAATAATATATTTTAAATATATTTCAATTATTTATATATAATTAATTTGACTTATTGCTCCATATAAGTCTCGTCGGTTCTCTACATGTCTCTGTACACTCTGCATCTATTTAAAGTCTGCGGCTATAAATATATCGCTATAAATATTCACGAATACTCTTTAATGAGAAGTTTAAATTGACTCACACTAAATATTTTGCCTTAATTTTCATTATTTAGTCACATTAATAGCAGCTTTCATTTCAAATAATTGCCTCAAAATAATATTCCGACGTACACAAATAAAGCCAAGTAAATTTCACTCATTTGGATCTGAAATTAAATTTATATCGAGATATCATATCAGTCTAAGTCACCAAGGAAAATAACCAGCAAATATTCTTATCGTGTTTTGATCTTTTGTATAAAAGTATCTCGTCAGCACACGACAATCCTGATTACAACCACTATTTACCGTGTCTCTGACGAAATTTCTCGCCGCTACGCTATATCGGAATTTCTAATTTCGCTGCGCGGCGCGTTTACACGACCATCAATTGCTCGAATTCAATACTGAGAGATCTGGCTAACCCCCTGTATCGTTACGCGCTATCGTTTCCGCCCCGCTCTGCTCCGCTCGTCGTAAGCCCCGACAGCTTACGGACGTTCGTTTCGTTTCGAAGTGGGTTAACGGAATTAATACAGCTCGATAGCATCGAGAAACCGGGAATAGCGGCGAACGACCGGAAAACGTGGCCTATTCTTCAGCGGGTCGAGACGATAAAGCGACCGCTACCAGGCCTGACATTTCCAGCGGCCGCTGCACTATTTATTTCCGCGGAACGATTCGCGCCAGCTAAGTCAGCGCTGGAAACGGTCCCAGAAGGATTCGCTCTCTCACCTGGTATAAAATAAAGATAAATACCGCCTTCGAGAAACAATGAAATCTCTCCTTACGTTGCATTAACTGATTACTAACATTGACGAAAAGCTATAAATGTAAAAATTAATGACAATTTAAATAAATTACGAATTCGTAACTGGAGTTAAGTTTTTCTTGCCGTAACGTTATATCTCTATATAATTTTCCATAGTTTTTTGTATGGAACATTTTCAAAAACATTCTTAATTATGAATATTTATTTCATAATTTGTATCGAAGATAAACGCTATTGGTAGATATAATTTACAGCGCATCTGGATGTTAGATAGTGAACCTACATAAGTATATTAACATCGAAAATACGCAGAAAGATATTGGATTTTTTATTAGTTTGAATATTAAATAAATTTCTGTACATATATATATCTGGATGGATTAAATATTAAATATATCGTTAATATTTGTACTCGTTAGTTGAGATGCGCGAGCATCTTCTCATCTCATCTGATATTAACATCCTTGGATAACAACTTCTCATATTTCAACAAAATCTGTTAGAGCATAAAATAACTCTACCAATTTCTAGTTTATCAAACGCAGGAATATATAAGGAAAAGGAAATATTGATCTACCGTACGTTATCCCAACCAAAGCACTACTCAATTTTCACATTTTCTGCACTATACGCGCGTTCTCTTTAATTTAGAATGATAATCCAATCTTCATATTACTCTAACAGCAATCCTGTATTAGCAATTCGTTATCTTTCTTTCTAGATTATAATCCGAGATTATAAGGAAAATTGGAAAATTGTTAATCAGGATTATAATGCTAATCGTCATTGATGCAACCGGATTAAAGCATATCGGAGAGTTAACGCGATCAGAAATATTGGGAGAAGGCTATTTCATTCATAAATTTTACAGAATGGTCAGCGATATGTTTTCTAAAAATATTGATATATATTCTCTTGTAACACCTCAATAATCACTTATGAATAATTTAGAGTTTTCAAAATATAGAATAAAAACTGCCTAATTAATTTATCATAAACTTTCATCATTTATCCAGCGAATTATCAAATTATATATCTGGATATGTGATAGTCTCTTTAAAATAATCTCTCATTATTTTTCTTTCTTATTCGAGAAATTAATTTCTTTGATATTATACTTATATTTATATTAAAAATATCTTTTAACAATATTGTTGATGGTATCTATAGTTAATAATTATTAACAATTCCCAAATGAATAAAAATATTAATGCATTTTTAAGCACAATCATCCCGATTTTCTCGTCGCAATTTCTCTTACCTCCGATACTGGCATTGTAAGCGACACCGACACCGCAATACTGGTTGAAGGCAACGGCGGCGACCTCGCCGGCGCATCGAGTGCCATGCTTGTTGTCACCATTATCCCTCGGCATCGGATCGTCGTCGTTGTCGTTGATGTCCGTGCTGGCCTGGTGATCATAGTTGAGCGCCAGATCAGGATGGTTAGTCTGAATGCCGTCGTCTAGGATCGAAACGACGACACCCTTGCCGGTGTAGCCTTTCTGCCAAGCCGGACCGAGATTCATGTCATAGCCGTCTTTGGCGCCGCCGTTCTACGATAACGAAATGTCAAGTTTAACTGACAATCCAAAGAAAATGGTTTTAGTCTTTTAAATAGAAACATACTATGCGGAAATCTTTATCTGTTTGTAAAGATCTGTTATAAAAATTTGTAAAACACTTTTTTATATCAAGATCCACTCTAAGTTAGGAAACGATATGACATAAATACATTTCAGAAATGTAGAAAGAAATGTGTAGAAAAAAGAATATTGTTAAAAGATTAAGATATCTGTATGAATCTGTACGAACGCCTTCTCTCTTGCTCAATGACTATTTAAATAGAAAGTTATTTTAATTAATTATATTTTAACTTATTATTCTAAGGAGAAGTTCATATAATCTGTCTCTATTTCCAGATAATTAGTTTTAAATTCGATATATAATTGCATGATAGTCTTATAATTAGTGGTAGATTAATTTTTAATTTTCTTATAATTTACAGTTGCTTCAAGTAGTTCTGTTTGTTTTAATATGTATTTTATTGTATCTCTGTAAACGTAAAAATTCTGATTGTGTTGTAAAAAATATTTCTCAATTTAGCCAAAGATCATGATGATAAATTGTGTACGGAGCGGTACATGATTCTTTGACAGGAATTAATTCGCGAATTTCGTGTTGCCACGTATGTGACCGTTGATTGATATTCTAGTAATCCATTAATCCGCGATGTAACGCTATACATCTTCACATGCGTGTATACGATTTTGTGGCTTAATGGATTACTAGCCGCACGACAAATTCGGATGCTACAACTTTCATAGCGCGATATGCGTTACACTAGCAAACAAGATAGCAGACGTCTTCAACGCCATTTTTCTGCCTCGTGGAACCTCGTATTACTTTTTTTTTTCCTTTCAATATATCTTTGAAAATTAAAGAAATAATATATATATATATATAGATGATGTATAAAATTAATATGCTCATGCTATAAGCGCAAAAAGGGATTAATTCCAGTTTCGAAAAGTTATAAGTTATCTGAGATTTTTCAATCGTCAAATACTATATATCGCGGCTCACATAAAAATATCGGCCGCGTTAGAATTCCATACAAATTTTGACAGAGTTATTAGCTTTCCCGATTGGGAAAGCTATACTATACATCGCTATTGGTGACTACCTAAAGTTATATCGGGCCGGAAAAAATATATGCGAGACACGACCATCGAACGATTCGAGCCACGTGATTTGTATCCTCTAACAAACGTCCGTTTTATGCATTTATAATGGATTGATTATTGCTTCGGCTATACGAGCGATATTTTGCATTTTGCGTCATGAATTTGCGTAATAAATGTACGGTATGGAAATACGCGAATGTTTCGCACGTGTTTTCACGGCAAATGCGCGAGTTCGCGTATGATCATGTCTCGAATCACGGCAAAAAATTCACGACAGCGATGCCGATAAATTCGTGCGTGCGTAGAATGATTATTTGGCTCTCGTAAATTAACCATCAGGAGGGATGAGCAATCAAGGATCGTAAGAGAGCAAGATAAACATATTAATCCCAGATAAATAAAATAATTTATCGTTTTAATTGATATGAAATACTTGTATATTTATTGCAGTTGAAAAATAATGACAAGTATAATAAATAAAATAATGACGAGTTAGAGAAATAATGATTCTACAGTTACATATATAAGCAACAGCCCCCAAAGTTTAAAGTTTAGAAATAATACAAGCTTCTGCAGTGAAAAAAAGAGAGAAACCTTAGGATTAACTCTCTTCAGAGCGCATATTTTACATTCCACACAATTTTGATCAAAAAAATAATGCCATAAAAAATTGCACAATGTACAAAGAATCCGAGACCCAGTTCTGATTATCGCACACGTAGAATTGCGCGTTTTTGTCCTTGCTCCGAGAATAATCTTGGACTCGTATCTTCCGATGGGGACGCACATCCAGCGTTCCCGTTTTCCACATGTACACGAATATACGCGAGTGAAGTAAAACACTTTCGCGGAGTGCATCGCAAAGCGTAAAAACACGTAAAAACTGTTCTCTAATCTCTACGACTACCGGTGTTCTTCCGCAGGATATCAAAAAGAGGTAGAATAGGTACATATATAAAATGTATGACTCGTACGCTACAACAAAGTTTAAAATTTATTTTATCCCGTTTATTAACCTGTTTATTTATTTCGAAAAATTCTTCTCGCGCAATGTATGCAATTGTTATTTATTCAAAAATCAAATATATATATTATTTATATAATAAAATAATAAATAGCTTCTAATAAGATAAATAAAATATTTGCAACCATAAATTAAACAATCAAGTCCTTACTTGCATCTTTCTCTAAACTTACGTATATAAATATAAGTTCTCATATATATATATATATATATATATATATATATATATATATATATATAATGTGACAAAAATTTAGAACATTTTTAAAAATTTGTGAATCAATTTAAATTAGCAATATCCGAACGAATGATTCGTAAATTCTCGGAGCTTTTTCAGCAATAGATGATAGATAAAAAATATATACTTGGAACTTTAAAGTAAAAAATGTATTTCTTCACACGAAATAAAGAAAAATGTCGCGAGATATTCGCAATTCAAAAAACTTCAATTCGAGAAAAATATTCGCTCGAAATCTAATGCGTCGCGCTCGTTTCAAGCTATCGCACACGCAGAGCGCATGTAAAGGAACACGTTCCCCTTGATTCTGGCTCTTGTACGTTACGCCCGTAGCTTGTCGAGATCAGAGGACGAGGCGGACGCGTGTTCTTGTCGCAGAGAGAACACCATGTCGCAACGGGGAATGTGCCAATCTCCGCGTCGATGCACCTTTCCCGGCTGCTGCCGCTTTTTTACTCGTCTATTTCGGGCCGGGCGCGCCGCATGACGGTATAGCCGGGCTCCGTTTCCCCTGCGATTCCATTAACTAGATTGCGCATTGTCGTGCTCGCCCGAGAGGAAGGCCGGAGGCATCGATGCATGCCCCCCGTCGTCCGTGTCAGCGCTTATCTGCGCTGAGATTTCGGCACCGCGAGAGCACGAAAGAAAGAGAAAGAGAGAGAGAGAAAGCGAGCGAATAGTCGAGAGCGCTATGTGCAACGAGAATGCAACGGGATCAGAAAAATAGCTCGATAGCTCAAAGAAAAGGAGAAGGAGAAACCCGTCACCGGAGGGAACGAATTACCGAGCTCTCTCCGCTGTAGCTATCGTGTGCTCTATACTTTGTTGATACAACGACGAAACCGTCAAGTTAGTGTTTGATGGAAGATTCTTAATCTTATTTCATTTTATTCTAATAAAAATTTTTTGCAAAAAATAAATATTGTTGTGTCTTATCGTATCGAGTATTATGCACTTGTAGGTATGCACGATTCACGTACCAAGAATTGCTGATATCTCATAAAATTTTAAAGTTAAATATGTATAGTTTAAAAAACTGTTGAGAGTGAAGAAACTCAGAAAATTATTTAGCTGTTCAATAATTTTTTTTCGCTAGCATTTTTTAGGCGCGCAATTAGGAACATTTCGTGTAATCATTTAATTTAAAAATTGATAATCGATTGTGATTTCATCCGTGCAAAAATAATACGATCTTCAGCGATTTAAATTCATTTGATTTTGAAATTTAATAATTTATATAAATTCAATATGCACAAAAAATGTACATTTATTAATCTCTTTTTAAATTATAAATTAAATAATAAAACTAATTTTGAATTGTATATTTAAGAGTATAAAAAATATATTGAAGGAGAGATCTCTCGGAAACTACATATGTGTGTCTCTAACAAAATAATTTTTTGTATTATGTTATCTGCTTTATCGTGAAAGATATACAATGGCTTTATAGAAAAAAAACGAGGAGATTCCTGATTGTGCCTCGCTCCTCTCTACAATACGCGCGCATAGTAGATCCCTGCTTCTTCCTCTCGGACGAGCCGACGCGGGCAAAATTATCCAGCAAGAAACGCCAAATTTACGGGCGCCGCGCATAAGAGCACCGTAATCCCGTCAGCGCAGTGCGAAGGACGTACGGGATGGGCTCGTGCACACATTGTGGGCGCATATTGTGCCCGGGGAAGACAATATATATACGACCCATTGTCTCACGCGACGCGTGCGGTCGACCCGGCAAAAAGAGGGCAAAAAAAAAACGACCGAGGACGACCTGGGGTTACTTCGCTGGCCCCAGCGTCTTCCATGACCCGACAAAAGCGATCCCTTCCCCACCTTTATCACGTCCAAACGAAATGCCGTTCCCATGTCATCATCATAGACACAAGAGTGTAATAGACAAAGCATGGGGTCTCCCCTATTTAGAGGCACGAAGTTGACAAAAAAGTATATCAAAAACAAATCTCGACTTTGGATCATTATTCACTCCTCTTCGTCGAGTTACGATTTTTTGAAAAAAAAGGGCAATTAGACAAACAATAAAGTAACTTCTTGTTAGACAAAGCATCTAAAACCAAAACTGAGAAGGCAGTAATATTAAAAATTGTCGCAATGTCTTAAAAAAGTGTACAAGGTTTATATTTAAAATGTGATCTTTTAGATTAAAAAATTTATCTACTTTTTTTGTACTTCGAATCTTTCAAATATTTCTTTCCTCTTTTGATAATCCTGCATCGTATTACACTTTTATCCAAAATATAAAATAAAAAGAATAAAGTATAAAGGAGAATAAAATATCTACTTGAATGATACTCTCATATGCTGGAGACGTGGGTTATAAGTCTGAATATCGGATTCCATTTATTCTGACCTCGTTTCTCCATTATCACAACCACATATCGTCCAGTCGAATGAATAAATAACGCTGCCATTTGAAGAAACGATCATCACCGAGAGCGATGCTAAATTTAGCTAAATTTAAGCAGCAGTTAAAAATTCGGTCTGTTCAGAATAATCGAATATGGAATAACATTAATTGATTCGTACGTCTGCGAAGAATTTGAAATTCGAATAATATTTATTTATTCGCTTCTGAGTATTTCTATGTCAATTCTTATTTTCAGACCACAGAGTATCGATACCGATACGGGGTATCAGAACTGATTCCTCAGCTTACGCAAACCCTGGTTGCCTATTGCACTCCGGGCGATGCTCCGGGCGCGTCACGAATATTACACACCCCGTGCTTTTATCCCGCAATAGTGGTTTCCGCACCCGAGAGTATCGGCATACTTGGGCATCACCCTCTGTAAATAAAAGGTCTCAGATATCGGGCTTTGCCTGACCTGCTCAAGTTTCATACCGCGCGTTATCACGCCCATTACGTAAGATCGCAATCTCACGTTCTTCTCATTCTCGAGAGCTTTCTAAACATATTTTTATAAACGCGCCATCGCGTAAAATAAATTTATTTTTATTTTGAATCGTATTTTTATTTTTTTTTTTTATTTATTGCATAGATTTTCAACAAAACGTTATATATATTTTTGCTCATTTGACTTCTTGTTCGCATTTAATATTGATTAACTCTTATATAAAACTATAAAAAAAAATACAGAGTGTATCTTAGATTTCCAGCACTTCCTTTCATTTGTTTCGATTCTTTAATTAAATACCTATCCTTTGGATTGTTTGTGCAAAATTTGACTGCGCACCATCTTCTTTCATAATTTCTTGACATTTAACTTTAAATAACATTGCAACAAAACCTCAAATTAACTTGAGATTGAATAAGATTTCCCGCAAAAGGTTGAAGATCAAAGTAATTAATCACTTTAAATGATCGTCTATACGTCTATAGCATTCGCAAGAACGAGTAATGTTCCTTGCGTTCGCCAATGAAAGTAACTGAAGAGTTAGGAGCAGGACACTTTGATATAATCGAGAACTCGGCAAAGAACTTAGGCTGAGACGCACTCAGAAACAGAAAAGTTTCCACCGGATCGGACGGAGTCTGCCAAAAGCTAGTTGCTCACTTCCGTTGTTACTTGCCACCGCCGTTCCGGATGGCACGCGGCTGCTGCACGCTATAAACCGCTTACAACACTAAGAAAACATGTGTACGGCACAACGATTCCATTAAGGCCCGCTGATCGCGCGAGAACTAAATACAAAGTCCGGACGCGCGATGCACTTGGCGCGCTAAGTGTGAGAGATTTATTGATATATCGTACAAAGAAAATCCTAATTCCTCGCATGTATTACTTTTTGTTTATCATTAGTTCCGTTTTTATTATTATATAATTTATAAAAAATATTCATTATATAAATAAATATGATAAAATATGTGATAAATGGTTGACTTTTGTACTTGTAACTTTTTTACACAATGTTAAAAAATAATTTTAACTGATATCCGAAAAAATTACCTATCAATTCCGTGTTATTTCAATTATCTTTTATTATTACATATTATTATAAATATCTTTTTTTATTACTTCTACTTAAGAATTATTTCATGTGTTTAAATTTCATATATGTTAATTAAAAATGAGAAAAGAAGTAACTCTTGATAACAAAATTCTGTCAATCAAAATACAACCAAGATATTAAAAAATATTTAGTCTGGATGCTAAAATTATAGTTATGAATTGCTTTCATAAATATCGATTATACTGAAAATTTTTCGTATCATTGAAAAAATGATGTAAAAAATATCTCTCTGATAGTTTCTAAATGCATAATACTTTTTATATTGGAGGGGGAGGTAAATCATTTTTAATTTATTCATTTTATAATTTAATTATAAATAACAAATGTAAAATTAAAGATGATTTCACTAGAGTGCTTTAAAGGTTCAATAAGGAAACACTTTAAATCTAGCGCGCTGAATGTGCCAGGGCGATTAATCTAAGGGTTAATTTGGAGCGATTAAACCACGCGCGACCGAAAAAACGACAGAATAGACAAAGCGAAAGAGGTTTAAAACGCCAAGCGCGTTGTTCTCGATAATCTCGGGCCGTTAATTGATTCGACAGCTCTCGTTCAATAAGATCGCATTAGTCACGACTGATAATGATCAGAATAACAAACAAGTTGATTGACTGTTTGTACAAAGCCCAAGCAATTATCCTAATAATTGTTTACATACCCACGATTATGCGAGTAGTGTTTTGCGCGGGATATCAACCTTGTTTTAAGTGTCCATCGAGCCGTAATGAAAAGCTATTATGTGTTACATCTCGTGTTACAACAAGATACGCCATAATTTGTCGAATCTACAGCTAATAAATTATACGCGACCTATGTCGAGACGCCGAAACAATTATAGTCTTTTTTTTATGTGTCAAAATTAAATGAATAATTGCGACTAAAGATGCTATAATAATAATCGAGGATGATTGACAATATTCTCGTCAGAGTTAGATCGACGAAGATGACATAAAAAAAATATCGAAATATTGCTCTTATTATTTATTTTAAGACAAATAATTAAATATCTACATATTCCCTGAAAAAAATATGCGCTGAGAGATCGTGATACATCGTCAATTGTAATTTTTAATTGACGCGAACAATGTAATACGATATTACATATATATTTCTTTTATCACGTACAGACTCCGAGAAATATGAGTGTGATGTAAATTTCTCGAAATTGACATCGTCGATACACTCTTTTCAAGAAGGGAAAAGAAATAATCGGAAGTGTCAAACGGCTTCAATACCCCACGCGGGTTTGTTCGATTCCCGTCACGTATCCTATCGCGGCGATCCGTACAGTGGGAGTCCGTTACTTACCAGGTACCATTGTTCCTTGAAGAGCGGGTCCGTGAACAGGTTTTGAAGCGGCAAGCCTCTGTTTCTTTGGCGATGGTACACGGTAGCCTGCCGCGGACGTGGGCCAAAGTCACTGAAGAAGGGCGGATAATCGGCAAACGCGTAGGACGCGGCGCCGAAGTCGCGCTTCTTGCGCCTCTTCTCATGCTGCTGCTGGAACCAGTGCACCTGCAACCGAAAGCATAACCGGATCTGTAACAACAAGTTTTCTTGCGCCGCTGTGATCGACTCCTACGACTTCGTCATCACATTACAAACTTAGATAACTTGGTGAACTGACCCGGGGCCATTAGCCGCCGTTTTGTTATCTCACGTCGTTACACTAAGTTCCACGCGACATTACACGGTAATGTAAACCGGTAACGTCGCAAATTTTCCTAAGTGCCCGGAATATCTCATCAGTGTCGTCAGAGTCGGTTTTGTTGGTGGACGAAATACGGCTCGCGCTAATGATGTAGACGAATTATACGCTACTTCAAAAATGAAAGGCATTTTAATGTCTTTGCTACAGAATTATTAAAAGTTTATTGCAATTTTAAATAAAAGTTATAAATTGAATTAAACATATTGTCACAATATATATATATATATATATATATATATATATATCAATCAGACAATATTATTCAGAAATATTAGAGATTAAGCAGAAGGCATTCATATCATTGATATTTATATTTATCGCATTTTTATTTATATTCTCAAAATTATTAAAATATGAAAATCCATGATTCATATATTTATTTAATATTTAATAATTATATTTTATTTAAAAATTTGAGAATTATTTCAAAGAGTGTTATTTAGTCGAGATTGTTAAAAAACAAAAAGTGAGAAAAAAAGGAATAAAATTTTACCTTTTCTTTTAAGAAATGACACAAAACAGAAAACACCATGCAATTAATCATAGCACACAATCGCTGTTTTTCATCCGTTGATTGGTTAAACAGTTATATACACCGGTGCTGTGACGCGGAAAATTCACCGGTGCAGATTGACTCAATCGAGGATCATAAATCGCGCAATCACCGAAAAACGCTTCGGGGAACGAGCTTTAATTCTGGCGCGTGTTACGTTTCATTCATATTGCCGTGCTGGTCCAGACACGCAATGCGATTCGGTATCGCTGACAGATTCACGGCACAATTTTGGCGAGACTCCAAATACGCCAGGATCAACCGAATTAGTTTCACGGTCGTATCGAAGTAGCGCGCTATTACAGGAATTTTAAAATATTCGAAACAACACGATGGGTGTAAGAAAGGAATTTGGTACATGTGTTGTTCTACATCGATTATTGAACATGCTAAAAGTCCCCTAAAATTAAACGATTATGACAGTCATGTAGTAAAATAGTAACAGATGTTGCTATCTTCTCTTATAAATTATGAACAGTTTTGTAGATAAGAAAATAATTTTCTAAATATATAAAAAATATAATTCATAAAACACTATCATCACTATTATCACTATCAATTTTCAGCAAGGCTGATGAATCATGTGTATTCAAGGTTCTAATTTTGGTTACTAATATTTATAAATATGTATCTATATATTGCTTAAGAAATGATAAATAAAATATTAAAACTATTTTATAACAAAAAGTCTAGGCGACGTTGCTTTTATCATCGGATTCTAATCGATACGATAATAATCAACATGCCAGCATAGAATAATGTTAAAAAATTGTTTAAAAATTTGAGAAAAATAATTTTTTTAAAAATTATTTCGATCTTGTATTATACGAGTTATATTTTTCATACATATCCATATTATGGCTTAATCAAATAAACAACACTTTATTTATTTTGCAGCAAAATTCATCAAGCTATTATTATTTTATTAGACGTGAAATAAGTTTCATTCAAATTTACTTCCGACATAAATCACTGTTGAATATCTCGGTGAAAGTAATAGAGAAATATCTAATAAAACTTATCTATTATCTGAAATTTTAACTTTCAAACTTAGACAGTCTGTCTGATAATCTCAATAGCGAAAGTTGTGTGAAATCGAAAGTGAAAGCACGAACACGAAGAATCCTTTATTTACTTTCCTGCAGTTCTCCGATTTTGTAATATTTTAGATATACATAAAAGAATTACATTATAAAATATTGTAAAAAAGAAATTATAAGAGAAGAAATGTCTCCCCATAGAATTCGTTCACTCGACGTGAGCTGCGCTATATTTGCTGATATTTCTGTAAACAAGTAAAAAAATAAAACGTTACTCTCTTTTTTTTTAACGAACAATTAAACGGTTAATTAAGCGTGCTGCACAATTAATAAGCAGCCAGTCACGATCGCTGAAAAGAAACGAGAGAGATTTCCCGGTCACGTATCCGTGGTTTCGTCAGCCATAAATCTCGACGATCTCTGAGCGCAACGCGCGTTCGGAAAAAAATGTATCTCTTGCGCGGAAGTTACCTCTGCACATCCACCTCGTGCAAATGGCATTTTCCTCGCGATCACGTGCTCTCCGAGCGTAGCTCATAATTAATGCTATATCGCGTCCCCTGTGTGCATGTGAAGAACTGCATTACTTTCCCTCTCTTTTTTTTTTTTTTTTTTCGACGCGATATTTTTCCGACCATTTTGCCTGCCCTTCCGCACCGCAATTTTCATCCACGTTGAGAAGCTTATCGAGACGAGAACAATGGCGGAAAACGCGGCGACGACAATATTGTCTCTCGAAACAGTGAGATATTTTGCCACGTTCTCGTGAGAGCAGGGACGACGAGGCTTCTCTGAGAGTGCACTTAAAGCGTCCACCAGGTATTTCCCGCGCGAATACTAAGGTGAAATTATAGTGAAAAGTTCAAAAAATCCACAGGTAATACAAAATTTCATAAATTATTTTATGATTTTATAATAGATTTATATATTTTATTGTCGTGGAAAAATGTAATAAGCAAATCACACATGCTATTTCATTGCGTATAAACACGCACACACATAATGTTAACAAAAATTATTAATTTAAAATATTTTACTGCTGCGAATAGAATATTCTGCTTCTCTTTTTCACTGAATTATGAAACAATTTTCTGTTTCTAGATTTTCACAGCACGCTGAAATTCAACGTTTGCCACAACGGTAAAATTTAGATTAGAGCCAAACAATAGAATACATTTATAGTCAATCAGAATAAAAAGAAGAAATCTTTTGTGAGGTGTACTGTTACCATTAAATATTTTCTATCGCAGCGACACAATATTCAGCGATAGAAAACTGCATTTAAACTGGGAAATATAGAACTTTTTCAAAGTACAAGAAACTACATACCGAGGAAAAAAGCGATATTTTTATGACGGGACTATTTAAACAACACATATTGCGCAGTTTCTTCTCAAAATATGCCAGCACAGAACTCGACTTTCCTGGCATCGATTCTACCAACGTTATTCAATGTCGTTCCAAAAACAAAATAACAATTTTTTTAGTGATATTAAATGACGTGATTAAAATAACAATTAAAGCAATCAAATTAATATTTTTAGGAAAGGATCTTTAATTTGATACCTGAGAAAATACCTGACAACTGAATAAGAGATCTTAACAGATTTCACAGACTTGAGATAAATCTATATCGTAGTTCTCAAACATTGCATCTCACTCTTTGAGTATAAAGTAAAATACGTTCTCGTATGAATTTGATAATAAGTGCCTTTAAATTAGCAGAGTACAAGGATGCGTCGACTTACCCGCGGTTCATCCCTGAGCGCCTTATGATGCGGCTCGCTCACAGTGAGAGACCTCTTGTGCAGTCGCTTGTGAGAGAAGAGGTAATAATTCTTCAGGGCACCGATCTGAAATCAAAAAGTAAAGCATTCTTATTATCTCTGATTCGAGTGCGGTTGGGCTTGAGAGGGTAAGCAGCCGTCGCGCGAACGTAAACACGAGATGGCAAGGAAAACTCGCAAGTTTCCCTCTTGCGACTCTTGGATTGCGTTTCGATGGTCTTGTGACTCGATATCGTTTTGACTGAAGTTTGGCAGTAACTTCTCCGAAGTGCCATTCCTGAATTTATATGACGAAACTTGCTAAATCGTGTCTACACATTCATCGCCATGTTTTTCGCGAACGATAAATGTTTGCTGACTCGTTCACGCATGATAGACGATATAATCATCATTAACAGGCACACAAAAGTGATCTCTTTTATCATTTAACAAATTTCTCTCGAGTTTTAATGGCGATCAACATAAAGCGATAATATGTTAAATTGACACAAATTCCATTATATCATTAAAAATTATGTATCAGAATTTTTAAATAATATTACATTTTTGCATATTACGAGATTATTGTCAGTACAAAATATTTTATTTATTATGTAAAGTTTTGGCCAAAGTATCGAGTGTGCACAATAGGCTTTATCAAGTTTAATAATATTAAGAGTGGATTCAGTTTTCATTAGACCGTTAACAAGATTAATGAACACGCCAAGAGTTCGACGGTGTTGATTGAGGTATAATAGTTGATTTTTCAGCTAGTGGTTGTCGACAGCTTTAGCATCAAAGGCTTTTGTTTTAGGATTTAACGGCCAGGAAGTTGCTAAATCCAAAATCAACATTAACGAACGACATGCACGCGATATTGACTGCCATTTTGGAAGTTTAACGCGATCCAGAGAGATAATTGGCAGCTTATTGGACGGCGGACGGTTATAATTATGTCTATATGTACGCGCCACACGAATAGAGTAGCGTTTCAGTTTGGCGGTCGATGAAAATGATTGTCGATAATTCTAGGTGCAGCGTGAGCCACGCTCCAATAACGCTGCACATACATACACACATACATACATACACATCGAGAATAACTAATAAACTATTCCGATCGGCGATCTGATATTTGGACATCGTGAACCTTAATTAAATCAACGGACATTTTCCCAAAATTAGTTTTAGAGTAAAATTAAGGAATGTTAGAATCGACGATATCGGATTTTATTATTTTCGCCCACCCGGTACGCTAATATTTTCTGTAAGAAAAACTCTTCTCTCTGAAAACTCTTCTTTTACATATTTACAAAATTACATTCTGTGCGTACATTTTTATATAAATTGCTTATACATATAAATTTGTATACACATGTATTTTCTTAAATATACATATTTTTCAGAGAAGACCAATTTGCTTTTTAAATTAAGAAACTGAATTTAAAAAGGACTAAGTAAACAAAAAGACTAATCGATATCCAATATTGTTTCTCTACTCTACACTATTAGTATTTTTTTCAGCACTAAATAAGCCGTATATGTATAAGTGCATTATGCAAACAACGGCACATATCGGCGCGTGTCTATGATTTACCTGCGCACGACTCTCGTACTACTTCGATATTTTCCGACACTTGGAGAAGAAGTCGTAGAGGAACCCGGCTCCCGAAACGGCGCAACTTCCGCCGACGGGATTTTCCTAACGGGAAACGAAAATCAACCAAAACTGCATCGCGCCGCGAAGTAGAATCACTTCCCGAAGCTGTTTTTGCGCCGCCGATGCTTTACACGTGTCGCCTACTTGAAATTCTTCCGCGGTGCACCTACCCTCTGGAGCCGCGACTCGAAAATTGAAGAGCAACCCACGAAGAACTCTGACGCAACTCGCAAGAAGAAAAAAAAGGGCGCGCTTTATTTCGCCATCGAGTTTTATCCGAAATTTTCGCGGCGAGCTCGAGACAACTATCTCGTCGCTCTTCCAGACTTCTCGAAAATCTAAGTAGCCGAAGAGTGGCAAAGTGCATCACTTGCTCCTCTCAATCTCGAGTTATCTTTCGTGTGAAAGAGAATTACCTGCCCTAGTTCTTTCACTTTTGCCATTTTTATCTCTTTAGCAGCAACAGGGTATATATCTGATGTGAGTTTATTTCATTTTCAACCTGTAAACTTGCATCCCTTGCAATAAAATCATAAAGTAAAAAAGTAATAAATGATCTAAAACTCGTAAATAATTTTTCCTAAATTTCCGGAAATTTGATTGAATATTTCTTTTTAGAATTCATCAATCATATCAAATATTTTAAAATTCAATGTTCAAATAAAATATCTATAGGTATGTATACGTATGTGTGTGTGCGTGTGTTAATCAATCAAGAAATAATCAAATCCGAAATTTAATTAATTTAAAAAACCTTTCAACATTAAATATTTTGGTGTATTCAAACCTCCAATTTCACATCTATAACAAAATTACATATATGATAAAATACTGTTAAACTTATCTAAAATTAAAGAGATTAAAATTTTGCTCCTTTTAAATATATAATTTATTAAATTATTATACAATTAATTTTCAATTAACTTTCAATCAACTTTATAACTCTCGAAAAACTTTATAATATTTTTGTTGACGTACCGATGACTCCAAGCTGCTCAAAAAGCTTCACTCACGTGAGTGTCAGCTTCAGGCTACGCTTTATGGAGAAAAAAGATGCAAAAGGGAAAGCAAGATCATCGCTATCTCTCGAAGATATTCCATGGGCATGATGGGACGTGCCTTGCCAGTTTTACTAACGGCCGACGACGACGACGACAATGACGATGCCGGAAGGCTCGTTCGCATATTTCCGTATTTCGCCGACAATTTTACGTCCAACCTGTGCACGGTACGCTCCCCATGACGCAAATTTCACAACGGACGGTGAAGAACTCGCTCAAGGGCCTTCCTCTACCATTCGGGGCGCGGCCAAGCGGCGCCCGTCGAAATTCTCGCTTCGAGATCATGGGGAATTTTGATAATATTCCCGTGTGCGCGATTATTTCGCTGGAAACGAGGCGCTGCCAACGATATTAAACTTGGCGATCTGTATCCTGTAAGATACGTCTCTATTTTCAACTCATACGCTTGTATCTTGTTGTGACTTGTATCATATAAACATGCACAACAGTAATCAATATAACGGAAAATAATAAAAGTAAATTGAAAAAAGAATATAATAAATATTTCTTAAAAACTAATAACAAAATGTATATTGCAATTATAAAAAATTGTTTTTTTTTTTTTGCAATAATAGTTATTTTTTAACAGCTTAAAAATTTATCTTAAAGTTGAGACATTTAAATTAATATTAAATTTAAGCTAATTAAGAGATTCAAATTCAAATTTAAATTTAAATTAAATTTAGATTAAACTAAGGAATTTAAACTAATTGTTTCTCAAATCTAACAAAAATTCGTCAGATTCTAGGACTGCAAGTATAATTCTATGTATTTATCCCATATATTCAAATTTTCGAATAAGGTCATACATGAGAATCTTAACGATCTCAAAATCGAACTAGCAGACTATCTTCCTATTATCAACGATCGAGTACCTACGAATTCTCTTCTTCGTAAAGATGACGACATAAATGCGAGGTCACGTCGTCGCTACTAAAAAATGACAAAGCACCGAACTTTGACGCGATCTTTTCTTCTACCGCCGTAGATACTCGCAAACTCAAGAGAATAGAGTTTTCCCATGTGTTTGTTACCGGTCGCATGAGTGATAGTCTCCCCCGACCTGCTTCTCCGGCTCTATGTCATCCGCTCCATTAACGCCTTACTTCCAGCTTCCAGCCGAAGGGCGGTATAAAATAAAGCGAGGAAGACGTCGACGAATTCGGGCTGATTCGGCGCGATTAGCGTAAGAAACTTCCATGCGAATCTTCAGACTATCATTGTAGCGTTCTATTGTCAACAAATTCGAAGTAACTTAGCTCGAACAGCTGAAGATGATGTCAATTAAAAATCTTACAGGATCAACAAGAGTCGACATATGCGATAATATCTCAAGGGGGAGATCGGAAATTAAAATTTCCGCGATACACTTCTTGATCGAATTGCGGAATTGGAGCCTTCTAATCTCGAGTCCAAAATCTCGGACAATCTCGCGAAAACTCTTACAGGGGGATAAAAATCGGTCGACGCTAAGAGATGGCGAAATTCTTTCGACAATGAGCAACGGCTCCTTCGGCTGTGCATCACTCGTTGGCGACGTTGGCGAAATCCTCGATCCACGTCGACCTTGGCGCTCTTCGCGAAATCCCCCTGAATCCATCCGGAAGCTTAGCTTTTCGGGAAGCGATAGCACCGTCGCCGTCGTGTTTTCGCTCGCGCTTCGACGCGCCGTCGTCCCGGGTAATCCCGATGGGAGATACTCGTCGCGGTAGCCGCGCGCAAGCAGGGCAGATAAAAAGACGAAAAAATGGATGAGAGCGATGGTGATGCAGGAAACGACGCTCGCGGAACCCGCATAGAGGCAGAGCACAATACGGCGCAATTTATTAATACTCTGGGACTCGTAGTGCGCCCTCAGGAGCAAACGGCGAAATAGATATGCCAGCCGAGCGAGGGAGCGAGCGGGGCCTGTTACAGGCCTGAACGGAAATGTCAGAACAAAGCGTCCTGTGTACAACGTACGGCGCAATCTGCGAGAAAATTGCGGCATAACGTAGCATGAAAAGACATCGATTGTACCGTAAAATGAAACGTTGCCTTTTATTTAATTTCAAATGTGTATCTCTCGCTTTAACAAAATTGTAATTTACAAGAAGGTTACGAAAGGAGATATTTTTTTAAGCGGAATGCGTAATAGTTATCGAAGGAGAAACTGACGTGTAATAAAAAAATCCGATCGAGTTATGATTTATATGAATTTACAGTCGCGATTTTATTTGACAAATTAATTTGACTCTATATTTTGACAGAATTTTATATAATAGCTTAAAGCTGTGCTTTTCGACATTTTGACTATCTTGATCGAGAAAAGATTGACGCACGAAAGAATCTCTAAAATTAATAGAAACGGGAACATCTTGTGGAGAGAATCCCTTTACTTTCTAAGACGTTCGTACGTATATCTTCATACGTTTTTGAAAGCTGACCTATGCCATTTTCAGCGTGATCAACTTAGATTTCACGAACGGATGGAGAAATCTGACGGTGAACGTTAACTTGACAGTGAACTTAATTGTAACATCAGGATGATTTCTTCCGGGGAGCTGAGCGCACTTTGATGACGTACTTAAATCCACTTTATTTATCGAGCCGTTCTCGCGGGATTCAGTACGTCATGACGTAAAGTCATAAGATCCAAAGAAGAGATAGTGCGAGCGATTTATCATCCCGAGTCTGCAACAAGCTTGCGTTAAAGCGCGTACACACTGGGCTCGTTATTTTAACGCGTGTGCTGAATTGTAAAAGTCACACAAGTGTGAGTACTTAAACTATCTAATCTATAGTTCTTCGACATCACACTTAATTTTCATCTTACAATTATTTTAACTTTATCTTCTTTCAATGCTGGAATTTAGAAAGAAGCGAAGAGAATGTAAGTTAAAACATTTAAAATTAAAATACCGTTATATATATATTTAGAGTAATAATAAAAGAAATATAATTTTATAATTTTTACTTAGCTTCACCCCCATTATTTTTAATTTTTAGTTTAAGCCCTATTATTTACCCCCTTTATTTTTATCCCCATGAGCACACTTCTCCGGCGGACCGTGAAACACCTGGTAAAACTACATGTTTTAGGCTGTTTTTCAAACCAAGGATTTGGAACTTTATATCTATTACGGAGAATTTGGATTCTAAGAAGATGGTCAAAATTTACCAGAGAGCATTAATACCATCTGCCGAAAAGTGGTCTCTCTCTCTCTCTCTCTCTCTCTCTCTCTCTCTCTCTCTCTCTCTCTCTCTCTCTCTGTGTGTGTGTGTGTGTGTGTGTAATTAAAAATCTTTAAACGATTATCTTTAAACTATGGCAAACATTGCTGCCGAACTATTCACCGCCAACTGTTAACGAATTCTCTTTGCAACTGTTTGACCAACTGTTAGCCAAATAGCAACATTTGATCAGCGTTCAAAAGGAGAGGGAAGGTAAAGATTCTAAAGTACATTCTCTGTGCTGTGAGCGGCATGTGGTTCGATAGCACATTCACACAGCAACGCGAACTTATTCTCTACTCGTGCGCACCGCGTAAGTTTGTACAGTCTGTACGCGCCTTTAGGTCGCCCGCTGCGCGCACGTGTACTTCCGCCATACTTCCGGTTCGTTTCGCGTGGTGGTAAACTGCAGATACGGACGTGTATTGCAACAGGGAGGCAAAGAGGCGGAGGGAACAGGCGTTCCGAACAACGTTAGATAACGGCGGGGTAGTTTGAGAGGAGCCACTAAATCAAACCGCTTGAAGAATGTCTTACGATGACCTGCAGGTTATCGTCGGCCGTATACGCGACATACGCGGATATTCCCGGCAGGTGCATAGTCTTGTAAGTTGTCATCGCGCACGATCGAGTGATTTCACGCGAAATAGGTACAAAAGTTGAAAAAGTCGATTTCCAATTTTCCGCGCATTTTGAGAAAGCGGCATCTATTCTACGCGAAATGTTAAAATATAACATATTTAGAACTTGTTGATCGATAACCGAGAGGAAATACAAATGTTTTTTTTTTTTCCCCAGATATTAAATTGTAGAATTCGAATGGAAATAATGTGCATACTCTTGTGCAGTAAAGTTAATGTATTTTTTAAATTAGAATTAAAGGATCTTGAAAGCAACATAAAAATAATTCTGTATGTAATAAAGAAAATATTATTCATGAACAACACACAATGATTCTATAATTTACGATAATAAAATTGTCATCAAGAGAAATTGATATTCGAGATGCCACAAAGATTGCCCGTAAGCTAAACTAAATATTACAAGTGTAACATTTACGCCGTCATTTATCTAAACCATTTGTTTTCTTAGATTGTTTTAACAATCTAGACAATTTCAATTCATTCGAAAGTACGAAAAAAATATCTGCAATCTCTTCATTGTCATTCGACGCGAGAAAGAAACCACCTATTTTTTTTCCATTTTAACACCAGAGAAATCGAGAGGATATTCTCGTCGCGGTACACGCGCAAAATTCGCATGCACGCACACGCGTGCAGAAAGAGATACGTAGGAATCAACGCCGGCAACGCAACGATGAAATATCGTGTAAATTGCATCGCAGGCGCATTCGCAGCGCGTGCAGCGGCCCGTTCACTTCGGCTTCGCGTCGTTCATTCGCAGGGAGATATCCGTGAAATCCTTGATCGCGGAAAACCGCGCGATGGCTCTCGTAATGCCGATCACGTATCGCCGATATCGCTGCCGCGATCCCCCATTCGACGTCACTGTGTATAAGTTAGCGTTGCAATAAGTGTGGAGCGGCGCGAATAGAATAATGTGCCACAGCGACGCGACGATACGTTTAAATGTCATAATGCCGGCTTGAAAGTGAGTGACATTTGACGATGCGATTCTCGAAGATCGTCGCTAAAGTGCGAAAAATTTCGACCCAACATTCGATTATTCTGTAATATTTCCGGATGTTAAAATCGAGCAAGTTAACCGTATAGTGTCTCTCAACGCTGCTAATTGTATGTTTAGCACCGATATTTTTAGATATTTAGAAATTCCACGAACACACGAACCAAATTTCCGCGTCAGATTTGCCGAAGCTACTAGTGTATTAAATATTCGACAACGCGCTAAATTGGGTAAAACAGAGCATATTTATTCAAAATTTAACTATATTTTTAAGCGCGTTGGCATTTGTGGTTTAATGTTAATAATACAACGGATTATACGGATATAATGGAAAAAAGGGAAACATCATACAGAGACAAAAAAAAAAGAAAGAATCGTTGTTAAAAAATCCAGATGTATTGCAGAGAGAGAGAAGGGCATTCATGTCGTTTCTCGATGTTGATTGCCAATTTTGTAGAATTCGCGCACGCAAATTCGACTTGGTGATGAGCTCAATATTGACAGCTTGACATTCAGCCAAAAGAAATATATCGGAAAATCATCGAGAGCGAGTGAAACGAGAGGATAAAAGATACAGAGCATGAAATAAATAAAATAGATAATGCTGCATACATGTCGAAAACTCACGTGTAGTTTTTGTAGAATCAAATAAAGGTGCAGGCATTTGTGTAATTTTGTGATCTTTTAAATACACATCCCACGTTTATGGCACACAGAATCATTATTAGAAACCGGCGTGTGGTTTCAATGGATAGAGAAGAGAGGGTTACACGTAAAATAAAAGATACGGGTATTGATCAGGAAAGTGTGGTCGCTCGAAAAACAAATATCGCTTATCGCGATATGAGGAACGTATTGAAACATTTTCTCCTTCCGCTGTGTGCACCCTCGATTTTATACCGTTTGCTTTCCATCCGTTTAACGACGCAATCGCGTTGCACGTAAAGCAAAACGCGCGGATCTCAATTCTTTTTATATGTAGACAACCGCAAAACGAAAGAATTAAATAATTCTCGCTCAAAAAAGCTTCATTTAAGAATAATTTTTCCTTAATCGAAGACCTTTGTCCTTTAAATTATACATCAATATGTATACGTATATAAATTATCGATTAATTAAATTAAAACTTCAAATTAAATTACAGTTTAAATAGTTAACAAAACATAAATACTATATACCGTGTTAAAAATTTTAGGTACACATTGTTTTAAACAGAAAATCTCCAGATGACATTTCATCTGGATTGATAGCGTGAGGATAATGGAGAAATTACTATGGCGAGAGAGAAGATTCAATAGCGTGTTAAAGCCGGGGCGCAAAACGCATCAAAGCGGAGAAACATAATATCATTAACGTCGGAGTAATTGAACATTGGCCGCTTATTCGTCCCACTTCCTGTAGGATCTCCCATAGCAAAAGGGGGAAACGATTGTTCGAAATTATCGCTGCCACGCGACGGCTCCGGAATCACACTACGCGAAAGTATTGACGTTAAAGAAACGACGTCACGGGCATAGAAGAGGAGATCGAGCAAGGCAATTGGCCATATCTGTCGAGAAATTCCTCTTAAACGACATCGAGAGTAATGTGAAAATGTAATTTATTAACGTAAAAATGTTCAATTAATTTTTTGCTCATTCACAACGTTTTAACAGAATTTTCGCGCGATTTATTAGTCTCGCGAATCATTCGGAAGAGAGGAGAAATTAATCAGAACTCTCGTTGGCGGAAACACACAATGAGAATCGAAAATGCTACCAATCGGTTATCGTAGCCATAAAACCTGTCGCGATTTCGAGAGAAGATGTTATACCCATCGCATCGTATCCAGATACATAGACACGTTCGTTGCCAAATTTCTCTCAGCGCGTTGATTGAACTCAATTTCCGACGCATTAGTCTCGATTGGTCAACGCCATTTCCGCCGGACTCGGCGATGTTGTGTGTACATAATTAAATCGATCACAACACTCTCTCCCTCCCTTCCTCCCTCCCTCTCGCCCCTCTCACGCTGTTTATAATTAAACATAGGCGTTACATTATTGACATTGCGCAATTAATTGGCCAATAATGGTTATGTTAGCGGCGCCGGGATAGCGTACTGTCTGTCTTGTCTGGTATATCTCAGCGGTATCAGCGGCTACAGCACGATATCTCGAGCGATGAAAATTTCATACTGCTGTATGACACATGCACGGAGCCGTTCGGTAATGGGTTAATGCATTTTTACCGAGATCTGCTAAGGGAATGGCATTATGGCGCGCGCAACGTAAAAAATTAAATTCTCCGACCGGAGAATACCATCGCGAGTCAGAAATAGTGCCCTCGCGTTAACGGGATCGCTGTAACGCACGCAAATGTAACGGGATCGTAAAAGCGGCTACCTTTCTGCCGCATTTAAAGCGCGCTGAAAGGCTAGATGTGACGTCAGCTAATAACTGAATCTGCATTATATAAAAAGTACTAGTGGAGCTTTCTTTCGTTAAAAGAAAAACAATGTTTTATACGTTATATGCTATTTGTAGCGTTACACCTTAATGTTGTTTACACGATAATGAATTCTTGCTATATTATCAACATCGCTCATAATCCGTAACTGACGCGTATTATAATGAAGAAATTGAAAAGAGACACGAAACCGGAATTATTCCTCTATTCTTGTGGAATTGTTCGGTATCTATATACTTCAGTTTTGATCTACATCATAATAAAACACCCAAAGTTCCCAATCAATAATAGATATGTAAAATGATGCAAGTTTCACAAAAAGATAGTTTCGAATAAAAAAAAAACTCCGTGTGAGAAATGAAAAATATATTATCCGATTATATACATAAGAGTGAAACGAGAATAAAACTGTTGAATGAGTAAAAGTGAAGCACGTATCACAAAAAATTCATTTACATATATAAAAAATATGAATCACGGAAAAAAAGTATAAAAGTATGAAAAAATTTGTATTACATTTGTATATTTGTCCGTCTGGAATTTTTAGTCTACAATAACCGCAATTCATTTCTCGTGTTCACATTTTAACGTTTGTGAGTAAATTATTGGTATTACAGAGTCAAAATAAGTAAAAAGGCATACATTAAATGCGCGATATAAAAATTTTCTGGAGAAAAAAAAAATTTAACGATATAAAATTGTTTCGAGCAATCTAAAGTTGCGCGCACGCACAGATTACATTTTAATCCCGGCACACGATCCGATTATTCTACTCTCTCTGTTTTTTCACATTTATATATAATAAAAAGGAAACAGAAAAAAAAAACTAACTACATTTTCTCGGATGAAGGCTATACCAATGAGAAGATCAGAGATACTGGCACGAAATAAGACGGTGGCCGACGGCGGAGCAAAAGAGCGAAGCGATACGCGCAACAAATGGGAGAGATTCGTAGCGTAACGCGCGGTAAACGGGAAGATCGAAGCGTAACGCCGTGCAATAAATGGAAAATTCAAAATACCGATAGTGTCCGTGCGCCCGAAAAGCGGGATAACGTCGCGGATCGTGTTCCTCCCCCTTCCCGATCCACGGCAAATAAGCCGACCCTCGTTCCGGATCGACGGAACTGAAAGCGCGAGAGGCGGGAGAGATCGGATAAGAGCGTTCGTTCGGGCGGCGGAAGAGAACGTTTAACGGCGAAACGGAGATGAGACGGTGCCGCGCGTTTTCCAAGAAGACGGAGGAAAGAGAGCGGAAGGGGTGAGGCAGCAAAGGGGACAAAAGAAAGGGAGGAAATTGCGGTTCGGGAATTCGAGCTTCTATGCGCGAGATTCCGCGCGCTACTTTCGGTAATGCTCAGCTGTTTCGCACGCGTTATACCCGTCGTCGGCGGGATCGACGAAATCGGAGGAAGATATCGGCGGCTTCGAATAGAATCCCGTTTTCTTTTAGAGGGAAGCTATTGTTGAACGAGACACCGTTATATACAAGCTTCCTTTGTCTCAAGATATGACACGAGACATTGCGTCTAAAAATACACACACAACTTATTTGTTGCTACTATTATATGAGACCAATTATACCGTATGTTCTAAAAATTGTTTCCTTGATATTGATTAATTTTAATTTTAGTAATTTATTAATAATTGTGACTTTTCGCCTCGTTCTAGAATTTTATTTAAAAGATAAAAATTAATTAATATTATTGATTAAAATTGACCAATAATAGTGTAAATGATATATTAATAGTATTATATGATATTATATGATAATAGACGTGGACATTTTATTTTATTCTGCTTTAAAAATTGTATAATCTGCTACTTTTGTAATTTTATCTACATTAAATAACATGTGCACAATGTGCCAGAAATATATTATGTTACACATAAATTGATTTGGAATAAAACAGATAAAGGTTTATGTGACAGAGATTCTTCCTATATACACACATATTTGTGTATATAAAAATTATGAATTAATCTATAAATAAAAATAACTGTGATACTTAAAAGATAAATTTGTTTTCTCCAATGCGATATATATTCGTATAATTTTATAATGCGACATTCTTTGACATTTACTTTTCTTCATACATGTGACATGCCTTTTTCACAAATGATTCTCTCTTTTTTCTCTTCATTCTCGTTTTTCTGTCTCGGATATATTTTCTTTTTTCGAATGGTCTCTCATATTTCTCACTTCGCGCTAAATCGTCGGGACACGAACGCGATCGTAATGCACGGTCCGCAAGCGAGCAGAGCAACAAGAGGATGCATCACGTTCATGTCTGTGTCCCGAGTACCGTTCACGTACGATTCTTTTACAGTCCTGCCACGCAGACGTCATCCTAACGATTCGCCTTTTTTGTTGCGTGGATTTTCCACTTTCTTATCGCGCGAGAAACCAAGAAGAAACCCACGAAGGGCGACTAATGACCGGAAAAACATCGCGATCTTAATTGTGCATCTCACCTCTGCAGCTTTTTCTCTCGCCGATTTTTTTTTTTTTTTTTATCATTATTTCCGCAAACTGAATGACGAAAGACACGACCACCGTTCGTGGTTTTAACATCTCGCGAGACCGCAACATAGAAAAATTCACGTGAACGACTAACGAGCCCGAGCTTTTATACAGGGTGTCCCTGACTCACGCGAGTTTTCTTTAAAAGAGAAAGAGATGCTTTTAATATCGAGAAATCAATGATTTTTCAATAATAAGCTATCACTAAAATGACGTGAGAATTTAATGTTTGAGAGAGAGAGAGAGAGAGAGAGAGAGAGAGAGAGAGAGAGAGAGAGAGAGAGAGAGAAAATGTAAATATAAGATAAAATTTTTATATGTTATTTTTCATACACATACCTACTTTTCCTTTTTTTTACATTTAATTCGATATGAATTTGAATGGAAATTTAAATTGAGATTTGGATATTGACCTATTTTTTAGGTAGAAAATTAAGAAAATACTTTGTGTGTAGCTAAAGTTTCATTGAGAGTTAAATTTATATTCGCTGAGAGAGTATATATAACGTAGAACATGCGCGCAACAAGACATCCTATAGATCGACAGAACCGATTGCCGAGAGATTTTACAGCGCGCACAAATGCGCCGGATTCGATTTTTTGTCCCACAATGTTTAATTTCTCCGACCAGAGGCGGGGCAGAATTACGGCCGTAGTAGAGAAATTGGAATTGCAGTTTGACACGCAAATTTCCATCTGCTTCGACGATAACCGCAAGTGAGCATGGTACATTTAAATTCGACTCCATCGATATGTTTACTCGTCCAATACTCGAAAAATCAATATTGAATGTATTCAATTATCACTGATATTTTTAGAGATCTTCGTCAATATTTCTTAATATCGTTATCTCATTACTCATGATAAAATAATCAAAAATAATAGTATTATTAATAATATATATATAATATAAATAAATTAATAATATAAATATATCAATAATTATTATAATGTAGAATATATATAATACAATATTTCTCTTCATTCTCTATAATTTATTAATATGTCATGTATACAGAAAGATACAGTGGGTTATGAAAACGTCACTAATTATACTAATAAATAATTCATGATGCATTGCGAGAACAAATCGGAAATCCTAATTAAACCAATCAACGTCTATTTATTTAAAATAAAAGCAATCGCGTTGCAATAAAATGTTGCACAGAATGTTTTGGGAACATCACAATTCGTTAACAATATACCAAATTGTCCATATAATTGTTACATCTTATTAAAATGACTCTATTCTATATGACTATCAAAAATGCTAAATATCGAGAAGAGAAAAATTGATAGTATCGAAAAACAGACATTTCTCCGAACGTCGAAGCATCGGTCCGAGACATTATTTTGCCGTACGTCGCGGCGATCGGAAGATCCTCGACGAGGGTCTTATTACATCAGAAAATCGAAGGATGCGGATTCGTTTTCGGCAAACAACATGGCACAAAGCTACACACCGCCGACGCAGGAGGGTCAAAACGGAGTATAAGTCCGAGGGCCGCAAGAACGACAGACAATTTCCTCGGAGATGCCCCCGGGACGGCGAGCGAGCGAGCGAGCGATGCCCGCGGCACGTGTCATCGCCAGAATATAGAATCGAAAATCAATTTCAGTCGAACGAAAGAGAAACTAAGCAATCGACGTGGATCTTAAATATGAATATGTTCCGATAACAAACCTAGCATCGCCAGCAGAAATTTCGAAGAGACACGTGCTGACACGTGTCCTTTTCCATTATGCTTTGACGCATTCTATAATGTATAACGCTAGAATATTCGACGAGTGCACACGGAGCCAATGTTTCTTTCGTAAAAATTTAATGCGAAGAATAACTCACTCGATTGACGCAATTAAATTCACATATCTTTTCCCTACTTTCTTTTATTGGCAAGCTCACGTTTATTTTTTATCCCCGATCAAAAATTTAATTTTATATTAAAATACTATAATGGCATACTGACATAGATAAAAAAATACATTGCATTAAATATCTAAAGATTAAAATCTTCTAATGATATACTGACATAGAGAAAAAATACATTGCATTACATATCTAAAGATTAAAATATTATAATGACATACTGACATAGGTAAAAAATGCATTGCATTAAATATCTAAAAAGATTAAATTCTGTCTCTAAATTTTTTAATATTAAAAGGTTTCGACAAATTTCAATTTCGAAAAATGTTAGAAAAATAGTAGAATATTATCTCTCGAAAAAATAAACTTGAAATTTTCTTACAACAATATTCAATATTGGAGATTAAGTTCAATAAGCGGGGCGAGTTTTAATTAAACTTCCGCCGAGAGAAGATCGCACGATCGCAGCTTCCCACAATTTTCTTAGAAAATAAAAATTCTTCAAATTTGATATCGCGGTTACGGGTCTGAGCAAACATACTCGGCTGCTATATGAATCCTTTCCCGCTCTGTGCCTGATGTCCTTATTCGGCTTTCCCGTCTCGAGCAGTTTCGTTCTTTCTGGGAAATTATATATCGGATACTTTGCTGCCACATTCGTGGCAAATCGAGCGCGAGTGAACAATATTCCCGGGGCATGCGGAACAACGAGCCGTAAAACAATGTCAGCTGACAGAGGTATCGAAGTGCGCGAGTTGAACTCGACATGTACACGATTTTCATCCTCAATGCGGCATCGCGCCTCGAATGAATCATACGAAGCCGACACATTAATACATTCTTTTTAGTGATATCGCAGGTAAAGTAATCAATCGCTTCTCTGCAAAAATTGACAATTTCTCGCAAAATTATTCATATTTCAGACGATCTTCAATTTTTCTCGTAGAAATCTTATACAAAGAAATTGTTATTGCGGAAACATCTTTTAATTTATGTTTCCTTTTATCTTTAATCTTGGATAATTTGTTTCAAGAATAATTCCGGAAAATGAATCGTCTAAAGTCGCTTTAAGCAAGCCGAGTCAAGCAAAGAGGTACGAGAAATTAGCTTATGATTAAATTACGACACTAATTCTCTTATTATCCCTATGAATTGGATGAACCGGATATTACGAAACGTAGAGCTTTGTCGCCGAAACAACTACGTTTATGACTTTCTCAGAAACAGCCATTGCTGATGCGATGTGTTGGAAGTAAAAGTTGAAGCAAAAGTAACGGTAAAAAATACATACAACTTCTCGTACGAAACTTCTCGAGAGTTAACGTTACACGTGGAAGTTTCTTTTATGTCAAGTACACAGTTACACTCTTTTTAAAAAGAAACATATGCTGAATAACATTGTACTAGTGACTAGTGACGGCTCGAGAATCATCTCGCTCTTCCTTCTCGGTTTGCGCGCGAGAGACCAACTTTTATATCAACTATGCCGATAAATAAAAACGGCTCGCCACTTTTATCCGGCACGAGAGACGCGCGTGAATAGATAACGATTCTCGCCTAAAAATACGCGAGACTACGTTATAATCTGACAAATCGTACGATCCGTTCGGGTCGCTGCATTAATTTATATCGTCGCAAAGCACTCGGAATCGCCGATAAACGAGTTATAACGGTCATAAGTCCGAAGCAACGACTGCGTAACGTGTCATCTTTAAGGCGCCCCTTACTCGTCTTGCACGAGCGAATCATCGTGCGGAACAGATTGTAAATCGCGGAAATGCGCGGAACGAGCGCAAGACTGTTATTGGATTTCCTTTAAGCCGTGATCAATCCTAACGTTCGAGGTAACAATTTTGCCAGCTTACGTAAGCGGCCGGTAGTATCAAGAAATATCCGATTTCGCGAGATTTAATTCATATTCGCGAGAATAAATTTTAATCTCTGTTTAGCAGCTTAAATTTTGGTTATCAAAAATATTATTTATTTATATTATTTCATATACATTTATAGAAATAGAAAATACATTTTTCGCAACTAACATTTGTATTAATAGAAATAATCCACGAAATATATAAATTGTTTTATGTTAAAAATATATATAATATCATATATGTTTTCAAATATATTTTCAATCAAGTTAAATAAAATAATTAATATAAAATATATATTCACTTGATAAAAGAATTCTCTAAGAACTCATAGAAGTAATATCCTTCAAAATTAATTAGTATTGTATTAATCGTGAATTGTGAATTGTCACTGCCGTGAATTGACATTAATCTTAATATAATGATGCTTCTTTATTTTTCTACGATTTCTGATATTCTGAGAGAAAAACAATTAAGTTAAAGTTAAAAATAGAAAGTCAGGCATACATGCACAAAGAAACTTAAAGCACTCTCAAAGAACAACGATTGGACGGCACGTGAGCACGCGTGTAATGTCAACTCCATCGTTCCATTAAGCTTTTCCTTCATTGGACCTCGAGGATTCGCGGTTCCGCGGTTAGAAGTATGAGTTCGTCAAACCCACACTGGCCGACTCGAATCCAAATCCGGTTGACAGAGGAGAACCCGATGTTCAGGGATTCAGGACAAACCGCGGACCGGACTCTACACGAACCATTTGACGCGAATCGATCGATAGAAATTTACCGAGGTTTACCGGTAGCCGCGATGCATTATTCTAACCAGAATGAGAATAGAGAAGATAAAAGTCTTCTTAATGTTCTTAGCTTATAAGAAAAACACAAAGAAGAAATAAAATAAAATGTGATAATCTCCTTCCAGAGATCAGAGTGGAACAGCACCATGACTTTTTAATGATTAAAGGATATTGATCGCTAAATAAAAATATAAAAGATTACATTAAGATAACAAATGATTAAATTAAATGGTAATGATATAATGATAGAGGAAGATTAAGATGCACATAGATACAAAAATATACTAAAATATATTAAACAATAATCTGCATCAAAAACAATTATAGAATTCACTCTTAAATAAATCACTCAGAAATTTATCGTGTTATTCTGAAATTTCGTGGAATCTTGGTTCTGTTTGATTAAAAACAAAAATAATTAAACTGTTTATCTTACACGCAGTAACACAACAATCTAAATAAATTAATTTCATTAAAATGTCGTAATCTCATATCTATCATAATGAAATACATATTATACTGCACTCTAGGCAAAGCGTATAATTTGAATCTAAAAAAAGTACATTCTGAGATTAAACAAAAATACGCATATATCAGTGCGGTGTGAGACGCAATTCCTGATATCGTTATATTTAACCTAACCGAATATATCTCGCGAGATATAATTATTCCTGTAATGTGTGTTTAATCTGTTTTGGCAAATGATACTTTGTGTAATAAATATATTACAAATTATGTTTTACTAATTACATATTCAATATTGCGTTTTTTTTCGTTGCGGGATATGTAAAACATTAATAATGTTTAGAAAATTATATTGAATCAGTTACTATTATATTTTATATTATATTCTATGTATTTCCACAATCGTACTTTTCGTAAAATGTATCATAAGTCTTGCCAAATTCATACGTTATATTTAAGCTAACTTATCATAATCTTTACTTTCGGGATTAAGATTATCATATTTGTCTCGATACGCGGCACAGATGCAGTGGCTGCTACATTCAGGAACATTGCAAAATAGCTAAACGTTGTACGTAACCTTTACACGGACAAGTGAACGGGTATATTTTTCATTAGATATAAATGTTTTATTTTCACAATGTCGATGTAGTCTCGGTACGACTATTCTCTTTTTTTGTTTATTCCTGAATAATTTAACTGTCCCGCGCCCTTAATAAACGTTATGCTCAACAACAACTTTCTTCAAGCTTGGGGAAAAGAACTATGCCAAACTATCGTTTCATAACTTTATATATCCTCACTTTTAGACTTCTAAAATACAGAATGTTCCGAAATTATAATCTTTATTCCGTTCTAACTTTCAAGTGAAGACGGATGATTAAAATAAAACGGCGAAATGACACAAAATGCAATCGATGGATAGATATGATAGAATTATAATCCATCAAAGTACGTTAATTTGTGTATTGAATTTTTTGATTTCTTTGTTCTATGTCTTTTATAATTTCATAATGTTCAGTTTAATGCATCAATCCACAATGCGTTTTCACCGTATAAAAAATTAAATGCAGAAATATATTCCAAAATCTCTTGTATGTGGAGCGAGCGAGCGAGAGAGAGAGAGAGAGAGAGAGAGAGAGAGAGAGAGAGAGAGAGAGAGAGAGAGAGAGAGAGAGAGAGAGAGAGAGAAATCCTTATAATTTCTTCTAATTTTACAAATTTAATTTTTTGTTTTTTCACAAATTAATCTCCGCGCTTTAATTGATATGTAACGTAATGTGATACATGACACACACAAACACACATACATTATATATTATATACTTTTATATACATATATATAAATTAATTTACATTAATTATTATACATGTATAGTGACACATGTTTAAAGTAGAAAAGATTAAAGGAATCAAAGGAATTGCTTCTTTCCATAATGAATCCTTAAAGATTGGTCACGCTAACTGTGACTGCGCGATGTTACGATGTAATTCAAAAGTCCAAATTCATTTTCTTTATGTATTTGCTATTTTAATTTTAAAACAACGCGCGTCGCGTTGCATGTACCGCTCGCGGGTTAAAGGAAACATTGCGACATTAAAGAACGAGCATTATGCATCGCGTGGCAAATTTCTAATTATTCTCATTTCGCGGTGGCTAGTCCGCGGCGGCTTTTAATATCGCGAGCCAGCCGCGATTATGACGACGACGAGTATGACAGGCGTACGACCTGTTTGCGCATTTCCATGACGATAGGCTGTATGCGACACGCTCTATTTGCTCTTAGAAGAACGGACGGATTCGCCGATGCGTACGTACCGTGCCAGGTACACCAAGGTTTATCTTGCCTGTTATAGATAGCCGGGACTTTTTTGCGACTAAATGCAACCGTAATACGCGCGATCGAGCGCGGTAGGAGCAATAGACATACCTACAGATGAATGAGTTTCATTTTTCCATCTTCAGTTTTGTTTAAGAAGATTCAAATCTCATTTTTTCTGCACGAAAATAATAGAACAGTGATTTAGTCAATTCGATATTATCCGGATCTTAAGACGCATTGTTAATTACGAAGTCGTTAATTCTTCGCTGAGGAAATGGTAGAAAATCATTCAGCGTTATCGCTTCTACAACCTTCCAATTAAGAATGAAGGCAGATGGTATCAAAGATCGATCGGGCGTTGGAAAGTTCAATCGTCTCCCGTTTTTCATGCGAGTGTATGCGAAAAATTAATTACTGTCTACGAAGATATTTTTCGGACGAGAGCAAAGGAGCATCCAATTACGGAAAACTTTGTGTCCAAATCGAGACTATCGAGCGCAAACGCGTTTAATTAAAAATGTGGTGGCCGCGATATCCGGGGAATATCAAGAAGAAAAGCAAGAAAAAGGAGAAAAAGATCGTGGAAAAAAGTTCGTTACTATAAACACGTGCATGTTCGACATTTATCAACTTTTTGATAACGAGCCGGCTTCCCGAATATGTAGAACCATTTCGATATTCAACAAAGAAAATGGCATCGTCATACACAATCAATAGACATTTTGATTATTTTGCCAATTTTTCAAAAGTAAAAACATGCTACTACTAATTCTCAGATTATTAATAAAATAAAATAATATAAAATAATTAAAACAATTATTGCAACAGGCTTTGACAGTTGAGGCTGTAACTGAAGAGAAAAGGGAACAAAAGGAAAATAAGATACGTTCAACTTTGACGGCCTTACTTTCAATACGAGTGTAATGCACCGCGAATGATTTCGAAACCTTCGGTAAGGAGATACGCTGACAATTTCGTCCCATAGAGTTGCTACTAGCGGCGGTATTTATTATGATTGATAGAAGTTTCCGCTTCATCGGACAGAGCGCGAGAACCATCCGGGGAAATAGAACTCGCAGGAATCAGAGGAAAAAGATCCTATTTGTGTAGCGTTGTTGTCTTTTAGCATGAAACAAGTGTGTAAGAATAAGCAAAATAATTTATATAACATAATAAAATAAAATAGAGATATACAATTATAAAATAAAAACGTAATATAAATATATGAATAACATAAATTAACTTTACAAATTTCCAAAACAATAAATTACGGAAATTTTTAATTTGAAGAACTTGGAATATATTTTTAATTGTTATACGTGCGGATTGAAAAAATAATAGAAATCAACATGTGAGCTGATATATTGTTTTATTATTTTTAAAGCGTTTTATCAACACGCACTTTTCATTATTTTTATATATAATTAAATTTAGACGCTAAATTATGATAATTCTATATTTCTCCTATACGTACAAAGAACTCTGTGATATCAAAGCGCCATATAATTTGCAAACGTTAAGATTCCCTAGATAACAGTTTTTTTTTTCACAGAGACTATAAACTAACCTTTGGTTAAAAGTTTTCTCGTTTATCACGTCACTGACAGTCGAATCGGAAGCTCCGATTCAACATTTATCTCGTCGTCGGAAATCAATCACACCAAATAGAAACTCACAGCACGGCTGACCAGACACAATTTCATTTATGCTACTACTTGCAATCGGAGGCGGCAGTTCATGAACAAAGAAACGATAGTGACGGGGTAGAGAAATATGAACGATAAAGTGTATCACTCTGCTCACAGCAGCCGCAGGTAGCAGTGCGTTATTGTCGGCTGTCGAGCATTGTTGCCGGCTAACAATGAGCCATGTTGCATAAACAATTACGCGATGCGGCTACAGCGTTGATTAATTACCGCGCGACTGGCAAAGCCCAGTACTCTTTATCTTCGTGCGCGATTTAGCGCGAGCAAGCGCGAGCACCAATTTGTCCCTGAAATGTCGCGCTCGAGGAGAGCAAACCCGGCCGCGTGAATCAAAGCTGTCGATAGAGAAAATGTGAACAATTAAAACGCCCGGCGGCCGTTAATCATCGCATGCGCGCGAGTGTAATTAGAGGATTTTTCACAGCGGCGACTGCGATGGAAATCTCTCTCTCTCTCGGTTCCTCGAACATCGCACTAAATTTAGGGATAATCAGACACGTGATGCTAAAGTACCGTACACATTCGCAAATTTTGTGACGATTATGCTCAATCAAAAGAAGTCTGCGTATTTGAGGATAACGGGAAATTATCCCTATATACACATAACTTTAATACAAAGCGTATACGCACATAAAAGAAAAAGAAATAAAAAAAAAGAGAATTACTCCTCAATTCTGAAATGGACACACTCATCATTCTAACCCCAGTTTATACGACCATACGTCCTACGATTTTTATGAGCTCCATATCAATGTTATGCAAATTCCCAGGTTTAGATCGACATTATGTAGATTAATCTGATGCAGATTGTGAGAGATGGCTGCCGTTTATCACTGTTTTATCTCCAATGCCAAGACGGATAAAGAAATATTTCCTTTGCAGGTAGAATGCCTTAGCCTTCATTTATTTCTACGTTAAATACCTATATTTCAAAATATGATAAATTATCAATCCTTTTTATTAAAATAGGATTACTCTAACAATAAGTAAATAAACAAGGGTGTATGTAATAGAGGGTGGCACGAGAGCTCAAACACACTCGTAGCAATTATCTATCCGTGACAGATACTGACGTATCTGTGTAAGGCATTTGCACATTTTCCAACGCAACAAATAATCGCTAAAAAATTCGAGAACTAGGAAAATATGTCACGTGCGAGTAGCTGAATCGGGAATCGAAGTCTTAAAAAATCTGATAAATGCTTTCTATAATATTATTATTTCTTGAACGTGTAAGCAATCAAACTTTGTCTATTCCTCGATCAAGTTGATTTTAAAAAAAGTATAGATAAAGAAAGCAAATCATGCAAGAATTACTCTAAGTATCAACTTTAATTACTCGACATTAAATTGATAAGCAATTGATATATGGTAGTTAAATTAATTTAATCTCAAGCAATTATATATCTCTTACTAACTTTTTATCATCATCATGTAAAACGCGCGTATCACATATCAATTAGCTTACCAAGTTATCGTCGTCGTAAGAAATTATATTTTCTTTGCCCACCTTCCGTCCCGGAAAGGTAATTCACGTGGGAGGAATAATTTACGAAGGCCATCTAAACAAACGTGTTCCCTGCATTCCGATAAACAGTAAAGCCAGAGAAAGAGAATGAGAGATGGCAGAGAGACGCGGCACGGAATTACGCGTTGCTGCTAATGAAACAATCTCCACTTCGTCCTTGTTATCTTGACGTGTGCGCACGAGGCGCCCGCATCATGCTCTCGGGTTTCGCAGGACGGGTTCAACCATTGAGACGACGGGCAAAAGATTTCCCGCGGGTCCACTCGGCGCTTCGGGATCTGACACCGAAACGCCATCGACGAATCAAGGCCGACGAGAAGTATTTCGGACACGAAACTTAATAGCCGATTCTCCGCTCCCGGTCCGAGGGCGACCGCACCAGGTCGGTGGTGACTGGTCTCGATCTTTTTCCCGGCGATACAGTCTCGAGAAAATAGCCCGGATTATATAAAGAGAAGAGAGAGAGAGAGAGAGAGAGAGAGAGAGAGAGAGAGAGAGAGAGAGAGAGAGAGAGAGAGAGAGAGATGAAGAGATATCTAGCTCGCGGGAGAAGACAGATCGCGCCGAGCGAGCAGTCGCAATAAATCTCCGCTCGTCCCCCTCGCCGTTGGCGTTTATAATCACGGCGCGCTTAAGTCGTAAATATCTCTCCGACTCGTAAGTAGAATTATTAGACATTGCCGATGAAATATTTTCCGGCGACGGAAATTAATGTATACGTCGCTCGACCGAACGAATCCTTCTCGTTGTATTGTCATTGCGGTGAAAACGACGAAGATATCGCGTGCACACAATCTCTATTTGCTTGTGTATCATATCGTTTTTTTTTCCGTCGTAACATGAATGATTTCGATATGCGGATAGGTTTGCATCCAAAATGGAAATGAACAATCCCGCCGAAATTGTCCCGGAAATTTGAAATCGACAATCAAACAGTCATGTCGAAACGTCATCGTGTTATAAATATCTAGGACGAAACAAAGTTACAATTTTTTGCTCAATTTTTGTATCAATTATCTAAACGTAACAGTATTGTTATATGTATTCTTGTTAAAAGAATAATCAAATTGTTAAAAATCGAAGTTAATTAACAAATATGATTTTTCAAAATTTCAAAGAAAGCAAATTAAATAGTTTTATTAAATGCACATTAAAAAAAATGTATTCTTATTTATATTAAACAAGTAATGATTTTTGCAAATAATCTGCAGTAATCATATTTCGCGAATGTTATTATTTGTACAATATTATAAATTTAATCCCGCAGTATTTTAATAATATTTGATATCAAAACACAATGAGCTACATACGCAAAATAATACTGCATTATCCTACTATTATCCTTCGAATAATATCATTTCTTCAAAGTCAAAAATACATATTATCGCTTCTCCAATTTCGTACACGAGTACGGATTTGGAACAATTTGCGTAGAGATTCCTACACGCGAGAGAGAAAGAGAGAAAATGCGAATTGTCGATCCCACGGATTCCGCTCAATTTCCGCGACAAGCACAGCCCTAATTCGGATTCGCGATAACATCGTGAACGATATAATTGCGATGATCGAATGGCCAGGGAGCGTGGGAATGCATTACTGAAGGACCAAGCGGCAGCTAGTCCTACTGAAGTGGATTATCTTGTATTACCTGAAACAGGTGCCACCGCACGCCTATCTATTCATACCGTTTGTATCAACACGTATGTGGTACGTCGGAGCGCATAATTATACCGCATTCGACACACCGAAAGTATGTTTGGCGCAGGTTTAGCGATTAATTGCCAATAACGACTCCATCGGTTAAACGCGAAAGCGCACAGCCCATTAGTAAATCAATTAACGGATTTTCCTAAGAGCGCACTGATTTGACTTTTAAAGGCTTATCGTAGAAATCAGTTTGTAACTCCTGATCGAGGATTTAAAATGACTGACAATACACACATGTGTTAATATACATATAAACATGTAACAAAGGAATAATTATTTTAAACCTCGCCTGCAGAATTATAATTAGATAATATCACATTTGCGTCTACTTTGGATGCATTTCAATCTCATGAGAATTAATCATTCACTTCATTCAGGCGATACATTGTTTAGTGTGATTATAAATGAAACTGGGACTAACCATTATCAGCGTTTATCAATGGATGAAAATGGATAAATGAAAATTTGTATTTGGAACAGCAGATTTATCTTACAAAGCACATAGCAAAAAAAAAGAGAGAGAGAGAGAGAGGGAGAGCAACATTTCTCTACATTTATGAATAAATGAAACACCTCCAATGCAGCGACATTAAAACATTTAATTTAGCGATGTGCAACAAACACTACGCAAGAACCTGTTGAAAGCCCAATGTCTCTATGTGCCATGTGCGTGTGCGATCTCGTCGACATATAGAAAACTAGTTTCTGTCTACGTATAGCTCGGCGACGTGCAGCTGCACCGATCATTTCGCGTACAAATATGTATACATGCACGCGCGCGTACATGGCAAACGTGCAACATTCAAGTAATTAAGAAGCTCGTCGAAATTAATAACCGGCTAAAATCGCCATCGAGCGAGAGGATTCGCGCCCGGGAACACGCGCGATCCGATTACGAAGAAACGCGTGACGAGCATTCGCGCGGAGATACGGGATGCTGGAGTGTCACTGCGTGTCGCGCACACAAATACGCGAAAATAGCCGAACATTCATACGTGACACATCGTGCATAAACAAAACAGGGAGCGCGCGCGCGCGCACACACACACACGTTGTAGAGTGTTGCCGATACGTGGTGTACTATTAAAGCGAAATGAAATTCCGCTTTCTGGAAGGGCAATAGCGATATCACTAACTTTGGTCAGGTAGATATGGAAGGTACGAGCCGTAAATGCAAAGGCACGCGCGCACGAATATCCCGGTAATTAAAGTATATTGATACGCCAGTGATATCGAGTTTCGGCGTTTGGTGCAGAGGATATAGTCGGCCGCGACACGCCATCCAATCCATCATCACGAGATCGACAAAAGAAGTGAAATTGACGGGTAGGGATGGGCATGTCAATAATAGAAAGCCTGTAGTACTCGCCGTGAAATTTCTATGTATTTATTTATATCGGATGTGCAAATCCCAGAAAAGAAATTAAAAAAATAAAAAACATTAGATACAAAAATCCGACGATTTTAAGGAAATACGATAAAATAATATTATGACAGAAAAAAGTGCAAAGGAAATAATTATTATAAAATAGATACATCAGACTAAAGGATTTTTCGATATAGTTGCTCTTTTGTAATCGTGTAAGACAACATATTATTATTGTGTGTGTGTGTGTGTGTGTGTGTAGCTTTATTCCTTGACACATTGCTAATATATTATCCACATAAAATTATCTCGAAAAATAGTTTGAACACAATACTCGAGGAGGAAAACAATATTGAATCATTAGAGAAATGTGGAATATTTTTATTGAAAAGAAATGGGAAAGCTATAACACAATACACACCGTGCTTAATTACCGGTGCATTTCCACTTAATAATACATGATCTATTCAATCAGCTGTGACTTGTCATTGCCATTGATTTTGATTCTATTATAACGCCGCAGCCCGATCTGAATATGCGCCTCTCCCCTCAATGCGACAGCATATTTAACACGGTCCCGCTTATAATCCGCGATCCAACCTCGAAGCACACACGGCGGCGTCTGTCTTTGTGTTGCGACGCGCTATGCGCTTCCATCGGGAATGTGACTTAACGTGTACGTGTATGTATACGCGGCATATAATATCGCGGCGCATTTACGCGGAATTGGAGTACAACTCGCGTTCGCGCTGTTGGTCGTATTCGCGCATTCGGACGTAATTCGAAGGAGGGTAATTGTTCGCGAAACGCGCGACACACAATCGCGGAAAAGGGTCGCGCAGTCAAAAGGGACGGAGAGAGATTGGGAAGAAGAGCGGCGGAAACGCGCGGAATTTCCTGCGTCGCGTCGGCGAAAGCCTCGTTACCTCGTACATCTACTTAAGGAATTAGCCGCGCTGTTGTTGTTGTTGTTGTTGTTGTTGTTGTTACTGCAGCATACGACGCGTTATACAGAGCGGTACAAAAGTACTTACGTACTTAGCGAGAGGGAGCGGATGGGCGAATAAGCGAGCAATATGACCCCCCTCACCAACCCGTTCTCCGTCTTCTCTCCGTTTGAACTTACCACCTTTCTTCCTCACTCCACCACCCTCCCCCTCGACTATCCGCTTACGCTCGATGAATCATGGGAGACCCGTCGTGCGTCTAACAACGGAAACGTCGCGTAGCGTCGCGCGCTACGTTCAATTAGAGCGAAATGAAATTCCGGCTCTCACGTGATAATCCGTAACGACGGCGTGACGCAATGAAGAAAGACAAAGATGGAGATGGAGAGAGTATACGGAGGAAAGAAGGGTGGGAAAGAAGGATGGGGGAGGGGGGGGGGGGGGAGACAGTTGACCGGAAAAGAGCTGATGAAGGGCGGAAACGAGATGCAGAGATGCGGAAAGAAGCGCGCCAGAGTCAGAGCGATCGACATCGAGCGTCGCGATAATTGGATTATATCGAATTGGAGAGAGTTCGTCGTCCGGTGACAGCGACGCGCGAACGATCGACAAGCGACGTCGTCGTCGGTGACGAAAGACAATGCCGGATGTGAACGATGGGAATGTGACGCGGGCGAATGGCATCTAGTGAACAGATGAAACGAAGAGAAAAAGAGAGAGAAAAAGAGAGAGAGAGAGAGAGAGAGAGAGAGAGAGAGAAATAGAAAAGGAAAAAAAAAAACGAAGTAGTCACAATGAATATTCGGATTACAAGTGCTCTAAGAGCAATCTACTGTATTATCGCTGTAGCGGTAGCATTCAATGCAACTTTGTTTTCTAAGCTTAGAAAAAAATTTGACGAATAAAAGAGGGCAAATCTCACACACGAACAGCGTGAAAAAGAAAAAAAGAGGAAACTTCACACTCGTTAAATGTAAGATTTTATTTTACTATATATACATACATGCAAAAAAAAAGAGAAGACTTTAAAAAAAAAATTAAATGAATAAAATTTTAAAGTACACAATCTTGAAATAGCACTCATTATCGCAGAGTCGTGTACCGCTTCGAAATGTAAATAGACGAACATAGCGCGCAATTTGACGAGTGTGTTGGTATATAATTATATAAACGCAAATTACGCGCGTACTCTCTCACGTATTCACATTTAAAACATTTCTAAACGAAAAGTGTAGTTTATCAAACAATAGAAAAAACAAACCCTAAATACATACACACAAATAAATCAAGATGGTACTACACATCGAGGAAAAGTGTTCCAAATGCCGCGATTTATGCGAATAAATTCGAAAGGAGAGATAGAAAGAATAGTGGTGAAGAGGACAGAACGACGAACGAAAAAGGAGACGAAAGGAAAAGGTCGCAAAACACCGAGGAAAATTCGACTATAATGAGATTCGATCTGTGTTCGTCCGCCCTCCTCGGAGCGGAAACTTCGCTCACAGTTAAATTCGCCTAAAATCCTGACGACTTTTAACTCGCTCCAACTTCGACGGCGGATTTCGGATACTTAAATTAACCAGGGATTAATGTCGACAGCGTTCGCTCGCGCGCGCGGACGCGAGAAATTCGCGAGGATTAAATTGAACCCGTCTCGTTTGCCAGCGTTGTTGACTCGCAAAAATAACGACCGAGCCAGTCCCGTCTCGTCTTGTCGCGTTCACATCCGTCGGAATATTTTTATTGCGATAAAGTAACGAGATAAAATTGCATTATTTCCTGGACGTTAAGTAGAGAAAGAAAAGGATAAAAAAGAGAGAAAAAGAAATCCTTCTTTAATTTTAGATAATTATTAAAATGCGCTTATCATATAAAAATATAAAATATGAAAAGAAAGAATAAAAAATAAAAAAGCATCGATTTATCGCTCCAGTGTCATCAATTTACATTTTTTTAACTGGATAAATATAGATCCTGGATAATTTATACATTTTAGAAACAAGCTATCAAAAGTTCATTTACTGGTAAAATATTGCAGCAGTAAATAATCATGAAAATGTTACCAAAAGTTTAGGTACTATTTGAGAGTATCCATTTGTAGTGTAGTTTTTTAAATTTTATTTTGCATTTTTTCACAAAAAAAAAAATATATATATATAATAAATCTACTTGTAGTTTTTTATATAGTTTTCGAAATTTTATGTTGAGAATTTTTACGATGATTAAATTAAATATCAAGATTTTTAATAATGTACAAATAATTTCTTATTAACAAGTACTAACTATATTATATATATATATATATATATATATATATATATATTACATATATTTTTTCTAATGTGTCGACTCGTCAATTTATCGCAATCTCGAGTCCGATTTTTACAAATCATTCTCTTACTGCTCTATACTGATGAAAGGTAATCATGTACAAGAGATATAGAATTATTGCTATACATAAATACAGACATTTAAATTTTCATAAAAATTCTCATTACTTTTTCCGAAACGAGAGAAGAATGTCGAAGAATGTATTGCAGTAATATAGTAAGCATTTCTACAGCCGTATCGTAAAGATCCCCCCCGGAACGATAAGATCAAGATTGACGGAATGGATACGAGCTTGTGGACCTCGACCTATATGGCTCTCAGCCCATAAGGACGACGAGGGTGAGTAGCAACATCACCCCCCCGAAATCTACGATCGGTATTCCTGCCAAGGAACATTTCGCGTCCACGGGACAATGGCGGCTGTACGGTAAGTTCACGTTCTTAAAGGCCGTTATAGATACGTTACGGTAATGCGCGACGGGCTTGGCGAGGGTGGCGGACACAGGGTGATTCGGCTTTGAAGAGCGATAAAAGAAAGAGAAAGCGGACAGAGAGAGAGAGAGAGAGAGAGAGAGAGAGAGAGAGAGAGAGAGAGAGAGAGAGAGAGAGAGAGAGAGAGAGACGGGGGGAAGGGGATGGTCTGAGTGAAGGAGGACGAAGGAAAAAGAACGAGAGGAATCCGGCGCGCGTATGGTCGCGAATAAATGCAGCCGTCCGATAACGGGATGAACCGCGATAAACCGGAAGTCTTGAGGTCGACATATACAGGATGTTTCAACATTAGACATATTTCACCTCAAGTTTTTCATCTCAACTATTATCTGAGATGAGCTCTTTCACGACGAATATCTGATGAAGATCTGATGAAGTTTACGGCTTGTCGACTTTTCAATTTTCAGCATTAAAAGTTATTCAATTCTTTGTGATTTAAATATCTGTTAAAATTAAATTTTGCTTGGATTTATTGAAAGATAAAATTTTATTTTTAACAGCTCTAACTAAAATCTTTCAATACTTTTCGTCATTCAATATCCTTTAAGCAATTAAATTAAACTTTAAACCGATTAAGAGAAAGCTTATTTTCGACCATTGAAAAACAAGATTTTGTTATTTAAATTAGACCAAAGCTCTTTAATCATTAAATATTTTTGCTATTGAGAGCTATAAATAAAAATTATTATGAATATTATACATTCTCATTTTCATTCTCTAAAAAGGCTAAAACCTTTTACTTACAACAATCGCTCGGATCGCAAAAATTACTTAAAGCCTCAACGAGACAATTTTGTTCGACTGTCAGTTTTGCGGCATCCTGTACGTGGCGATGCATGCGTGGATGAAGGGTATAGGTCTTCACTATGGATAACGTTCGGAGAGAGGCGGAATATGTGTGCCGACAGCCGACAGTCGCCGAGTAGGCGAACGACCGCGATCTATCTCATGTGTCGCTCCGTAAAGGAGCTCTTTCCCTTCGTCGTCATTCTGACGCGATGGACTCGGAAGTCGATAGTTCGCCTGTTCTATTGCGTAATATGTTAATTCTTCACGCTTTTTACTCGCTGACTCTCATTGTCTGGATAATGTGTATCATCGAAATTATGGAGCAACATGCAAATTTGATATACATATTAGATGCTGCAGAAACGTCAAATAATATTTCAACCGCAGATACTAGAAATAAAGATAAAAACAGGCAATTGTTTCTTCGTTAAAATAATAATAGTTATAATAATGTTAGAGATATTTAGCGTTAAAAATAAAAAAGTTTCACGCGTAAACAGATAACGCGAAGCACTCTATATTCGTCCATCAATTTTAATTAGATTTTAAAATTCAATTATAAAACTAGATTCTAAGGAGCGATAAGAATTTAATTAAATTGAAGTTTCAGAATATTTCACTGCGAAAGACCTCATTTTCAAGCTTATTTGAGTAATACAAAGATTGTGACGTAACATAAGACGACTTCGAATACAGTGACATTGAGCTAAATGTACGGCAAGGATACGATGCCTTAATCCTGGCAAACACGTGGCAGGTAAACGCCTTCTTCAATTCGCATGACGAAGCACGAAACATGATGAGCCAGTTAAAGCAGCCGGTATATTTTAATTAAGCACGTATCGTCTCTAAATACACGAACGCGAGGATTTCGCAGCCTTGCTCCGATACGTACTAGCAGCGCGTTTGCTTCCGGTCGTCGATAATTGCCTCTGATTAGCGTTACCAAAGCCATCGGCGTGCCAGTGTCTGATACACAAAGCGCTTTAACAAGGGATCGGTGAAGATCGCGCGAGCGGCTTTTACGTTCGATATCGCATTGCGTAACCCGATGCAGCGAAGCGCGCGGTCAGACGAACGCGCTTTGCGATCCGCCTCGCTACTGCGTTTCACGGTTAAACGTCTACTCAAAGGTGGCTCTCTCCTCGTCGTAAATTGGATAAATCTCGGCGAAACGCGCAATCGGATGCCTCTTACTTAGCAGAGGTGGCGGTGGCGGTGACCGTCGCTAAACCGACTCGGAAAACCAAAATCCTTAAATCCTTACTCGGGTTACACGTAAGCCACCGAGTGCATTGTAAGCGCCTCATAAATGCACTCTCGTATTGTTTCCTCTTCTCCTTGCAAAATCTCTGATTTTTATCGTCAATCAATTTTCTGCCTACGACTGTCAAAATTATTGAACAGGCTACGTGACCTAAGTGACGTTTGATCGCAGCTCATAAACTTGTAATTACGCTGCAATATGCGACTCTTTGTCATAATCATGAAGTTTGTGTATCCCCGACCCCGAGGTACGCGGACGACGCCGCTCGATTAAGGCGACCGTGTATGCATTTTCGTCGCGAATACTTAATTTACGAGGTGCAGCAGAGGGGAGATACCGGAGGGATACACTGGAATGAGTTCGCTGACCGGAGGCGAAATGTTCACCGATGGGAACAGCCGCGATCCATTTAGCGATTCGTTTACCGTTATATACAGAGTGCTCCTAGATTCAAACCCATGTCTTACACAGGTATCAAAGACTTCCTAATTAAATTGTCGACGACTTTACGTTAAATAAAAATGTCGAAGTAATTTTTAAGGTATACGAAATATTAAAAGCTAAGTTATTTCGAATTAAGAGCCGACATTAAGATAATAAAACTTTGTTCTTCATTCGATCCAAAGTAGACATTATTTAAACGAGAGATTTTTTAATTTAAAACTTAGAATTATCAAGCCATTTAATTTCACATACTGGAAAATTGTGAAAAACACACAGTGCCCATTATTAAATTCAACATAAAGTATATTATGCTACTATAATAAAAATGCAGTCACAAAAGTTCCTTACGTAGAAATTACTTTTTTTCCCAAAGTAATTTCCTTAAGCTATATTAAGCTATATAAGGTTTTTTTCCAAACTTATTATAAAGGAATGAGAATGAAGTTAAATGTTCATTAATCAAGGAATTTCATTGCGCGAGTTTGGGGACACTCTGTATATCTCGCGCGTCGCAACGTTAATACTCACGGAACGTTTTCGCGACCCAATTGGGAAACTCCGGACATAATCGTGACCCATAGCGGCGGGAAAGTCGACTAACGAAGGTACGAGGGTCGGGTCGGGATTCGCGGTCGTGTGTGCGCGAGACATTTATTTGACAGCAGCGGAACGACGATTGCCGACCGGACCCTCTCCGGAACGCGCTCGTGGAAACTCGGACTCATCCACGGGTGTGCAGTGTGCACTCTCCTCCTTCTTCTCTCCTACGTTGCACCAACAGCTGCGACTCTCGGTACTGCGATCATCGATCGTCGTGTTTTAATCCTTCGCCACCCGCGAAATAATAGCGTTGCACAAATTTGTCTCTACTCCGAATAAAAATAACTTCCAGTGGCAATATGGTATCGAATCTTTCTTTTAAAGTAGTTTATGACCGTATTTCGATGAAGAGCGATAGTTAAGGATTAATATCGTCGATGCTTTTGTTCGTTATAGTAATCCGATAAACACTATTATTAAAAATTAACGTGACGCTGGTACTAACTGCCGTGCCGAAACAGCAAATAATAGCAATAATTGAATTAAATTGTCTTAATTAACAAAAAAAAAAAGAAAGAAAAGTTTTTGCGCGCAAATTAATAATCAATGAATAAATCTCAAATTAAATGATTAGCAGTGATTTTATAAGACATCCCCGTAAAATGATGTATAATAGCAGAACTGTTGAATATGACAGACGATAATGGTGTGTTTTCGCGGATAATAACAGCGATATCGTAAAAGCTGCAGCATAATGCATGCAGAGAAAATTTGGATTATATATTCGGAGAATTGATTATCGATTATGCCATCTAAGTGATCGAGTTTCAACGGGGGTAGCCGTAACATTCAGCGCTTCTCTTTCCGACGCATTCTCGATTCACTCACCGTCGATGAACGACAACGCCGATCGACGCCGCAGGATGCGCCCGATGCATAAGAGAGGCGTCGGATGATCGAGCGCATAATTGGCCGCCGGCTCATTATATGCGACAGGCACGTGCCAGTTTCTCGACTCAATGACGTGCGCGATTCCTCGTTTCCGCATTAAATGTCCGTGCGAACTACTAACCGGCGATAATTGCGTCGTTATTTCAGCAGCGACGACGGTCGGCGTCGTCGCCGACAGCGCTATGATAACTAAAATATATTCCATATTATGCACAAGAGATATTTATCGGAATATCTTAATTGTTAAAAAATATCGCACGAATTAACGAACAATATATCTCCCTCTATTATCTAAAATGTATAAAATCACATCAGTTTATATAGCTCTAGTTATTGCGATATCTTTCGATAATTCATAATATAATGTGATAAGAAAACAATAAAATATGATAACATCAGCATACAGCTAACACACACATACACACACAGAGTATGAAATTCTTCACTTAATTCTCACATTTTATTCGTGAATATTATGGAAGCCTGATTGGGACCTCGAAGAGCAGCGAGGCAAGAAGGAGAAGCTTGCCGTGAAATCGAGTTAAATGAAGTCGTTATCGTTGGATTTATGAGACGATAAAAGCGCCTCTAATAATTCAGATAATAAAGTTAGCGTATGCGCGCGCCCGTTCGCGCGCGCGGCCTACATTAAAGTTTTCCGCGTTTTCCGCGTCGAGGTGGAGATTATCAATTAAGCTCGGTACAACGGTATCGCGGGATGATCGCGGGATTATGCCCGAATTCGCAATTAGCGATTACTCAGTCGAGGTTGCAAAATTATCGGGCTGCGCGCGCGATACCTCGACTGCTGCTGTTAATTACGGCGTCATATCCGGAATGAGTCCGAGACTATTTCTGCTTCAAGATACTGAAGTCAAAAGTACGATAATTGGCAAAGTTATACGGGAAGCGTACATTATGAAAATTATATCTCCGAAGTTAGACAAGACACATGTTCATTAATTATCTGAATTAAGATTGAATAATACTTTTCCTATTTGCGGAAATATTAAGGATTCCGTTTTAAGAATCTGAGAAGCGCGAGAACTTCAATACTTCTCATATTTGCCATAAATATTAGAAAATAATTTTTAAAACCATGTTATTTCAACATTGATTAATCAATTTCATTGATATGTAATATAATCATAATTTTATACAAAAATAATAGAAAGATTTTTAAATGTGCATTATAAAATCTTAAGAAAGTTACGACTATACCGAGGATATGATTGTCGGAAAAGCGCTGAAAATAACTCTGGATTCTACAAATATATCTATATAGAAAATGCCTCATTGTTTCAATCAATTTACTCTCAGAATAATCATTGTTCAAAATCATTCTTTACCCAGTTCTATTGGCCATCCAAATGCGAAACTTAGTGTAATTAATTTTAGGATGACCATGTGCTGATTAAAATTCCATTGAAAGTATGGAATGAGATAATCTAATGAACCTAAGAAATTTTGTCCGCGAAATTATGGCTGCTGGTAGGGTAACAAACTCTTGAGATAGCAAGGAAATCGCTTTTAAATTCGAATAGAAGAAGCAGAAAATGAGCGGAGAGATAGGCCGAAAGTAAAGAACTGCTGCCGGATAAGTTGATTACGAAATCCTATCGAGAAAAGATTCATTTGGAATTATCCCGCGAAGAAGTCGCTAAACTAAATTGGAAAAACGGTAACCAAGAAAATTGATATATAGCGAGCCTGCGACAATGTTGCAACAAATAAAATAACTTTTGCTAAATGTGTCCATGTTTTGTCCATTTTCCTTACTTAATCATGATTAGCGTATTTCGGATTAACATTGGTAATTCGAATAGTGTAACAATCAGCATAATTTCCGTGGCATAATTTTGTTGAGCTTAGATGAGCATGTTAAAGATTCATGAGAACTTCGTATATATTCACATGATATTATCACATGATAATAGCAATATACGCGTTTTGTTATCTGTGACAAGGAAAATTGAATCGTATTATTGTAAATGTCTAGTAATAATAAGTTCAACTATTTGGTTTCCTTCAATAAATAAAAAATGTTATAATTTATCTGAATAAAAATCCTAAAACTCTGAAAGTGTTCAATACCTCGACAAATCAAACTACAATATTCGAAAAAAAATATACATATATGTTTTCTTTTATAGAACTTGCATATAAAGCGTGCATCAAAATTTTAATAAAAGAGTAAAAAGATTAATATATGTAAAAACTTAATCATTTTCGAATATAATATTACTAAAACACTAATATATATAGTAATACAAATTATAGTGGTAAAATATAAATATAGGCACAGAGCAAATAGCGGAAAATAAAAAGTAGTCTGCGCGAATGAAAAAATTATATATACATATATATATATATATATATATATATATATATATATATATATACACACATATACATATGTATATGCATATAATAAAATGCACTACAAAAAAATTAATAACGCGGTAAAAATAAAAACAATGCTCTAATATAAAGATAGGAGCAAAAAGAAATCACAAAGTGCAAGAGAATAAGAAAAATAAAGTGAAATGTCGGAGCATGTCACGCGGTGTTGTTCCCAAAGTACATGCTCCGTCTTTTCAACTGGAGAAATGCCTGACATTATAGGGCCGCGTAATGTTGCCTAAGCCGGCATTTAATATCCGTACGAATGAAGACTCTCGGCTGTGTCACGGGCAGGGAGACGTAAAAGCGTACCTGTCCGTACGCTGTAGAAGGAAAGCCGAAGAATCTTGACGGAACGATGGCGAGTCTTGCGAAGAAGAGCGTTTTACGAGCGTTCCTCCTGTCCGTAGGTTTTGCAATCTCTGACACGGGTTTAACGGGGATTCTTCGCTAGAAGTTACGACCAGCGAAACGTTCTCTCTCTCTCTCTTTTTCTCTCTTACTCTTTCTCCCACATTTTCTGGAAGAGAGAAGGGAAACGTCTTCTCTCTCACTATGATTCGGATTAATGTCCTCTTGCGGTTATCCGCGTCCCGAATCTCGCCCTCACATGTCGATCTATTTTGGTCGAACTTCATCCATTTCATCTTCGAAATAATGTACTACCGTCAGTTTCGATTAATGTCGTTAAATATCGCGAAGCCTATGTATTTCATATAAGCGAGACAAAATAGTTATTTAAAAAATATTAGAAAAATTTATATTGCATTTTCAATCATTCCAAACGCAAAAACGATTTTAAAAAAATCAATTGTAAGTTGGTGAAAAAGTCTAAATAAAATTCATTTTACTTTTGTTCGCACTTTCTCTCGCGCTTCTGACGTAAAAATATAAACTTTAATCCATAAATACAACAATATCCATAAATCAGCAGAAATCACAGCTCGAACTTGTCATCCACGTTTATTTTCGATAATAAATAATATGTTTGCTCTTCTAACTTCAAACTACTCTCGGAAAAAAAGAAACGTCGCGCATTATCGTTATTTTCCCGACGTACGATTAATATCGTACCGAAATAGAGCCGAGTCCGCCCACGATATAATCTGCGCGAATGAAAAGCGGAGGGGAACATTATTTCAGGAATGTGGGACAAAGCGTTTATGAACGTACATAAGCGAGAGAGAGAGAGAGAGAGAGAGAGAGAGAGAGAGAGAGAGAGAGAGAGAGAGAGAGAGAGAGAAGATAGGCAAAAGATAGCCAAAGTTCACTAAATCTCGATGCAAGCGCGCTGTGAGGAAGCGCTTAGAAACCAATTTCCGGCGTCACGACGCTTCCAGACGACCGACCGGAACGATTAACGTTCTGGGCACCGCGATTTGCCGAGAGGGCCACCACAGCCGCCGAATCAAATTATCGCGATTCGGAAGAGAATACGTTGGCGGGAACCGAACGGAAACGATCTTGATCGAAACCAAGGATTCGACGTCCGCGCACAATAGCGGGACAGAAGAGCTCCTTTTCGTCTCTCGGATAAAAGAACGAGGTCCGTCCGCGGTGTTTTCCTTCGGGGGTTGTTTTCGCTCGGTATGTTACTCGAAATACGTTCGAGCTGCTAACGTTCATTCTTGGCAAATTAATCGCGCTCGGCCACACGTATTCAGCGATACGCACGCGTGCTGGCTAAGAGACGTTGCTCCACCTTGTCCCCATTGTCCGCGTATAAGGCATGTTTTTCGCGTCAAGAGAAGCAAAAAGCAAAAAAAGAGAGCCAGAAAATAGGATTGCACGAATGCGATTTAAGCTCGGTCCCGTGAAACTTGCGCGAGCTACGCTACTCTTCTCTGTTATTTTCGCCTCGACGTTTGCTTTAACATATTTGTCTCTTCGGCATACAGAATTCTTAAAGAAGCTTCAAATGATATTTGTTTTCATTATTCTCTCATTATAACCTTACGAAAAGAACAATGAATTGTGATTATATTTCAATATATATTTATTTTCATATTTGTTAAACGTTTAATTATTAAACGTCTGATAAATATTGAAAAAGATTATCATATCTGATTAGTATTCATTGTACTATGTGTACTATACGTACATAAAGACTTACTCGCTTAATTGCTACGGGCTGCAGTTCTACAATTACACTATGCTTAATACGGACATTACAGGATAACGTGGCTTGAAGTACCGGATTATGCACGTTTGTCCTGGATTTGTGTTGTCCCGCATTATGCACTAGCTCAGAAAATGTCGACATACTGTATAATAAGAAGTATATATTTTAGATTGTTATTTTATGTATCGTATTATTTTGTAGAGTATGCATAACTAATTTAAACGTAACAAATAATAGTTTAAAAATTCACACATTTGATCAAAAAACAGCTTCAACTCCATTATTCATTTTTACATTTCTCATAGAAAGTCATTGTTTCATGTTATATATTTATGTCAGATATAAAAAAAAATACCAAAATAATAAAATATTTAAAAAAGATGTATTTTTAATGTATGAAATTCTTTTTACGATTTCCCTTAAATTATACCATGTTTAAAATGAGCGACTCGTTTCCTTCTCATCGTTTCAATAATGTTAAGGCAATATTCCGAGATCAATACGAGAACTTGTTGATCGTTACAATCATGATTGACATAAAATTGACGGGATAAAATACGTCAAAAATTAAGATCTACTGACATTGCAAGTCATCGTATTCCTTTCACTTCACGTCACGTCGAAGACGTAGACAGATTGATGGCGGACATGATCACTCGCATAATTCGTGGTTGAATGAGATTCCTTTTACGGCTACGGGCAAAATCAGCGACATTAAGTCGCGCCATAATTCAAAATCGCCTCTCACGAGAGCTAAAAATGGATATGTAATTATGACGAACGAAATAGCGAGACAAATAGCTCACGGAGACAGAGCAACCATAAATTTCAGGCGTTTATATGCACGCAAAGTACGAAGAGTTGCGAAATATGAAACGCACACTTAGCTCGTAACGTGCTAATAAACGAATAAACAACGTTAAATAAAATATCGTATGCACCAATCATGCTTATGAAAGCGTCCGAGTCATTTATAAAAGGCGACTTTGGCGAAGATTATTTCGGCGCTACTTATAGATAATATTTAACAGTAACATCAGTTTTGAGATACACGTGATTAATACATGTGTCCAAAATAACCATCAAAGTCTTAACCGAGTCCTACCAATTCTATCTGTATTATTTCCACAATAAAACGAAACGTAAGAAGTTGACGTGACGACGATGGAGATAAGTTATTATGCATTTAATCAGTTGCATTGAAATCAGTTTGAGTTGTTTGTATATTTTAAATTGTTTTAAATATACTTAATTACTAAATCGAAAAACTTTACAGAATTTTTGCCGTTTCGACACACATGCGAGTGATTAATTCTCCTAAAAATGTATAAAATTTAAAAACATGTTTCTTGGATTAAGTTAATAGATGTTGTTGTAATCTTCTTGAAGCCTTCGAAGTAATTTTCGCTTTTTTATTTCTTTCTTTCTGTCTTGGGTTATTATAAAAAATTCTTTAAATTAGTTTTATACTTATCATGATTATTTATAAACTGAAAAATCTATTTAAAAAATCCCGGTACATTTTTAAGAATTTTTCTCTCGCGACAGTTTACAAAGTTCTTGCGTAAAAAAAATTGCACGTAATAAATCGAAGGATTAAACTGATTGTATCTTATAATGCTGCTAAAGTCAATTTAAAAAATCCTGAAATATCTTCTCGCTCAGATAATTTGGAAATCTGAGGATTATTTCGCCGCCTAGCGCGAAAATATTCCGCCGTAGTCTTCGCTTATCGCCGTATTAGCTATTTCGAATTTTTCCGCGAGCAATTAACCGATTAGCTTCGAGAATCGCGGGGAAAAAGAAACGAAGCGAAAAACGAAAGGAACGAAGCGAATTGTATAATCTAGCTATGACATTTATGCAGAATAACGTGGCGCGGCGCGGAGAGGGAAGGGGAATGGAGGATTAAAAAGTACTTATTACCGAACAGTTCCCGACCATTGCTAACTTTGTGCAGTTACGGGCAGACAGTAAAAGTAATTAGCCGAGATGCAGAGAAAAACAATAAGAAAGCAAGTGGGAAAATGGAAAATGAGAGGAAGGAAAAAGATGAAAGGAAGAGAAGGAGAGGGGAGAGAGGGAGAGAGAAAGAGAGACAGAGAACGAGAGCGGACTTTAGCACCGCCGTCGTCGACGTTATATTTTACGAGAAGACCTCGTTACCGGCAAACTCGTAATTCGTCTTTTCGATGAAATCATTTCTTTACTTATAAAAGGGCTTTTAGATGGACAGCCGTGAATTTCTTAGAGACTGATGTGTTTCATTAAAATGTAGAACGCACCACAGTACGACAATGCACCGCATATTATCACGTATCGGGCTACTCGTGTGCCTGACAGGACGAAACTTCGGTTCGCCACGTTACGTCGTGTACCGAAGTCCTTCCTTCCTTTTTAAATGTTAGCTCACGTAACGCTGTGCGAAAGATTTTACGTTGGAAATGTTCGCGCCAAACTGAGAAAATTGAAAGTCCGAGCGTTCTTCGAAAATAAGCAACGGAGATGAGAACTTGTACTTTTTATTACAATACACTTTAATAGTTTTAATAATTATAAAATATGATAGTTTTAAAGTTACAGCAATATAGTTTAATAATTTCACGTATTCTCAAAATTTTGATACATTATACTTTTTAATATTCATATAATTTTAACTGATTTAGTATATTAGTGACTCACATACATAATTTAATTCTAGAGAGATATGAAAAATAAGTGTGCGAAAGGTGTAATCGAGAAATATAAATGCACGGTTTTGTTCATTACTGTGCTATTAATAATAATATCTTTCCTTCTGTCTCTCTTTCAACTATACATATTTCCTATATTTAATTTTCTTTTTGTAAAAAAATTCACACAATTTTTCGGATGCAGAAAATCACAATATTTTTGATTGTTATTTATGATATAGTGCTATTTCAAATATATGAAAAGTTACTTTCAGAGAAATCACATAAAATTATACACGTACTATTGTACAAACTATAAAGCCCCATAAAGAGTTATCAGATCATACGCTTAATAAGCATGTACTTAACATTCCAGCGCTTCGTAATTCAACAAATAAAAATGTATTGAAATACAGCGGATCATTCTAAATACATAGTGATAAATACATAGTATTTCAACGTACATATATACCATTAGACACAGCTTATATAATGAAAAAATACTCACGCACAGCGTGAATGCCCGAACTTTGTCGATGGCTGCGCATCACAACACAGGTATAAAGCTTACTGAGAAATAATCTGTCATACCTGAAACAAAATTAACGCATATAAGTATGGCTTGTCCGATCAATTATTTGGGTAGTTAATTGGAAACAAATAACGTTAATCCGAAATCCGTCAAATGTATTTTAATAACGCGCTTTGCTTAACTTAGAATCCCGTATATTTACTTAATAACACTTATCACAGTCATCGTGCTTTACGTTCTATTACGGACGCGCTCGCTTTTGATCTTGATTTATTAGCATTTCCGGTGCCACCATGTTCGTAGACGGGCAGAATGTTTGTTTTTGGATCTATGCTTTACGAGTGTTTTCAAAAAGTTAGTGTTTTCAAAAAAATGTCTATTAAGATTTTACGAAAGATAGAAGAAGATGAAACTTACTTGAAAAAAAGCCAACAAGCGATAATTAAATCTGGATATAAAAATATATACGCACTATGTGTGTATGTAACGTTTGTTACATTATTATGCATGGAAACTTACTATTATTTCGTGTGTAAGATATATTGTCCTGTATTAAATCTCTTAAAAATATGAAACATACAATGTGACAAGTCTATTCTTTTTCAAGGATGTTAAAAGCATCTACTCTTTCTAAGGAAGATAAATTCATAATGTGTGTGTGTGTGTGTGTGTGTATTTGACAGTAATACCAAATTACACTCATTTATTTTGAGTTATGTTCAAATATATTCTGCCTGGTAACATCTGTATTTGCATGTTACGACTGTTTAATATTAAACGAGTCTAAAATTAATGAGATATCATGCTGTTTTCATTCGATATTAACTAGCGCTAAATATGCAACAAGAAAAATGTTTGGTCGACGTAGAAGGGACAAGCGGACGGCGAAATAGAGAGGCAGAATAATAACAATAAAGTTCGCATTTCGTACGCATCATCAACCATATCAGAATAACAAATTTGCAGAATGATACAGATATGTATAAGGGATAATATATATAAGTTTACGTATATACATATATGTATAAAGTTCTACTAGGTACGCGTTATACGGCTTGATAGCAAGGGATAATACGTTGACAGGGGGATAATATAAACACGGATTTAAAGGAGTTGTATGTTCTCGGAGAGCATATGGATTACTTCGATATATAGAAGTCAGCGGTGCTGACTTTATCTTAATGCGCCAATACCAAAAGACTTAGTTCAATATGTGCAGTAACATTTAGTGGAATTATAGAGTTTCGTGAAACTAAAGTGTGTATTAAAATGGAATATTTTATCGAACTGGATGCGTTAAAAATGCAAATTATTATGCGAATCATTACGCTGAAACTGCAGTCTCAGATTTCAAAAAAGTCGACAAAAATTCCTGATATCCAGAACTTGCCTTTTCTTCCCCTAGTTAGTTCAAACGCGCGCGACGCGTGATATTTGAAGAAAACGGGCGTAAATCCGATGTAAAGTCGCTTTCTGGCGGAAGAAGCGCATCCTTTCTCTCAAAGAATCCTTTCCATGCGCGCTCAAGTCCCCGAACGGATTCCCGGTCTTCTCGAGAGATCAAGAGGTGTCGTCTATCGAGTGTGCAAACACCATCGGAGGTGCTTCGACGCGTATTATTACGCGCGCGATGCGTCGCGATGCGACGCAGAGCGTTTGCAGCGCCAAGAGCGCCGTGAACGAAACACAAATCGAGCTCCTTTAAGTCCCCCTTTAAAAGGTCCCGACGGGATATACGCGAATTAGCACGTCGTTAACGGTGTCGCGATTAACGCCAGATATATGCGGCCCGCGAGTATAACCAGTGATCGAATATTAATGAGCTCTATTACCGCTCGAAACTCGACCGCGAGAGTCGACGTTAAACCGTGTCGGTCACGCAGAAGGCTATTAACTGAACTGAAGACTATTAACAAGGGACAGCCCATCTCTCTGGCCTCCCTTCGATTTCTTGGGTACAGGTTTCTCAAACGTGGATTGAAAACAATACAATTTTGGTCAGTTTAGATTTCGATGCTGCTTCAACCGCGGATTCAACACTAAAATGATCTCAGTGTTCTCATTCGTGATAGTGTAAGCGTGATAACGTGAAGTACCACGCACATAATCGAAAATTTAATTTAATTTAAATTAAACGAAACTTCAAAATCCCCAGATATTTAAATATAATCTGACCTCATTCATTTTATAAAACATTTTTGAAAATCTTATGTGATTAATATATATATATTTAATAAAAATTATATATATGGTGAAATTAAAAATTTTCTATTAATTATTAATATTTATAGTATAAATATATTTTATATTTTATGGTAGTTTATTTTTTTTTATATCTAAAGATATTTTATATTTTACTCGTTTTATTATATGGCATATATTTTATTATTGTATTATTATTATTATTATATTCATAATATATTACATTTATACATGTTACATTTAGATATTAATAAGAAATTGCATAAAGTCTTTATCAAAATAAATATAAATATATCTTATTCATGCAAATAAATAATGCAAACCGCATTATTATGCGATTGCACAAAATTCATTAAAATCTCGACCTATTTGCTTCTCCGCAAATAATACACAACTTTATAAGCGGTGCAAATGTCTCATTAAAACTTCATTCACCGCTGTAAATGTATTTATATTACATGCATGTTTTTCGATTATTGATTCTTAGATAAATTGCACCGGAGCCTAAATAAATCCATCGTCATCGTTGCATTATAAACTCGTTGATAAAAATCGCAACACGACGACGCGAGGTGGACAAAAAACGGACAAGTCCGTCAACATGAAACGGATAAAAAACGTGAGATTAATACAAGATTACGCAAATAATAGCGACACGATTCCTCCATAAAATTTACAGCTTGTAGTTTAGAATCGTTCGCTATTTCCAAAGAATGACAGCCCACGAGAACTACGGGAGAGTAAGTCAAACTTCATAATTTACCAAGATTTATCGTCGTATATATTTATAGTTTCCTAGATTCTTTTATAAGATCACACACACAACGCTTCTATACTTATCTGTATAAATATATATAAACAATATTTTTCCAAAGACGTATCAAGATCTGGTATCAACGAGCGTTTAGCTATCTATTTGTTTATTTCTAAATTCGGATGTAGTGATATTATACTCTTTATTACAATATCGCATTATATTTTATTATTATCGTGTAAATAATGTTATATTATTTTATTTTCATGTTATGTATGTAGCTTTTTGAAATTGAGAGATGATATTATATACGGTGGATTTTAAATTATCATATAGCTATATGACACGCACATTAAAAGCGACATGCGCTGAAATAATTTGATACTAATTTTCCTAATTTAAATAAAGCTAATAGTTCTCGAAAATAAAAACCTTACATATAAAAGATATTTGTGAGATTATAGAAAGCGATGAGAAAAGAGAAATTAATAAAATTGCACTTCTAAAAATCGATTTGCAAAATGCCGTTTATTTGCAATAATTTGCATCTCGAAAACTATTAATTATCTCGATAATTGACGATAATTAACTCGAATTTTAAGGGGTAATACTATACGCTCTCTATATGTTTCGCTCAATTATCAAATGCTGCTGTATAACTGTAACTCAATTTAACAGAACGTCAAATCTTTGCTAAAATAAATTTAAATTGAATTGCCAAGAATTTTGTAATCAAGAGACTTCCTAAGATAGCATGTACTTTAAGAGATTGGAAACGCTGTAAGCTGTAGGGAGTTGAATCGACAGATAAAAATCGGATATATATATATATATATATATATATATATATATATATTAAGAAGACACATATGTTATACACATACATTCATACATATATACATATACATATGCATATACATGTATAAAATATATGAGCGGATATCGGATAATTCCAGCTATCTGTTAAATGAAAATATCATTCTCATCGTATACTCAACTGTCAGATATAAATAAAATTAAGGTGTTTATTTCCGAGAGCCGTTAATTTCATTTAAATTAGTATCAAATTATATATCTCAGCGCATGTCGCTTTTAATGTGTGATAGCTATATGATAATTTAAAATCCACCGTATATAATATCATCTCTCAATTTCAAAAAGCTACATACATAACATAAAAATAAAATAATGCAATTGTTACATTATTCACACGATAATAATAAAATCTAATGCGATATTGTGAAGAGTATAATATCGCTATATCCGATTCTAGAAATAAAACAAACGGATAAATATAGCTAAACGCTCATTGATGCCAGATCTTGACACGACTCATTTCCATGGCAAGAAAGAGGTTAAATGAGGGATTCGTGATAACAGACGCGCGCTCGTATTTTGACAACGCTCGCGCCGCATGCAGCCGCGCGCAGTTTAACGCGGACAGGTCCGGTCGTCGTTTCTACGGTCGAGATACGGTTCGCCGAGCCGCGACTTGACACAAGGGGGTGGTCCGGCGCCCGATGGCTGTGATATCACGCACATTAATATCGGCCGTGCGACCAGCCGTGTAACGGCATTTCCCGATCAACGATCCGGAAGAGTCTTACCGCCCCATTCGTCCGTCCGCTTTTGTCATTCCGCCCCGCCGTTTCGGAATTCCGACAGCGGTTTCGCCGCTAGATAGACAGACAGATAGATTCCCGCGGTCGGACAACGCGTACGGAGGAGGGAGAGAAGGAAGACGACTCGATCGGGTGCTGAAAATAGTGCCCGCCGTTGTCCAGTATCTCGGAATCGATATACGGGACATGGAAGTTCTCTTCGAGCGCAAAGAAAGAGAAGGAGAAGCAAACTTTTGTAATAGTTTCACTAATGTATCGTCCGATCTCGTTTTCGCGGAAGTATTTCGATTATCTCTCCATCGGCTCGCGATGTGGACCGCCGCACCGAGAGTGTGTCCTTATTCCGATCCAACGACTTCATTCGAGGATTTGTCGCAGCTGACGAGTCGCTGGCGCTCGTTCTCAAATCGTCAACGAGAGACAACGATGCAGAGAGATCGAAACTCTCGCGGATAATCTCATAAAGTTTCAATTTCCAGTATTAGGGATGTGGGAAAATGTATCTCATGCCAGTGTTTACGTTAAAACGTTTCAAATATTAATATTACCAATAAAAGTGATTACCAAATATAATAATATTTGCCGGCTCTCTCTATCATCATTATGCTAACGTGATTCATCGACAATATGCAATTAATTATATAAATATAAAGAATTATAATCGCTAATAAAGAGACAATTAAAGGAAGTGATGAATATATCTGTCAAAAATTGCATTTTAGCGCGATAATTTTATATATTATATATTGAATAAAATTTAATTTAGACTTTTGCAAACTTAAACTTAAAATTTGCGCAATCCACAATATTTAATATATTAAATTCAATTTATTCTTACGTCATTTTTGTAAGACGTAAATGTTTTATAGCTATTGTCATAATCAATAAATCCGTTGCATTTATAAGGTGAACTTTAGAAGCAACTATTTAGAGCGGTACACTTTAGAGCCAAGCTTAAATTTATTACTCTATTCACAAACTTAAATTTATTATTCAATTCACAGGCTCGTTTCAAACCCCATTAACTCTCTATTAATAATTTATTGCAAAATTAGAAGTTGTTTGCTAATGATAGCGGGTTAACTTAAAATGGGCATTTTAAGCGATTCTTATGAAATATCCAGATCTATTTTAAATTCTAATTACAAAACACAATTTTTATTTTGTCGAAAAATAGAAATCATTTTTGCGTATCTCCACACACAGTGCCGAAATTTGGACTCTGCGAAATTATCAATTGTAATTCCGCAAAAATGCGCCGCTTCGTAAATTATCGCAGTCAATTCCCGCGTATCGTTGCTGTATAAACATTCAATTCACGTTCCATCGAGGCTCGTCCCCGTTGCTCATCGGCCTTGCGTTATTGTTTCCGATATCCAATCGGCACGGCTGGCGAATGTATTAACGTTGCAACAAATCAGATTTCGCGCAGGCGACGACTCGTTATCCAATCCAAATGAATTGCCACAAAAAGGATATCACATTTCGCGTATTTCGAGGTAACCGATAAAAAGAATTACGCCGGTCGATCCCGTCAGAGAACAGTGCAAATTCAGCTTTATTGAATATTTATTGCCGGAACGTATCTTGCACTTCCTCGCGACGCGTTCGCAATTATTACTTCAATTTCTGAAAAAGATCGTGTGTGGTTCTTTTCCTATGGCACCGATTTATTTCGAACTTATTTCCGAAATACATTTCTCGAGAAGTCTTTGAACACGACACGCATGAATAATTACATTTATAATTAACGCACAATTAATTTGAACACGTATAATTAATTTGCATATTACAGCTTGCACCGTGCTGACGATGAAAATCCCTGCTTTCGCACGAAAATATGAGCGTCGAAGGTGCTTCTCGTAATTTAATATTTACATTGTCGCAAAGTTCACCCAAGACCGATGATGCGTTCAATGTGAAATACCGGAAATTGCTTTGCATTTTCAGAAGTGTGTTTTCTCGTGCGAAATAATTCGGCTCGATTCTGTCGAACGAGCAATAAGTAGTGTTGTTGCGGTAAAAAAAAAAGAAAGAAAGAAAGAAAGAAAGAAACGTAACCGATATTGGGAGTTTGCCTCGCAATTTCACCAAACCGGCGTGAAGGGATAAATCGGAGATCTCGGCGTTCCGGATTACGACGGATTCCGGATAAAAGCGGAAAGGCGGAAAGGGAGCCTGGATATCGCTAAAAAGGCTCGGGGTGGTGGCTTTAACCCCGCGACTCCGTAATGAATAACCCGGAAGGGCCATCGGGGATCGTCGACCGAGATCGGCCGGATGTTGGACTGTGATCGCGCTTTCGACGAAGGGACAGAGACGAAAAGAGCCGTAATGGTCCACAAATCACGCGACGCGAAAGGATAAAAAAGCTGTCCTCCATCCACCGAGGACGGAGAATATAATAGATCTCGGAATATTTTTAAATAGAGTCGCGCCGAAATATTATACATATCTCCATCTCCCCATCGCATCGCCGCCGTCGTCGCTGTCGTGCGTTTTGGCGAGAATACATTCAAACGCTTTTACGCGACCGCGACGTTAACGAGCGTATTCGTTCTAATCACCAACTGCCGGCGTCTATTTGTAATATTGATCGATGAAATATTGCAGCTATAATAATCGATAGACATTGGGTGTTATTGAAGGAGATTAATCTGCTGAAATTTGCAGACATGAGAAGTAATTTTGTCTTAACGAAAATTTGGTACCAATACTTTATGGATAGACGTATCAATACATATACACACAGTTTAATACTTTGAATATTAAATATTTTAACTATATATAATATATATACATATATATACACACCTTATACATATCTTTAAGCTTCTCGAAATGATATTCCACGAAAATGTTTTTATTAAAATTTCTCGACCATTTAAATTAAATTTAATAAAATTTAAATTAATTTAAATTAAATAAATTCTTGTTAAAACATTTGGTTTTAGTCAATAAAGCTCTTTTTCGATAGAAACGTCATTAAAAATTAAATTATACTCCCTGTAAAAATTAGATATAAATAAAATTTATTTATTAGATATAAGTAAAATTTCATGCACACATTGCTACCATCATTAATATTTTTCTCTATATTAATCCAATAATTCTGGAACACAAAATTGATCTTTTATATTATCCTTTACAAATTTTAGCCTCTCAGATTTTCAAGAAAAATATATGAGTAATTATATTACATTTACTATAAAATAGACAAAAACAAGTATACAATTTGTGTGTGATTGCGTTTATATTAATAACATATCTCTTATCTAAAAATAATATAATAATTGATTTAATTGATTTATGTAGAGGGCTAACTCTGATAGCATAGATTTTCTATATCGGGCTTAAAGGAGCAACATCTGAAATAACGCGCGAAGAGTTTTGCTCATAAAATCATAATAGGTAGACGATTGATGTTAGCGGTCGGCAGACTGCGACAGCGAAAGGAATACCATTCGACAATCTTTCGTAGAACTACAGTAGATATCGACTACGTTAATCGTTCTTGCCTGTTGCCCGAGTAATTTCCGATCGAGGAAACTGTTTACCGTGTTCTATTAACTCCGGCAGTCTGCTTCATCGCGCTTTTCCTCGTCGTCACCGTAATGCTACAAGACACCGCAAATAAACGTCGTCGAATCAATCGAAACGATGTAATGAAGAAAGGTCACTTAAAACCATTAATTCTGATTTCTAGAAAACTGTGGAAAGATTTGCGTTTCTTGAAATTTTATATCACATCAATTATATCTGTTTCAGTCTAAAATAGAATTTTTTATTCGAAAATTATTGGACAAATCTCCAATAACCATAATTATAAAAACATTTGAGGATTAATGAGGTATAAATTCGACGGTAGTTTTACGGCAAAGTTTTTCCGATAGAAGTTATCAATTTCGTCTATGAAAGCGATCAGCCGAGATCGAAAATTCGACCAAAACTGTCGATGTTTCGCATTCACAGACTTGATCTCCAGAGCGGAACACATCAAAGGACACGGGACGATGGTTTCCCGGGTAACGACGAGAGCACCGTAACGAGGCCAATTTCTATGTCGAGTAGTATATATGCCAATTTGGGAAAAGCAATCGAATCCGCCACGTCAGACAACTCGGTTTACCCATAAGTTCCTCCAAATCCACAAATATTATCCGAGAGAACGACTATTAATTATATAAAAACTGAATTTTCTACTTGTCCATAAATTCCTACACAATCCTATTCGAGAAGTAGAAATCTTGGTTAAAGTAACATCAATGTCAATATCAACCTGAAACTTTCCACGTTATAAATTTTTAATGATTTATCAGCAGAATAACATTGTAACTTTTGTATAATTTGCGCGATCGCAAAGTGAATTTATTTATTTTGAAAAGTTATAAAATTTGAAACAGAAAGAGATTTAATTTTTTAAAAATTATATTAAATTTTTCACGCGTTCCCCAATCGCTAAATCCCGTTCAATGCAGACACATTGCCCAGAAGTTGCAGGAAAAAACATATTACCTTCAATACTTTCATTTGGTTATGGTACTGCTGATGGTTTTCTAAAATTAATTAATTTCGTAATTAGTTTCGCATGAGTAATTAATTCCAAAAAGTTCATCGTCGGTTCTTGAAAATGTGAATCGACCTCGAACCGCTGCGAATCTCATAAAATCGACGACACAGAACAGTAAACGAACTCACGGGGGGAGAGAAGCGGAAACGGTAAACGCAAATTAAAATCCGCCGCGATTAACGTCAATGATTGTGGCGGACGATAAAGCCATCGGGACGCAACGCGCAATGGCCTGTTCTCGTTTCACGCGCGATGGGAATCTACTTCAGAGCCACGCGTAAATGGACATGGATTAAAAGGGTAGATTACATGGCGGATGTGCCTGTCAAAGGGATGAACTCAATTATCCAGGCGCGACCGTTCCTGACCAGCCTCGGAATTGTATCTATCCGGCAGACGGCCGGCTCCGTTGCAAAGAGGCGAACCGATAGAACAAATAGAAAGTCACGGGAGAGGAAGGGAAAGGGGCGCGAGGGGCGATACGTTCGCGCACTTTGTTAGGGATATTCCGTCGATAAAAAGGCCGGTGGGGCTGATTAAGAAACGGCCGCCGCTGCTGTTCCGCGGTGACGCGATGGCAGAAGCACAGGCTCCATAGCGAGAAAGAAAGGGAGGACGAAGGCGCGTAGTTGCTCGCGGTACGTGAGCAAATTACCGTCCGCCAGATTTAAATTAATTTCTGTGCGCTCGCGTCCCGCGCTGTGAAAAGAATTCATTATCCTGGAGCCGCGCCCCGGCCATTGAGACGAAAAAAGCCAATAATTCTCGCCGGCGAAAAAATGCATTCATCGTAGCGCGTTTGCGAGGCTTGTAGCGCGTTTGCGAGGCTCGTCGCGAAATTCGCGGTCGACGTGCAAAGCGAATAAATTTCTCGGTTTTTGGGAAAAGAATATTTTGAGAGGAGAAAAACGCGCGCGGTAATCACGGGGGAGGGGAGAATCTTTCGGAAATAAAAAGCGATTCTGCAATTGGTGAGTTATAAAAGCCAAAAATAACGTTGGATATCTATGAATCGGATTTTCTTTATATGTATGTGTAACTTTTTTTTTATAAATTAGCATATCACGCGTGATTTACTTTAATATGAATGTATTTATAAAGCTTTTTTATATATGTATTTTTTTACACCGTGGCATATTCTGTCTCTTTAAAGAAAAACATAATTTTTCAAAGAGTATGCAAAACTCTCTTGTTCTCCACAAGTTTTCATTATGGCTCTTCTCCTTAAATTCTAATTTTATATAAAAAAATCTTATTTTATTCACTCTGTTTATTCTATGTATCTATATACATATCCAATAAGAATATAAGTTACCTATTTAACGAGAGGTTCCAATATCTAGCAATCTCTATATATATTTTCCATTTTCCATGCAACAATAAAAGTGATTCACAATAATGCATATCATTGTGTGCATACTATTGCATAAAATATTCGACAGTAATAGTGTAACGGAATTCAAATATCTTTTACATGGTCAATACTCGTATGATTTACTCTATATTGTTACGTTTATGCGTTTCTGACCTTTCACCTACTAGCTTCCTGCTATCTTCCGTACAATTTTCCCCAACAGTTTTCTAAAGCGGAACGCCAAGATGAATCTTACGACGGTATTACTGCGAGGAATCGACCTTCGAATTTTGCAAGGTACGCTAATGCTACCGAAATATGCAATAATCCGCTGACACATGTTTGAATTCCCGCGAGCGCTACAATGACGTCATTGCGCCAGCTGTTTGCAGGCATCTCGTCTCTGACATGACTGCGAGAAGTAGCAGCAGAAAGAGAGAGACGAGAGAACTTCCGGCTCCGGTAATCGTCTCAGTATTTTTCTCATATCGCCGGATTATAGTGCAACTGTCACACCGACGTATATGTCACGATTTACATGAGCGACGACGGCGTCACACCTCTATAACGCATTCGAATAGACTTCACTAAATTTGAAATAGTCGCAAGTTTATTTCCTAATACTCGCACGTCAATTTTTCAAATTGAAAAAACGGACTGAAGAAACAACACATTTCGATTTATATCGCGAGAGAAAATCTGAAAGTTCAGAAATCTCAACAAATTCCGTCGCGTTTTACGTGAATGGCAACGCGATAACTTTGTCCACTTTCTCTATAAATAATTCTCTGATATTCAATCAAAGAATTATTTGTAATTTCAAAAAGACTCACTTTAACTGTATAAATATCTCTTATTGACTTTGAATTCGTCTCCTACTAAAAAAAAATTCGCTAAACTTGGAATATCTGATTACATGAATACGATACTGCTGAAATCCGCAAGAATTAAACAAAATTCATACGTCGGAACATTACGAGTGTACTTAGCGAGGATAAAAAAATGGACTGAGATATAAATGTAGAAAATGGCATTATGCATTGCGTGTTACGCATTATAAATACAGTTCCACCGTTGCAGTACTATTTATGTTTATGCATTCGCAATATGCATGTTGTGCGCGTCTGCCTTCTTAGTAATAAAAGGATTAAGCATCTGTATTTGTCTGTGTAAATTAAGGCGCGCGTTCCTGTCGCGATTTGCATAAGCGATGATCCCGTAGTTCTCGCGTGCCAGCAGGATCCTAGCATGGCGAAGATTTATTATTTCGCAAATTTGTAAAATGTCATCACAAAAGAATACTGCGAAAAACAGGAGTTGTTATAAAAATCATACTACCAAGTATGAATTCCGGAGAAGTAAAGCTTTATATTTATCTACGAATTAGAAGGCATTGTTTCAATGCACGTTGCACGCTCTTGTGCGACAACGGATTCAGCTAGAAATTTATGATTCCGTAAGTTTGTAAAGTGACGGGAAAATATTGCGTGTGCAGTATTGTCCGGAGGAAAGTGCAGCTCAATATTAAATATCACATTTGCGATCCTTTAAAAATCTCGTTTAAAAGTACTTCTGTTTATAAAATTCTATTCTAATCCAAATCGTAACAATTACATTAAAATAGCAATTATAATAAGTTTTAATAGAAAAAATCGTGAGTTTAATATATATTATATTACATTATAAAAGCACAAATTACGTAGATTAGACAATTAATCTAAGTTTCCAAAAATAGTCAAAGTATATCACAATTTCTATTCCATTTTATATATTCCCTCTCTCTTTCCATTTACCCCAATGAGCGGAATATCCTCAGGTTTGGAAATATCAGCCGCGATGTTTCTATTCAGAATCATTTTAAGCAGAGGAGACAACGAGTATTTTGCATTCCACGAATCGTCGCGAAGAAGGCGTCTACCAGCGTCTACCCCGGATGTAAGCCAACGAAATCAGGGCGATCCGTGTCGTTACCGATAAACAGACTGCCGCTTTCTCCGCGGGTGGTACTCACTTCGTGGTACAAGGTGGGTTTTGCCGTCGCCGGTCGAGGAAATAAATTGGGGGCAATTCCGTATCGCCAACACTGGAATAGACTCGGGCACGAGAGAACTCGGAGAGAGGTAAGAAGGTGGAAAAGTGGTATGGCGTATATATATACCGGGGCGCGCGGAATCGCGGCGAGATTTCCATTTTCATTTGGTACGCGCGCGCGATCCACGACGATTGTCGCGCTGAATGCAACAGGAGAATCGAACGGAAACGAGTCGGTAATTCGCCAAGAGAAAGGACTTAATCGAAGCCATTAAACATCGGTCGGCGGTAATTCGTGCGCCGGTCACCCCAATCTGGCTGCCACGCAAATTCCAGGACAAAGGATTAAGAGCAGTTCTCGTTAACATCGTAATATCGCGACGTTAAAAATCGTTATGGTAATCAAACGATGTTATTCTTTTACATTCTGTATTTAACTAGCAATTATCTCATCGATAATACACGGTAATACCGTATTAAATTATTATTAATATCTGTAGTAATTCTAAATTTAAATTTCTATTTATTTCAATTGCGTATTTAAATCTATTTATTCTTCACGATCAAAAAATTTTAAGAAATTAAAAAGACAGAAAAATTGAAAAAGAAGGAAATATTAATAAGAGAAGTATCAAACAAAAATGTATCAATGTTAGATTTAAAATCAGTATTAAGCTAAATTTATCGCCATTTATATTTGACGCTTTTTCTCATCAATATTTTCTCATCGTAACATCTCTTTAAAAGAAATTTTTTAGCATCTGCATTATGTCCATCGGACTCAGGTGTTACGCAATAAATGTCAGATGTTAACCCAGCATTAGGATCGGGCTGTTAATCAGATTCCGCCTTAATTAGTGTCGTCTAAAGCCGAACGGATTGCGCTCGCATTGTTGGGACACGTTCATAATTCACGCGGCACGACGATTCTCTCTCCCCCTCGCTATTCGAATGATAAAAACACGTGGCGCGAACGTTCTCGCCGGTGGACATTCGTGTCATAATCGCGCTCGAGGACAACATGTGAAAAATCAATTCGTAATTCAGTCAAGCGCGACTCGCTCCCTCCATCTGCTCTGCGGCTCTCTGATGGACGTCGTCGGCGTTCGCTCAATTTATGTACCACTCTGTCACGTCGATAGACGCGCACGCGCCCGTACATCCGCGCCGATAGCGCGACGTAATCCTCGAGAGACGTCTGTCTAATATATCTGTCAAGAATAATCGATCGTCGCGGCTGCCGCGCGCGCAAGATGCACCGTCGACGTATTTTATTTTCCGCCCGACACATATACATATAGAAATGTTTATCGTCGTTTTGAATAAATAATCATTTCAGTTGCATAAAGATCTTTCTAGCCCGATTGCCGCCGAAATCGACAAGAATCCGAATCAACAAAACGATATATGTATATCTTACTATATTCTAAAATTATTCTAAAACAATGAAAATCTCTTAAAAGACTTCGCATTAATAATTATGGTACTTTTATAAACGTTTTGACCTGACTACTAGATATAAATCGCAATCACATAACATAAATTGAATAACTATATAATACACAACTATTATAACTCTCTCTCTAACTTATGTATGAATAAAACACATCTTTAAAATAGATATATTATTTATATCAGACTGTTGTACAAAAAGTTACAATAAATCTTGGTACCACAAGAGCTGTCAGTGAAAGCTGGCTGCACGTGAATAGAACGTAAATTCAACCTGTAATACGAACGTTGGAGTTTTGCAGTTTTATAAACGCGTGCGAGCGAAAACCGCAAACTGCGCTGTCGCGACTCCGCTTGACTTTCCTCGGTGTCAAACGTCCGCAAAGCGTGTTATCGATGACCTCTCGCGACTGAAATACCGCCTAAAGTTGAGGACTCTCTTTCTCTCTCTCTCTCTCTCTCTCTCTCTCTCTCTCTCTCTCTCTCTCTCTCTCTCTCTCTCTCTCTCTCTCTCTCTCTCAATCAGATCGATAGATTGATCCGCGATCGCACGACTATGGAAAATAGTGCGTTTCGCTGGCAGCAATAGCCGAAATGGATTTAACGGATTGAGCATTGGGTATTATTGTCGCGGGGCAAACCCGATGGATTACGGATTGCGTTGCGAGAGTACGGTATAACCATCTGCCGTCGACCGAGAGAAAATTCCATGCGGTGGCTGTTTTGTTCGCCATCGGTGATGCGAGCAGCCAGCGCGATGCGAAGAGTGATTGCGCGCTTTCTACCGCGAAACGTTCCGCTCTGCGTTATCGCGGTACAAAGATAGATATCCGCGCGTCATTTGCTTCAGCATCAACGTAAGATAATATGAAAAATTGACCCGCGTATTTAGATTGTCGAGTGATTAAGTTTCGATATCACACGGCAAATCGACACGAGTTTGCGACATCTTATCCGCGGGATGAGAGGTGAGAACTTCTCTCGTCCGAGTCTCATTGCGCGACAAATCTAGAGAGGATCGTGTAGTCCGTTTCCGGCGAGGTTTCACCTCGACAAGTTCTCGGCGGAATAAGAGCGAACTTCTGGTCGGCCGTCGTTTCGTGCCCTCGTTATAGCGCGGGTCGACCAAGAGTATCGTAATCCCCAAGCCGAATTGGATCCGGACACCGGAGTGGTACTCGGAGACAGTCGAATTAATGCGCATGGTAAAAGTGCATGTGAGCGAGCTCGACACTCACGAGGAGAATGGCACGACTCGTCCGGTGCATTTCAAGTTAGCCGAGTTAATGCAGTCCGTATCTACTGCAGCGGCTCGACACTCTCGCTTCTGGCGCGGAAACTAATTTCTTTTCGCGGTTTCCCGGCAGACGAATGTATCCCGTTTGCAGGGCTTAAATTACCGAATCGGCGCGACGGGGATGAAATCGTTTCGAAGAGGAAGAATAAGAAAAACAGCGGCCATTTAAGAAGATACGGAGAAATTGGGAAACTTGTATAGAGACACCATTTCCATTAAATGCTTGTACTCAATCGCGAACGTATATTTATTGACTATAGATACCTGCCAATCACAACAATCCCTATAATTATCATAGCAATCCCTATAATTATTGAGGATATACCTAGTGATTATCGATTGTTGCGATGTTAGTCCTTTGGTTAATCTGATATGTTATCAGTGAAGGATACGTGGATATCCGATGACAATGCGAATGTACAGTTATCATGATCAGCAGTAATCGTGATCAACAAGGATCGTGCAATTTTAGACATTCTCCGCTATTTTTAGACTTATCTGTGCACTTGTTTGCACTTCCGAGTATTCATTAACAGTTTGTGTGATATTTTTAAGTATTTTTTAAACCGATCAAGCACTTTTTTTTTTTTGGAGTAAAAACTTTTCTAAAACTCAACGAGAGACCATAATCCTGATCCTTCCATTAATACAAGTTTGATAACCGAAGCATCGTTGAGGTAAATTCGGGAGAGCGACACGACGAAAAGAAACGAGGGAGATACGGATTGAAAGGAATAAATCCATTCGTTCGGTCTGACAACTGCTGAATTCGTGGAGATAAAAATTTCTCTCGGTACGCGGACGTGGAGACCATAAACTCAAATAAACGAGAAGAGTCCGCCGTCGTCGTCGTCGTCGTCATCGCCACGGATTATTTGCCCTTAATTCCTCGCACTGGAAGTATTCCCGGGATCTCCCGCGTGCAAAACGCTGTCCCAAATAAAAACCGGGGGAGAATTTATTTATCGCTACGTGGCCGTTGCTCTCTAAAAAACCGCGCGGCATCTTCTTCGAGAATCGAAGAAACCAGCCGCGGGATTTTCCTCCGAGAGTAAGGAAGCTCCCTTGACAGCTCCAAGGATAGACACGTAAATCCCATTCCATTAGAGGCGCGTCTCGCGCGCGAAAGAAGGGTCGTATAATAAAATGCACGCTCTGAGAATCTTCTCAGCCACTTTTCTCGCGCGTAGCCCTCGGAAAATCGATTAGGTAATAATTAGAGCGCGGCGAGAACATTATCGCGGCGCGTTCGTTAATTCGGACCGGCGCGAATTAAGAAACAGACACTTAGCAGCTTCTCACACGGCCCCTAATGAAAATTCATAATTTACCACGCGCGTAGAAAGAAGGGATTCGTTTCATAAATATTTATATCATGCGCGGCTTTAAGTATGCCGTTGTGCGCGCGCGCTTCCCCCGTAAACTGCGTCTTCCATCCTCGCTCTTCTCCGCTTTTCTTCGAGATAATATAAATTCGTAACATTTAAGATCGTTCGTGTTTAAGGTACGCAGAATGTGTTGCGAAACTAAGCTGCTTTCTCTCTCGCCTCCCGCCGCGGTTATTGCGCTCCGAATTAAGAAGAATAGCGCGATTGCCTCGACGTCTGGAGCGTTAATCCAGGTTTTCCGAGTTATAAGCGGCTAGGAAGTAAATTTCACGAATGCAAATGCGCAATAAAAATTAAAATCCCAATTTTCCTCATTAGACATTTCAGATTTTTAATAAACGAAATATTTTATTATGAATTGAGAATTCGATTAATTATATATTCAAGCTTTACCAAGAACATACTCCAATGAATTTTTAGTCAAAATGCGAGGTTTCTGCTATATTCTACACGATTATTCCGCAGCTGGCTTCCGTTCAATTTAAATGAATACCGTCATCGATTCGAAAATCTATTGTCCATGAAAAAACTCGATATCCTTGCAATAGCTTGATATCGCTTTAAAGAATTGGGCCAATGTACTGTTATTATTATAAAATAATGAAATATTTAACTACTTTCCGCAAATTAATTTTCAACGACTAACAAAGAATCTTAAAAAAATTTTTGTAACACATTCTTCTGCACATATATATATCATAATTATGTGTAATAAGTATAATTTCTACAATTATTGTAATAAAATGAATAAAAAATATCTTTAATATGCATGTGACAGTGTGTCTCGTTAAATAAAATTTTTAATTTCTGCAAAAGGAAATCATCAAGCATATTTGCATTTTACGGTCACCTTGCTATGGTAAACGACCACATGCCCGGTACGCCAAGGGTTAATTTGTGTTCCTGTTGTCGGGTGCTCGGGAAGAGCCGAGAGACCCGAATCTATAATTTATCGAGCTTCGATAGAGAGACTCTAGCCGGGTTCCCTCTCTTCTTTGCGATCGATTGCTGTCTCCTGCATCGCTTGGAAATTTCTCGCGAGCCATCGGCAAATCGGGGACCCGCTGCACGGGCATTTAAAGCATTTGCGGTAGCACTGCTGCGCTATCATCCTAACCCTCCTACCTCTCCCTTTCCTCTTCCCGAATACGATTACCTAACCGATTTATGGCGTGAGCCGAATAAACTCGATGCCGAACATTTTCAGAAGGATTAACGACCCAACGCGACAGGTTCTCCTAGCAAGTCTACGCTGTCATGGCTCGGTATAATTCACAATAATTCACAATAACCGGATAGAAGGGTAGCAATTTCTGCGCCGCGATGGCCATTCGAATCTAGAATGTCAATCACAGTTATCGGTCATTGATAAATTTTACTTAGATTAGTTATAAAAAAATTACGCCATAAACATATATCATTTATGATAGAAAAATAGATACACCGACAGATGAACAAAAAGCACGCATTTTGCATTGTCTTTTTTTCGATGAGAGATAACGCACGAATTAATCGCACTTTATTATTTGTGCTTATGTGTATTATTTAATATTTATTATTTATATTTGTATATTATATATTATATGTTTCTATAATAAACAAGTTTAATGTTCTATAGTTAATTAATTGATGTCATTGCACATATACATATATGTATATATATTTAGATAGTTTTATATATATTTATTTTCATAATTGTAATATAATTATTTTTTGCACCTTTTACACGTGTAACATTATTTTAACATTAGCTAATTATTTCATTTAGCGTTTTAAATCCAACACACAATATTTTAGCACTTTCTTTCTCTGCAAAAATACAGATATCAAAAATGACTAAAAAAGGGAATCACATCTTCTAATATAAATTTTTTTTAATTAGACAAATGTAAAAGAATATATTGCTATGTCACAATGGATTATTGAATTTCTTTCTTTTATTTTTCCAACGAAAATTATTTTCTAATATTAAATTTCCTTTTAATAATGTCTGAGAATACATATTATATATGATTATTATATATAATATATATCGTAATAGCTTACTGAACGTAGTTATACTACATGTTTTTATATTTACTTAAGACAATAAAATTCCTTGAAATTTTCTCTATATTTTGTCGACAAAGCGTTGCCTCGAATAACGTTTCCGGTCCAAAATTGACAAAACTGTTTCCAGTCAACGAAACGCAAAGCTTCATAGAACGACATTTGATGCGGCACCGGTTCCCGGGATAGCATAAAAGCGACGCTTCTCGAAGTGGAAAACGTCGCCGGAGATCGTTCCAGGCGAAGAACGTATCTCTCTCCGACGAGCGCGGAATCGATAATCCATCAGAGTCATGGGACGATTTTGACGTCCGGTCTCGAGGGCCGTCATCGTTCCTCGGAAAAGGGGTTATTGCAGGACGTAGCGTCTTGGAGCGCTTCGGAAAAATAAGAACGGCAAAAAGGAGAGAGAGGGAAAACGAAAGCATAGAGGGAAAACGAAGGCAGCGGAGGTCGCGGAAGGAACGGCGCCTCTGAACGAATACGATCCCAAAGGAGCCAGGCTCGATTAGCGAGGCCGTTACTTCCACGGAACGAGCTTTGCTCCCTGGGAACCGGAAGTTACGACGGCCGAGAGGGAAATGTCGGCAAGCAATGTCGCGCGTTGTCCTCCATTCCTTCTATTCTTCCCCCCTAGAATTTCGTTCTTTCTACCTTCCCGCCGGTTATTATCCGTTAAATATTCCCTCACATCACAGCGTCGCTTCATTTCGCACGATTCTTCGAATATCGCGAGTTTTTTGCAAGAAAGAGCTTGGAACCATCTAGCGAAATCACTGGATGGAATATACCGTTCCGCATGAATTTACTATCGATTTATTTATTAAACAGAAAATATAGAAAATTAATACAATAAATAGATTATTGGTTATAGAATCTTTCACTTTTTTCTTTTGTGCTTTTCCACCCACTTCTGCAACTTAATTCTACAATAATCTACAATTTAGATGCTTTTATTTTTTTCTGATTTTGTAATTATTCTGCTCGAAGATCTCTTAAGGGACGTTTGCTACTTTAAATTCTGAATAGAACTCCGACGTATGTATCTATCTACCTTTCGTTCCTCTGCGTTTTCCGATAATTCGCGCGCACGTCTTGGAATATTTTTCGATACCCTCTAAGTCGGTTTACCTCCCGCGAGGCGTGATGTCGAACGGATAAAACGTCGAAATAACGAGTCCCGTGTGCGATCTCATTACGCAAGAGGGTAATGTCTATATTTCGAGGGGCCGAACGAAAGAATGGCGCATGTCGGCCAGCCGTTACGGAAGTACGCGCACCACCGGTGAGATCCTCGTGAATTCTTCTGCTTTATTATTATGATGGTGTAAAGAGAACGAATAATACGTCGACCATTCGGCGTGAATTATTTTTTAATGTCGTAGTGCGAATAGCGAACGTGCTCTGGCGTGGCTATAAAAGAAACCGAATAGACGCAGGCGGCTCTTTTACCACCTCGAAGGAATAAAGTTTTGTGACTCTTCCTATTCTTTTTTATGATTTTTTTGCGAGATACTTAACTATTATTTTTACTTTACACGAATTTCTCTTCGACTTGTCGAAATTTCGGATTTATAAATAAAATAAGTTTCAAGCCATAAATTCATTTAATTATTAAAAATATGTAAAAGATTAAAATTTTATTATAAAAATGAATTAGTATTAAAATATTCAAAATATTCGTCAATTAGAAGAAAAGTCGATGAATCTACGATATCATTATATATTTCCTGAAAGAGAACAAAGGCGGTACTTATATCTCATACCGAATCAACGGACTAATTATAAATTATTTTCGAAGGCCCATTATGACCGTTTCAATTCTGAATATTAAATCCGCAAGATAATTTACTCAATAAAAAAATTTCTCCTTGGATATATATTTCGTATTAATTCTAAGAGGCAATCGAATGTACGCGAAAGAGCAAGCGGATTATTACCCGAGAGAAGTTTGTACAACTTTGTGGGCGCAGAAATTTGTGCATGAGTTTCAAAGCGTATGTGAAACGATGTACGAAGTACGTGAATTACCAGACCACGAAGTATTAACCCATCTGCCACTTTGACACTCTTCATGTGCGCATTATCCGCGCTTTCGCGGTGCTGTCACGAATTTATTCCGTATCCTGACAAAATAAATATACGACCGATACTTTTTAATCTTGCATCCGTCGCGTCTGATTTAAAGACCACCGATCGCCGGAAATCATCCACAACGCATCTCACTGTAATTATCGCTACATACATCGCTTCAAACAATATCTATCTTTTACGTAAAAAATTGTGTGCATTTCATATTTTGCAAATATCCAAAACTTTCTCGCGGGAAAAGATTTGTAGACATTTCGTATTATCTGTAAATAGTATAGATAGAGATATCTATGGTAAAATATAATTATATAATAGTATAAATAGATATTTTAAAGTAAACGAATATATAAAGTTACTATTTTCAAACTATTACATACAAATATCCAAATGGGTACACAGAATAAATTTTCTCGCGGCGAGATTTGTAAATAGTATATAGATAGATATTTTGAACTAGATAAAATTAATTATCTAAAATTACTGTTTTTATATCCAGATGGATATCTGATATAAATATCTAAAGATAATCACTTTATATATATATATATATATATATATATATATATAAGTAATTTATTGTATTAAAGTTGGACACACTACAAGAAAAATTTTGAAATAGACGAATATATACATATACATATATGTATATATATGTCTATTTCAAAATTTTTCTTATAGTGTGTCCAACATGAGATGATTATATGCATTTCCATTGATATTCTTCCATTATTTTTCGGCTTATCCATCTTAACATATGTTAGAACGTAGCATATTTCAATTCCGAGTTTTTTAGTCTTCTCTGAGCACTCAGAAAATTTCGCCTCGCTCCGGCTTGGTTAAAGAGCACGGTACACCAACGCGATTAATGTACGGCCAATATTTTTTAATCTCACATCCGTATGATTTAAGGACGGCCGGCAGAATTTTCTCCGCGAGTGATTCGAACTGTATTTCGCATAAAGTCCGATTATTAACAGAGATTATTAACGGGAGCGATGAGAGAGCAAAGATGACCTCTTTCTTTTCGATATAGAAAATTGGAAAAAATATTTACGTCGACAGACATAAAAGCAAAATTCATTCTGCGGAATATCCATTCATGCCCAATCGACTGCCGATAGTAATTGCCCCTTAAAATATCAATATTCACATCGAGCATCAAAGAATTTTTCGTTTGCGTTGGGCAGATATTACTCACGAACGTAATTTTAACGTGTTCTGCTATCGCAATTACATGCTTATATATATGTATCATTAAACGATTCGCGTAAATTCCTCGATGAAACGCGCGTTTAACGACGCTAACGTTCTTATGTTTCTTTTTTCTCTTTCCGAACTTCATTTAACCATTGCAGCCGCGCCCGATTCAACTTTCCGCCAATTTCTGCGGAAGGTATTCTCGCAGAATGAATTTTCGTTGATGTAAAATTGCGCATGACGACGGTTTCGAGTAGATTATTGTATATAATTTATCGTTGAAAAAAAAAGTGTTTAATTATTCGACATTACTGATGCTTCGCTTCACATTAATGCAAGTTACTTCAAAGCAGCAGATCACCTATGCATCTTTCGCGTATTATATCGATGACGTTTTAGTTCCCTCATGCAAATTCATTATTTAACTTTATACAGTAAAATAATTTTTAATTTTATAAGCTGCCATTCGTTCAAGCTTCTGGTTTATTCATGAATAATGTAGCCGCTTCAAACACCTCAAATATCTGCTTATCTCTCCTCAGGGCATTTATCGCGTTACGTAACCGTTTCAGCATATCGCTTAACATTTTATACGTAGGTCGTAAAAGCTTGAAACTGGTAGTTTTAAAACTCCCGCATGGTATATCGCACTGTTTCATAAAAATAATTAAAAATAACAACAAAACGATTATATCTCAATTATTATTTTACCTTATAATATCATAATAATAATATTTTCACACTTTCAATATAACATAGAGATTATTGCAGAAAACTTATTGTGTCCGTTATTTAATTAATGGCAACAAGGAAAATTTTTAATGTACAAGAATATATATATATATCTGTCTTGTGTGTACTAATTGCATGATCAAAAATATTATAATGTAATAATACAAGAACATCTTTTAATTTTTGAGAAATAATAGCAATCTTGTTGAAAACGTATTTATAGTACTGAAGACCGAATTTTTCCTTCTTGAGACGTCACTCTATTGACACAATGTCTCTCTCGTCTTGTTATATCCTTAAATCTATCGAAAGGCGACAGAGACATACACACACAAATGTACATCTAGCCGTGCTTGTTATATTCGCTCGCGATATCGATTCTCTCTCAATGCGGGTCACTGATTTCCTCCTTAATGATATCTCCAAGAAAAATGGATTCCTTGAAAACTTTGGGTTTTCTCTGCATCATCAATCAGTGTATCGCTTGTTCGACTTAGTAAAACAATTAAATTAATTAGGAGCTCGCTATTTACGGTCGTCGACTAAATGGATTAACGGTAAGGCACAATGATGCGTGACGCTTCCTTCAGCTATAATGAGAAGAAAAGAATTCGATACCAAGGAACGGCGAATCACTGTCAAAACATTCGTAAATCTCTTCAACTTTTTTTATACTTGTTAAGTTCGTAGATCAAATAAACATGTTCCGACATGATTCTTTCTTCAAGTTTCAAGTTTAAAAGTTGGTTCTATCGAAAGCTATCGCAAATAGAAATCTTTCAAATAAAAAATTTACGGTTTTATAAATACACAATAAAAATGTTCAAAATAAAAAAAATATATTTTTTATATGCACAATGTGCATTATAACTTGAACGCGCTCTGCCCGAATGCGTTTTGAAAGGGAACTTTTGAATGGCTTTGACCATAAAACCCGCGTCTTGATTCTCGTAGAGGAGTTTTCTGGCTGACCATCTTCGTCCCTTTCTACTAAAAGTACTACTAACACTACTCACGTCTGTCCTGCTTTCAGGACAAACTTCCGCCCAGATACGGCAGCTTGAGCCGTTCTTGAAGTGAAAACGTATGATAGCGTCGAAATTGTTAGGACCACGCGAGCAAAACATTTAACTTATAATAAAGAACTCAACATCATTTGTTAATGTTAACAAATGTCACACAAAGGGAGTTTAACCTAGATATTAATAAAAATGTTATCTTTAAAAAAAAACCTTTAATTTAATCACGCATTTCTTAAAAAGAAAAAACATAAAGGTGCAATCTAAATAAAAATCGATTCTTTTTAGAATAAAATTAAATGGTGAAAACTTATATATAGCATCGCAATTATAGTATATTTTAAATCTTCCGTATATTTTAGAACAGATATAAGAATATAAGAGATGCAATTTAAAAAAAAATATTTGTTTGAAAATATAATTAAAAAGTAAAAAATAGAATTGCACAATTAATAAGTCTGAAATTTTTCGCATGATTATGAGAAGATATAAGAATTTTTGAGGAAGGATTTTTCAATAAAAGACTTTTTTACATTAATTAATTTGTTACGATAATAAGTAATAATAATACTGTGCATTTTCATTTCTTTCGAGTAATTTTCATTTAGTACGTAAAGTCACATAACGACAAAACTTTATAAATAATAGTCAAAAAGCTTCATGTTTCTCTTACGAGGAAGGGAAATGTAGGGGAAGAGGAATTCTCGTCGATACGATTTTCACTTTTCGCCGATCTCCGAGAAAGATCGAGAAGAATCAGGACTCGGGAGATAAATCTACGAGTGAGCTGCGAGCGACAGTGTGATGCAGGATGGGATTCTGCGATGTCCATTACCTGAAGGAGAGCTTTCTAAAAATTCGTGGATAGGAATTGCAGAAGTGTCCGTAAAATGAAATTTTACGACAGCCTGTCCGCCGGAACCGGTCCCTCATAACTCGCGCGAAAGGTAACACGAACGAGAATCGATTCTTGTCTGCTTCACCATTTAAGTTCACCACGAAATTCCGATACAAGATAAATGGTAGCTATGGTACTTTGTTAACTATAACGCAAAAGTATATGTCGCGAATAAAGATATAATCAACGTCGAAGAAATTATCCCTCATTAGGAGCGTTGCGAAGTTTAAAACGCTTTCTAGAACTCATGTACCTATTATAACTTTCTCAAAATCTAACGAAAAATTATGTCAAAAATTTTGCTATGTAAACTTGGCGTCTTAGACAATTTCTTTGATTTAATAATCCGAATTATTTGTTTAAACATCTAGAATTATTAAAAATAAAACTAAAATAATTTACGAGATTTCACGAAATACTTCAGCTTCATACACGTACAAATAAAGCAAGAAAGTAACATCTACACAAATTTTCGTTAAAGAAAGTGTTGATTCTCCACATTGAAATACAAGTTACACAATAGAAACAACTTTTCAGTTTATATTACGTAAATATATATATATATATATATATATTACGTAAATCCATATTATGTAATCTAGACAAATATAATCCGACTATAACAAATAATAGTATATCATTGGATTACAATAAAAATCCACCAAGAGCGATTTTAATCCTTAATTGGCTAAATGAGACTGCCTAGCTCAAAGAAGACCAAATATGTAATGTTATTTCCTAAATCCGTAAAGGGTTAATACCACACAAATCCTTTGATAACCATGCAATTACTGGCTTTTATGATTTGATATACTTATCTGATATACTATAATTAAATTTCGCAGACGCGCGCGCGTTATTAAATATACATATTGTATAATATTACATTTTTCTTTAAAAAACGATCCGGTTATTTATTATACTAAAGTATGATATTAACTGTAAAGTAAACAGACGGCTACGGGTAATCTCATTAGCTTTGTTTTATTCCTCGCCTCTGGAGAGAAAATTTATCATGTGACAGCGTTACGAAAGTTGGCGCAATTAAGCTGATATTGATGTCTACATAATTAACTCCAGCAATACCAAGAGCGGACAAAAAGTGCTCGATTAGTTTTAATCGGGATTCGCGCAGCGTACTCATATTTCATAATAATCGTTCATCTCAATATTATAGTTGACGCTTATTTCATACTTTCGCATTTAATATACCTATCAATGTGTAAAAGCTATAAATCGCAAAGTTCTCTTGTTGCAGAAACGTTTTCTGTTCTTTATAATTCAGAAAAATGCGCTCTTTTCTTCTATAATTCAAGAAATGACGTAGCGGCTTTGTATCGTCTATTGAAAATATAAGGCGTTTTCAATTTCTTTTATAACATCGACGGGCAGAAAATATCTTCCTTTGTACTGCACGTAACCAAGAAGACAGGTCAGTGGTTCTAAAATTAATAGAATTTTAAAAATGCATCCTTTGCAACTAATTGTGCACTTTACTAATATAATAGCAGAATTGTATAGTATTTTCGAATTGTGTGTGTGTGTTTGTACTTGACATCTAGATACACTTTACGTTTAACTTGCATTTCTTTTATTGCAATAAACTTTGTTTCTTTCAATTTCTCTCCATTTCTTTCCTTTCTCCTAATGTTATTTTATCACATCCTGTTTATTGTCTTGCTTTACAACATGGTATATGTTATCAATTTAGTTTCTTTTTATCTCCTGTTAATATTCCCTAATTTGTATACTATTGTTTACAAAATAAGCATATGTTCTTACGAAATTAGTCATGTCTAAAGTACAAGTAAATCTTTCTATTAATATTTTTTTTTTATAAACCGATTATCTCAATTTCTAATTTAATTTTTTAATTTTAATTGTCAATATCAATTTTATATAAATAACAAAAAATTATTAAAAATCTTGAATTACTTTCTGCAGTATCAACAAAGGCCGTTTCGTATCCGTTTCATTCGCGCGTGCCCTAAAAAATGCGCATCACAATGCGCGCAAAGGGAAGCGACGAAAGATCGAAGGAGGAGGAACACGTTGGCGATCCGAACATTCCGTGCCGTGTCGGTACAGCTCGCGGGCGGCACGTGACATCAAACATTGGCCACAAGCCAAAACTAATTACAACGACCTCCATTCTCCTCGAAATGCATCGTCTCTCCTCCCTTCACGGAGACGGATGCGTCGCACACAAGCTCGCTATCGTCGACGTCGACGTCGACGTGGTACACCTTCCGTTCCTTGGACGAAACGAATCGATTCCTGCCTTATCTCCTTGGCTTTGTCTCGCAGAGTTCCGCCTTCTTGCCCGGAGTCCTCGGGAAACTCGGTCAGCGAGCGGTCGCGTCAAGAAGGTTCGGGATAGTAGCATGGTCCGAGAATGGGAGGATGAGAGGGAAGGCGAGGGGGAAGACTAAGAAGAGAGGCAGCACAATATATACGATTCGAGCGCGGGCAGAATTAGCATTTTAATTGAATCCGCGAGTTTCGGATGTCTTTTTTCCTCCGTCCAGCAACGTGTGCGCGCGCGTGTACATATATACATATGTATATTTGTTTCCCGTGGAAGAGACCATTGGACTGTACGCTTCCAACTCTTATATTACACTGACTTGCCTTAGTTGATTTTGTAAAAATATGCAAGAACGAACGAAAATATTTGATAATATCGCCGAATTTTTTAAGAAACGAATATGAAACGACGATTTTGTTCTGATTTGCGCGCTAAAGTCACTATTTTTTTCAGAAAACACTATTCTTAAATTTCATTTTTACAATTGCAGAGATAAGAATATTATTGAGAGAGAGAAAGAGAGAAGGCTCAACTAGTGTTATCAGAATTATCGTTAGATTATCGTTACTAATACGACACGGCGTTATTAATATGGACGTATTCGCGCGCGAAAAAGACACGATGCATATCATTTTTTTTCGCAGATATCGCGCTTCCGTTCTCATAACAGCGGAAGTCACGATAACGCGAGAACCGTTCTTTTGACGACGGCACTCAATTTCCATTTCCATTCCTGAATATTTCAAAATATCGAACGCGCGGGGTCACTCCATTTCGTTAATTAATTCGGATATATGAGTGCGGCGGGGCGGAAGTACTCGGTAGGTTGATCGATAGAGCGACGTTATGCGCGCGCGATATGACATAAAAGCGAGACCCCGCGGTTCTGCCATCGCAATATCGCGACCCAGTGTTACGCTCGATCCTTACTCGCGATCGTTAATCCGCGCATTTTCCGATGTCCGGAGGTTTTAGGATTCATCGTCGACAACGCCGTATTCCGCGTTATTTCCGAAATGGACGACAGAGTCGTTATTTGACGTTTAACTGTTTCCAGTAAGGCAAAGAAATGAAAGATATGCGGAAAAGTTTTTTATATTTGTTGCAAATTGTACGAAATACTCTCTGTTTATTGATATTGAATTGATACTGACTTTTTAAGATCCTGCATGTAAATGTTGATGCAAGTAAAATATAGTAACACGCAAAATTTTTTTTTGTAAAAGTACTAGTTAAAATTAAAAAATTATACACGCTGTCTATAATATTATTTATTCTCCGATGTCCACCTTTATATATGTAACTTCTCTGTAAAATTAATTGTTAATTTGTTCCTAATATATTATATAATAAATAGGTTATATTTATTAATTGACGAAATAAAAAAAAACTAAATTTGCTGGAAAAATAAGAGAAATTGTATATTATAACGTGATCTACAATTATTAACAGAGGTTTGTCGAAGAAATTAGTTTTATCTAATCTCTTTTCTTAATGCTTCAAATTATAACAGAGACACGTAGAATTTTTTAATAGTGCATGAGATTGATTAGATCAACTATTTATAGATTAGAGTTAAATAGTAATTTCCTACTCTTGGCGTGGTAAAAAATTAAACGATGTTGGCTTGGATGCATGAGATAAGATGTATGCCGCAATAGAGTATTCGCGATCGATCTCTCGTGCCCCTCCTCGACCATAGGAAGGTAAACTTTAACAGGAAACTTATTTACTACGGCTACCCTTGCTGAAACACGACCGCGGTTTCGTGGCTCGGAACAATGTTACGGGGCTCTCACGCGTCGGCGGGCGAGATTTACCGAGGTACGAGATCAAGGTTACGTCAAGGCACAATGGAGAGACCCGGGGAGATTCAATGATCCACGTAGGATGGCAGTATGTCGTTCGTAACCACCTACGCGCGGACGAAGGCAGTCGTCGACCTGGGCGTATAGATCACCAGTCAGCACGTGAACGTGCGATTACATTTATGGAGCGGTAACACGTGCGCGAACACAAATCGCCGCAGGTTCGCGATCGATATCGGTTTTTTTAGATTCGATCGTCTCTGAGCGGGCACAATTTACGAAAAGAAGGACGGAAGGGCAATCCGCACGCGACAGACTCGCGAAAAACTTAAATATTAATACACAGGGACAAATACGTAAAACTATTCGAGTTTATTTAGTTCATCATTAATTCGCGCAATACACACACACACACACACACACACACACATATGAGATAATGTGAATGATGTTAATTTATTTAGTGAACTAGATAATCTGTGATTATCGCACTGTTTCTCTTTGAATATAATTATAATGTTATAATACACACACACACACACACACACACACACACAATGTTAAATAGATAATAATAGTAATTAGGCATAGTAAACACTTCCAAATTGACACAGTTGCTGAATGATATTACAGATTAATACGAAGATTTATTCAAAAAGAACATATATGGAAAAAACACGTGACATTAATTATATCATTTATTTTATATTTTCTCTTTAAAGATTACTTTTCACAAATTATACTTATATATATATATAAGAAAAAATAAAAAATAGAATCTTTTGCACGTTCTGTAAAAGAAATATTATACGTATATATATATATATATATAACTTATATATATATAACTTTTATATATATATATATAAATAATCCTATATATAAATGTTTTACATATAATATTCCTTTTACAGAACATGTAAAGAATTCCAATCTTTCAAATTGATTTTTCCCAAAATCGTTCTATCGCTGTTACACATATGTCTTATTAGAATATGTCTCTCAATCGAGATTAAACTGTCTCGTTCGATTAAACTTGAATATGTGTGTGCCTAGTTCAGATAATACTTCTTCGATTGTTTGAGGTTTAATGCGCAGTTAAGTCTGTATTGTCCGGTCGAATGCGAACTCGTATTTGCATATTTCACAAAGCGATTTTTCCTGCCATCGTCTTGCCCCTTCGTTCAACTTTTATTCATAACAAAACGAAAGGTGGAGAATTGCAAGATCGTTTCACAGAACGCGTGTTCTAGCTATCCGCTTTCATCGATTGAGCAGATTCAGCGCGATTGATTCTGACAGACAGAAATTCGCCCCTTTAAATTCGACGAACATCGAATTTACATGGTAAAACGATAAATGCGCGAATCCTTAGAGCAGTTAAGGAACAATTTGTCAAATACGATGAGAATATTAGCGAGGAAATCTCGCTTCATCGCCGAGACATTTTCGAAAACTGAAAAAAACTAATCTAGATATATGATACTTTACTATAGTATCCGGAAAATCTTAGGTCATTTTCTCTATCGTTGTGAATATCGTAATACTTTTCTTATATTGGCTTGCCTTCTTTCCCATTTCTTTTCCGATTCTCCTTTTTTCCTCGTATATTATCTTATTTCTTTTTGTTAGTTTATTTTATAAGTCTATCACTGTATTTCCACATCAATATTGTTAATAGTTTTAATTTATTCTTTTTTTTCTATTTCTACATTTTCCCTTATATATATTCTTTTAAATTAATACTAATTATCTAAAGATATAATTCAATACACATTTAATTATAAATAATAAAACTTTTTTAAAAAATGGCATAATATTTAATTTGCCCATAGAATTATTTAATTTTAATAAATTATTTTAATAATATATATTATCTGCGTACGTTAATTTTTGTATTAACATATATTCTGTAATATCTTCGATAATTTTAAAGAACTTATTGCCGTAGCGAAATAAATCCATGGAAATAAATCGTATTTATTTCCATTGGTTTCGAGAAACATCTGTCTATTAGAATTGACGAACGAGCAGAATTTCTCTGTCGCCGTTACCGTTTCCGGGGAACGTTTGTTCGCGTCGGGGCCCGCAACGGAAATCCCATGAAAACGTCAAGGCCTATCGAGTCTGCGGGTCGTCCTGGGGCTTTATCTCCTGCTGACGTGAAGGAGGTTCTGCGATGTCCCCATGAACGCGCAACGTCGGAATGTCGGTGGATAGACGTATAGGTACCGACGACCGTGCCGTACCGTAAAGTCCGCGTGGACGATGCAAATTTATGGGGTGACGGTAAACATGGCGGCCAAGCACATAATTCACTCGGACGCATACTTGACGGAGCGCGTACACGCGTTTACACTCGGCACGGACGATGGGACTCGTACCGGATCCTCGGCCACATGAATATCACGAGACGTATGTGGTCGTACGCACGTGCGCACACGTGCACGCATGCACAGAGCTCTGCTTAGCGCCTGAATATTAAGCGACTGATTTATTATGTACGAGTGGAGAGCTCGTAAGTCGCGCGCTTTGACGCCTCGAGCCGACCTGGATCTATCGAACATTCGAGCATTCATATATCTTAACGATTTCATCATTCTAGAAGAGAATGAGATTTCGAGTTTTGTTCCTAATTACGAGAATATCTGATATTTATATATTACATATATGTTTTATGTTTATATATATTTGGGAACAATTTCTGATATAACAATTGATATAATTTATGAAATTTCTTTCAAACCGATTATAGATTACACATCTATGCTCATCGTAGTTTCACTTCCGCAATACTAAATTCAAGTCAACATTATAATCGATCTCTTTCCAAAGAAAAAAATCTGTTTTTTAAATCTAGTGCTCCCAATCCTTTTTCACGATGTATTCCCGATCACTAATGTCGTAGGTGTTAGTGTATATCGGCGAGTAAAAAATAAATAATACTTTTTCACGGCAAGAGAGATACGATCATCCGGAGTGAAATGCTTTATGCTACTCTGGCACTATCACGGTTCCGGTTTTCGTAATAGTCGGAACCAGGTTATTGGGCAATGATAGGCACAGCGCCAATATCTCCTTCCGTTCCGTGTGCATTTGCAGGCGAATACGGCTGACTTAGTTGACCTAAAAATTAAGCGATCGCCATAACTCCACGATGAAATATGTCGTGCCTCTCTCTCTCTCTCTCCCGATAAGATTTTTAAATGACGTTATTATTGCTCGAAAAAAAAAATACCGCAGAACCGTAACGAAGTTTAACCGCAATTAGGATCAATGTTTGATCGCGAATTAATCGACCTGATGAGACTGGATTAAAATAGTGTCAGCTCTATATAAAATTGCATCTATTTTAGAAGTAACGGGATGTTTACATAATTAAACGTATATCGTTCACATTTATAATGCTGTAGATCCGCCACCCGATTAATCCTGAACAGTGTACAATATTTTTTAATTTCTTAATGTCAAAATATTTTAGTCACGTAAAAGCAGAAAGGAGGCCGCGATCGGTATTATAATAATAAATTTAAATATAATAAATTCATATTTGCAGAGTGAAATGCTTGCGTAAAGATAGACTCTGAAATTCAATTTTATCATTTGTATAAACCTCTACGGAAAGGAAGAATAACAGCTACATCTGCTTCGAACACACTGTTCACACAAAATTGAAACGGCTATTCTTTAACGTCCACTGTGGAGAAAAAGAAAAACGCGATATTTAAAACGCCGTATAAAACTCGTTCAACGAAACGCTCGTTTACTGCACACTTGCGTTTAAGCGTTATAAATATTTCTCACAAATAATCTATTCGCATCGCTCCGTTATTTTACATGGGGTAAAGTACAACGACAGAGGCGCGTTAGAATTTTACAATCCGAAAAGCACCTGCGAGAGACGTGAGACAATTACGCGCGATAAATAAATAGTCTTTCATCAAGCTAATTGCAAGTAACGTAGATTGGTGGCGTAAGCACGCTAGGATCTCATTCTGCGAAGGCGCAATACGATGCATCAAACCGTGAAAGCAACTGGAACAATTACGTTACATCTCAATAGAAATTATTTACATTCGCGGGAGAAAGACGTCAATACACATGGAATGCAAGCGCGCAGTGTATTCCACACCGCGGCAGACATAACCGATGTAAATTACGGCGCCGCCTAAATAGAACGCAAACACCGACGAATCTTCTCTGCCAGCTTGCTATGACTACATTACGACTACGCGAGTACGCGTTCGCTAATTATTCTATTGTACGAACCGTTCCCGATAGCTTGTATCTCGTTAATGAAGAACTCTGCTTCTTCTTTAGCATAAATTTAGATCCAATTTCTTTTTTAATCCAATCTTTAATTTTTTTTTTTATTTATTATAGGAAACATCGGAATGTCAGAAAGATAAAAATCTACATTCTTACATTAAACTTTAATATGTTTCATAATCGTGAAACATAACTTGTCATTAGAATTCAAATTAATTAAAGCATATATTTTCCCGTTATTTATTCATATTGTCAAAGTTTAATTCATACACGGGAAATTTGTAATTTTTTTTTTTTTTATATCAAATTTCTCGATTAAAGAACCTTGCAAGTTATTACATTCCTACAGAGAGATGAAATTGAAAATGCTAATATACATTTAGTATTCTTATACTATTATTATATCCACTTTTCGTATATCTTTATAATTGTAACATTTTTAATATAATGGATTTTTTTCTCTTTTTATATTCCAAACTATCTTTTTATAATCTTGAATCTCGTCGCCGTACATTTCTACTATACGATTATTCTAAAAGGGGACGTCGATAGCTCTTATATCCTCAATACATCCATGCGTTATACGTCGCTTTTGAATAACTCCGTTTGTACGCTTTTTCGTCGGCGAAAATCTTGAAAGTGCCAGCGCGTCGATGCGATAAATCGCACAAACGCGGCGCAAATATGATTTATCGCCCGCGGACCTCCAAGTTTCTCTTTCCCGATAACTGGCAAATATTCCCCGCGTCCGTCCCGCTCAAAACTTATGTATGTATTTGTGTTTGCTATTCATGCTTGCCAGCCAAACGCGTGCTCGTTTCGCCCTTCGGGCTCTGGATGTGGATGAAACAAGCGAATTGCGAATATTCGCAATTCACCGGACGCGAGAAGTGCGCTTGGAGTGCCCTTCGTATGCCCGGAGGACGCGGAGGAATAAGGGCCGTCGGGAAACGGAACCGTTTTCCGCGCTGAGTTCGCCATTTGCAAAGGAAATTAAACGATTCCGCGCAATTTGCTTGAACGCGAAGCGTGAGGTGCACGTTCGTGCGCGAGTTACAGGGTGCCGCCCTCTTTTCTCCAGGGTCGATTACCCCTCACCCCTTCCATCCCGCCAAGATATTAGAATGTGAAACTCGAGAAAAGTTACGCGCGGTAATCGAGGCAAGGTCCGACGATTTCGAGTCCTTTAAACGCAACGACAGCGTTATCTCCCTCCGTTGACGATGTAATCCTTTTTGCGCGCCCATCACTGAGTAATTATCGCACCATTCCGTGTGTAAGATTATGACATCGCATTAACCCTTTGCGGACTGTCGCTTAATTCCGTGCATAATATGCTCAGCAACTGTGACAGTCCGTATCTCTCATTTAATGATAGTTGTCGGTATCTTAACCGTCGCAAAACGTCAATAGCAAGTTGAATGTAATTCTGTACCATCCAATTAGCTTTAATTTCGATATTAAATGTAAATTAATTAATTAAACCCATTTATTATTATCGGGAGAGAGAAAAGGGAAGGGAAGAGAGAGAGAGAGAGAGAGAGAGAGAGAGAGAGAGAGAGAGAGAGAGAGAGACGTTTTCCAATAATTAAAGGCACTGACGAATGTAAGGCCAATCGCTGTAATTGTCACATTGAAATAAATTGATAAATTGATATATTGATATAAATTTGCGCCGCGAATTTATATATATTGTAATATGTAGGAACAATAGCTATGAGAACAATGTGACTTGTGTGTAAACTTACTCTATATATGAAATTATCATATGTTAAATAGCACGAATGGATAATTAGACATGTAACATGTTATATGCGGTGAAAACGCTTTTAAAAAATTTTATCTTTGAAATACAAATCTGACTAACCCTTAATATATGATCTAAAAAATCTATTTCAAGAAATTCATTCTAAATATTCGACACTGATGTAATAATTTGTGCCGACACAACGTAGCACTTTATATACAGAAGCATTGTAATATCAAATTTGATAAAACAATTACTCATATAAAAAAGATAATGATCAAGAATTACGCATTTTTAAAAAAATGTATATCGACACTTCCCTCCACATCTCATAAAATAAATCTAAGCAAGAAACAAATATTTGTGTTCCTCTATAATTTCATATCATCGTAATTTATTTATTTAAAATTCAAATATACTGAAAAACACTATTTATAGATTATAGATAAATTTGTAGATTATATTTATCACATTTATGACAGTTTTTCTTTTTTTTCGGAGATTATGCCTTATCTTCTTATACCATCTCTCCTTATATCCATCAATTTCACGAATCAGCACACTCTCCTAACTAAAGCTATATTCAAGATCTCATTGTAAATTCCTAAATTGCCGGATCTTCGCTCGAGACGGCAAATTGTATCTTTCGGCGTCCGATCGCAATAAACGCGTTACGCGCGCGCCGCGCTGAGCTTTATTTCTCATTAAGCCCCTCAGCACCGGCGGCTCTTCGCGGCATCAATGCTTTTCTTGAGCGAGGCATTTTAATGAAGAAACTTCGCCCGCTCGCATAAAGTGTGCAAGCGCAAACTATTACATCACCGATAATTGATAACATTTTCCACGTTCCCTCGCTCGCTCGCCAAAGATGTTCAGCGTTAAACATCAGGTCCGTAGCAAACTGCTCTCCCTCCGGTCTCTCTCTCTCTCTCTCTCTCCTTCTCTCTCTCGTGTTATTCCCAGCTTACGACGAGGCGCACGCGTGTCTGCGTTCTCAGCAAATTCGCTCGCGCGAATACCTGCAGACGTTGCAGATATTAAATTGTTAACGGTTGCGTTATACCGTCGGCATGTAACGATCTTCGAAGGCGACATTTTCGTTTCGTCGACGAGGCGGTGATTAATTTATGAATTGCGGTTCATTAACGCGTACGTCAATCTTTCCGAAAAAAATTCAATCACTGCCGCTCTGTCGATAATCGGATTTATCGAATTTCATCGTCGTGCGTGAACTCGTTTGACGATTAAATTAGACACGTTATGACAAAAAAGGGATATATATGGCATAATTTTAATATGACAGGTGGTCGGACAACATTCAGCAAATATAAATAATTCATCGCAAAGTTGATAGGTTCTCAATTAAAAAACATTATCTCCGTGTCACAATTATATATATAAGTAATATGATTCTAATTATTTTACTACATTAATAAAATCGTAATTATATTAAATAATATATTGCTATAATTATTATTCACTTTATAATTTCTAGTCTTAGATTTCTTAGTTATTAAGTTAATTAGTTGTTAAAATTATGTTGTAATTACTTGACAATAGCATAATGTCACTTTTTTTATTCATAACAATTTGAAGTCTTATTTTTATCTTACTTTCAGTATTCATTATCAGTATTATCTTACTGATTATAGGCGTATGTATATGTATATTCGTGATTTTAAATACTGTAAGAAAATTATCATACATAACATATTTTACACCCATAATAATTCCGAATCTTACGTTTATATCTCGCGATGGTTGATCTCAATTCGATGTTAACGGTTCGCCACGATGCGTGCGTGCGTGCATGTGTGTGTGTTTGTGCGCGCACATTCAAAATTCATCATTTATCATGACGTAACTGTAACAATCAATCTTGGAGACCGCGGTTGTTTGATGCGAGCGTTGACTTTGCGTCAATGCGACGCCGCACGGCGAGACGCGGGGCGCATTCTATTTGCGATTCGGATGTACTTGTGTACATGGCAAACCGGGCACGATTGTCCAGCACAATGGAGAGGTGGACCGTGGATCGCGCCACTGTTCGCCCCGAATGGCATAGCGACGATCGTGAGCCCTTTGGCCTTAGTCATTCTCCAATGCGAGAGAATCCCATTATTCGACTTCGAGACATGACATGGTTGGACGGGGAAAGTGGAAGAGAGATATATCTCTCTCGATCGCGCGCGCTCCGGCTCAACTAATACCGTTAATTACTCTCCCGAGGACGTAGCCGGGGCCCGTCGTGTGCCGCTTAACGAACGTTAATTGGACGTCGCCAACGTGGCGTCGTATAACGCCAAGAATATCCCGGCCAATCTGTCTCGATGTTTCAGGTCGGTGTCATCACTACGACAACGTTGTTCCTTTCTCTATCTCTCTCTCTCTCTCTCTCTCTCTCTCTCTCTTTTCGGTCGAACGTTCGTGCGCGGCTGCGAAAATTTCTAGCAAAGCGTGGCGCTAATTCTGTTACCATGTAACGCCAACGGATTTATGGAAAAGGCGATTAAGGCTTGTGATTCGCGCGCTATAGAATCGTTCACAGATGATGTGTTCCTCGATATATGACGTATATGCATTTGCGGCTCGGTCACAATATGAGTTATTCGCATTAACGAATAAACCTGCGGTAAGCTCATATTTGTTGACCGAAAGCTTAGTCCGTGCGAACTTCACCGACTGAGAGCTTAAGTTAAATTTCGAATCTGGAATCTTTGGATCAAGCCGGCGGATAATTCGTAAAATTTATATGTGGTTATAATGTCTTATTTATGAGAGTAAATATAGTAGTTTAATTGACACCATAAGCATTTGCGCTCTAATATTTTTTTTTTTTAATTTTTCCAAATGATTTCGATTAATAAAAAAAGCACATTCAGGAAAAATAATGCGTTAAGATATTTAAACAATACTTTATCATAAAATTTTACAATTATTTTAAGCTATAATTTGATTTTATTAAAATTTTATAGATTTAAAAGGATTAAATATATATATTCAATAAAAAAAATCACTCAATTATTTATATAAAAAATATTATACTATAAATTTTATAACAACAATAATATCTAAATATCTAGTCACAGATATAAAAGATATAAAATTAGAGTTTCCTTCCATTTTCAGTTAAATTTTAATTTTCTTTTTTTATCGGAACTAATTCGCGAGTAATGAGGAAAAATAAAAAAAAAGCTGCGCGAGAAAAGTTTTTAGTGGGGAATCTTTGGTATCGCTAGAGTAAAGTCAGGGCGGACTGAGAATTCGCCGCACGCTGTTCGATTCTCCACGATTCTCCTGTCGGCAAACGACGAGAAGCTACTTAATTGGGATATCCGTCATATTTGAGGCCGGTTTATCCTCATAGGTCAAATGAGCAAATTACGAAAGTTTCGTTCCTCCCGTCTTACCACATTGGCTCCCAGTTAGGATACGAGGCTGCACCGGTATATCGAGAAGCGAGTATATCGAGCCCTATCAGAGCGAGAGTTTCAAACTAATTCATGGGGGATCGTCGTATCGAAAATCAAATCGCCCTTCTTCGATAAGACACCTCTAAAAGAAGTTCTCCACTAAAAAAGATTAGACCGTTCTTTAACATTGAAGCGGTCAATTTATTTACCGACTAATTAATCACTTCCTTTGTTGCAACGTAATTTTCATTATCTTTTCATTATTTAATTTTCGTTGTCTTGCTTTTACTGTGCTTCTGTTAATAATTTTTATTGAATTATTAGATACTAGAGAGAATATATATAAGCTAATAAAAATGGCAGTTATTTAATCGCGGAGTATCGAAAATATAAATGGGTGAAGAAGAATTTTATCCCTCAAATAATCTTTATTATATGCTACTTTAATGGAAATTTAATTTAAGATTTTTATAAAAAGATATTTAATATTAAAAATTAAATACCATGCATATTATTGTAAATCATCTCATCATCACGGGATTAAATATCGAAACCTCGAGACGATCAGATGCGAAAACGCCTCCTCCGAGTTATCCCTCGTCGTTCCGAAAACGGAGGGCAAATTTTACCCGAAGGTTCGTCTTTTCTTGATCCCCAATTCTCGATAACAAAACCTCCTTCTCTCTCTCTCTCTCTCTCTCTCTCTCTCACTCACTCACTCACACACACACACACACACACACACACACACACACACACACACACACACACACACACACACACACACAAAAAACGCATTCGTGCCGGCGTATTTAAGCGATCTGTCGATGTCTACACGGACAACATGAAACAATGGGCTCTCTAATTCCGCCGTTCCATCAAACTCTGTGTAATGGGCGCGGATTTAGGATTCGCAGGAAAGGGGAGACCATGAAGCCTCGAGCGGAGCTTACGGGTCGCGCGGGTTACGTAATCAATCGGTTCGTTCGTAACCGGAGAGCAGCTCCTTAAGAGACGACACGCTTTCATCCCCGTCGAGTCTGATCGATCTTCGACGCAGTGATATAGCCGCTTTATACAAGGGATCGCGATTCTAATCGGCGGCTTCAATCGGAGGATCTACATATATACCGTATTGACGAAGATTTTCAAGCGCCACTGCTCGTGTCGTTATCCATTCCATCTTCTCTCCTTCCAAGCTGTCACGGGAGCTACGATCTTACGCAATTTGTTTGCAAACTTACGCGATGTATACCTTAATAAGGCGCGCGTCGCGGGATAATTAGTCAAAGTGCCGCGCAGTTGTTATTATGTAAGTCGGGGGTCTTCTTTGATAGGTATCGCAGGTGAGATGCTCCTCTGCTTTGGATAGCTATCGCAGATACCAAGTATCGCTTTGATCTCGGAAAGTTAATCTGGGAGATGCACCGATATTTTAATTAGTTGATAGCTCTGCTAAGGTGCATGCGAATGTAGTTTTATTTGTCGGAAAACAACGGAACGTGCTTGATGTTTTTCAAAAAAAGATCTAAAAATATTAATATCGAAGCGATTAGTCATCATTGAAGCAATTTTCACTATCGCTATTACGAGTTCCGAATTTGACAGACTTCTAATATTTGAATAGACGTGGCGCGCGTTAAACGCCGGTCGATTCCTTTCGACGAAATTTCGCTTGATTCCTTGTCAGATGATGACTCTCTGCACGAATTAATTCGCAATTTACTTCAATCTGTTCGATACTAACGACGGTCTAATTCGTCGAGAATTCAATATGACACGATGAGAGAGAGAGAGAAAGCGAAAGCTGTGATTATGAGAAATACCTTAATAACTTATTTACGAGTTCATATCGTGCATTAATATTATTGTATCACGTGCATATTGAAACTACTATTCAAAGTGTTGTAGACCACATTACGAAAGTTCTCGTCGATAAATATTAAAAGCATCGCTATTGACAGACTTACAGCTGCATATACAAAGTAGGTAATATTCATCAAGAGTGAATAGATCGAATGTCACATTGAATAGAAAAATGAACATAAATATATCCGGATATAGAAGCATATTAGAGAGACGATAAATGATAAATTTGTGGCTAACTTATAAAATCAATTTGTAATTTGAATACTATTCTATTTCTGGTGTCTTAAATAAAATAAACAATTTGTTACAAATTAAATTTCTTACTCTGTAAACCTTCTCTGGATATTTAAATAAAAGTTTATTTATTACTTAAATTTAAATACATTTTATCCTTTGAGAATTTTTATTCAAGTTTTGAAAAATATTGAGTATTAAATAATTTTAATTATAATTCAAGAATTTCTCCAAGTGAAGACAAAAATTCGCCAAAGAATATGTCATTCAAAATGAGATTTTAAAATACATGCTGATTAGCCATGAATGTGTAAAATTACATAATAGACGAAATGTAACCAAATATAAGAAAAACTGTCATGTGAAATTTTAATGAATTAAAGCTCTGAGTCACACACACATACACACACACAAAGTTGACATATTATTAACACAAATGCAATATAATTACGTAATTAATCTTTCTTATTACATTACATATATCAAAATATTTTAAAATCTCTGACATTGATACCGGCGAAATAATATTTTATTAATTTTGTTTCGTGATGGCATTAAGTCGGCTCTGAAAAGCGGAATGACGTAAAGTGATATCAAATATGCAAAATTCAGAATCGGCGCGGCCGTGATCCGTCTCTCGCGACCCCACGACTCGATTTTATTATTTAAAGGATCGTCCCTTCATTCTCGAAAAATAGAGAGCGGGTCGTGCGATAGAACGTCGCTCTGATATCGAGGAGAGCAGAGACGGTTTGAACGAAATCGAGTCGATGCATCAGAAGTGTTCTGGCCATATTCATCGCGCGATCTGGAGGATTCTACGCCCGCTCGTTCCTCATTTTCTGACAGACGTTGCTTTTTTTTCTGCGGCAGATGCGCAAAATATGCTTTGCAGTTGAATTTCGAGAGGCACGATCGTGATTCCCTGACGAATCTCTTCAATTTCAATACCTTTAGAGACGTCACGTATCCACGCGGAGATGTGAAACAAGATCGACAACAATGCGAATGTTTATGCGGTTGATTTACCATTGAAGAAGATTTTTATTTTTACATACTGTACGGGATAAAAGTAATTAAAATTGATATTTTTATAAAATCACTGACGAACTGTTTTACTGAATGTAAGATATTCGAACGTTTTCCATGTACACACATGACTATATAAAAATTCATGACTATTACTTCATTAAATTACCTAATTAAGTATATATGCAGGATGTCAAGATATCTTACATTTACGATCGTTTGGTGAAAAAACGTTTTCAATAAAATTTCGCGAAAACTCGCAAACACTCGTCATAATATCGTGTTAAGTGCTCGCGACAAAAGTCCGGCAACATCCGTATCTCGACGAAGCATCGCAGTGTGTCGGTTTTCCCGACAAAACTCCGCTGATAGTCGGTTTTCCCGAGAAAACTCCGCTGATAATCACGCCTCGTCTCCTTCAGTCGTTCGTATACGACTTCATAATACTCCACCGCGCGCCAGGTCGCGTGCAATCCGCGATGTGATTACGACTCTCTTGCTCCGGTTAACCCATTAAAGCCCGAACGTAAAACGAAACGAAACTCTCCTTTCACGCGAGCCATCTCAGTCATTTTACCTTTTGTAATAATTGAAATGACGCTAAAGCGCAACATTAATGCGGACAAATCCGTCTGAAAATTGTGCGACGTCTCATTTATCGCGTATTAAAAGAATGGCGAACCTATTTTAATGCATAAGTATCTAACACGATTTTTCTTATAGGCTAATTTACGCAGTTTTTTACTTTATCTGAAAGATATATAATATACATATATTATACACATAGAAATACTTTTTTTTAATAACTTTTAATTTCAATTGCTCTTTTTCTCTCTTCTTCTCTTCCTCCCCCCCTCTCTCTTTTTAAAATTATTTTTCCACAAAGATTCAACAAATTGCATTGTTTTATTTTATAATCAATGCATATGATTTAGTGAAAGAGCTCAAATGGTATATAATTGGTTTCGATATTCGCTTCGTAATATTTTTCTTGGAAATTATAGTAATGTACGGGTATTTTTATAACAAAATATATTATTCTGTAAAAGTTAGCGATTAATGCTAAATTTATTGCGGTGTAAAGTTCAATCTCAATTGTAGCAACCACTTTGTTAGAGCCATCATTAAACTTTCTATTCTCGCGTACTAATGCCAGCAAGAGTAGCATCATTGAAACTTTCATCATCATGAAATCGAACAAAGTACTACAACATGGAAATTAAAAATTCACGAAAGAAGGCTGACTAGAACATCGACATTAAGTTCATAGTTTTTGATTAAAACCGACATAATTATTAATTCCCTCTAACTTCTTGAGAACTCTCGGTACTGTTGCTTAAACGGCTTCGAGATTGGAGTGTTAAAATAAGTGCGTGCAAAAACTAATCAGAAAGAAAAAAGAACTGTGAGTCTTCTCTAATCTTATGTTTAATGACATTTCCGACATAAAAATAATTTACTGAAAGAGACTGCACTTCGGAATCGTCATTTATATCCAATTACCTTTGCGAATCGTTAACATATTGCTAGTTTTCAATCAGCCATATTTATTTAATTCTATCTCTATCTCTATCTCGTTGTCACTTTTAGCATTAACGTAAAAAAAATTATATTTTTATAGACATTATTACATAGGTATAGATATATTTTATAGAGATAAGTTGGAGATATTACATATGTATCTTCCTCATTTATCTTATGAAATCTTTTAATTAGAGAGAAGTTATATATTATATATATAATTAAATATATAATAAATATATATTAATAAAATAATAAATATATATTAATAAAATTAATATATTAATTTAACGAAACATTCATCGTACTATATGTGCTGTACCGCGATTCTACGGCGAGACTTTCGATAGAGATGGGCGCCACACGCGCGTCAAACCGAATTTATTACAGACGCTGCGAGATAAAAATTGGCGCGTGCCGGCCCGGCAGCCACGTCCGTCATATTAAGGGAAACGAGATTTAGGTGCAGCAACCACTATCGCGCGCAGCATTCTTTCTCCATCGCGAGAACGCCGCTCGATCGAGATAGTGCTTCCTACCGAGGAAATAAAGTAACGGCCCCGTAGAGTAGAAAGGAGTAGTACAAGGGAAGTTTTTCGAACACTCTTTTGTGCATCGCGTCTCTCCTTCTTTCTGGATTCCGACCTAGTTCCCCGGGTCTTCGTTCCACGTTCGACATGTACTTCAATAGGTCGGTAAGTTCGATTTAACGGGTATATCGTTCCCGGGGAAGCGATTTACGTGGAAGTCGCTAATGTTTACGCGAGCGGGTGAAAATATATAGAAGGTGGGAGAAATTTTTCTTTTTCCCATTTCCCCCCCTCCCTTTTTTTTGTTTCATTGTACATTATCCTCACTACGACGTGCCGGGTTTTTTTACGCCAGAAAGTAAGCTTCTCGATGCTGCCGGAAAATAACGGCTTGTACGGCTTTCATTCGAGAGAATCCCGGGACCCTTTGATGCACGCGATCGAGAACGAGACAGCATTCAATCTCGTTCCCGTTCCTTTGATTCGACGCACGGCGGTAAGGATTTCTTCGGAAAATAAGCGAACCACGAGAGGCGCGTCTAAGGCAAATGTAATAACCCGATTGAACGACTTTAAGAAATAAGCTTAAAATACGTAAAATGTTCTAATATCCTATTAAATTCGACGTTTTGTACGATTATTCGAAATAAATACAAAGAAAAAAATATATATGATTTATAACATATTAAATATAGAACAAATTCTTGATATAATATTACATTGTGCACAAAAAGAACAGAAATATACCTTGCAAGTTGTATTAATCTAAGGATATAATATAATTTAATTTTTATTAAAAACAAATTCAATTTTTAGTTATGCATTGTATTACAATTTTTTAATAAAAAAATATTAATAATTATTTTATGATATAATTTTATTTCTAAATATTAATACATAATTATATATATATTGAGAATACTTTAAGAAGTTTTTAAGGAACAAACTTTTATTCATGGTGAAATATTTTAAGAATATTAAATTATATATATATATTTTTTTGTATTTAGTTAAACGTTCAATTAACCAAGAAACGTATCCTTCACACGTTACACAGCGTATAAATCAAGGCACGATTATTCTTGACAGCTAAATGCATGCAAGTTACTTGATTCGGTATGCTCGTGTGAGCTTGTTAATATGTGCGGATATAATTCGAGTCTGCACGAGATGTCAGACATATCACGCGTTTCGCCAAGTAAAAAAGATGCTTGTTTCCAAGTTCTGATATGTTCGTAAACCATCCACGAATAGCATGTAATTTTCCGAAGAGTGAGAAATTAATTTTTTAATAAATATTATTTTAATGCACCGACATTTCATTATTTTATCGAGCATAATGTTATTTTTCGATGATATTCGAAATATAAAAATGCACAAAAAATAAAGAAAAGAGAGAAAGAGAATAAAAATCTCGAAAAAGATGTCTTTCCAAAATATTTCATGCAGCAAAAATACGATATATATTCACTTTATGTGCGGACTCTATAGACGCGCTTTCATAAATAAAATCGACAATTTCTTTCACCGTTTTTAGCGCTTTGGCACACATAAAATCTTTATCAATAAAATATAATAGATTAAGCTGATTTTATTTGGAATTTTTCTTTCTTTAATAATCTTATATATTAGTTAATCCATCAGTTGGAAATTTCAGTTTGAATGGTCTCTCAAACATAGATATTTTCTGAATAAAATCATAGGATTCCTCAAAGATACAAATCCTAAAAGACTTCACTTTCGTCAAAGCGGAATATCAACCGATAAGATTAATATCCTTTGAATTCTTATGTCTTTTCTTCAAGCTATTCCTTCAAAGTCAACCTTCAATTTTCTTTTTCTCTCTTTAGAAAATTCAATTTACTTAGAAAAGATGACACATATATATTATGCTTTTACAAACACATTTGAATCTTGCGATAACATTAGGAATAAGAATCGTTTGCAAGGCGATTTTCTTCATGATCTATTGGACGATTTGCCTGTCAAGCGGTAATGTCGCGTCGATAGGGAGCGCAACAGGAAAATCACGTATTATTGCATCTTATGAATATTGACAAAAACGCACGACCCGAGATTTTCAGAGCGGAACCAAGGCTGAATCGGCCGGAATGACAGTAGACAGGAAAGGGAAGGCAGAGGAAAACAGAGCGAAAACGTCCTTGGAGACAGAGTTACATTTCTATACACGTAAAAGTGTGTTAAAAAGTCGGAGGAACAGCAACGCGCTATTCGCTTGTGTTTGGCTTTTTTTCATTTTGATTGGTCAATCATTGAGAAACCGAGATTACCACACGATAAATACATAATAAACAGGCTTGAGAGCTTGAAATTTCTCAAGCGGCGTTTAATCAGTACGACTATAAAACGAAATAATTAGAAACAAAACACAAAAACAAAAAAAAAGAACAATAATTTGTGACTTTTAAGCAGATATTTACACAAGCGTGTTTATTATGCGTTATCTATGATTATATTAAGTAATATATTATATATTTGTATATATATTGCTTTTTCGTTTCACGCATCGATAAAACATAAATAATCACTTTAAAATAGCCCCTCTTGTAATATAATACACATCAGCGATTGGATATAAATTGCACGTTTAATGTGCGCGCGATAATTTTTACAATTTATTGCAATTCGATAAAGTTCGTGGTATTTGCTATCGGTTCTTCGTATACGTTTGCACAAAGTTCTAAAATTGCAAAATTACAGATAACAACGTTTTAATCCTTTGCGATCCTATATCTGACTCGACATCACATTTTATTCCAGCCGATCCTACGTCGAGTCTAGCTCTAGGAATTTATAACTATTTATAAACATTCTAGCGATCCCGAAAATATTTCTCGTAGTATTATGGCTGCATCTCGTGGAGACTTCTTTCCTTCTTTTATGCGTGTTATATCTGAGAGATTACTGAAATATGGAAAAACATACAAGCCATAGAGTATAAGTGGAAATAGTCGAGTTGCGCGCAAATCTGCTGAAACGAAATGTCAGAAATAATCCGGACCGCAAAGGGTTAGGTTAATGCACTCAAATTTAAATCACGCGACCGTGTAAAATCCATTTCATTTTTTTTTATCTCATATTCCACGGCAATCTTACCCGAAAAAGTGATAAACGCGGGAGCCACAATGTAATTTTGATGTAAATATACTTTCACATAAAATTTGATTTGATTTGATTTTTATTTTATAATTAAAATTATTTTATGATCATTTTAAGAGATTGAACGAATTATTTAAATTATTAAACAAATTTTCAGTGTTTCGGAGAGAGAAAATCGTGTATCGAGTAAAACGCGAATATATAAAAAAGCGCTTTGATTAAAACAGCCGAATCAATTTGAGAGATCGACCGGTCAATCTCTCGACTATCGGATTGGCAGAAACTACATTTCCTCGATGCAGCAAAACTTTATTCGAGCATTTATATACCGAATAAAAATCTGCTTTGATCTTCGCTTTGAATTAAACCGAAGCGCTATTAGATGCCGCTGTGTACTGATGCAGAAATAAAGTCGAGCACTCGCACATCCGTTCTCTTTTTCTCGTTTTATTCCGTTCTCGTCGCTTGGATCAATTGTCTCAGAGGCGTTATTATTTAATTAATTATACTCGCGCGTAAGAGCACTGATGCACCCGTTTTTGATATAACATGGTCGATTCCGCATTTTGTCGTCACTACAGAGTGTGTTAAAAATGGAATATTCTCTACGCGGCTGCTTATATAAGTCAAACTAGGAAGAACGTCGAACTGACGTTCAACTCTTTTCAAGTTACATTTTAAAAGTTAAGATACCATATTACAAATTTCTTATCTCTACTTATCTCATTCAAAAGTTCCATATTTTAAAGAGTGCACTTTATTATTTCTAATTTTTAATTAAAAATTCTTGTACCTAAAATTCTAAATTTCTTATTTTTAGCGCTGCCAAAATATTTAGTATTATAATTTTAAAAAATTGTACAAAAAGACGGCAATAAAAGACGATCAATAAAACTTTCACATTATCCGAAAATTCTCTCTAAAATTTTCAGAGAACTAACAATAATCGAGAATAAAGAATTTCTGCATCAATATCAATGCTAATGCATCGTTAGACTCCTTTGAAAGATCTATCTTTATACCAGAAAATGAAAAAAAGCAAGAGTACATTCGTTTTTTTAAATCCTAATACGGCATTCCGTTTCTATCCTCGTAACATGATAAAACACACCTAAGTAGAAAAAAAGTAAAATAATCAGCTGATAAAAAAGGATGTTTTTTTTTAGTATCACTAATTTTATCTGCAGATACTTTAAAACTGTTTAGTGACAATATGTTTGCTTCTTAGATACATCTAAAATTTAATGATTTTACTACATCTTTATTTGATGATTACTAGGCAAATAATTTTATTAATAAATAATTTTTGTTCATAAATTTGTTGATTATATTTGATAATCCTCAATCACGCAACTTTTTTCAATAATAACCTTATTTTTCTTGCTATCTTTTTATCACGTTTTTCCTATTTACCGATTTTTCGATAAATTTTGTGGTGAAATTTACTAATGCTTCTCTCTTTAAAGATTGGAAATTCTACTTCGCTTTCGCATTCACGCGTCTCGTATTCTCGCGTGTCATATCGCGGCAAAGATAGGACCCGCGGGAGAAACGCGCGCGCACGCGCGATGGAAAAATATATTAACCGCGTATGCGCGCCTGGAGATCGGCGAACGATTATGCAAAACTTGACTCGCTCATTTTAAATGTAGAAACGCGAAGCAGCCCCGCCGTTCGCGGTGTATTGCCGTCTGGGGATGGATCGCCGCCGTATCCACATTTGCCGGAAGCTCGTTTCATCCGATCTCGATTATGGGTACTTCGTGCTTCGCCGAAATCGAGAATCTTTGAGGAAATCTCATTTCGCGGGAACGATTCTTGACACGATATCGTTACGATATCATCGCGATATTACACACGGCTTTTCGTTACCTTTCGTGCTCTCTTTCTACACTTACATATTATCGAAATAACAGTTATATACAATAATATAATAGTCATTCAATGTTATCCGAGATCTACATTTGTCGTATTAAATATTCAGTAAAAGCCATATTCAATTGTTTCCAATATTATTGAAAAATGCTTTTATTCGTACGTTTTATTCCTGCGTTGTTAGACATCAAAGTATATTTCACGCATAAATTTTACAACAGGGTATAAAAAAAACATTTTTAGTAAGTGATTGATTTCATTGTATTGTTCTTACTGTAATCACATGGTTTTTCAAGCAAATAAAATTTAAAATTAGACAGTCATACTTAATGCCAAATATGTAACGAGAGAAAATTATATATTTACTATAGATACATCCGTTAAAATACATACTATTACAGTTTTACTGAAATATACTGTAGATGTATTAATGAAGAGTATTATTCTCTGGAATAAGGAAACTTCTCCTCGGTACAATATTGTTATTAAGCACATTTATGAAGAATGAACCACAAGTTGTACATGGAAACATTATTCTACAAATTGACGATGTGACATTTCATTTTCAACAGAGTTACGAAAATTTGATGCTACCTGCATACAACACATATATACCGTGAAAGTATTGTACGTATTATACGAGCTACGGATATTCAAGCTATGAAAGCGTCCAATAAAGCAAATAATAACCTGCATATTTGATCTGATGAAAGAGAAATTTGACATTTCATTTCAAAATATAAAATATTTTTCAACTCTTGTTATAAGCTCGACATGTATATATGTGTGTGTCCATAAAAATCAAATTGATTATTTAATACAGAGACTCATATAAGCAGAGAAGAATTTATAATAATATTTATAATTTATCCATACAGACATTTTTTTCAAATACAGTCGAAAGAGTTATTATTTATAAGCCATATTTTAGAGATGCTTAATAAAATATTACTAATAATGAAAATGAAATTGATTATATGCAGCAAGTTGTGCAATTAATATTGATATTGCTGATATAAAAACACAATTTATATCTAGAAGTTTTTTAACCGCAAACGATTAAATTCGAGATTGACAATTAAAAAGCTCCAAACTCACAATGTGAATTTTTATTGAGAGAGTTACGATATACCTATGTAATAATACAAAGTAGTGCAAGTCAAAAAAATCTCTTTACTTCCATTATCTTTCGTATAGGATATATTCATATCACGTATCGGACTTGCATGTTCCTCATTTGCATACAAAATTCGGAGGAGGCAAAGAATAACGTACAGACAATGAAACGTGGCAAACTTTTCAACGATTTAAAGAGAAAACGTAGAGATCGAATTTAAAAATCATAAATATTAACATAATTTCGAAACTATAAGCATTTATAGTCATCATCGTGCTTTTGTCTGCCAATTGATTCGCGAGTACGTGAGTTAAAAGTTTGAAAATTGTTGCGTATGTGAAATATCTATGAAATTTATAATTTCATCTCTTTATTATTCATTTTTATTCCGCATTCTCTCTCATCGTATCAGATCCTTAATCTTTATTCTCTCTTAATCATTTATGTGATTCAATATAGAATTTTGAATTTTAAATATACATTATAAATAAATACATTTTTGAATTCTAAAAAATCTTTGTTGCTTGAAAAATTTCAGAGTCCAAAATTCTTCAACATTTATATTTTCTACACACAATCTTTTAATGTTGTAATTATCATGAAATAACCATATATAAGTCATATACGCATAAGTCTAAAGAGAAATGAGAGAGATTAATTATATATCTCAACTACTTTATAAAAATATAACTCCACAAAAAAATTGAAATTATTGCAAAAGTAAGAGAGATCTATATAAAGCCTGAATTATATATAACGAAACAATAGATTAAAGTGCCTTGAAAATATATAGAGTATTTAAAAGATGATACAAACATTTACACTGCGTAGTTCCATTAAAATCGCGCAAAAATAATACCCTGCAGCGAAAGGATGGTTTCCCTAAAGCAACATCGCTTCTTCAATAGCCGTATTTTTAACCATCAAAAAGCATTAAAATGCTTAATAAATCCGTAATATAAAACGGGAAAAGTTTATTTACTCATTACTTATTCTTCTTTTTATTATCTTTATTCTGTATACGATTATATTTTTAGGACGCGCAAAATTAACCTTAAAAAAGACGATCCTCGATTACTTCGCTTATACGTTCGGGCAACACCTGGGTAAAACGATTATCATCGGCATCCGAGCCACAAAGTGTACCGCGGTGTTTCTCTCAGGTGACCGCATAAAATTACGACGTCCCGTCCTATCGCGTTTCGCATGCGGCGAACCCGATCTTTATTTTCCACGATATCGCGTGATACGCTTTGTTCTCCGCCGCCGTTGCTGAAGGTTTTCGTAAAAGAGAGACCGCGGGCGGAACGGGAGCCTAGGAGCGCGATAAATAAAGAAAACACGAGAGCAGGAGAAGAAGGCACGTGAAGGGGGAGGGAACGGAGAAGGAGAACAGAGGAAAAGTTTCTTCGCGATCGCGCGAGACAGAGGAGAATCGCGTAAATAGGAAAAACTTCAGATAGAGATAGCCCTGGCGCGTTTTCATTGCTATTTCGCATTACACGCTACGTCACACACACAAAGAAAGAGAGAGAGAGAGAGAGAGAGAACTCGTCTCACAAGCTCTCTCCAACACGCGACACATACATACACATATCAGAGATAAAGACCTGACCCGACACAAACGCAAGCAACGCTCGTGCAATAAGCACAGTCGCCTCCTGCTGTCCTTTGTCGCGGCAATGCCGCGTCGCTGCCATTCTTTGACCCACTGCCTACAACCATTTTATCCTGCGTTAGATATCGCTTGCAGCGCGGGTATGAATAGCATTATTACTGGCGCTAATTAACGGGTGCTTTGCAGCAACATACACAGGCGACACTGTGTAACACAGAGTACGACCTGCTTTTCAACTACGACACAAGTCGACAGCTAAAACGCTGTGTTCGACTGTGTCGCTGTTTTTTGTCACTCCAGAGATATCAACATTTTTACATTCGGTACCATTTTTTTCCCACGGAGTTCCGGTAGAAGGTAAACTTTTTAAAAAACCTTAAAAAAATTTTTTTGAAAAAATAAAATTTTGAAAAAGTTACATAAAGTGACTGCCCTGCACTTTGAAGTAAAAAAGCTAAACAGCTACAAGTCTCGACACGGTGTAACACTATGTCACACAGTGTACGACTGTGTTCCGTTGCTGGAAAGCACCCAACGTTTGCCCGCGACGAGGAGCCTCCGACAGTCAGAGAATTCCTGAACGCGCATCCTGAACCAACGTGACGCGGAACGCGATTAATCGTCCCTTTCAGCGCGCCAGAGCATCGTCGTCGATCTGGCTTTTGTATCCGACACGCAGAATCGCCGTGGATCGTCGTACACGGTCGACACCGCCGGTCGAACTGCGCCAACGCTGGAAATGGACGAATCGGTCGTGTCCCATCGTACCGGAAGTTGCAGCCGGAAGGAGCTTAAAGCGTATACACGCGCGCGCGCGCGCGCGCGTCCACCCTAACCGGTTACCTTGGTCGGCCAGACGTCCGCGTAATGTACGATTTGCTTCCGCATTTTCCGCGTCGGAATTCCGGACGGCACGCCGGACGGATCGTTCGAGATTTACGACAATTCTTTGTACCGTTCCGGCAATCGCGGCAAATCGACTTTTAAGAGCGAGAAATCGGAGCATACATTACAATCTTATCGATTGTCCTCTTGCGAGACGAAATATTTCATCGTTTAATTCGATTACTTGAGCTTTACGGATATCACACGATAGATTGCAATCCTATTTCGATAATTGAGTTTTGATTACAGTTTTAATCGAAAATAATAAATAAAAGATTATTAACCAGAAGTAATATATATAAATAGAATATAGTAGATACATATGTATACTATAAGTGAGATTACTAAAAAAGATCTTTTTATTACAAGATAGTTTAAGTAAGTAATCTATCATAATTAATATCTATACATGAGATTCTAATTTAAAGATTCTTTAATCGAAAGGGAGAAGAAATGAATTTGTTTAAAATTATTTCTGCTTTATCTATTGTTGCTGTATGATAGTTACGATCTTGATAAAAGTTTTATTCAGAATTTGAAACATGTCCCTTCAGAGAATCACGAGCAAGATATTTACTAAAACGCAATTAGATAAGGTACAATAATACATATAAAGCAAGATGTTAGAAAGATAATCATAGAAGAAAAAGAGAATGAGAAGCAAAGTGCAAAAACAGCACAAACAATTCATGATAGTATCGCGTTGTTACTTCGTACCTAAATAGCTATTCCTTGTTTTACCAAAGAGACAGAAACAACACAGACCTCAACCATGTAACGATTCTTCTGCGGTTTTCTTTCCAATTACCTGCCAAAACTTTCTCGAACTTACTTTCTCGCACGTATTATACAAAAAAAATTATAAAACGTTAACTAACACTTTAACAGCAATAAAAGACAGTATAATTCAATAAAAACTTTCAGTTTAATTTAATTTCTATTACATATGTGTGTATATGTGTATGTAATTATTTTATACTTTATAAATTATTTTTTCCTGTCACTCTTTCTTATAATCAAAAATTTCTTTAAATAACTATTTTAGAATATTATTTAAATCACAAAAATGGAATCAAAGTAAATAAATAATTAACGATAATATGTAATTTTCCAATTTCACATACATCTTTTAATTTCACATTAAAAGAAGAGACAATTCTTTTATACAAATGCTAACAATATAACAAAGTAATATTTATTTGAAAAGATTAAACTATTTTTTTAAATTCAAGATATATCTCGCATCAATTCTCGTGTTCAATTGGCTCCATATTTTTATACTTTGTATGAATCGAAAAACGGCTATCATACCTTTTTTTCAATTAGACGCACTGCTTTCGAGCACGCAACATGCTAAATGAGTTCCCATGCCGGTAGAAAAAAAAGATACTTCGCTATAGGAAAATAACTACAAGTTGACTCCTTTTCTTCGCCCGAGAAAGCTGTTGCATGATGCTTTGGATGCAACGGCACGTACGTTACATCGTTATAAAAAGCTCACTACGTTAATAATGAATGCGAGCCGCATCGCGAGATAAACAAAATCGTCCGAAATTGATGCAGTTTCGGTAGCATCTCGCGATAAAAATGCGCGTATGCATCATAAAAGAAGCATCACCGCGCTCCAAGCGATTTCTTACCGGTCCTTTAGATAACACGGGAAATCTATCATCGCGCTTATACGCCTCGTAAAAATCTCGGTCAGCTCTTTATTGCATCATTTTTTTCAACCGTGACACACCGGTAGTATATAATCATTGCCGTAGACATAAAACATCCTAAGAAGAAGATGAAGCAACTTGCACGATCTAGATTTCAGCAAAGGCCGATTGTTTTATCGATAATTACGAATAATTATATACACTGAATGTGATTTCATATATTTTCTATTGACTAAAATTCAAACTAAGAAGAATGCCGTTTTTTAATGCCGAGTCAATAGTTGCATTCCAATTATAGATGCCTGTATTATAATAAATTTTCCTCAATAAAGAAGTGCAAATAGGAAATAAAAAAATCTTATTTTTTATCTCATTTTAATTTTGATTTAATAATGTTTAACTTACTCGTTCTTCATTATTAATATCTATTTCCAATTAATTTTTATTAATAATTTTATTTAATTATCTAGATATTCCATTTGAGAAATAAAAATGTTTCTCATAGAAGGAATATCCAATAAATTTTTCACGAAAGAAAATAGAATTTTTCGAGTTTATCAAATAATTTGTTGCTAGAGAGACCCAATTCAGAGCAGCCCGTGTATCATTACCCGATTAATTCTGTTGAGCCCGTCATTCTACGAGACATCGAGAATCAATTAGAAAAGTCTTAACTCAATTCAATTTAACTCAACTGCGTCGATTTGGCTTGGCAATAAATTTATCACAGCCGTCTCGCAACCATAAACAGAACGGAGCTGCGTCATAGCTATGCAGTTAGTACTTTACCGAGATGCGGAATGCGATGATATACGCGAGCATAATCGCGCGTCGGTGACATCGTCGCTCGTGTGGGTGAAATTTGCAAGAGGAGAGAAGCGTTATTCCACATAAAGCCGAATTTACCCTATTCGCAATGAATCATCATTTCAATTGAATCGGTCAAAGCGAACGCGGATAGATAAAGGATTCTGTTCGTCGAGATTATCAACAAAGATAGTTTCGCAGATATGTTGTAATTTTTTTTCAAAAGTTTAATGGCATGTCAGTCCAAAGAGAAGAGATGAGGAACATAAAAGAGTGAAACACTCACAATTAGCTCTCACAATTAGCTCTTGTTATAATTACGAAAAAAAGTAGATTATTGCGATTCTTAAAAATTATTAGCAAACTGCAATGAATTATCAAACGAATACAATATTTTTCAATTTTGATGTTTGTACAGAGCAATATATTCTATTACATTTTTAATACTTCTTGTTAGAAAGATGCAAGAAAGATGCAAATTTATAATTATTTTAATACATTTCTTTTTTGAGTGAAATTTCTTTTTTGTGAGATATTCTATTACAGTCCAACACATTTATACTTATATGAACGAGTAAACGAATCTTGACAGTTATAAATGAAGAATATGCATTAAATGTTAGTGATACCATTTATCTTCGTGACACGAGCAGAAACTCTAATATCGCGTTTCCTTCTCTCTTATTTTAGACAATTTCTCGGGATCATCGCAAGAGCGGAGTGTAAACGCGCCTTAAGGCGGTAGCAGCAGCAGCATCCGAGAAAGTTGCGCGCGCAGTTGCAACGGAGAACACGAGAACACGAGCCGACGAGCGAGCGGGATAATAAGAGAGACGAGCTGCCACGGCAGGCAATAGTTTACACGCGGACACTCGTATTTCATAGCTCGGAATTGCTAGCAGTGGCGAAGCGCATCGTTACCGTGAAAGAGGAACAAGAGGTGAGGAGGTGACGGCAGGCCCTTGCGAGAATACAGTGCGAGAAGCTAGCTCGAATTCGCTCGACGATGCGGAACGACGCTCGATCAAACCTCGATGTGTGTCTTTGAAATCGTCGACCGACCTTGCAATCTCGTTTGAGTCTGCTCCTTCGCGCGAGAAATTTTCGTGCGATGAACGCGAAAAGATCAGAGAAGAAGCAGATCTAGCCAATGTTTGCGTTTTCAAGCGCAACTACATCTGAACAAACGCAAGAGAGAATGCTAAAAGTAATAAAATTTCGGAAAATTTTTTAATATTAATTAGGGGCAGAGTAGATAATTGACAATGCAAATAAAAAAAAAAAAAACAAATTGGCGCGTTTTTCACGATGCAAATTTTTTGCATGCTAGGTACATTTAATTCTAGTTAGCATTGTTAAAATTTTTACGAGAGAATTATATCTCCTGTTATAATTTAATAAAAAAATTGGCCTATTAATATAGCATCATGTACTGCTTATGTAATTTGCCACTGTCATAAATGTTTATATATATATGTATATATCCTGTGTAATACAATTCTGTAATATCGCGAATAAAAACAATAAACGTGATCTTTTTTTACAACGATTAAAAATTGTGAATCATGTTCATAATAAACTTGTAGCAAAAAACAGAATCACGATTATTCCCAAACTCGAATAGTTGAGCGATATTACGAAAATACACTTCTTATCGCACGTATAAGCTTTAGAGGCAAAACTTACCGAGAAAGTTTTATTTTACTTTACCCTCATCGCGCGAGCTGTGTAAGAGAAACATAAAATTTAATTGTCAACCTGAATTATATTACGTATACATTTCCATAACACGAAGCCTAGATTATGTATCGCAGCATCGATCTCGTTAGCATGCTGCATAAGACTTAATACGGCAACAACGTAATCCTCTCTGCGATCCAATATGATACGACTGTGTTTCCCCGGAGACAAAACGCGCGTTATGCGGTTAAGTGCGCGTTTACAGCACGCGTTGTCCATCTATATGGTACAGTAAAAGAAAAAAAGAGTACGAGCACAACAATTCCTCTTGCATGCGCGTGCCTCGGGAGAGAAACTCCCTTTCCCATACCCCGGCGCACATACGGAAATTCCCTCTGACGAAAGTTCCCAGGCATTTCCATAACATTGAGTTGGATGCGCGACGGAGGCGAGCGAGTTACGTACAGGCGAATAACTCGCCGAGTATGTCCTTTAAGGGATGTCTTCCGTGCGGCGCGTCGTATTGCAGCGATCGCGAAGTGCAACACGCGAACGCGCGCGTCAACTGCATTTGCACAGAGCGCTAGAATGCACATACCTACTTCTTCGGAGAGAGCGACGCATCGAATCGAGTGCTCCGCATCTCGTATTACGCGCCGAGCCACATTTCCGCGCGCCTAACACGCGACATATTGTTCCCTTGTTAGCCGTAATCTCTACGAGAAATGCCGTAATTTATGTTATTCCGCGCATTCACGTCCGTCTTGCAAATTGTCGCTTCGCGACATGACTTGGTAATTATTTCCGATAAAAATATCTCAATAATATTATTAACTGAACAGTGTATTACAATGTTTAATTTTGATGCGTGCGATTTAAATGCGATATTTATGTCGGTCATAAAAATATAGAAATATTAACCAAATATTGAATATACAATAATTATCTTATAATTATCTTCTTTGTGAGAGAGATTATTTTAATTTTTATTTTATTTAAAAAGTGTACTATAATGCGGTTCAAAATATATAACATCTATAATTTTTTAATATTTATATAACACAATTTAAAGTTTATTGAATAAAATAAAAATCTCGATATATAAAGCAATATCTCTGAAATTATATATATACATATATATGCGAGAAGAAAACTATAGTTGCATATACAAAGTCAATTTGATTCGTAAGGAGAAAGATTGAAGGATTTGATCGCAATGTCACTGCGATCTCGCTTTAGAACATTCTACGACGAATAGCAAACATATCTAAAACAAGATCACCTTCAGCTACTCCAGCTCCCGAGATAAATGTATGCTAATCGTGTGAAGGAGATCTGTGACTTCGTGCCACATTGGACGAAGATCGATTCGGGATCGGTTTAAATCCGAGTGTCTGCAAACGCGAGAAGCCCCCGAAGTCTTCCTTTATATCCGGACCATCCGTAATACATATGTATACACCTCGGAGCGCCATTTCTCGTCGAAGTGGAACAACGGATAGCGCGACGAGCCCGAAACGCTCTGCCTTTTCTTCTGCTTCGAGCTTGACGTAGAGTAACGTCTTCTCCGCGTTCGACGTGCCACGTCGAACCGTCCGTTTCGCTTGGCGTAACCCGCCGCCGAAGAAGAAACTATCCTTTCTCCCGGGATCTCTGTCCGCCGAGAGAAGAAGACAAGAGAGATTCTTTTGTCGCGTAAACCGACTGGAAAAACCGTACGCGACTTTACGTCTCCCGGTCTCCGAATGCGACAGAGTGATCGACCGACTGGGGGATCCGTTTAAGGGGGAAAAAAAAAAAAAGAAAAACAGCAAAGAGAGCTAGCAGCTCAAACACATTTCAAACGGCGAAAGTTTTAGAACGATCCGCGCGATGATGTCAACGTCAGACTCTCGGTGAACCGTCAAAGTCAACTTCGTCGCGGCCGTCGATGCCAACTTTAAGTTCTAACGCAAGATAATGGTAATGCAGACACTCGGAAATTGTCCGACGTTACAGCGCAGTAACAGTTTCCCGTTCGATGGGAATTTGCTTGAATTGATGCCATTTGAGAAAAAAAACTGTGTCAGCGGATAATTCTCGAAAATGAAAATTTTTATAACAAAAAATAATTTTCATTTTTATGAATGTCGATCTACGTCGTTTAGTGAAGAGTAACTTGGCGGCGTAATTTCATTCGTAATAAGCATATTTGCTCACATAATTTATATTCATCGTTATTCAATAGTTCACCCAGAGAATTTTTTAAAACTCGATTCGAAGCAAAATATAGAATATGAATTACCCTATGAATGTTATTATCGATTAATGAAGATTATTAAAATATCTGAATATATTATACGTACAAAAATAATTTACTTAATTTATCTCACGTTTTTTTAAATCGATGTGACTAAATCAGTTCAATTATCACCCTCATCTGCTTGCCTTTTCCAATTATGCTAAATCTTAAATTCTCGAGCTCGGGAAGAGCAACAGTTAGAGTTGTTGCACCGGAGTTACACGAAAACGTCGTAAATAATTCAATGCGAATGGCAGAGATCTCATTGATACGCAGCGGCGCGTAGCGTGTTATTTACATGATATAACGGATGTCGCGTATACGAAGATTACCGGCACGAAATTGTGGGTTTCTATCTACCATCGTCGTCGTCGTCGTCGTCGTCGTCGTCGTCGTCGTCGTCGTCGTCGTCGTCGTCGTCGTCGTCGTCGTCGTCGTCGTCGTATAGCAAGGACTGATCCTGTCGGAGTCAGTCCTTGCTGGATCGTCGTTCAAAATTTTCAGACTCGCGTTTCCCCGCTTTCGTCGAGTTGCGTCGAGATTAATTCGAGGCGAGTTCATAAGAGCGGTTTTAAGCTTCCGCCATGGTACACTACGTGGCCCGCGGAGACTGAATCAGGGGAACTCGTATCGGATTTCTGTCACCGGGTATATTTCACGGGCGCGCTCGCGCAAACTTCGCCCGAAGTGAATTTAGCAGTTCGCGGCGGTGATAAAACGGCGTAAGGCGACGTCACGCTGCCCGTCGAGAGATATATGAAGTACAAGCCGGTGCCCTGCGAGCCCGTAGGAGAAATGTGCAGGCCGCCGACTCTGCTCGGCGGCGTGTAATCGCGGGGCTACGTTGTCCGAGGCTAATTAATCGGGCGACAGTGCGGCTTAACGTCGGCGACGTAATAATGCCTGGGTTTATGCGCAGGTGCGCCAGGAACTTCCTAAATAATACCGGCTCATCGTTCTTGTCGAGCAAACCAGGCCAGAGCTACGGCCTGCGCTTGTCAACGGCCAATACGTGTCACGGCGTATTTGGCTTTGAACCGTCAGACTGTTAATAGACACGCGAATGATTAAATATTAAAGAACCAAAATTCTGGAGTAGCTCTGTATTTTCAGACATTCGACGATGTTCTCGCCGATTCATATTGATTCACATCGCAAAACGAAGACAGCTTAGACTAGTAACCGTAGTTGAATTCGCGACAGAAATACCAATTTGGAACTTTGCGAAAGTAATTCCAGTTCCATAAAATCATAGCGACTAATATCATTCGACAGTTCGGAATTAAAGGTGATATATCCAAAGCTAGACTACTTATTCTCTTATATCTCAGCTACGAAATTAATGGATTAATTATCAACTCAATATTAATGTGTATTTTATACGGATTTGCAGGATACGGCAGAAAAAGTAACGCTTAAGATAAACATAAAATAAAGCCGTAACATATTCGCGCACGAAGCGACACTCACCAGCTGTCGATATAAAAGATCGTAAAAATGCCTCATGCACGCCCTCGCTATCCCGATCGCTTTTATAGCAACAATCTTGTTTTGCCGACGCGACGATAAGAGATTCTTTTTAGGTCCATTTGTATCAGGAACATCTCTCGACACGGCACGCTTCTCTCATCGTTATTCAGGTGCACACGCGCCGTCGTGTCCGTGATAAAAAGTCGCAAATTCGCGCCGGTCGCCGTTTCTTTGTTTTTATCAAATAACGATAAATACAATACGTCGATAAACGTCCCGGCATCAATCGGCGGCCTCGACGCCGTCAAAGTGCAGACACATCGATATCGAGCCCGATCAATTCTCTCGCGACTGTATGCTCACGCTCGTGACAAAACAAACAAGAGATCGCGTGTACGGTTATCTCTCGATATTTTAAACAAAAGTTTTTAAGCCTAGTTTACTGTAATTTTGAAATCCGGCTTCAGTTCTTCTTTTATTGCTGTACGGCTGCGTGTTAATATTTCGCGTACAAGTTAGATTAAAAAAGTATTGTATTTCGAGAAAAAACCCTTTTGAAAAAGAAAAAAAATACAGCGATGTGTATGCGTATGCATCCAATTAGAATTATCAAAAAGTAATAATACGGAGAAAAAACAAAGATAAAAAGAATGGAATAAATTATAGTATATATCTTTTTGTTACTTTATTAATACACTGTCATATTATATTAGAATATCTTTTAGCAACATTTTTTAGTAGAAAAGTTTCTTTTAATAACTAATTATATTTTTCGTCGTGAGAATTTAATCAAATTCCTTTAGCAAATAAATTTTTACTTTCTTGTCTTAAAAAGTAAACTAAAGAAAGAAAGCAGAGGAAAACATTGCTACTCACTGCTGAATGAAGAAGTTTTATAGAAAAATTTTTCTTCGTATAAAGAATTTCTAAAAGAAACAGAAACCATTTAATTTATTTAATGCGTTTCTATTTTAAAAAAACTTTATAATATCGATCTATCATAATTAATATTTATATCAAAAATTCATATCAAAATCCATATTTCAAAACTAGACTTGCATTACTTTCAGAATAAATAAACAGCTGATATATATGTATATCTTTGGGTTTTCCTCATTAGATAAATATAAATATTCTTTATTTATAATAATGTATCGCTTTTATAAAATAATGAAAATATATAACGAGAAATATCGAGAAATATTGGAAAATCTGAATATTGCAAAATATTTAGAAATATCTAATAGATATCTATAAATATATATCGAATAATGTAGTGTTAAATGGCAAGAAGTGATGTAATATGGAAAAAGTGCGCAAGCCACATTTTAAAATCGGAAGGTTGCTGAAAAATTTATGCCATGGCTGATTATATTGCACAGTATATTTGTATTCGGAATTGGTACGCGTATTATCTCTCCGTGTTTCTTGGGATAGCAAGGAAAGAAATGTAACGTTATCTGCCATATATATCTACGCACGAATACTTCCGTGCACACGCTTTGCGCTGCACGTTACATTCTGTTACAATGCATCTTTGACCATGTGAATAAAGATTCATCACCATCTTTTAATCAAATCGCAGAATCTAAAAATGATGCGAGATATCTCAAATAAAGAATTACTCTGTAATATTCAACTGCGAAGAAATTATTATGCAATTGAATTAATGAATAAAGATTATCTTGAACAAGATGGCTAGAAAATTCACGAAAATTTTTACGTAAATATATTTTTCTAATTTGGAATCAATTTCTTTTTAACAAAAATTCTATTAGTCGCCATCCTTTAACAAAATCTTTTCAATATATTAAATATTTAATTAAATATAAAAAAATTATAAATTAAAACATAATTTAATTTAATTTAATTTAATTTAATATAATTCAATATATTAAGTACATAGAGACGTCAAACTATAAAATTCAATTTAAAGTTACGCTCACTCCAATGTAACCGAAGTGAATTTTCTTTACAATACTGCTGCAGATAGAAACAATATGATGCATCGTTTAAAGATTCAAGAAAACGTTCGTGTTCCGGCGGAAACGAGAACGAAGCAAAGGAATTTTGATCCTGTTAGCTCCCGGTCATATCTATATTTCATATTTCTTTCAACGATAATGATGTTTCGACCGGTATACGGATAGATAGAACAAGATAGTACATGATTTATTCAAGAAAGCTAAAATTATTATCTCACTCCGTGTAATTTCACGACTAGATCTCTCTTGTAGTTGTATAATATTCGAAGAGATATCGAACACTATATTGATAGATATAGCTCTATGATGTTATAACAATCTAACCTTTCGTATAATGCGTCTATACATCAAGAGAAGACTCGCCTCCAGCGAATCGTCTCGCTTTGCGAAATGGATTACGCATTTATAAAGCGGATAGATCAGGAAGCAGAAGAGAGGAACGCGAAAAAAAAACTGAGGGATTAGGTAATTTCCTATCGACGCGGTAATTGCTTCGGTTTGATACCTGGCGGCCCATTCGATCGGAGTTCCCGGGAACTGTCAAACACGCTTTTTGACAGAAACTTATTTCCAACGAGCGAATACGAGCGCCGTCGCCCGCACGACCTATAATGAGTAAAGTTTTTGGCGATCGCAAAAGCAGAACGACTGTGCCTCTCTCCTTTCCCCTTCATCGATCTTAAATAATTCCTTTTGCCTTTGGTCGTGACGCCGGGCGTGTTTTCTTAATTAATCGATTATTCATCCGCGACAATTCGAAAGATTAAATGACATCTTGCGACATCAAAGGTTATGGAAGGTGACGGAATATTGTATGACGTAGCCAAGAATTTTAGCGCGCATTTTATGTCGTAAACAAATTTTGCTCGAGTCAGATTGACATTTTGATACATAGTAATAATTTATCATTTTAAATCTGTATTTTATAAGATGTATGTGAAAATAAATTCCACGCATTTTCTCTTACAATATAAAATTTAATATGTCAGTATGCGCTAGTTATTTATATGTTATCATGTAAATAACGTAATGTGAAGATTGTGAAAAAAATACATGAAAATGTGCATATTATTATTGACGCAAATTTCTAAAATAATTTTTTATCATGTTACTATTAAATATTTTTCAATAATGTGTTCATAAAGAAACGCGATTTATACAATTGAGAATTATAATTAAATATTTATTATTATAATCGTGTCAACTCACCGCGTATGCATTAAACATTGGATTTATATATATGTATAATTAATTATGATCATAATTATGGACTCACCAATCGCGCACGTTGTCCAGTTGTCGTCTCCTCCCTTCTCGTGAACTGATCCATTTATCTTTCGATGATCGATGCTCCATTACACATGTAACTGAGTCAATAACTATTATCACTCACGAGCGTCGCGATATTTAAAGTTTGACAATTTTTTTCGACACTCCCGATACACGTCTAATAAGAATTCGCGCATTGATCGAAGAAAGATTTACGAAAGAGCTCGCCACAATATAAGAGACAATCGTCCCGATATTTCACGCGACGCGACCGAAAATCAACTACTTGCGACGGTTAGTACGCGTCGCGAGCTCGCCTCGCTCTCCCCCCCCCCCCCTTGCCCCCTTGACCATCCGGGAATCGTCCGGCGAGCCCCGTGTGTTTTGTTTTCAGTAACCGCGTTTCGAGATACACATATTCGTCAAATAAAGAAAGATGTACTTATATCGCCTATATCCCCGCGTCGAGCTAATTCCAGGAATGAACAATGTTTTTATCTTGGTTTTTACCTTCTTTCCTCGACTACCGAAAGCGAGCGTGTGCAAACTTGTTGAAAATAAAATATCAGAATAAATTAACGATATTTAATAAAACGTATAATTGAATAAAGTAACTTCTCTTCTTCTAATGTAATAGTTATTAGTAATTACTTATCAATCGACAAAGCATAATTAGTTACGAATATTAAAAATATCAAGAGTAAAATATTACTAGCGATTTTTTCGCGATGATCCCGAAAATTACTAGCGTATTTTTTCGCGTGCTTTCGAATACGCGAATGTGTACATAAAACTAAATACGCTTCGAATATGTAATATTAAAAAATCGTATAAATTTGTGCAAACGAACTTTTATTCGGCATCTCTCTCGACATTTATGCGCGACGATCCATTGTATCGCGTTTGCTATCATTCGCGGCACTTAAGTTAAAACATAATAAATACGCACGATGTATTTTGGCCAGATACTTTCTTTTTCTCGGTTCTCGAAATTCGTGACACGCGATTGCTATTTCGATGCTCGACGGACGCGCCATTTTCACATTCGAAACGCTCACGTAATCGCGATCTTCAAAATCCGCGTCTAATGAAACGCGAACAATTCAAACGCCTATGGCCAAGATGTTCGTCGAAAAGAAACGTTTCTATTTCGACGACGCTAATAGGAATTTGCGCATTGAACAAAGATTTACGAAAGAGCTCGCCACTATATAAGAGACAACCGTCCCGATACTTCACGCGACGCGACCGAAAATCAACTACTTGCGACGGTTAGTCGCGTCGCGAGCTCGCCTCGCTCTCCCCCCCCCTTGCCCCCTTGACCATCCGGGAATCGTCCGGCGAGCCCCGTGTGTTTTGTTTTCAGTAACCGCGTTTCGAGATACACATATTTGTCAAATAAAGAAAGATGTACTTATATCGCCTATATCCCCGCGTCGAGCTAATTCCAGGAATGAACAATGTTTTTATCTTGGTTTTTACCTTCTTTCCTCGACTACCGAAAGCGAGCGTGTGCAAACTTGTTGAAAATAAAATATCAGAATAAATTAACGATATTTAATAAAACGTATAATTGAATAAAGTAACTTCTCTTCTTCTAATGTAATAGTAATTAGTAATTACTTATCAATCGACAAAGCATAATTAGTTACGAATATTAAAAATATCAAAAGAGTAAAATATTACTAGCGATTTTTTTCGCGATGATCCCGAAAATTACTAGCGTATTTTTTCGCGTGCTTTCGAATACGCGAATGTGTACATAAAACTAAATACGCTTCGAATATGTAATATTAAAAAATCGTATAAATTTGTGCAAACGAACTTTTATTCGGCATCTCTCTCGACATTTATGCGCGACGATCCATTGTATCGCGTTTGCTATCATTCGCGGCACTTAAGTTAAAACATAATAAATACGCACGATGTATTTTGGCCAGATACTTTCTTTTTCTCGGTTCTCGAAATTCGTGACACGCGATTGCTATTTCGATGCTCGACGGACGCGCCATTTTCACATTCGAAACGCTCACGTAATCGCGATCTTCAAAATCCGCGTCTAATGAAACGCGAACAATTCAAACGCCTATGGCCGAGATGTTCGTCGAAAAGAAACGTTTCTATTTCGACGACGCTAATAGGAATTTGCGCATTGAACAAAGATTTACGAAAGAGCTCGCCACTATATAAGAGACAACCGTCCCGATACTTCACGCGACGCGACCGAAAATCAACTACTTGCGACGGTTAGTACGCGTCGCGAGCTCGCCTCGCTCTCCCCCCCCCCCCCCTTGCCCCCTTGACCATCCGGGAATCGTCCGGCGAGCCCCGTGTGTTTTGTTTTCAGTAACCGCGTTTCGAGATACACATATTCGTCAAATAAAGAAAGATGTACTTATATCGCCTATATCCCCGCGTCGAGCTAATTCCAGGAATGAACAATGTTTTTATCTTGGTTTTTACCTTCTTTCCTCGACTACCGAAAGCGAGCGTGTGCAAACTTGTTGAAAATAAAATATCAGAATAAATTAACGATATTTAATAAAACGTATAATTGAATAAAATAACTTCTCTTCTTCTAATGTAATAGTAATTAGTAATTACTTATCAATCGACAAAGCATAATTAGTTACGAATATTAAAAATATCAAAAGAGTAAAATATTACTAGCGATTTTTTTCGCGATGATCCCGAAAATTACTAGCGTATTTTTTCGCGTGCTTTCGAATACGCGAATGTGTACATAAAACTAAATACGCTTCGAATATGTAATATTAAAAAATCGTATAAATTTGTGCAAACGAACTTTTATTCGGCATCTCTCTCGACATTTATGCGCGACGATCCATTGTATCGCGTTTGCTATCATTCGCGGCACTTAAGTTAAAACATAATAAATACGCACGATGTATTTTGGCCAGATACTTTCTTTTTCTCGGTTCTCGAAATTCGTGACACGCGATTGCTATTTCGATGCTCGACGGACGCGCCATTTTCACATTCGAAACGCTCACGTAATCGCGATCTTCAAAATCCGCGTCTAATGAAACGCGAACAATTCAAACGCCTATGGCCGAGATGTTCGTCGAAAAGAAACGTTTCTATTTCGACGACGCTAATAGGAATTTGCGCATTGAACAAAGATTTACGAAAGAGCTCGCCACTATATAAGAGACAACCGTCCCGATACTTCACGCGACGCGACCGAAAATCAACTACTTGCGACGGTTAGTACGCGTCGCGAGCTCGCCTCGCTCTCCCCCCCCCCTTGCCCCCTTGACCATCCAGGAATCGTCCGGCGAGCCCCGTGTGTTTTGTTTTCAGTAACCGCGTTTCGAGATACACATATTCGTCAAATAAAGAAAGATGTACTTATATCGCCTATATCCCCGCGTCGAGCTAATTCCAGGAATGAACAATGTTTTTATCTTGGTTTTTACCTTCTTTCCTCGACTACCGAAAGCGAGCGTGTGCAAACTTGTTGAAAATAAAATATCAGAATAAATTAACGATATTTAATAAAACGTATAATTGAATAAAGTAACTTCTCTTCTTCTAATGTAATAGTAATTAGTAATTACTTATCAATCGACAAAGCATAATTAGTTACGAATATTAAAAATATCAAAAGAGTAAAATATTACTAGCGATTTTTTTCGCGATGATCTCGAAAATTACTAGCGTATTTTTTCGCGTGCTTTCGAATACGCGAATGTGTACATAAAACTAAATACGCTTCGAAAATGTAATATTAAATCGTATAAATTTGTGCAAACGAACTTTTATTCGGCATCCCTCTCGACATTTATGCGCGACGATCCATTGTATCGCGTTTGCTATCATTCGCGGCACTTAAGTTAAAACAATAAATACGCACGATGTATTTTGGCCAGATACTTTCTCTTTCTCGGTTCTCGAAATTCGTGACGCGATTGCTATTTCGATGCTCGACGGACGCGCCATTTTCACATTCGAAACACTCACGTAATCGCGATCTTCAAAATCCGCGTCTAAAGAAACGCGAACAATTCAAACGCCTATGGCCGAGATGTTCGTCGAAAAGAAACGTTTCTATTTCGACGACGCTAATAGGAATTTGCGCATTGAACAAAGATTTACGAAAGAGCTCGCCACTATATAAGAGACAACCGTCCCGATACTTCACGCGACGCGACCGAAAATCAACTACTTGCGACGGTTAGTACGCGTCGCGAGCTCGCCTCGCTCTCCCCCCCCCCCCTTCGCCACACGACCATCAGGGAATCGTCCGGCGAGCCTCGTGTGTTTTGTTTTCAGTAACCGCGTTTCGTGATACACATATTCGTCAAATAAAGAAAGATGTACTTATATCGCCTACATCCTCGCGTCGAGCTAATTCCAGGAATGAACAGACAATGTTTTTACCTTGGTTTTTACCTTCTTTCCTCGACTATCGAAAGCGAGCGTGTACAAACTTGTTGAAAATAAAATATCAGAATAAATTAACGATATTTAATAAAACGTATAATTGAATAAAGTAACTTCTTTTCTTCTAATGTAATAGTAATTAGTAATTACTTATCAATCGACAAAGCATAATTAGTCACGAATATTAAAAATATCAAAAGAGTAAAATATTACTAGCGATTTTTTCGCGATGATCCCGAAAATTACTAGCGTATTTTTTCGCGTGCTTTCGAATACGCGAATGTGTACATAAAATTAAATACGCTTCGAATATGTAATATTAAATCGTATAATTTTGTGCAAACGAACTTTTATTCGGCATCTCCCTCGACATTTATGCGCGACGATCCATTGTATCGCGTTTGCTATCATTCGCGGCACTTAAGTTAAAACATAATAAATACGCACGATGTATTTTGGCCAGATACTTTCTTTTTCTCGGTTCTCGAAATTCGTGACACGCGATTGCTATTTCGATGCTCGACGGACGCGCCATTTTCACATTCGAAACACTCACGTAATCGCGATCTTCAAAATCCGCGTCTAAAGAAACGCGAACAATTCAAACGCCTATGGCCGAGATGTTCGTCGAAAAGAAACGTTTCTATTTCGACGACGCTAATAGGAATTTGCGCATTGAACAAAGATTTACGAAAGAGCTCGCCACAATATAAGAGACAACCGTCCCGATACTTCACGCGACGCGACCGAAAATCAACTACTTGCGACGGTTAGTACGCGTCGCGAGCTCGCCTCGCTCTCCCCCCCCCCCCCTTGCCCCCTTGACCTTCCGGGAATCGTCCGGCGAGCCTCGTGTGTTTTGTTTTCAGTAACCGCGTTTCGTGATACACATATTCGTCAAATAAAAAAAGATGTACTTATATCGCCTATATCCTCGCGTCGAGCTAATTCCAGGAATGAACAGACAATGTTTTTACCTTGGTTTTTACCTTCTTTCCTCGACTACCGAAAGCGAGCGTGTGCAAACTTGAAAATAAAATATCAGAATAAATTAACGATATTTAATAAAACGCAATTGAATAAAGTAACTTCTCTTCTTCTAATGTAATAGTAATTAGTAATTACTTATCAATCGACAAAGCATAATTAGTTACGAATATTAAAAATATCAAAAGAGTAAAATATTACTAGTGATTTGTTCGCGTGCTTTCGAATACGCGAATGTATACATAAAAAAAATACGCTTCGAATATGTAATATTAAATCGTATAAATTTGCGCGTGCAAACGTAATCAAGTGCGTTTTGCATGATTTATCCATGTCAGTAAATTTTCTTCGGAATTTTGAAATAGGAATCAATATCGACGAAACAGCAAATATGTATGCGGCACGACAGATAGTGAATATAAATTATATGTCATAATTTTTTTTCTCATTCTTCATAACAAAGTGCGCTTGAGACAATCTAAAAGCATGAGACTTGAAGAACTCAAAATTATATCTCTCTATAATCTTTTGGGCTGAAAGTTTTGTAAGCGAAACGTGAAAACCAGAATTATGTCAAAGTGCCGAAAAATTTTTGAAATCCTCACCATGATAAAATAAAAATAATTGATTTTTTTTCACACATAATATACGAATCGCATATATACATATATGTATTTTTTTAAGAACTGTAATTATACATATATTATGTAACAATAATAAATAATATAAAAATAATAAAATTAAATTAAATAAAAATTAAATTAAAAAAATTAAAATTAAATAAAAAATAAAATAATAATAGTAATGTTAAATATACCTAATTATATATAAATAAAATAATCAAGCACACAGAAATAGAGAATGTTATTCTCTGCTATACGCTTGTTTGTATACTCTGGTTACTTTATTTTCTCTATTTCTAAAGTTTTCGTTCTTATCATAACATTATAATTAGAATTCTAGTTTGCACAAATATTAGGGGAAAAAAATTGTTGGTAGAATTTCGAAAAATTCCTGAGAGAAACAGAGATTTTTTGGATTCCCTGTACGCAGTAGAACCGAGGTAAAAAATTCACGAAGCCAAGAGATGCAGATGTGAGAGAGTTTCAGTTCCACGATGTCAAAAGTAGAATTATTCGGTCAACATCGTCGATGTAATAGCAATCCAGGTCCGCCGTTTGTCATTAAATATTCAACAAGCAATCTTCACCGCGGCAAGCCCGTGTAAATCGGCCGGCAATAAATAAGATTCATTACGTAATATTTTCAGTTCCATCTATACGGTGCTTGTCGCGCGCGATGATGCATGAGAAGAGCCGGCGAAGAATCATGCGGAATTTGAAGGCTCATTCGTTCCCGTATCTATCTAAAATAGCCCTCGCAACACGAGTGAATGTGAATATTGCGGTCAGATGTTGAATGCCAGTGATTAATGACACATTGAAAATAAAAAATATATTCAATATCACTCTGAAAAGTACAGGTACGCAGACAGAATATATTGTGTATAATATGTTTGTATATGAATTTTAATTAATATACATATTTAAAGTGGATTTTGTATTTTAACAAAAAGTTTATAATTCTGTTGAAATCAAATTTCCCCGAATCGAGAGAAGAGGAGAGAGAAAGAAAGATATTAAAAAATAAAATAGTATATAAAAATCTTTATATTTATAGTTGTTCTTACAACTCACATTTTTATTGAAAGGAAAGCTATTCCAAATATCGATTAAAGATTTTGCAATAATCTCGTTTACATTTTAATGATATAAACTCTGAGATGATACAGCCATCATACATACACTATGCGCATGCACTGAAAATTTTTATATTATTTAATAGAGATCAAATTCGTACTTTAATATATCTTAAAAATTTCTATTCTTTATCTTCCGTTAATATTTTTGCACATAATAACTTTATAATCTCGAATTTGTCAACGAGAAATTTGCATCGCAAATTCCTCTGTTTGAGAAACGGTAACCCTTGTTCAAAACAACAGGTGCTCGTTTATAAATTTCGTTAAAAGCTACGGTATCAATCAATACCGAATGACACGAGAAAACGAGCCACTAATGTCGTGTCACACTCGCCAAATGAGTATCATAGAATCTCCAGCAAACAAGCATTATTTACACGTGCACTCTGATATCTGACTGATACGGTAATTATTCGATTAACTATACGAAATGCATATGTACGAGAGCGGCACGACATAGAACAATTGTTATTATATAGACTATTATTTGCCGAGGTAGATCCGATTCGCAAATTGATCGTATTGACTAATTTTAACCAAATCGAATAATTGCCATTACCGCCAAAGTCCTTCCCTCGCTTTGCCCATAACGATTTCATTTTTTGTCCTCGAGATCTCGACAAGACTTTACTTTTAACAGAATAGAACATGTTTATGGTTGCATTATCGGGCATATAATTATTTTGATAAATTTTACATATATGTATATTCGGCATATAATAATGTAGAATGCGCATTTAAGCTTCTTAAATTAGATTCAGTTATTTGTAAAATAGAATATAGTATATTGCGTAAACATATTTGTGACAGATTATATTAAAAATATAGAGAATTATTATAGATAAATAACTTAAAAATATCATTTTAAATTTCTCATTATATATGCGTACGAATTTTTTATATATCTTTTCATATTTATGTTAATTAAAATATATTGTTAACAAAAATTAGATCCCCCCCTCTCTCTCTCTCTCTCTCTCTCTCTCTCTCTCTCTCATAAATAATGCATAAATAAAGAAAAAGAAAATTTTAATTTCACTGAATTTTGTAAAATTTAAAATTAACTATGACTATTATCACATGCGGAATCCACTTATACGATTCGATTAATTCGATTTCACGTTGCAAAATTTATTCGGTGTTCGTAATTTCTCTACATGGCTTAATGGTTTCAGTCGTAAAAAGATGTATAATTTCGGAATATTCTATATACAAAAAACCCCGTATAGTTAATGTTATTTATAAAATATTATATACATTATCAAAGCAACTTGAATAAGATAACAAAAATTCATTTGCAAGTACTAAAATTGAAGATTACTTTAACATTATGTACAGTCGTTAAATAGGTTTCTGCATAGTTAGCGGAAATCCGGAGTGCTGAGCGTGTTAAAGGATTAATTTTTGATTTACACGAAGTAGAGACAAATGAAGTGTGAATGTTACTTGTTGCGAACTTAGTCGGTTGTGAAGATCGATTTGTTTAAACATAACGACCATAAATTAGAATTGTTGATTTTCTGCAAGTGATATATTTCTATAACTAATTGTGTTTAAAATGTAAAAAATAATTACAAAAACTACGTTTCCTGTCTGATATAATATTTTATTTTTTCCTTAACGCGTTTCTCTCAAATCTTCAAAAATATTTAAATTTATATATATTACTGAATTTATATTATTTCTCACTATATAACAAAAATATATTCTTTGCCTTTTCTTACTAATTGCTTAATCTTTTTCACTCTATTTTAGTAAATATATCGATATAAGTTTCTAAAATATTATTTAATGCCTTCTTTACTTGCTTTCGTTTACATTCTTCTTTATGCATTTTTATTATATAAAATTGAAAGAACTTTGACGCGATAACTTGCAAAAAAATTCAAATTAACTTAATGTTTCGATTGTTTCTTACATGGATCTTGCTTAACTGATTAATGTGATCTTACAGCAAGTATACTTATTTCCAAATATTATAGTTACACGTATTATAATGTAAAGCTCGAAGTATGTATTTGATTCCTTTGTCGCGCCTGACGATTAGCCATGAAAAGCATTAATTCACGCTAACTGGCTAGAGCTTTCACGCATCAGAGCTCTGAATTATTCATTTTGTTTAGGGTCTGTTGACATGCGGCAGGTACACCGAGTAGGACAAAGGAACAATCGTGGCATGTTTTAAATAACGTAATTATATTCACGATTTTGTACTCTCTATTTGTGTGAAAGAGAGACAAAGAGAGACAGAGATGGAATGACAGACAGACAGAAATGGAATGACATTAAGTATGAAATAATATCGACCGACGTATTTGATTATTAAACGCGATTTGCATATCCGCTCAAACGTTTTCGACAAACATTTGCATCATGTTTAGCGTTATCCCCCCAAAAAATCGAGAAATTTTTATCGAGCGTAATAGAATTTTAGAAGAAGAGATAAAAATATATGAGACTATCCATTCTCTATATACTCGTATATACTTCTAAGATTAAATGGATTAATTTTACGCATATTTGATGTGCATTTCAGTAATAAATAAAACTACGTATTCAAAATGTTTATATACTTCTAAAAGACTCGACATACATATATCGTGAATAAATATTAAGGGTCTTCCTATATACATATATGTATATATATAAGGAAGACCCTCAATATTCATTTACAATATATGTCAAGTCTTACACACACACACACACACACACACACACACACACACACACACACACACACACACACATTTAGATATATATTGTGTTTGTTGAATATGATACTATATTAGATATAATATCAATTATTAAATCAATTATTATTTTATCAATTATTTAAGTATTTTTATATTTTTTTATAAATCACACGGATATGTCTTATTACGTTTTGCTTGGGGCAATAATAACGCGCGAATACGCCCACAGATCGTTATCGTTATCGCGTACAATAGGCAGAGGGAATCTCGTGGTAATTGCGATCGTCGATAAGGGCTGTGTGTAGCTGAAAGGCTATAAGGATGGTACCGTCTGTGGCGCGACCCCTATCTCGCGGAGAAAAGAGACGCGATCGACTCGCCATCGAGTAAAAATTGCGGAATTGCCCTTTCAATCTGGCCGCAATTCCCATCGAAGATCGTGTTCTACAAAGAAAGGGCGTCCCTGAGCTTGTCGTGACCAGACGAGGGTACGAGGATAGTGACGGGATGGAAAATGAGAGAGAGAGAGAGAAAAGGGGGGAGACAGGGGGAGAGAGGGGGAGGGGGAGAGGGAGAGGGAGGGAGGGAGGGAGGGAGGGAGGGAGAGAGAGAGAGAGATGGATAAGGCAAGGAGAGGAACACAAGGAAAACTGAATGGGGTGCTGAAGGAAGGGGAGCAACAGGCGGTAGATATTGACTTCCTTGAAAGTGCCAAGAGAGGGGTAGGAAGAAGCGAGAAAACGAGGGCAGACGCCACTCTTCGGTCCTCTCCTCCCTTCGATCGCGAAGATACAAAATGAACTTCGTCCCACGTCAGAACAGCAGTGGCCTTGCCCAGTTGAGTCTTTACTTCATTTACACGAGGAAAAAGTATATATCAATAGAGATACATATACATATATACATACATAAATGTGTGTGTGTGTGTATATATTTGGTATCGCGAGGAAATATCTCGTCCCCGAGAAAACCGGGACGACGAAGAAACTTGCGCCGCAAATCCTGTCGTCGCGTTTCGGACGTCGTAATTTTCACGCTCTCGCCACACGGCGCGAGCTTCTTTTCTCTTTTATTTACCAATCCTGAAGTCACACTTCGCCGACAGCTTCGTCGAGAAAATGTTCCCTCTGTCGACGTTCCGCCCGGTTATTTCGATGAATGTTTACTCGAAAAACCGTACTTCCCCCGCGATATATACGCATACGCGCACATGCTAGTTCGTAAACGTCAGTAATCGAAATGTTTTCCTTTTTCGTGAATTAGCAATCCGCTTTTCATAAGAGTAATTTGCCAGCATAATTAAGATTGTTTAACGGTGAAAATTAGATGCTTCCGTTCAATTAAACCACTAAAAGACAAATAAACCGAGAAATTTCAGAATCATTTTCTTTATCGTTTCCTACTAAATTTTCATTTAACACATTATACAAATATAGTTTGATTCCTATTAAAATATTTCATGTTGAAAATATGAGAGATAGTTTTAATGACAACACCAATGATATCTTTTATTAATTTTATAGATTACTTAATAATTTGTAAACGGGATATACAAATATCTATGATAAGATTGTCCAAGCAACATTAAAATCTTTTTCTTTTTAAAATTCTTTCTTAAGCACGACATTTGAAACATTAAAATGTCCTTTAGATGTCTTCTGGACGTTTACCTGTCTGAGATATGAGATAAAACTTATAGCAATGTGTGTATGTGTGTGTGTGTGTGTGTGCCATAAAAATATATATCCTAAAATATATATCTCCAACATTTTCTGGTCAAGCAAACTTCTTTCAAAAAGATTTACGTTCCTAAGCTCGTGAATCATGTAGAAACAAAGAAAGCGTTTCCATTTTGGAGAACAGAATGACTCTTCAGTCCCTCGTTATACAAAATTGACAGATAACAGCTATCTGAATACAATACGTGACGTGAAGATAAACACGGTGGTCCCTTCAAAAGCCAATATACTTCGACCCTGATAAAAAGGGTCGTCATCAGTCCGACCAGAAATAGTTGAAAAGCTTATCATCGAGGGTTGGCGCCCTTCCATTATGTGGCTTCTTGTTAAGCCAGTGGTTCTCTTAACTCCCTTTTTACTTCCATAAAATATATTCTTTCTTTACCAAAAAATTTTAGAATATTAAAAACAGACACTGATGTATAAATATGAAGTGCGCGCTAATCATCTTAATGTTTTGTCTAAAATAAAATAGCAGATAAAGTATAGATATTATATAATTAACTGTAATACATAAAAATAAAGTTCTATTTAAATTAAATATCTTTAAATAAAAAAAATATTTAAAAATTAAATTTACTTTACATTACTTTTTTTCTCTCTTAAAAGAATCTCTCGCAAAAAATTTCACATTCTTGAAAGATATACCTTGCAATTCTAAGAATGCATGCGCGCCTGATTTTTATCCTGTTATATGTTCCTGTTATACACGGAATATTAAATTATACAAATATTTTAAAGTAGAGAGATTAATTATTTATTAGACGATTAATGTATCACGGAGGTTATCCTTATTTTATTTATTCGATCCTGCGATTCGATTACTCGTTCGTTATTTTCGATATTTTAAAATCGTTGTTTTAAAATGCTTGTATAATTTAATATTCCGCGTATATATATGTCATAATGCGTAAAATATTTCGGCAATACTTAGAGACAAATATATATCGTCCAATGCTTTATCGTTCGATATTTTGACGATCTAAATATAATTCGGATTGAGAATAGTCAAACAATCGCAGAATCGAGTAAAATAAGGATAAGCTCCGTGACACATTAATTGTCTAATAAATAATTAATCTCTATACTTTAAAATACTTGTATAATTTAATATTACGCGTATATACATATATATCCCTTTTCTTCGGAGTCGATATTTTTTAAACGCTATTTTTTCAAACAATCATATTATACATTATACTTAATATTACGTCTGAATTAATTATTCGAAATTTAATTACTACTTGAGCCCGCATCAAAATCCTGCCATGTAGGATTAGGAATCACTGTCTTAGACGCAGGCCTATCGAACCTGTTGCTTCTTGGCTAACTGGCAGACTCAACTTTTCGGCCGGCTATTTTGTGTCCATCCGGATGTGTCCCCGATCATTCTTCTTTGTCTGTTTTTCTTTTTCTCTCTCTTCTCCCCCCTACCTCTCTCTCTCTCTTTCTCTTTCTCATCCTTTCATGAAAAGGAGGCTTCGCCAAGACATGCACTGTGTTCCGGTCTTGCTGCTCGCGATAAATTTACGTTTAAGTATAGTCCCTGTAGTAGCAGTCCAAGGGTCGGAGCAACTGCAAATCACGATCTTTGCGGTGACGATAATTCACAGCCGATCTGGCAAAACCGCCGCTCTCGACTAATCGAGACAAACGCATGGTTTAACCGATAACCCGAACGACGCGACTTCCTTTGTGTCGCGAACGTCGAACCTGTTGCTCTTGCCGCGCTGAGCACAGATCCCTTTCTCTCTCTCCCTCTCTCTCTCTCTCCCCCTATTTATCTATGTGTCCCCTGTTTTGTACGTGCTGGTTTTCACCTGGTTTTGCCCGATAGAGAATACGAACGCTCGCTGATAGAATTCGTTTGTTCGATCGTATCGCAACTAGAAATTCATTCCGAAGAAGGATCATTTCAGATTATTTTGCGGTGGACACCGGTAATCGTTATTCGTCGAACCCGACGATTCTCACATCAATGTGAAACGTAAAACTTGAAATTTGGAAATATAAATTTCAAATGTTGCAAAGTGTTTCAAAGAAATGTCATATAAAATATAAAAATTCTTTAAATGTCTTCCATAATTTTTTTCTATATTAAGTACGCTTACTGTGCTTTAGGCGTTTATTATATTTTTATGTATATGTATATTATATGATTAATATTTCATATGTATGTGTATATTATATTTATTTTTACACATTTTCTATCGTGTATAGTTTTGATTTTAGGGATAATATAGAAATATCTGCACTTGGAAAATTATCTCGAATTAAATTCGTGGGAAAGTCTCTCCATGTACAGTTTAAATGTCGGCAATCGTCTGCTGGGACACGTGGTTTTGTGGGCTCGTTGCCACATCGTTGTGGCTTTCGAATTTATTCGTTTCAGATACGGATAGTGGTGCACATTGGTAAGCTTGCTTGCGGACCCTAAAATCTCGATTGTACGTGCGCAAAATCTGCAACCACCGAGATATTCCCCTTTCTTTACACGCTATTATGCGCAAGATCCACTTTTTATCTCGCACATGCATTAGGAAAATGTTATTCTACCTTCTACAATTCGCAAATGCACGTGCATCGCGTGAACTGTACGAAGGAGTACTACGATACGAATTCGCACGATAAGAATTTGCACGTATACTCGATTCCCGAGACACTATCACTGTTTCTTCATTCACACAAATACAACTATTTTACAAAATATGACTAAAATGTAACGATATCATATTATTTATTGTAGCTTTTTATGTCAAATGCTAATTATCTTGCCATTAGCAATTGAGAGAGAGAGAGAGAGAGAGAGAGAGAGAGATCTTTGTTTAGATTAAACATATTGTAAACAAAGTTTAAAATAGGAATTTTATGGTTCTTTATTTTACGAAAACTCTCTTCAATCTCTCCAATAATAATTAGCTTTACTTAAAATTTTACTAAAATAAAGACTGCTGCGAATTAATTAGATTATGGTACTTATTTATACATATATATTATTTTATATACCTCTAATATTAATATTGAATAACAATGAAAAATTAAGCTGCTAGGGCAAAAAATATACGTACATAATTGGGCCATAGAGATATAAATATGCGAATATACGCATGAAACTTCGCCGCTTGTACGGAATTCATAAGTTATATTATACGAGCACAATATTATTATAGTATATAAAAATCTCCTCTCTCTCGTATACGCGATTTCATTTATATGCACGATATTATATGTTATACTTAGTAGAGTAGGTACATCACTTCCGCGTTTGACATTTACGATGTTTTACTTCGTAGTTTTTTTAGACTGTGCTACGAGGCGTGCATTTAATAATGCATCGTAGCGTGATTGTATTATAATATCAGTGGGGCACTGGATGTGTAATTTTAATCTGCAGAAATAAATCAAATTCTTTTTTTTGTTAACTTATTCTTGAAAACTTATTCTTAAAGCTTATCTCTTGAAATGCTAAATAAAGTGATTTTTTATCTCACTGAATCTCCATTAATTTAAAAATACTTAATCTTATTTCTGCATTAATCGCAGTGAAGCTTTTTTACTTAATCCTAAAGAACAAAAACTAATAATCTTTATCTTAAATTTTTAGATCTTATTAATTTAGATTTTTTGTTTCTAAATACAATAAAAACAATATATCTTATTAAAAATAATAGATTCTAAAAAAAAGATAAAGCGAGAGAGAAAGAGAGCCTTCTGTATTTTGCAAGGAATAATGCTTTTTCCAGAAACCTTATCCTAATTTAAACTTCAAATATGTGAAAGGATCTGTCATCGAAGTTAAGCTCGGTTATTCTGGGACACTTCAAGTATGCTCTTCTTACCCTCGCGTGAACACGAGATAAGGATCATCCCCGAGTGAGGTTCAGCCTCATCACAGAGTCATTTTAAATCGCTCGACCGACAGCTTCGTGTTTCTCAGTGTTACATGACAAAAGGGAATCGCATAGTTCAGCGACCCTCTGTTCCAAGATGCCCAAAAGACAGTGACATCAAAGACGATATCAGCCTCTTAATTTTTCATACAACCGAAGTGTCTATGTGGCGTGTCATGGCTCGAATCGCTGCGGTAACCGAGATTATCACCACAAGCGCATACACACATATGCATACATACGCGAATATCCGAGATAGGAAAGCCTCCGCGGTTCGAATTGCTAGCACTCGACAGAATTGCGGAGTCCGAACAAGGTGACGCTGCCGCAATGGCCACCGCCATAAGTGCCGTCCGCAAATTGGTGTTTTGCTGCGACATGAGCGTAGAACACTCACACACACTTTTAATCCTTTCGGAATACGCGGTTTGCTAAAAGCCGCATTTTTTTTTTTAATCGCACGCAAATAAAACGGTGGAATGCGCCGCGATTTTCAACGCGTCGTATGTTGGTATTATATTCGTATTAAGCGGAAAATTTTTATATAAAAGAAATTGGAGAGAGAGAAACGCATCACCAGATAAATCTTTCTAGGGAAAAAACAATGTAAAAGTATTTTGTGCTATGAGAATTTACAGCACAAGTCAAAGTCAATCATTGGAACAGAAGTTTGAATGTCATTATTTTCACTTCAAAAAATTCGAAAATTAAGTATCGCAAAATTTTCATTGAGCTATATTTGAATGGAGATTTAACGTAAAACTTTATTCAAGATATTTGAAGTAAAGATAAGTAAAAAATCGCAAAGCAATCGTTTGTTTTTGTCTCGAATACTTAAGGGAAGAAAAAGTTGGAGATGCGTTTCATCTTCTAGGCGATCCCTTTCGCGTCAGGACTGTCACGCTTCGTAACATATTTTACGGAGATATCGCCGACAGGCAAAAATCCGTCCCGAAATTTGTCACCGCGGGAATACGCGAAACTGCGAGTATTTGTCACGAGGAACGTTCTTCCGTGAGAACCTTCTTTCCTCTTGACAAGATAATGACCGCGCCATTAGAGGTATATAAAATACGGCGCGCAATTAATCGCCTATATCGTCATTATTCAAATTAGTCGCATGATGAAACGCGATGGTAGCAAGATCAAGGCAGGAATAATAATCGAGAATTATCGAGAACGTGATCTGGCAGCGTAGTTCGCATTCAAGGACTCCATGTGCGAGACAAGAGAGGTAGGCAGGATATGCGTTACGTGATATTTGAAGAACGATGATAATGATATCGGTATCGGATACCGTGCATCAATTTGTAGCCGTAACAAGCTCAAGAAATCTAGGATGTGAAAATCCTGAACGTAGTAAAATAAAATGAACAATCTTCTGCAATTATTCATCCACAAGCAACAATAAAATATAAAGGAACTATTTTCTGAGCAATGTATAAATAATTTATTAAGACAAGAAGCATCATCTCAATAATTATTTTAATTACTTTTATTTTAGTCATTTCGATTTCATTATTATAGTCACTTAAGAAAAAGTAAAAGTGTATCGAAACTTTTAGAGAGAAACTATATTTTCTAAGAAAGATTGTTTTAATAATTATTTTTCTTTTTATTAATTTAATTGCGATAATCAAAATTTCTTTTCTGCAGAAACTGCAAAATAGTCGATAAACTATAAAATAGCCATCTTCACACTTAGATTCGGTGTTGCCTCGTAAATGCAACCACGAGATAAGCGGTCGTGACGCAAAACGACGAGATTGAGATTAATTTCTGGAAAATTGTTACGAGTAAAGCGAGCGAAAAGTGTAATAACCATGAAACAGACTAGCGCGATAAATCATTTTAAAACAACGCGTTCGTGCGTGTAAGATGAATCATATCGTTAAGGGCCATGACGCGCGAATAATATGAGGAATTTACTTTTCTCATTAAAATCGGCTTCTCCTCATCATCGACATTAACCAAGAATCTCTTCGTGATATAAAAACAATTAATCATCCATTATCTGCGTAAAAAATATATCAATCTTTTCGCCAGCATCACCAATCCTGAACTTTATTACACAAACATAATTATAATAAAAATACTTGAGATAAATACAGGAAAAGATAAAAACATTAAAAATTATTATAAAAAAATCAGCGTTATGTGAAGCAAAAATTAAAATTATTATTACATTCTTAATCATAATTTTATCGTTTTACATATACCTATAACCATCTGTGGAGGCTTGCTTAATATTAGTGAGTTTTAAATTTTTTCGCTCCTTATATACATTTAATTTCGTTTAAATTTAATGTATTTTTTTAGAATGAAAATTATATGAAAGTATATAATCGTGGAAACAGCTCACGACAAACTGAAATTTTCTATTGGTAAACAAAGACTCAATACTGAAAGGGTTGAAATCGTTTCGTGCACAGCAAATTTACGATGTAATTTCCACGACTATGTGGGTTTATCAGAAAAGAGATAATAGCTTTGCGACTCTGTGCTCGAGCACAATAAAGCTTCCAATGAATTCACTTTTTGCTTTTTGTAGGATTCTTGGTCATAATTTCGCGGCGAGTTAATTGATTTTTCTACAAAGTACATTATGTTTTAAAATTACATTTACCAATTATTTATCTAATCTAAACAATTTTTTAGACATAATATCAATTATGCTTGAAAAAATATAACTTATAAATATAATATAATGTGAAATATATTTATTAAAAATCCTTTGTCGAAAACAGAGCCAGTAATAATCTGCGTATTTAATTTCTTATTCTCTTTTCGAGACTTTCAGTCTGTCATCGCAAACGTGAAAAAAAACTCTTTGAGATTTTGCGTAATGTGGATAATAATCGCTATTATCGCAATTTTTAATATTTAAACGCGATTATGAATTCTAATTACGGTTTATTTGAACGCATCAATAAATACACTATTTAGAGATAATTGAATTTCTCGTATAAAATGCTGCTCAGCTTTATTTCCGCCCATCATGCAACATCGGTTAATGAGTCAATAATTGAAAACAATCGATATGATGTAGGTAATCAAACGCATCAACGAGCAATCGTTGACTTGAAAAGACTCTCTCGAGAAAAGAGGAAAACTCACAAATGCGAATTACGAGAGAAACACATTGTCGGAGATAAAACGAAATCGTCACTAGAAGAGCGGAATAAGAATCATAATTTAATAAGTTTCTCGAGTTAGTTCTTCGTCCTCGACAGTATTTAACTTGCGCTCTTCTTTTCTGGAAATGAAAACTGTAGATGCTAATAGACCTATTAAGAGTCCCATCATAGAGCTTTATCTCTCTTCTCTCGTCTTCTTTTTCTTTCTCTGTCTTATTCTACTATGAACTTACCATTAACTTTACATTTCTCGCATTGCATTATTATAATGAATTTCAATTTTGTAGTGGTTAATTGAGAAATTTCAATATTTCGTACGAAAATCTTACACTAAAAAAGAGCACAAATAAAATAAGTAACAATTTGGCTTCTCAATTATGAGGAAATAAAGCTAGTTTTCTGATTACTGTAATTTTCACGGTTTTTCGTTCGCGGATTTATATCGTTCCTGTTACTGCGACGTAACCGGAAATTAAAAGAGGAAATGACCGAAATTTTATTCGCATCAGCGTCTACCTAATTTCGTTCCTAACTTTAATTCCGCATCGGCGTTAAAAAGTGTGTTTATCTACGTCTTGGATTCTCGCGGTAAAATATGCAGTTCCCATCCGGGAATGATCACGTTTGAAAGTTCCAGTTACGATTTCTCGAAATGATTCTTTTTACGACGCTCTTTCCACCGCTACGGGGAATAGTTACGGTTACGGCGGAAACTCGCGACGTTATGAAAATACAGTGGCTCGAGATGGCTGCTCCGCGCGAGTAGAAAAGTCATTATGCCGGGGCGCGAGACTTCCACAAGAAAACGTAAACATATGCTTCCACGACGAAAAAAAAAGAAAGATACTAGATGTAGAGAGCGCGCAGATTTCCATAAAGCTGCCGTCGTGTTGCGAACGATCCCGAAGAGCGACTCAAAACAGATTATATATATACATATTTATCGCGAATTTAGTATCTTGGCACTATACCGTCGTACATCATATCTCCTCATTTTTTTATAGGAAACGCACAAATAATATTGTTATTTTATAAATACAAAACTTCATACCGCATCAAATTCAATTCAATTGAAAGAAATTAACTTTAAAATATTTTCCCTAGAATATTTCGTACAAGCGGCAGAAAGCACAACGACAAAATAAATTAATAAAACAAAAAAAGTTTGCAAATTTTATAAATCCCTTCAAATTGGCACATATAAATAAAGCTTCAAAATAAGAAGCAAAATATATTTATAATATTCACAATTCATATTCATAGTTTTGTCACACATATTTAGTTTTTTTGCAAAAAAAATTTAAATAAATAAATGTTATAAAGTAATATAAAAATTTATAATCAAATTATTTTTCGTCTTGAATGATGATAATTTGATATCATAATGAAGAGAATTTGTTTAAAACAAACACAGAAATTTATCTGCAGATAAATTTTGAATTATCGAATCGAACGTTCAATAGCCGGAAGGAAATCGTGAATAAGCGATCGAGTTATCGGCAACATCGTTACCGTTATACGCGTTCCCACGTAATTAACATTGTTGCTTGTTAACATTTTAATATTCTCACATCGCCTCGTTACACATAAGCTGATGAGCGTAATGCATGTTGCTTGTTTACTTACAAATATACGATGAATATCGATTGCGGCTGAGAAGTAACGTACCTGAAACAAGAAAAATCCATCGTTAATTATATCGTCTTTTTCCGCGCAAATAATATGATAGCAAAATGTAAATGTAAAATAATTGTATTTGCGAAACGAAAACCAGAATATTATATAATGGATGATTGATTACTCGCCATTCTCAGTATTGTCTTGAAAGACTTATCCTTCGAATGAATGTCATTATTTTATAACACGTGCCAGGAAATACGTACTCATTTGAATTTTAATAACTATTTCTTTTTATGGAAACATTTTTATGGAAACATTTTTATTGTACATGCAAAGCAATCTTTATTTGCAAACGTTTATTAATGATTTGAGTCGTAATTTTTCTGTAAATGGTACTTGATTTACGTATTGCTTTTTAAGGTAGTAATGCTTTACAGAAGCAAGATATAAAATTTATAAAAATTCTAAGCTTCGAACAATTAACAAATCAGTAAGAAGAACACAAAGACTAATACTAGTCAGACACATAACGTAAGATAGTAACAGCTATTCAGAATTATAAAGGAGATCCAAACTTCTGATTCTAATTTCGAGATCGTTATCAAGAGTTCCTAACGAACAATTTCACGTACTTAACATAGTACAAAATTTCGAATAAAGCGACGCGATAGAGTCGCATTTGGATAGAGAATGACTAAAACGCAGTGCATGTCGAAGCGCAGACGAATGCATATAGCGTGTCTTAAACGAGCGATGGTAGTTAGCGACCCGGCAGTGAAATTAATGCAGCCTAGAAGCGGGAGAGACCTAAAAGTGCGACCGCTCGTTATCGCGATAAACCGAGCGTATTTGCTTACGTCGAGTGAGAGAAAAAGAGCAAGAGAGGCAAGGAAAGAGGCATTCATCGACATTGACGTCGCGATACAAGAACGAAAGTGTGCGTCCGTTAAAAGAAGAAAGGAAAGAGACTTGGAGGATGTCGAAGGGAAGCGGAAAAAGATAGATTTTTTACGGATAAGATGGAGAACGAGAAGCGACTGTCTTATGCTCCGTAAATATGAGAAGTCGGCATTTTTATTCGCGAATACCTCTCCGCGCTTAAAGTCACGAGTCGAAGAGTCGCCCTATCCCGAAGCAAGGAAAATACAGTTGGGAGAAAAGACGAGAAGAAATCCGCGTCGTTTCCTCCCCCTCCCCCTCCCCCATCCCATTCCGCCCCGGTGCAGGGTGAGATATAACCCGGATGCACAACCGCCGCGCGCGTATAGTTACAGTTTTAATCTTCTTTCGCAGCCCCCGAGGGTTTATGGGCCCGCAGGTATTACTCGCGCACCCGAGGGCACCTACTCCGCGTGTTTACTCATGCGCTTATATATCCCCAGCCGCCGTCTCTTCACCATTCTCTGCATTTCACTCCTGCGGAGCGTGTAACGAGCAGGGAGCGACGATGGAGAAACATCAACGTTTTTCACGAAGTATTTGACCCGGCGTTCTGATTTTGCTTAGAGCGAATTGTTGTCGAAAGATTGTCAGGCGTTTGCCATCACGGGTTCGTACACTCGCGATTCTCATGCGGATGAAAAGACGGGCGTTGTGGCTCAGAAAGGGTTGTGTCTCGAGATATTAAGTTCTTTTGACAGGACTCGTTGAGAATTACAACGTTGTAAATCGAGTACTTTCCCACGTGAAAAATATGTGTGAATTCTTCTTAAAAAAATAACTCTCAGGAAGTGTTTCGAGTGTAAAAATAAAAAATAAAATGTAAATATAAACAGATCTAACTCAAAATGTTACAGTGTGAAACATGTTAATGTTATTTTAGAAAAATTATATTTAGTTTTATTATGATTTTTTTTTTTTTTTTTTTTACATTTTTATTATAAGAATTTTTTTCCCCTTTACAGGAAAAAATCCCCTTTCCTGTAATTTCAATAAATTTAGAATTAAGTCTAATAATGTACAATTTGTTGTATAAAAATTCCATGTTCAAAGAATCAAGGTAATATATCCTCTTTTTCCACAACTACGTCTGTACTTCTGTTATTCTTCTTCGGCATACTTTATTCATATACATTATACTTACATTATTCATATTTTTGCACCTTAATCTAAAATATCGGTTTTCCTTTGTCGCAGCGCGTAGGCTTTCGCATCGCGAACTTCCTTTGTGGAGCTAATCTGTAATCCGAAATTCAGCTTCCGTCAATGTAAATTAAAGAACTCGGCAAATACTGGCTGAGATTAAGCTTCCACGTATTCAATCGGCAAGTTATAAGACCCCGGCAAAAGTTTTCATGTTACTCATTTTCCCAACTTATTAAGAGCGTCAGTAAAATCCAAAATAGGATTTCGTTCGCTGTATGGAAAAGAAAAGAAAAAAAAAATTTTTTAAACCATATATTAAATACTTGAAAATTCCGCGTGTCACGTAAAATTTGCAAGATTCAATCTGATAGCGAGGACCGGTGCGGACGGTTAAATCGATATCGGAACTTCCGTCGGGAATTTTACAACTGTGCCTTCGGCCCTTTCTCTCCCTCTCGACGAATAAAAAAAAAAGTGGCCTCGTCGAGTATCGCGAGATAGGTCGAGTCGAAGTCGTGCTTGTCTCGAATTATGCTAAATCCCGGCAATCGTGGGAGGATTCCCGTCACGGTTTCCCGAACGGCGCCGAGGAATCCAACCGAAAAGTCTCTCGCCGCGAAAATTGAGTTTACCACGAAACTTACTACGGAGGCGCGGAACCGCCGAGGGGATCGGATGTACTAGCGCGGCGAGGACGAGACTCAACCGTGCACATACGTTGAAGAGGAAAGTGGCATGAAGAGGGTAGAAAAGGGGAGCGGAGAGGAGAGGAAGATTACTCGAACTTCCGATCAAAGAGCCACAACTGGTCGATATATTTTTCCGCGACTCTTCCCCCCCCCCCCTCACCTCCCTTGTCCCCCGAGTGACATTGTTCTATCCGCTTCGACTTTTGTCTCACGTGTACCGCGCGGCTACGTAAGACTCGAAGAAAGAGCCAGACGACTCTCCACGTCGCTTCCACGGTAATTCCATTACGACGACGAGATCGCCGAGACGTGAATTCACGTTCGTCGTCACCCTTATATAGTTTCATCGTTGCTACTGGTGGCGGTAGGATGGAGAAGAAAATCCAAAAATATCTCTTCCCGAAAGAAAGTCACTATCTCTCAAAGCCAATCACACAACGTATCGTCCGGAAGTTACGATTAGAGATTCGTTGCCTTCGACGATCGATTGAAATTTGTTCCTTCTACCGAGATGAAAACAAGTTCGGAGATCAGTTTATGAAATTAGGCATATGTAAAAAAATCTCGAATAATTTGATGAATCACTAAAAATAATCTAATTAAGGAGACAAAATTTCACAATAAAATTGGTATAAATTAAATAAAGTATCTTTTACCCTTCAATATATCAGATGAAGCATTTTAATTATTCTACATGTGCATATTTAGCATAAAATACATAATAATTAATTATGTATATAATTACATAATCATGATACGTGTTAATGGATTAAATAAATTGAAATTTAGTCGCATGTGCGTCTTTCGGTAGAAGTTTAATAAATTTCTAAAACAAGAGAAAAAAAAGATAAGTTTTACATTAAGTTCTTTATAAGCTAGATTTTTCTTATTAAAAAAACAAAGTTTGTAAAAGTACTTAATGTAAAAGAGCCCGCAAACTTACATTGTTGTACGACTTTTTTATGATTATACAGAAAACAAAATCTAAGAGATATCGTAGTAAAATAATTATAGGTGGAAAGATATAATTATATTCATATTTTTATATATTTTTACACCGCGTTAACACAATTTTTCTTTTATTTATACTTAAGGAATGTTCGCGTTCACTTTTCCGTTGCGAAAGAATGAACTGTGTACGGCACGGGTCGATTTAGTAACCGGTGCACGTATTATCGGCGATTTCCGTGCGAAGGGTAGTAGTCTCCATTATCATGATGCTCGCGGAAACGCAGCCATAGTCGCGAATCTAACGCGCACGACGCTCGTTGACAATGCGCTCGGGCGAATAAAAGCAAATTCCGGCAATCCGATCGCAAATTCGAGCACGTACGCGTCGTTGATGAGGGTAATCGAGCGGAATTTGTAATTACGATACCTATATAATGTCCGTTACGGGCGCTTTACGACGGCCTCGTAACGTATAAAGCTACGGTTATGTTACGTTCGCACGCATGGCGCACTGCGGATCGTCGTTTTTTGATGACGGAGATAATGATAGAGACCGCAGAATTGTCAGATGTTGTCTACAAATTTGTGCGTGTTTTGAGAGAACTTTAAGATTTAAAAAAAAAAAAAGTTTATCTTTTTCTAACTAATAATATTACAATGATTTGCTGTGTCATGTCACTAACGTAATTATCTATTCTATCTTTTTCTATTCTATTGAAAATTAATTACGACTTGTTTAAAAAATAAATATGCATGAATTTATAAACTAATTAGATAATTTGGAGTTAGAAAAAAAATTGTGTTATTTCTTCTCAAATAGAAAACTCAATTTACTTATTGCAATGTCATTTATATCAAAATTATGAGTGCCATCTTTGAGAGAGAAATTATGTAATTTTCTTTATATAAGCTTCTAAAAAATATTTTGCAAATTTACTCGTTAGACTGCAATAACTGCAAAACTGCATTTCTTTTATTTATATTATCGTTTGTTTAATTTCACAATAATTCAAAACTAAATTCAAGTAACATTTATCCTTACACTTGAATATTGTTGAACAACCGTTATGCTATTTGGCCAGTGGTTACAGTAGCAGCTAGAAAGCATTTCGTGGTAAAACCATTATATTAACACAGTCTTGTACAAGTCTGGCTTAAATCTAACAATAAGGTAGGAATGGTTCAAAGCAAAAGTGGATTACCTCCATAATTTACAAGCTCCACTTTGCATTTTCATACTTGAAGCGGACCCTACAAATTACGAATTTGATCCACTTTTGCTCTGAACATGTCACTCTACCCAGCACTTTTGCTTTACATGTATCTCCATCCGGTTATTTCAAATTGACTGCCGTGTTATTGTTTCATCTAGCGCTATGCTTTCTCTAAACAAAAGCAAAAATGAATAAATAAATTTATGTCTCGGATAGAAGGAAAAATGAAACAAAAAATGTGAGGAGCGTAGCCAAAAAGAGTAGACTAATAAGTTACGATAAGCTCGGTCGACGTCGTGGTATCGCGAATTTCGGCGAAATTTATCTATTCGCGAAAATCCACACGCGCTCGCAGATAACCGCGGCCGAACGGTGAACGGAAGGAAGTGGAAGTTACGATCAAAAACGTGGCCCGACTGCGAAAACCGCCAAACTTTACACACAGAGATACCAACACATTTGACTAGCAATAGAGCAATCCGAGTCGGATATCAGCGAACACGGAAAAGATGAGAAACTCTGACGCATAAACTAATACTCGATCGAATACACTCGATCTTGCTTAGAATATCTTATTAAAAAATAAGAAAAATATATACCATATGGAGCACCTGTGTCGATAATAAATATATAAGTTTCTTATCTATTATTCATTATGCTTAGTACATATCTCTCATTTATTATTCTCTACGTTATCATACATAGAAATTTAATTATATTATAATTTTTCAATAAAACACAAACTATATTGTCACATAATTTCTCTCTGTGTGTATCTTTTATTATAATTGAATATACTTATAAATTAAAGAGTAATCACATCTACTGTGGAATTGGATATCACTTATCACAATATAAATAAAACTGTCAATTTTAAAATTTTTCTTTTATTATAAATTTTATGTACTATCCTCGCGTAATATGAAGTTCAAATATTTAAGCTGAAAGCAAAGTGTATGTGTGACAATATTATCTTAACTTGTAGAGAAAATTTGATTATTTGATTAATTTTTTAATCGATTTTACTGATACGATCTGTATATGTATAATGCACATAATCAAAAATACAATATACTAAAAGAACAAAGAATTTGCTACAATCAGAAAATCACGTAGCTTGTAAATGCACGAAGAGATACGCCAAGAGAGAGATTCGTGCCCATTTCGATTCATCGAAAGACGAGAACGCATCTCGATGGGAACGCAACGATAGTATGCTTATCCCTAGTGCATTTCATCTCGCCTCCTGTGGAGAGAGCTTTTCATATCCCCTTCGAGATCGCCAATATTTGCGGTTCTATTAGTAACCGTTGGGGCCCCGGCCACTCGAAATTCATAGCGCGCGATGGGGGGGGGGCCCCCCATTCTCCTCTGTACCCCGAAGCTCGCAGGTTGACGCGGCACGCCGCGAGAATTCGTAGCAGGTAGCAAACTGGAGGTAGGAGAGGATACATCGCATCCTCGAACGTCACAAAATACCGCATGCATTATGCATGGGCGAGACTCGTGCCAAGTGTGCCGTCGTGACTGCGTGAGAGCGACCAGTGTATAATTTAATTTAACGTTATCGTAAGGAACGTCAAAATGAATCGCGAGAATCGCCAGCGAGATCGAGCGCGCGTCTGCTTCGCGAAATCGCCGAAAAGTCGAACGACTTATTAATTAATATGTTAATTAATATGTTAATTCAATATTAACAGCTTGAAGAGCAAAATAGAATATATTGTTGACAGTTAATATAGGAGCGTCTAGAAATTCGTGCTTGTTAACATGCAAAAAACGTTCTTTACAATAATTTGGATTTAATTTTTCATAAGATTTGTTCTCCCAAGTTCTTAAGATTGGAAAGTCAATAATTATTTCGAATTAAAGTTTGCGAGAAAGAAGTTTACCTCGAATTTTGTCGAAAAGACACTTTTACTATGAACTACACGTGTATTAACGATCTCAGTTAAACTCGTAACCGTGGAAACTACAGAAGTTTCTTGCGGTATTGAATCGAAAACTTCGATGCTGCGCGAAAGAAGCCGTCATTGTTTTGTGTTACTTTGTAATTTTCGAGATCGACTCTAGAGACAAAGCAGTCTGCGAAGCATTTCAGGATCAAAAGTTCGGGAAGGAAGATACTTGAGAAAATAAGGGGAAAGTCGGCGACATTTATAAGCGGCTTTTCTTAAGCCGTCTCTAAACGTTAAGATGCATCGCTAAATCGTTACAACAAACTGAAAGGAAGAAAAATGATGCTTAATGAAAAAAAAAAAAAAAACTAAACAATCTATTACCTACATCTCGACAAACTTCGAGAATGCGCGTTTCGAGTTTTACTTATCTTCTTTATCATGTTCTCTAAAAAATCAAAGATTATTAAAATGCCGACTGTTACTATTATGTATCAATGTGGTAATAAATTTTTTTAAGTAAAATATACACATACAAATTATTTTACATTATGTAATTTAGAAGTCCAATGGTAATATCTGCAATCATAATTATATAATTATCTTTTTGTACTTTTTTTCTCATAAACAAAAATCACGCCAAAATGCATACTGTGATATGAATATTATAAATAGCAATATTTCGATACAAATTAATCTACATTATCTACATTAAAAATGTATTTACTTTAAATTATATTACATTCATGCTTATTTATGCAAATTAATACACACACGGTAACAATGCATTTCCTACATACATCCCACAATATATCATTTTCTAGTGATAAAAATTGAGCAGCAAATTTTGCTAAACTTAAATTTAAAACCGCTAATAATTTTTTTTTATACAAATTCAGATTAAAACTGAAATTGCTGCAATTTCACGTTAATTTCGCGTAAGATCGTAAAATTCTCGAAAATTAACTCGAAGAAAGGACGATCTGACATAAAGCACCCGCAAACGGTATGGTCCAAGAGATCGAGGATGCCGATGATTATGTTGGAGTTGCCTAGCACGGCGTGTACCCTCTTAACTTCTCGCGCTTCTGCCGGTGGTGAAAATTAATTCGAAGCCGCTGGGCTGGCTCGGGCGGCGACGCGCCGCGGGCTCGATTGTTATTCCTGGTGCGCGACAGGATGGTTATTACGCCGGGAACTCCGGATTAAATTTCTCGCCGTGAATAAATACCCGAGTGAATTCCTATTGCAGCGGTGAGTCCCACGGGAGATTCGCGACCGCCGAACGACGGCAGTGAAAACAAAAACCGGGATGAGAGGGAAAGAAAGGGGGAGAGAGAGAGAGAGAGAGAGAGAGAGAGAGAGAGAGCGAGCGAGCGAGACGGAACGTTCTTGCTCTTCGTCACCCTTTTCTACGTGTTTGCGGGAATTAATTTTCAAGGTCGAGCATCAATAAAGTCCCCATCAACTTTCCCGGTCCCCTCGTCGCTCTATTGAAAGAAGGGTTAAAAGGCAGTTAAGCGGGTCGTTGCGTTTTGATGAACGCCCGGGAACGAGAGATAGTTTTCCTTTGTGCTCGACACGTCTTCTCGAGATTGTCGTGCCGCATAGCAGGGCATTGTTCCGTGTAGATTCTACGCGTCCGTTCCCGGGGCCTCTCCCGTCCTCACCCTCCACTCGGAACAATAAGTAATCAGGAACGAGTACAACGACGAGAACGCGAGTCTCGCGCGCGTGCGCGCGAGGATCCGCGGCGCGTTTTAATTGCGGCGCGACCGGGCGCATTAAATTCTCTCGGCAAATGAACACTCGGGGGAGTTCTTTGTGCGACAAGTTTCGACGAACGGGGACCCGGGGACTGAGGGTTTGAGTTTTCACCGTGCATTTTCATCCCTTCTCGCTCGAGATCTCGTTTTCCGTCTCGCGTGAGAGAGAGAGAAAGAGAGCTCGGTTCTTCTTACCACGACCTCGTCTCGTCTCTCGTCTCTCTCATTATTATTCTTTTTATTCTTTCTCTCTTGTCTGAATTAGTTCTTGGTGCTTTTTCGCCGAGGCAAACGTTTCGCGAATTTGCGAAGCAGCTTCCGCATTCGTTGATGCCAATCAAGCTGGCGCGGAAAAGACGGATAAATCTTTCAAGCGCTCGCATTCCTTAAGAGCCCGCTTCGAGATGCGCCAGATGGAGAGATTCTCGAAGTAGTTTAAGATTCGGATGTCATCTAAAGAGAAAAGAGAAAGATAGAAACGCGAAATTTAGCAGACTTGTAATACACTAACTCGTTCCATATAGGAACTTACATACACGTCTGAAAGAGTCTAAGAGTCTGAAGAGAAATTGTGCGCTTCGCTTGATAATCGTCGACGTCGTCATCGTTCGATTGTGCACAAGTTCTCCTTCAATTCACGTCCGTTTAAGCGAAATCGATCGTACGGATTCCGAGGAGATGCACCTGTCGATCGTGCGCCTGCAGCGTTCGAGATTCCCTTTGTGAATGTGCCGCGTTTAACCGCTGCCGGACAGAGTTTCACGGCTGAGACACGGCGAGTTGCGAGGGAATACGAGATCAACGCGGGTTACTAAATAATTTCGCTGAACGTTTGTGCACTCTCCTCTTGCCCTCTCTTAAATTTTTCAAAGTCCTTACAGCTCGTTAATCGTGCATCATACACATATCCGAAATCTTAAAAATGTGGAACTGTGCGTCGCTCGAGCGAAATGTCCGACTACTACATATATGATTTCTCATCTGGCTGTAATATATTCCAATTTCGGATTTACTACATATATATGTATGTAGCAAATTTTGAGAATTAAATAAAAACAGAAAGTATTTATCTAAAACGAGCAAATATAAATATATTAAAATATAGTTATAATATCAGAAATCTGCATATATCTTAAATGTGTAAAAACACATACATATTTAATATATTAATAGAAATTTATAATTATATATATATACATATATATATACAATTATATATTTTATATATATACATATATGTATATAATATAAAATCAACATATCAAATGATATTGAAACTTCTTTCCTACTTGAGGATATATTCTCAGTTTGAGGGAGAAATCTTCTGATATCGGCGATTAAGAAAAAGCTCGAGAAAAAAAAGAGAAAAAATACCGGCCGAGAGGCAAAGTGGACCGCCCGAGGCTACACATTTCGCGAGCGAGCGGGGTGAGAAGCAGAGGATGCCGTAAATCCCGGCAGCCGAGTAGGTGGCGGGCTCTTAATAAAAGGAGATCGCCGGCGGTGTTTCGGAGTTCTCGGGTCTCGGTAGTACGATACGAGGCGTGACGTGATGTGATGTGGCGTGGCGAGAAGGTACGTATGCGAAAAATGAGTATGCAAAGATATGCTGCTATATGTTGCGCATCTCTCTCAAGAAGCAGCTTGCCACAAAAGGAAATTCTCTCTCTCCCCCTCTCTCTCCCCCTCCCTTCCTTCCTTCCTTCTTTCCACCCTCTTGTCGACTTCGTCTCTTTAGACCCTCGTTTGTGCCGCTAGGCTCTCTCCTCGTCTTTGCTGATGATCATCATTCTCCCTTTTCTCAGTTCACCCTTATTCTTCTTCCTTTTCCACTCTCTTCCACGTTCGCGTTCGCTTTCCAAGCGAAGACGCTGGCGCGCTTTTCTCTACTTCTTTTCGGTGCGCGACGTTCCTACGCAAGAAACGTCCCTGCAGAAAACTCACGCTCTTTTCCCGCTTCTGCTCATCTTGTTCTATTTTTCTTCTTGCCATTTTCTCGTTCTTTCTCTCGTTACAGCGAATCCTAAGGAATTGCACGGTAGAACGCTTCTTACCGGTGTAATGTCCAGTCGTAGGCAGGTCTTTTGGGTACTCGAAGACGGATTCTCGTTTCATCCTGTCTATTTCTTCGCCAGCCAGCATACGGACGCTTTAGTACATATTTGCTTATAGTGAGAGTTGCTTTCTGTTTGACCATTCATTCTTCTTATTGTTAATGGAGCCTGTTGTATCTATCGTACCGTCAAAGTATCATTGTCACTCTCATGTTCAACTGCTGATAAGATATTACGACTTTCTTTTTTTGCATCCATCTAAGGATTTTTCAGCGTTATATTTCCCCAAAGGCATCGTGAAGAAACATAGACAGCTGCGCGGATAGTTGAAGAAAGATGCGAATTTATCTCGGCAATGTCGCTCTAATCTTCCCCGGCGGGCCATCAATCCTACGTTTATTTTTCATCGAGATTACGTCGCGGAATATGACGAACGGCGCCGTCCGAGTGTCGTGTCTCCTGTTCGGGGTGCAGGTGTATAAAATACGCGATACCGTTCTGTCGTTGCACGCTGCAAGGAGCGGGCAACGTCGCGGAACGAGGTGATAAAACTACGCAAATTAGGGCGTCATGCGACTAGATGCACAACAGCCGGTTCCCGCTCTGCTTACGGCCGTAAAAATCCTCGGCGAGTCACTCTCCTGCGAGAGATGTTCTACTCGGTTCTACCGAGGTGTTCTACTCGGTCTACGAAGCTGGAAACTGTACGCGAGAGAACGCGAACACCCGTCGGATTGTTAATCAACGGGATTAGGGGGCTTTCTGGTTTTCACTGCTCTGAGAACGACGAGCTCGCAAAGCATCTCGCGACCAGATGTACGTACACGTCGAGGACTCGTTGCACGACGTTGTTGCACGAGGTTGTTCTCGCGGAAGATTAGATTCGTTCGCTGAAAACGATGGACATAAGCTACCTAAAGTTGATGTTATTCTTACTCGTCGATTATATAATAAAACGATTCAGTTTCTCTTACTGTACTTCTCGAAAGTTATATTCTCGCTGTTTTCGATGCTTCCATAAAAACTAATTTTTAACTCTAATAAAAAAGTATAAGATTTTAACTCTTAATTAAATAAATATTATATACACACACAAAGTTAGAAGATATATTTATAATCGGAAGAAAATAATAATAAAAATAAAAATTGTTTCAATTATTGAAACTCCCCGCAATGTGTTAAAATATTTATTCGTTGTAAAATAAGCAAATAAATTATTATATAAAAAAAATTAAAAACAGAATATTTAACCCCTGTCAAATCTAATGCAATAAAATATCATATAATATTTTTTATGAATTAGAATGCGACCATAATTCAGCTTTAAGATAATGTTTGTAATTAAAAATGTCTTAAATTAATCGATAAGATTATTTCAACTTTTTATTTTAGCTCTTAACTTTTAGCTTTTAAATTGTTTTTTTTTTTTCATTAATTTAATAAAACAAAAACTGCATATCTACAATAGCATTTAATTGTAAGTAAATATTGATAAATGAGATTGTACAAAATTACATTTGTGTAATAATACCGTGAAACATACTAAAACTGCATGGAAATTTTCCATACAATGGATGACATATTGGAATTTACTTTATTCTCTCGCGCGTCGTTCTAATAAATTTACCAGCTTATAAATTTATACTTGGTTGAGAGGTAAATTGCCATAGAATGCTGCGCTGTGTCCCATATTCTCGCGAAAATTTTAGTCTCTAAATATCCGACGGGATGGCGTACAACATTGTACGTAGCAATGTGTATCGTTCAGTTTGTTCTTCCGGACACGAATCGATCCACGTTATGCTGCTCGTCGCGGTAAATGTCGAGAGCGTCATAGCCGCGATTGTAATCGCGGTAGCGTGGTAGAGTGTTGCGTGTAACATATATTTGCTGACACAGAGTGACAGTGCATGAGCGATCGAGGACACCGACGTATCCGACCTGCCATTCGATTCGAGCGCACTCGTTACGATATTTAACTCTTAACTGATATCCAATCTCGATAAAAAAAAAAAAAAAATCAGATGCCAAGTTCGAGGGAATCAGCAATTAAATTGATTATTTGAAATTAATTTTAGTATCTAATTTAATTATATTAAATTATACAAATTATATTAATTTAATTATATTAAAAGAAATATGGAAGGAGGGGTGTGGAGTTTTTAGTTACTTTATATAATCCGCAAATAATTTTAAACATTTTAAAATATTATATATCTATACACAAAGTTAGAAGATATATTTATAATCAAAGGAAAATAATAATAAAAATAAAAATTGTTTTAATCATCGACTAAAACTCCCCACAATGTGTTAAATTATCTATTCGTTATAAAATAAGCAGATAGATTATTATATAAAAAAATTAAAAACTTGTATGGAATATTAGATAAATATATTGCATACTAGATATATAAAAATTACATAAATTAAAAAAATAATTGTTATATAAATATGATGGCGCAAGAAAGCAAATGATTGACCGTAGTGTCTCTTTCGCTTATATTCAAGATTTTTCATCATATTTTTTGCTACACCGCATACATTACGTAATGCTTCATCTGAGGACGCGCGCAAAAGAATGCGCACACTAATCACAAGACTACAAGACCATCTCTCGACCGTATCTCCTCAGTGTTACGAGGACCACCCTGTGTAAGTGGGACAACGGTCGTCGCACTTCGCGTGGCAGGCTAATAATAATAATCGCTGGCAGAGAAAAATCCGCAAATCATAGGATGTTATTTGCGTGCGGGACTCGTAGCCGCAAGTCGAGTTCAAGCATTTTGAAATATTCTTCGACGAACGAGCAATGCGACGATTGTCAACCATCAGAAATCTGTAGCTCTATAAAATTTTTATTAATTATCAGAAACTCTGCGTGAAAGCAATGATCAAATTTTTATTTATTTGACAGCCGTTTCAATAACATTAAAACGCTGCATGAGAGATAAATCGACAGTTTATATATCGTATGCTGCCTGATATTCAATTTGCTTAATTGAATATTGTAATTGTATAATTTTAGTTAGAAAATTATTTTACTCATATAATTATTCACAAATATATATTCAGATATCTTTGTTAAACTTTCAGTCGGACTCTTCAACGGACGAGCATTACATAATATATTCGCGATGAAGGAAAAGACAAAGCCCAAGAAAATTTCATCACCCGAGAAAGCTCCGAGAGATATTTCTGGACGCGATCGGAACGAATGGTGGCAAACCGGTCGGTGCCAGAATTGATTAAGAAGCGAAAAGCAGGAAGAAACGCAAGCATACACGAGTCGCGCGTCGTTCATGCTCGTGCGAACGACGAGCAGTTCCTCGGTGATTGAATTTTCCAGCTTCACTCCGGAAAAATAACGCGAAACTTCCAACGGGCATCGAATGGGACGCGGTCTCCGGAAGAAAAATCTCGCTCCATCGATAAAAAAAAGAGAAAAAAAAAGAAAAAAAAAGAGAACGCACTGGACGTGTATCTCCGGCGCGTTTGGCGCGTCCAATTGCGAAATGTGAACAGACGAAAGGATCTGCAGTGGCTCCCTTGTGAATTCAAACGATCGATTATTTGATTCGATAGATTGGATCGTGGGGAGGAATACGAAAGTCGAATTAATCGCGGTGGATTATATTACAATCTGTGTATCGAACGTTAAGCTTGGATGTATTGTGTGTGTGTGTGTATATATATAATATATATATATATATATATTCCCCCTGACTCCTCTCTCATTGTGCGCCATATAATATTATATACACAGAGCAACATATAGAGCTGAATGCGCAATAAAGATACGAGTCGATAAAGATATTATTCGCTGGTGACGATCGTTAAAGAGACATTCGTACATATAAATGTATGTGTTGTAAATATCTAAATGTATCGAGCGTTTCTATAATTATTCAGCAGTGATGATAGCAAGTCAGTCTTCGAAGAGAAACGCGAATATAAATGGCACGTTCCACATTTTCTTCATTATTCGAACATTTTCTTGGACAATTTAAACTTGATTATCCTTAATGGATTCCTAATGGAAACATAATCGGACATCATCTTTTCCTGCAACATCTCTCTCTGCATTCAATTATAAATACTTTCGTAGCTAAGCTCTTAGACAGAAATTTTATCAAATAAAAATCCACGTAAAGTGAAAGAAAAATTGGAACCGTGTTATCCGTGTTATTTATCAGATACGTCGAATTTTTAATCACTCGCAATTCAAAAACTGTCGATATTTCGACATTTCTGTAAAAAAAAATAATCAGATTAAATCTCTGTCAAATTTTCAATTATTCCACAGTTTGATACAAAACTGACAATATATCTCGACATTCTCATTAAAAACAAAAGCAAAAAATCAAATTGTCCGTAGAAAATTTTCACGTAAGAGGAACTGCGAGAAAGCTGGGGCAGTCTACATACATATATACCGCGTTTCGCATCGCGGATATTTGCATTTCGGTAATTTCGTACATATGAAGAGGCAAGGACTCAGTAAACCCTACGTCAGCCAAACACGCGCCGGCTGTGTTAACCGATGACGAGGAGACACCTCGGAGTTTGCCAGTCAGCCGTCGGCAGGGATGATCGATACTATACATCTAGACGATGCAACAGCGATGCAACGCATTTCACCTCGCGGCTGTCCGTTTATACTCGCTCGCGAGTATCGATCCAGACCCCGATCTGGTGCTCTTCGCCTGGTATTCTTGGATGGACGGTGGAACGATCGCGACTGAAGGAGGGGCGCGAAAGGGCATACGTCTCCGCGTGTCATCGAGCACCCTGTTGAAGACATCCTCAAAATAGCGATCGGCCTTAACACGAGGCGATGCGTGAACGTTTTCGCACGTCACTTACTCTCTCGAGACCGGCGATGCGGACGCGACGAGATTCTCACGATAACGTTTTCACGATGACGCGTCCCTGAAAAGCACATCAGTCCTTCGCCAATGGATCGCGCATAAATAAGCCCGAACTAGACGATGCTATTATTCCAAGCGTTTAACTCCTCTGTCTACGATCGCTTGGTCTCGGATTTGTCGCTACATGTGATTGCTATATCTCGTGTTGACACTAAACACGCGATCTTCGTATTAAGCGAACAAAACGCCGCGCGTTTGAAATTGTCAGAAAATTCAATAAGCTCGTTTATACGTTAATGATACGATAAAGGGCTCCATCAATTTTACAGAAATGACATAATATTCCACAGAGCAACATAAAACTTTTTTAATAACACTAAAGCCTTTTTAAGACAAAAGGAAAATTGAAAGAAATCACTCAAAGTCCATATTGCATTTTTGAAACACCTGATCAATTTGATGGATCGCTATACAAATGACGATAAAAAATATGTATGTGCTTTGTTACAAAAGAGATAAAAAGATCGGATACGTTACTATTAATATTTTTGTAAATTATATCGTAGAATTGAAAGAATACATCTCATGAAATGAGATGTAATTCTCTTGAGAAAGCTTGATTTTCGAAGAAGATAATACGTTGCCGACAATCGAGCAGTTGAAATAAAATCAAGAATCTTCTATTTTATACCGTTTTATTCGTAATTTAACTAAAAAATCCACATATAAGATATAAGATAATATCCGTGATGCGAGGAGATCGTCACGCGCTTCTTCCGACATGTGTCCCATTTTGTCAGTCGCATTTTAAGACAACCCGGTCGATTACGTCCGGTAAGCACGACGCTCGCAATCGTCGTTAGAAGCTCGTGCAAAACACATTCCTCGATCCGTACGTATATCACTATAACTAGCTTTAATTGTAACTCTGAATAATTCAGGAGCGAAATTGCGCGCACGGCTATGAAACCGTTAGTCTCCCCGAATTAATCGTCATATTTACCAGAAATACTTATAGGTGCGAACTTCTGATCTCTCGACCAAATAATCGAATTAATGTCAAACTGCTCTTCTTTCTAAAATAAGGCTATTATATAATTTTTTAGTTATTTATTTTATTATATAATTATTTTATTATATAATTATTTATAATTATTTAATGAGCCTCTTCAATAACAACAAAAACTATATGCATATTTAATTAAAAAATACGCCTCTATAATTCTTTTAATTTAAAACAAATTATCTTTCTATTAATAATTTAGCAAACTATACCACTGAAGAAATTTCAAGGAGGAAAAGTTACTTAGCATCGTTAACAAGCGTTTCTTTTTTGCTTACATTTTACTATCCTTTTCATTATTAAGACACTTATAATCCATCTCCTGTGAGCCCATGAACGATGCCACAGAAAACAAGTCTGGACAAATTTGAGTGAACTTGAATTTTCGTTGTTCCGACATTATATCTCGGCCTTTCACATAGGCTCACGCTCCTCGGCTCGTTCTTGAAAATTTTGGTAGTCATGAACGGACCATTAAAATTGTTAGGAACGAACTGAAGTGAAAGAATGTCTGCATTCGAGAATGTTTTCCTTTTCGTCGACTATTCATATAACTCAGTGCGAGGATAAGTCGGAACGAGGATGAGTCGGCGTGCGAGCGCAGGAGGAGGATCGATGGCGCAATTTGTCGACTCGATCGTTTCCGATAAAATTGCCAACGAATTATGACGCCGTAGCGCCGTAATGCACTCAGCCATACTGACTTAATCGATCGGCTAACGGCTGAGTGGCAAACTCGTTCCGCTCTCTTACTGTTTTTCTCTCTTTTTCGTTCCCCTCCTTCCCTTCACTCTTCCACCCTTTTGTATAACGACATCGCGAACCGTTGGTTCGAGAAAACGCATCCCCTTTATTTCCGCCGACTGGATAAATCGGCATCTTCACTCGGTTACATCGGGAATTCCGATGCGCTGAATTAATAGCGCTGTTTGTTTCACTTAGGAAGACTTACAAAGGGAGTATATGTATATATATTCCAGAGCACAAATCGCAAGAATCTGAAATTCATGAGATTCGCGTAACTTCTCCCGATAGTCATTACGGATATTGTCGGCGAACTTTTTGCCTGTTACATCCTCTCGACGAAAGAATTTTTTTTTTTCCAAGATAATATTTGACTGAAAAAGAACACAAAATTTGATAAATTTATTCTCATGCGCTCGCTCTTGTATTAATGAGGAAAATATGTAAATATTCTTGATTTATTAGAAAAAAAGATATTTCTATTGATACCTAGTCACTCGCGCGTGTGCGTTATTTATTACACTATAAATGTATTTATTAGTTTCATCTCTCAAAGCGATCTTCAAACTTGTAAAACTCGATTCGATTTCCTCTACTCGAAATCCAAAGATACCTCTGGTAATGTATGTAGCTTAACATAGTAGTCTAAGTAATAGCCAGCTATTTAAGCGACACAACTTCTAGCCCACAATATACTCTACTAATTCGACATGTTTGTAAGAGATAGATAGATAGATAGATAGATAGATAGATAGAGAGAGAGAAAACAGAATTTCCAGGTATGTATAGATATACATACATATATGTCGCAAGGGAAAACTAAATATACTCGCGCGTCTCGTACCGTGCGATCGGTCGTGCGATTTTCCAAGGATTCCCTTAACACGGCGCCAAGAATATATACGCCGCGGGAAGACCTAATAAAATATGTACGTCGTCCCAGGAACGAGCTTGCACACACATACACGCATACGTGTGTCACACGTCGAAAGTTCCCTACGTGAGTGCGAGTTCCGCGTCATTCGCGACGGCTGCCGCTCCGACGAAGAGAAGTGCAACCCTCTCTACAAACTCCGTCAGTTTCCAAGTCTTAACTGGAGAAGGCTCGATCGACTCGAAGGGCAGAGTTTCCCGAACGAAGAAAACACAGCATCCTTGAGTGACTGCGAAAGTTCCACGACGCGAAAAGTGCGCCGATATATGCAGCATTTCAATGATAAGAACGATGATAAAGACGATGATAAACACGGATTTGATTATTGTCGGCATTCTGTATTCCATCATGGCAAACGATAACGTTCTCTCGATAAGATGGTTCATTTTATTATTAAATTTTATATCAAGAAATTGGTACTTTTCGAACTATATCACAAATATCGTGTATAATAAATACGTAGAATCTGGGTCGATCGATACGGTACTGCTACTTGATCGAATGCTAAATAACTCGTATAATATTGACACGTTATTGAAACGCGCGCGCGCGCGCGCGTGCACATAAATACAGAATAAGAGATTTGGATATATATCGCGGGAGATTCACAACGATAAACACTGCAAAAACAGAAATTTCAGAGAATACGAAAATAAATTATAATAAAACCGACTACAGAAAATTTAATGCCAATTTAGAACTAATTATGTTGAACCTCTCACGCGTGTGAAATATGTTTAGCAAAAAGAAAAAAATTGCTCCTAGAAATTTATTACTTTCGAAGTGTCGTATAACTAGATTCACGCACACGTCGCACTTCCCGAAGAAAGCACCCTCGAGAACGACTGTATATACGCATCCCTTCGGCGCCCTTCCGCGCGTTTCTCCCCCCGCACCGCAATTCAATTATCACACTCGTCACAGTAGCGCCACTTATATTTTCCGCTACGCGAGAAACGACTTGGGACCGGCACTCTCCCATGATCGAAATCTATTTCTGGCGTGGAGAGAGATCTCTCACTTTTCTCTCGAGTTCCGCGAAAGCCGGGAAGGTAAACGAGAGACACGCGCGAGAGATGAACACCAGATCTATTACGTAGAATCTTTTTGCTCGTTCGCTCTTGCCCTCAGCGTAGAAAGGGATCAGATTCGGTCGGATTAGATTTATTTCAGTACCAAAAGTATCTCTCTTTCGGACCAATTGCATATATACAAGATAAAAATTTTTGACAGATTAAATTTCTAAAAAAAAAAAACGTGAAAAATAATATGAGTGAAGATACCTTTAATTAAACAATAATTCATATTCATGTGGATACACAAAGATTATTATCAAGCATGATCTCTTCAAGATAATTAAAGCAAATCTAAATCTGAAATCACTGTATATGTGTCATATTTACATATATACAGACAGCAAGATATTTGAAATAATATGTAATATATATATTAGCAGTGTTACACAAAACTAAATAGTAGCAGGCCTTAACTATTTTACTAAAAAGAATACGAGTAATATTTCAAAAATATAGAATCAGTAAAACTAAATACGAATATAGAGAAGGCATTGAACAAAAGAAAGTTTCTTTATTCGAAAAAACCCCTCTATCAAAGTAAAAATACGAAATTTACAAAACTGTTACATATGTATGAAGAGAAGACGGCAAACTATCATCGTCTTTCATTCCTACAAAGAGAAGTGGAGAGATATGTCACGACGGCACGAAAGAGCCAATTAGCGGAGATGCGCAAAGTCATTCCTCAGTAGTGTGGGTCGTGTTTTGCATTCGGCACGCGAAGCGCATTGTGCATATCTGGCATAGTGTTCGCACATCCGCCTCATCCGACAAATTTTCCCGGTGAATAGCTGCCGTCCGTGTAAATAGCACGACGCCGAGCAACGCGCGAGATGCAGCGAGCCTCGCGACGAGGAATTCGCATGCGCGTCGCTCCACCCGGTTAAAAGCCTGTTTGGATGGAACGATTTTCAGAGGGAAACGCGTACATACAACCTGTAATGTGTTTTTAACACGTTCCCTCCATCATGTCGCATATGTATGACACTTCCATTCGTGTAATAGATTTAGCCATCGCGCGCGTATGACATGTGATAACGAGTGTTATCTTACGAATTTGTATTTTTTTTTTTTTTTTTTTTTAATAATTGCATTTAGATATAAAAGTTTGATAGTGATTCTTTTATAATATTAATAAACAAATAATATCTATTTTTAGTATACTTGTGGATTATTGTGCAAATTAAAGTTTTGACGGAAAAAATGATATTATATTGTATAAAACGACTGGCATATACAAGTAGAAAATAGTATACTATATTTATTTAAAAATTAGTATATTGTGCGAGAGAGATACAAGAGAAATAATTCTATAATTTTAGTTTGTGGCATTTGTTTTGTATAATTTTATATGTTCTAATATCAATATATAATACCAATATAGATTATATATATATGCTCGTTATCAGATCTCGAAAACACATTATACTTTCAGCTAGTTCAAATTTCGATGTTGCAGACGAGCGATTGTATAGTACAATATTTAAACTCGATGAAATTACTATACTGATACTAATATATTGATTTCAATCCTTCCATATCAAGAGGATATTTTTAAAACTCCTGTAGTATACAATAAAACAAATATAATATATAAATTCAAGCTACAAAAACACAAAATTTTGCACAAATGTGATAGAAAATATCTCTTTGTATAATCACTTCAGGAACTTAAAACATGAATTGCTTTACCTTTAAAATGGAACAAGAAAGATTTTTAATATTCTGCAATATTTTAGTTTTTAATTTTTATATTAATTTTCATGCTTTCTACATTTTCAATAAAGTGATTATTTTTCCTGATTAATCTTAGGCTCGAGCTTAAGGCTTTGCATTTGCAATATCTAAATTAAATTTCTCGAAATTATTTTTCTCTCATAGTTTGTGCTATTATTAAAAGACCGGAGCTATCCAAGAATTAATATCAACACTGTTGATTACAATCCTCTATCCGTTCAATTTCGTTGATGGAATAAGCAAGTGGAAGCATTTTATAGCGCGATCGAGCTATCGCTTGTTCTAAAGTCGATCGTCTTTGCGGTTTTACGGCGCCGCGAACAGCTTCCACCACTTGGTGCTTCCCTCGATCCCCTTAACCTAAATGAAACAGTACCTAATCCGCTCGCAGACTCCTACCTATATCCAGTACGCTTACCCCGACGTCCCTCTCGGGTTCTCCCAAAGGACAACTAACTCTATCGCCGGCCTATTGCATTTCGACGAACGAGCGGACTTTGAACAAAATGCTTTATCATTGTGATTGTTCGTTTTCGTCGTGTCGTCGATCGATAATCGAGCGCGCATGAGTCGCAAACTTCTCATTACCGTCGCCGTAATGAAAATCCGCAGCAATTATAATCCCGACGTTCTTAATTTACTAGACCCCGTCCAAGCGCTTTCGACGTCCGGCGCAATCAGCGTAAGCGTAGCGATGAATTCGGTTTTTTTTTCCGAGCTCGCAAAAGCGTTGATTTATATTGATCGATGTCCCCGGAATAACTTTTTCGTTCGAGGTAATCGCATAAATTATGATTGTTAACACGATGCAATTTGTAAGGATAAGAAGAAGAGAAAATATTATGAAACTTGTAAAAATAGCTAAAGATAAAAGAGCAAAATATATGAATAAATATCCATGATAAAGATAAGAAGACATCTTGTATAACAGTTTTGTATTCGAATATATGACGCGTATATATCTTTCAGATATTAAGAATTCCTCCTTTCATTAAAGAATCAACAATTAAAATATTTCTCAAGAGATCGAAAACGCTGTGTATATTGATTTTACATCGGATAAAGCGTCAGACCAAGCATTCTTTTGCGATTCTAAAAATAACGAGACAAAAGTGGGACTGATCGCGGAAACTCTACCATAAAGAAAACTGTTGACATCCGCAAGAAAACCTTGCACGATAATAACGAGACGTACAATCAGGTCGGAATCCGAGGATTTCGAGCTCTTTCGCAGTCATTACAACAATGTAAGTTTTCTCGAAGACTTCGGTCGGCAATTTGCATCGAAATCGCTCCTCTGAACTAACTTATATCTCGAATACTCGATACAATCATAAATATAACCTTCTGATAGCTTGCGTACATTCTCAGAAATAGGAACGAGTATCGTAACAAAAAAAAAAAAAAAAAAAAGATCGATCTCATTAATAAATAATATACCATACGTAATAATAAAGCAGATGTATGATTGTTAATACACAATCAACAATTTCGAAAATTATAGATAATTAATTGTCGAATCACATTATATGCAATAGTATATTTACTAACTGAAAACAAACTTTACTTTATGTAACATAAATTTTCCCTCCTTTCCCTTTAAGATTTATATAGTCTGGATTAATATAATAATAGTTAATATAAATAATAATATGGTAATAATAATTTCCAAAATATTACTTTGTCATTCCCTATGTGTGCGATATCCAGTTTCTGATGTATTGATATCAATGTTCCTCTTTCAATGCCAATTTATTCCACATACGGATGGATGGCAGCAGCGAAAGAGTAGTAACAGACATTCATTGTCAGCCGAGACTGCCAACTGCAAAGTAGTAGCGGACATCCAGCGGCAGCCGAGACTCTCTTGTCTCGAAATTATCCCGTGGGATGTCGGCATTACGTGAGAAAGCTCGACGTAATGTCGTTCCGGCGTCATTCTCTCTCTCTCTCTCTCTCTCTCTCTCTCTCTCTCTCTCTCTCTCTCTCTCTCTCTCTCTCTCTCTCTCTCTCTCACTCACTCACTCACTCTTTTCTCTCCTTGCCTCGTTCTCTTCTCTTGGCGCAAAGTTTTTTACATTCAACAGAATTGCTGCGGAGGCTCGCGTGGTAATGGACTTTTTCGCGGCGGTGCCGAGGTGTACAAGTGAGGAGGACAGCGAGACGAGCTCGTTAAAAATGTCGTCCAGCGATAGTTTCGCGCTAAATGCACGTGTGACCACCGCATATATATCGCCATTAACGACCTGTAAAGATTCGGTTCATTTTAAAATGAATCAAAACCGAGAGAAAGAGAGAGAATCGCATTAGAGAATAAGAATATCTGTTTTCCTGTCTCGCTATTTTTTAAATTATACGCCCGTGTATTAAGTAATAAATCTTATTTCAAGTTGAGGTATTTATTGTACAATGTGATCTAAAAGAAATTATTAAATATTTAAGAAAATGAATTCTAAAGCTAAAAAATAATTACAATTTAAATTTTTATTTTTTCTTAATTTATTTAATAGTTCTTAAAAAGATTTAAAGCTCGTAAACAAATTTGTTGATGTTGTAAGTTCGAAATAATTTACGACATGTTACCGGTCGTTCTTTAATGTGTATACTTTCTCGTCTAAAGTGTAAATTTAACCTCAGCCTTTCGGTATACTCAACGCGTAAATTAGTTTATCGAAATCATCGTGGCAGTAAACCTACAAAGTTAGCAGTTAAGCAAAAGAAATCTGCCTCATGATGTATTATGCACGAATGTGCAAAAATAGCTCCAACAATTTTACATATTTTACATAAGTAGCATAAAAATTACGAAACGTAAAAGTCACGTACATCTGAGAATATAATCCTCGTTACGTATTAATGCATCATAAAAATGCATATTTGACATAATCTAATGGTTTGTCAATATCTAAAAAAGAAAATATTAATATAAAATACAAATTTTTTTCGATGAAAAATTTGCGTCGAACACACGTGTGACGTGCAAAATGTAGGGGCGGAATAAAGATTTATCGTTAAAGACAATACGATGAGCCCGCAGAATTTCAGCCTCGTCTCGACGTGCAAAAAGGATCGAAAGCGGCATGCAGGCTGCATTATACCAACGGACGCGTAAAACACGTGTACACGGGAGACGTCGCGTTAAGCGAGAAAGATCATTAATATCACGAACGTCGGCGCAGCCTGCGAAGAGCGGGGGCCCGAGATTGTGTGTGTCCTAGGTCGCTGTTTCTTTCCCCGTAAGGTAAAGTTCCCCGCCGGAGGGGCGGGTATACGCAACGCTGTACATGAGTCTCGCACGCGATTCATCCCCCTCGTTTTTCTTCATTCCGCTCTACCCTAACCCGAATCCCCTCGTTTACGGCCGATACCGCAAAAGCGGGAGGGGTGCCACCCTCTCTTACCGGAGCACGTACCTCGTTAAGCCCCTAATTCGTCGTAGCTGCGACTCGTACAGCCCCGCTCTATCCTATCCTATAGTCGAGCTCTATCTACGCGAAAGCCTTTAAACCTATCTTCGATTCTTCCGAGAGCCCGCAGCTGTTCCATTATGATGATCCACGAAAGACGTAGAATCGTGATCATACGATGGATATCATGAATCAATTCTCGAAAGACGTGATACGATTACAAAAGAAGTGCAAACTTGATTTATGACACGGTTTTATAGACATAGTTATATGCTAATAAGATTCCGTCTTATTAGCGTCGTTATATCGGGAAACCCTCTGTTAACTTTTAATGAAGAGCAATTATTATCTTCTGAAATAAAAATGTCACTTTTAAAATGGATTAGTAGTAGAAATTGAGATACACTTCTCCTTATATATTCTTTTCTTACAATTTTGAAAGTATGTAGATTATATTCGTATATATGCGCGTGTCTAATATTTGTCCTAAAAAGATCAAATATGTGCTATGTTACTTTCAATTAACGTTAATAATCCGATGAAGTTTTATATAAATCACTTGTGTTAGGATTATAGAATATAGAAATTTAAATAAAAACGCGAATTGGGATATATTTAAGACTCAACTAAACTGATACTTATTCTACTTGCGTTGATATCGAATAAACTTAATAGTTCGTTGATATTCTTTTATTAAAGATTAAGTGTTAACACTGTAACAATGGCATTTAAAAATTTTACGTAAACGAATTATAAAAATACTCTATTATAGGTTTTAAAATTATTTAATAAAAGATCTTGAGAGAAGAAACACTGTGGGTAAATTTCTTAATTTTAAAATTGGAATATGTAAAAGTCGCCATTAACAATCTTGATAGAAAATAAAGTGTGCACTCATTTTAATATACAAATAATGTGCTGAATCTCAAATACCTACAAACATAATGCAGATTGAACACAGTCTTTCTGATGTAGAAAATTTTCAAATGTATAAACATGATCGATCCCCAATCGGCTTTTGCGATTCTAATATATGATTCAGCTCAATTTCTTTTATTATTTACAGTTAACAATACTATATGTCATACCAATGAGCATAGAGATCAATCATCATTGTTACATAGCGTTACGCAGATATAAGTACAAGTTTGATATATAAGTCATACACAGCAATCCTAGTAAAGCCGATTAGAACCGGAGACGCGGCTTAATCCTGTGCTCGCATCTAAAAAGTACACAGTTCGATATTTCAATATCTCTATACGTAACTCCATACATCTCTAGCTCAAAGATATACTTAAATAAACATCAAAAGAGTAAAGAGATTTAATTAAAATTCTCTAAGAAATTCAAACTAAATTTGAAAAATGATCGAATAAAAGTATAAAGTCATTTATCCACGGTTTCAAGATCTATAAAGTAATTTCGAGACCTCGATGATTAATAAAAAAATATCTCTGTTAAGTTCACTCGAAAGCAAGTAGAATAAGTATCAGTTTAGTCCGGCATCCCTTAGGTACGATACGAACGAATTCCATTGAAAATTGCCGAACGTGAAGAGATGGCGTCCCATGAAGACAGCTAGAAAATTCTTTCGCAAGTATGCGACGATGGGGGGCCTGCGGTGATACCAGAGAGTAAAGATCGAAGGTGGTATTAAAACCGGGCGCGGGAAGAATCGCGAATTTGACATGCCGCAAGATTCGGTGCGCAATCACCGTCTTCGGCACCTCTTCCCTCTCCCTCGCTCGGCCAATTAACCGGAAAACCCCGCGGTGCGGGGTAATTAAACGAAACGCATTCCGGATAAACTGCAGATTTCCCGTTAAAACTTGGCAAATTACGCTCGTGAAGAATTCGCAGTATTCCGAATCCTAGATTCGCTCGTCCTTCTCAAGACAATCTGCGAAAGGAAAGAACTCCGGAAAAAAATTTTGAAAAACGAGAGGACCGACTAATAATTGCATTTCTTAATGACGCGTCGACACCATTTTCGCCAATAATTCTAGAACACATTCTCGCGTTTCTTCAAGCTTAACATATTGTTCAAAATTTGAAACATACAATATTGTTGTAACATTGTGCGTAATGCACAACAATACATAGTATCTCATTATTATTTTTAACATAATCCGCGGTAAAAAATGTCAACGCATACAACCTACAAGTATCTATTATCATTATTTTCAAGGGATTTTGAGATTATCCACTCTTATTTCTTCTACAAGAGAAAACTTTAAATTCGTCGAAGTAGTGAGACTCACACGCACACATTCTCCAATGTAAATAGATCTTAACGCCAAATACTGTCCCAGGATGATACATTTTTATGAGCAGTCGCGAAGAGGGGTCCGCCTGCAGCGCGAAGGTGGATAAAGAGAAATGATTAATCATGCTCCCGAGTCAGACCTCTCCCTCCGTCGCCGTACCACCCTCCCTTAAGCAGAGCAGAGTAGGGTAAACGCCGTGAGAACGTTCCAGCTAATTCGGTTTTTCTTATCCCTCGTGGAACGCAGATGTTTTGTCCGACGAAAATTCGTCCTCCGCGTTTATCCACTTCGCTAATTGCCATCATCGCGCTTTGGATAAGTTTGTCCGAGCTGTAACTCTCGCGCATAAAGAGAATCAAGTTAAGCTCATTTATGCATTATTAACTTTAACATTAATTCCCCGGCAAATCTGCAAATGTATAAGATTAAAAATTAACAATCCTCGAAGAATTGTTCTAATTCTATTTCTGCAACTCTGTATAAAATTCTTTTACAGTATATACAAATTAAAATACGATTCAAAAAATTAACATCATGAATGACACAACACATTTAATATATCGTAAAAGAGAGAGAAAGAGAGAGAGAAAGAGAGAGAGAGAGAGAGAGAGAAAGTTATTAGAATTTTCGATAAATGTCGTACGTCGCATTTCTCGTCGAATATCGTGTATCGCATATCTCGATATGGCGTATCAGCAACGTGCTGCGTAAAAGGGGCTGCATTTTCGAAAGAACTTCGCCGTGATATCGTGTTAGAGAGTGTTCTGTATAAATAGCCGTCTACTTTATTCAGCCGCGCGAGCAAGCGAGTCGGCGCTCTCGCGAAATCCGTGGGATTGAACCCGAATGTAAAGCTCCTCCTCGCCCCATGGTACGGTTCTCACCGGCGAACCCGCGGCACAGTTCGTAAGTAATCTCATTCGACCCATTTCCTCTCGTGTGTAACACAGGCAAGCAAGGCCAGACTTTCCGGAGAGAAAGACTTCTCGAGGCGGCTAAGTACGCGGAGTGCGCTCCGCACGAAATTCGGTAGAAACGCGCGAGAGTTCTGTATATTTTTCCTCTTGCACTTTTTGCCGGCTTTTGAATAGCTCTTCTTAATCCTCAAAAAAAAAAGAAAAAATGCACAGTAAAATCGAGAAGCGTCTTTATCTCTCGGTCGGCGTCATTATTGCCCGCACATCGTCATCTGGTGGCACTTGTATGCACCGCTAATTATTAATGTTTCGCCCTGTGTATGTGCGGCCCTTGTCGAGAAGTGCTCGCGGCTGGATAAAGCGAACTTGGGTGAGCGAATTAAGTTTCGGTAGAATTAATTGCATCAGCGGTTAGGCTAACCGCGATATATTCTCTCTTTTCTCTCTCTATCTCTCTATCTCGAAACAGGACCTGATTTCTGAAAGAAGACATGTGAATTTTTGAGCGTTATGATAGTGAAAAAAGGTACATATACTATCTCTATATTTCCCAGTAGTCGTAAATGGAGAGGCGCAAATGCCAATTCGTGCTATCAAACTGTGCGGCTCGAAGTTTGTCCACAGTGAATTTTGCGGGAACGTGATCTGTGACATGAAAGTCGAAATGTTTGATCACGGAAAGATAAATATCACAATTAAACACGAAAAATTCCTTTCTAACAAGAATAATAAAATATTACAGACTTAAACTCTGTAAAAATAACTGTGTTCGAACATGCCAATAATTATTAGAATCAAAAATATAATTACAAAAGTTATAATCTAATGTTTTTTAATGGAAAGATAATATAATATCCAAACTAGCATAAACAATTAAAAAAAAAAATTTGTCTCAAAGAAAGTGGAAACGAGAGTGACAACGAAATTTCGAGAGACGCGTAACGGGCATCGATAGGGATCGCGAGCGAATTTCCCGACAAAAAAAAAACTCGCTCAAGCCTTTGTCAAATACTCATTATTGGAGAGACAAATAATATTCCATGGTGACAGGATCGATTCCGGCGTTATACTATCTGGATCCATTGTCTCGACCCAACTAGCTCTCCATCCATCTGACTATCTATCCATCTATCTATCCATCCATCCAACCATCCAGCCATCCACATTCATCCCGTGCATTCTAGACGTTCAATCACCGATGCCGCGACGACCGAGTGATAATTACTCGCCACGAGCGAGCTAAATCCTATTTCTATGCGGCTTCTTCCACGGACCGCTCGGAATTTTTCGCGGTAATATAGCGGAAAAAAATCGAGTCTGCGGCCGTGCATACATGTACATTCGAGATAGCGCCGCGAATAAATGGAGGGAAATGAGGAAGAGAGTCGGAACGCGGTACACGCGAGCTGATGGAAAAAGCGAAGAAAACCGGAGGTAGCGCCTATTACGTGAGAAGCACGTTGGAATGTTGTAATAACCGCCGCGCGCAATTTCAAACCTCCATCGACCGAAATATTCGCCATTATCTAAGATTTTAAAACACAGACACGAAATTCTCGATGAATTTCTCAATGGTACGCCGTACGCAATTATTTTAATACTTTTTCATCGCAATTGCTCCTTTCGCAATTTATTTATTATGGGATTGTAACGTCACGTAGAATAAATCGGAAAATATGCATGTGCGAGTCGCATTTCACTCTTTCTACATCTCTGAAAATTACGAGAGCGCGAGATTAGAATTAAACTCGCAAGAAAATGCGAGTGCTGTTTATTCCTGATATAAATGTCCGACGCGACGAAAAAATATCGCTGGCCGTTTGAAGCGTCGATCCACGTCGATCGCACAGAGGTGCGATAAAACGCCGGGGCGCTGTATAGGTCATACGATGTCGGGATACGAGGCGATTAAATCCACCGCCAAATCCTTCCTTCTGTTTCGACGAATCAATTCGCCGATCCCGCGCCAGCCATCACCGGTATATATTGGTACAGCGACGATAAAAGCCACGAGATTGACCGTAGCTGGCGATACGCGGCGACGGGGATGATAAGGGTGGTTGTTAGATACGACAGGAACGAAATTATGCGATTCACACGCCTCTCACTGGCCAACCTCGCCAGCTCGGTCGATCTCTTCCCGCATGTTTACAGGCCGAATGATCGAGCGTCCCTCTCTCCATATCAATTCTGAGGGCACGAGCGTCAATTCAACCGCCAATAACGGCTGTCGAACCCAACATCTATATTAATTTTTTTAGCAAACTGCGCGTACAAATGTGCTTGTTTAAAAATACATGAATGCTTACTTCAACATTCTTGTTAGATGAAGCTATTTTCTTCGTACAAAACAATTTTACTCTAAAACGTTTGTTTTAAAATCATATTATAATTCGTTAGTTAATTTCTTAAATTTTCTACGCTAAAGTAGATAAAAGAATCTACACAAATCTCAATTTATATATTAAATAACACTTTTCCGAATACAAATCAAAGTTCATTTTTAATAAAGACATTTATATCAATTAAAAAAATTTTTCGCGTAAATTAATAATCATCAAATATTCACGATCACCTCGTGCGAGCATATCACTGCTGTCGATGTCTGGGCGCAACAGCCGATAAATCGATGAATAGCGAACGAAAGTGCCGTCGGAACCTGGCTGACGCACAGGGGTGGTCCGTTGGTTAAAATATTCAACGGGTTTCCGGTTCGACAAACACACGAGGTCGGACGCTATATCGCGCGGAGTCAGGAAGATAATTTGTCGCCTCACCAACGAGGAGCCGGATCCCGACATTGTGCCCCTAAGTTTTCGCCGTACCGTCGTCGTCGTCGTCGTCGTCGTCGTCGTCGTCGTCGTCGACGATCTGCTCCGCGCGTAAACACGTCGGCAGAGTTAATAATTAGAAACGGAAGTGATTTCGCCGTACCCGACGAATAACGAGTTTCTATTTGAGTAGCGCGCCGCTGGTCGGCGTCGCGTTTCCTCGAGGTTTCGGGAGAAAAAGTTGGACCGAACTTTGGATAGATCCCATTCGCACTGGAAAAACGCAACGATGCTGAATTATTATCCATGACAGATTCCCGGATTTCTTCGATCAGTTGTAGTATAAAGCGAGAGTAAAGTCAGAAAGTTCCTTCAAATCCAGTATTCAAAAAGTTTGTCATTTTCAAGATTCAATAAAAAATAATGATCTAAATAAAAAATTAAAATTTTCTAGAATGCATTTAAATATATTATTTGAATCGTTTTACTTAATTGAAGATGTACTTGAGGAAGGACAAAAAAAGATAATAATTGATATGTTAATCAAAAAATACGTTTTAATAAAAGAAAAATTTAAGTAAATTTATATATAATAAAGCGGACAATAACACTAATGAATTTCTATATAATGTTTGTATTATATAATGAAGCGGTACATTTCAGAGCTTTTTTGTCTACGACACCATTTTAGTTTAATAAAACAGACTTGCAAAATATGACAGGAACTTTTCTATCAATCCGACGTTTCATACAGAAATATTGAATAATAAAATGCGTCAGCAGCTGTCGAAACGCTCTAATGCCTAGAAAAACCATTTTCGAGACCGAAAAAAGATCACGTTTCCATGTGACATATCATATTGATACGCTTGCAACGAGATTATTTCGCTGTCACGTTTGCATAACAATTTAAAACGGCAGTCTGCATTAACTCAAGAATTTTTAAATAAACATTAGACTCTTTACGTAGACATATACATAATGTCATCATTATATTGCGCGAACTTACACGCAGAGATTATTACTAACCGATTATCGAGAGCGCTAGCTGAAACAGTAGCGAATATGTATCGTAATTCTTCTTTGACAATAGCGTTGCGACATCCCTTTCACTAACGAGCACAACGTGCCATTCACTAATTAAAGTATCAACGACGTGCAGTCCTTTTGATCAAATAGAAAGAGAGAGAGACCGAATTTATAACTTCGTAACGAATTTCCGCTTTCTGTGTCCGCTTTGATATCATGCGAAATCCACGAACGAGCGTCCATTAACGCGTCGGGACAAAAATATCGGTAACCGCTTTTATTCGTCCGATACCGTTGTTTTATAGGTACAGACTCTCGCGTGTACGCCGATGTTTGTCGAAGCTAACAAACGCGCGACGCGAGTTGATCGCAACTTCAAACAGATTTCAACTCTTCAACGCGAAAACAGGTGCGAAAACGATTGCGCCGCGCGAACTCGGAAGGCGCGAAAAGAGATGCCGGTTCGTTGAGTGATCGCAGCTGATATTTTTCGCGATCGCGCTCTAACAAGCGCGCAAATTTAACGTGCACCGTGAAATTTCGCCGCGCGTCGGGCATATAAAGGCCTCGCAAACAGAACAACGCGGGATCGTTTGCCAGATTCATTCGATGAACGCAAATGCTGCGCGCGCAATTGCATATGACGACTCCACTGCGTTGTCATATGCAGCTAAAACATCGTCACGTCGACACATCTGTGCCAGATTGCTGAATATTCGTTGAGGAAACGCCTTTAAAAGTATAAATCAATAAAAATGCAAGTTCGACGTACTTTGATACACAACTATTATGGGATATAACATTTTGCACATTTTCTTATTTATATATTTTTTTACTTCACTATCAAAAAGTTGCTATTAAAAAAAAAAAAAAGAACAGCCAATTGGATTATAAAAATACAAGTTCGACGTACTTTGATATACAACTATTATGGAATATTATAACATTTTGCACATTTACTTATATTCTTTTTATTTCACTACCAAAAAGCTGCTATTAAAAAAAAAAAACAGCTAACATTATTGGATTATACAAGAAGTAATCAGATATTTTGTAGATTTATGATGCTTAATTAGAGTTATTATAAATTGTGTGTGTTGTTACACTGTCTTGTATCACTGTACTTTTTAAAATAAAAAAAAAATTAGCTTGTTTCAACTAACTCCTTTTCAACTCCATTAGTCGCGAGAGAATTAGTGAAAGTCTGATAAAACTCTCGAGTTGCTCTTCGATTGTCTCTTCGCAAAACAAACGTCGAAGTCACGAAGATTAAGAAGGTTAAGATAATCGCAACCTATCCCCCTCGCGAAGAACATTCAAATAGAACACGACGGCGGCTTATCGTTCCATTTGCACATATAACACCGCATTCCAGTATCGTTCTTATCCGCGGCCAAGATATGCAAATATCACTTGCAGCTTTCCGCGCGAAATCCGCGCTTAAGTCCCGTCGGCTTGCTGCCTGTTGGCGGGAAATAGCGTTAAGCGGAAGTTTCCCCCTTCCCACCCCCTTCCCACCCCCTTTCCACCCCCGTGCGATAACTTCGTCGCCGTCTTCATGAATTTTAGCCGCGACCAGCGTACGCGAAACTGTACTTTTCCTGGATTTTTCACAACCCCCCCAACCCTTCTTCCGTCGTTACATAACGCGAAGAAAATAAAAAAAAATTTTAACCTTGTCGCCATTATACAACACAATAGCGCGTAGATGACGCGAATGAAACGATTTACTAGTGTTACTTGTTAGTAACCGGCAGCGGCGTTAAAACGAATCTTACGATCTCATTATCTGCCGCGTATTCTCATTATCATTGATCGGCGTCATCATTTTTCTTTACCGGCATCGTTAACTTGTTACTACACTGAGAAAAAAATTTGGTTGAAAAAGGCAAAATTTGTTTTGCCCAACTAATTATTTATCGTCCGATACGTTCAAATAAAATATTACGAAATAATTTGTTGATGTAAACAAAGCTTATTCAAACCATCAAAACAGAGAGTTGAGTACAACGATGTACAGTTACTACACAGAATATTTTTTTGAAAACTTTCAACTAAATTTTTTTCTCAGTGTACCATCATACTCTTTATTAATATTTCAACCAATATTACCACGTTCAGCGATCATTACTTACTTTATTTCGCTGGTTATCGCCGTTAAGCCGTTTCATTTAATATTTTTACAGAGTTATAATTTTATTACTTCACGAAATTGAACGTTTTGTCTTACTCTCTATTGAACTTTGAATCTCTGAACGTGGATATAAAATTTCCCAAAATTTTAGCTTAGAATTAAACGCGTTGAAAATGGAAAAAAAATTTGATCGAAATTCATATCAAAAACTTTGCTGGAAATTAGAAAAACTGATTAATTATCCAAGACAAATTATACGCATCTATATTCTTTATATCTATATCCTATCTACATCTATATCCTCTGTAATTAATTTATCACATATTTATATCATTGATTTATATTGAAGATACGAGCAATCTATAATTAACCTATACATATATATCCATCTATATCACTACATGTTTCGGGAGCAATTTTCGTTTAAAATCAACAAAACTAACAGATATGTATCGGAGAATTGATAGATCTCTCGAATTCCAATTGCCGCAAGATTTCCAACGAAGATTTTGCGGAATCAGTCGATGGGTCGCAATAGACTCTACGATATTGCGAATTGTCTACGTTATTTATGCAAACGAAACTTTCCCGCGCGTTAACTCGCAGCAGATCAAATTTACATATGCAAATAGCACCGCACCAATTCCTTAGCAAAAAGGGGACGGAGAAAATGGAAAAATCGAAGCGCACACTTGAGTCTCGCTCTGAATCGTCGAGCGCTTCGAGCGGATCGGAAATCGATCTAAATGTTCAAACGGTATATATCACGGACGAGATTTTCGGCAAAACTAGTGAATATTCATTTTGAATGATCTTTTAAAAAATCATTAGTAAAAAGTCGGATGATAAGCCAAACTATAAAACAATCATAGTTAATCCCCGACAAGATCTCTTAAATAATAATAGACAATACTTGATTAACCAGTAATCGCGAATAATTATAAGTAAGGTTACCGATATATAGAAAATTGTAAAGAATAATTAATGATATTAATGAGCTACGAAGAATTATAAATAATTTTGAAAAAATTATAAGTGATATGAAGATAGAAAGAAGCAGAAACGATTCCAAAAAAAATCTTTGAAACACGAAATCGTAAAACATATGAAAAGATTGATAATATATTCATAATCGTATATAACAAAAAAAATCATTAATAATCTATGAAAAAAATCAGCTCTTGACAATTTTGAATAAATTCGCTAATGAACAAAGGATTATCTTTGATAAAATCGCCAATGATCCACGAATAATAATTACAAATGATTTTCAATGAGATCGATGATGAATCACGGAAGACCATGCACAATCATCGAGATAACCGAGGAGCTACGAAGAAGTACGAGTCTAATAAGATAATGAGGATCCATTCGTCGATGATCATATCGAAACAACGCGGATGTTCTTGAACGAGATCGTCGATAAGTCACGAAGCGTGACTAATATCTGCTCCGGCAATAAGATTCACTGCAATAACGTCATTTCGTTTCGATACGGCGGAAAAATCCCCAACTACATCACGCTCTCGTTGCTCGTAATCATCGTCGTCCCGACTTCATAGCCATCGTCTCTCGGGAGCCCGGACAGAAGTCGAGGCACGAAGTGCACTTCCTTGTAGAACACCACAGTCATGACGAGAGAGGGGAAAAAAAGAACGGGAGAGGGTGTGGCCGGCAGAACGATGGGTTAGCTCGCGCTCCCGGAGGCGAGTATTTCAAAGGAGAGACGATCTTCGAGGACGAAGCGTGAAGTAAAAAGTTCGCTCTCGGTGGATCAACGGAAATATGGATAAACGATAGAAAAGTGGACGCGGGAGAAACGTGGCTTTGCAACTTCTCGTCGTTCTCATCCTTCGCGCATCACTTTTTCTCTTTCTCTCTCTCTCTCTCTCTTTTTCTTTCTTGATTGTTCTCATAGAGGTTCTTATCGACGCAACTTACCGTCGTGACTTCGTCTCCGTTGTGCTGTTAAAGGAACGCCGGTAAAAAGAATCGCGGAAGCGAGGACGTATATCGGAAGTGTCCTCCAAGTTGTCGCGTTACCGCCATGCCGGTTTGATGACGTAAATATTTCCGGCCGTCCGGACGTTTCCGCTATTTCGCGAATGCTAATTAAACTCGCGGAATCGGCCGCGCACGGTTTTACGAAAAAGAGATAAACACCGGACTAAATGCATTTCATTAGCGGTGCGCTTCGGTGCGCTCGACTGCCGGAAACTCGAAAGTCCGTCAAAGATGAATCTAATTAATTCGGACGCGCGAGCCAACCGAATCGGTTTTCGAATTCGCTCGTCCTGCGTACAATTCTGCAGAATGAGAGAGCGAGAAAGAGAGAGAAAGAAAGGGTATGATTCCCGTTTTAACGAGACGCAAATAAAATTTATCGCACAGGTGCGTCGCATTCAGGTAAAAAAGGAAGAAGACACGGTTCTGCATAAGACTTGTTGTTGCATATTAACGAAAGAGACATTCGTACGTTCATTATATGGCACATTTTCCGTTCTGTTTGATCGTGTAATCGATCAAACAAAACGTGAAATAAATTACGATTATTATATATTATATACATATATTATATATTCGCGAATATTTCCATATTTCGCGAATATTTCCATATAATCATGCGCAAGAATTATCAAAAGCCGCGGATAGATAGAATGCTCCGAAATTATAGCCTTTGAACATGGATCCCGAGGAATTTAGTACCGTTTGTTCGATGGAACGAAAAATCACTCGCAGCACCTTCCAGAATTTTCATATTAAATTCTCAAGCGATTATATGCGTTAAGTTAAATACCTGTTAATACACTCATTTACGAATTGCAAGTACTTAATGAATAGAATAAACATCAGAGTATTAATAATGATGAGACAATTAATGTAAATTACATTATACTAAGCAAAATATTGCAACAATTCGCACGACGATTAATATAATTAAAGATTGGAATAAATCAAATTATTTTTCATATTACAGTTATCAAATAAAATCATCTTATGGGGTATTTTAGAGAAACTTATAATATTTTCGATTATAAGAGGATTTAAATTTCTCCAAGAGCGATTAATGACAACATAATTCTATCCCAGCTTTTAACTCACATCCAAATACATTTTCATTTCAAACATAAGAGTCCATGAAAATGAAGTTTAATCGCTCTCGGAGCGATCCAAACCCGTTTCAATCGTAAATGCTATTACAAGGATTTAAAAAAAATCTAGTTATAAGTTGTGCAAAACAAGTTTTTGATCACTCATTTGCAATTTTAAAAATCTATCTACCTCTATTCGTTAATATGTTTTTTAACATTTAACATCGAATAATTCCGCAAATAACGATAGAAATGACGGCCATTCTTCTCGCTTAAGCTTCCGTCGTCCGCGATTCAGATATACTGCGATACTTCTGGAACATCCGTGTAGAACCACAATGACCGCCATTAACAACTGTACCGGGTAATAGTATCGACGACTCCGCAGCGGCGGAAAATTATTAGAAGTTATTACAGAATAATGCCGCCCCAGGGGCAATAGCGTCCTCGGACTTGTTCGAAAATTAATTCCTTACGGCCCGACGGGAGGCCGGTGCACGGAATTTTCTAATTTAATTGGTCCAATCAACCGGCGTAATTGCGTTGTATCGCAAGATTAAATCAGCATGCGTACCAAGAATCAGCCTGAAAATTATAAGTAATTCGAAAAAACGTATATAAATTGCCGATTAATAAAGATCAAGTTAATAATCAGACTGATTGCCGTTCGAAAATGCGAAAAAGACATAACTACTATAGAACCCCTCTATTCTAAAATCTTCGAGCTACTTCTATATTCTGCAATTTTCTCTTATTCCATATAGCATATACGAAAAAAAAAATATTAACTACCATAGCTAAATTTCAGGTGCAATAGAGATACCTAAATTTAGCTACGATAGCTAATATTTTTTTCCCGTGTATATTTTATCTATATATAAAACATTTTTATAAATGCATCTTCTGGCCACTTTACTGTCTATATATTTTAAGTGTCCTAATTCAAAATCTAAAACAATTTGACACTCTGCACGATAATGTCATCATCATGCATGGCAATTGGATTTGTCGAATTTCCACTAGCGAATCCGACTAAATCCACAGGTAAGAGAAAAGCTGATCGCCACAAGCGCGAAAAAGTTCGACCAACCGCGAAGAAGTTAGTTTCCCAACGTACATCCATCGTAATAAAATTGAATCTCTCGAACTGAGGGGTAGAAAAAAATTAAAAGAAAAAAAAGAAACCACAACCGCCAGTCTGTCCGTGATCTCGTTTTCCGCAGCGAGGGGAAAAATCTGCCGTTGCTTCTTCGCTCGAAAACTATAGCATGCAAAAAAAAAAAGAAAATGTAAGATCGCTCGTGCATTCATCTCGCCCATAATTTTTCGACGAAATTTTTCCCCATTTCTTTTCAAACTGCTTCTCGCGCTGCTTCTCAAACGTTTAAATTTCGGATTCGTTTAAATCGCGATTTCGTGCTGGTCAAATTTACTTGTGGATTTTCGCCTCGGCTAGTTCTCGAGAAATTGCAGTATCGCTTTAAAATAATGATACGGAGAGTCTGCGAATGCACACATGAGCAAAAATTATTCTGTCCTAACATAAGGAACACAAATATTTCTCGCTCCGAGAAAGACCAGAGTCGCTATAGGTGCATTCTTTTTATCTACACATTTTTATACTTTCTCTATTTAAAACGAGGCAAGTATACGAGTACAAGAAGTAATAGAGAAAGGGGCAATAGGGGCAAATACAGGAGACGCGACTAAAAAGAGCAAATCTATTGTCGGCAGCGCGGCTAGGCTGAACACGGTTGGAAAAAATGTTGGGCTTCGTTGGCTCTCGCTGGACTGGCCTGGATTTTTTGGTTGTATCATACGCGACGCTATCATTTTCATTTGGAAATGTAAATTTAACTAAAGCGACCAGCCAGCCACCCAGCAGCAGACTTTTAATTCCCGGCCGGTAATAACCCAGGTCTTACTCGCGCGATAGCGGTGCCGCTGAAATTATAAAATAAAGACATACCGTAAACACTCGTATCAACCTCCGCGCGCATAATTGAGTCACTATTAAGCAATTTGTATGTTAAACCGACGACTCTACGCGCGGCGGACTGTTCCTCGCTTGAAAATCGATGTTTACGCTCCTCTCTCTCTCTCTCTCTTTCTCTCTACCCTCCCCCCCCCCTCTCTCTCTTCCTGGCACAAGAACCCTCAACAGAGAAAGTTTTCGCCGACTTTTCGCCTCGTTAAGTCAATTAAATTAACGCACGATCAATACCGTAACTCGCTGATCTCGGCCACAGAGAAAGAGGACGAGGAGAAGGAGGAGAATGCTTGCGCGGACTTTCGCCAAGCAAGGCGAGAGGGAAAAGCATCTTTTCCGATAAATATGCTCTTTTGTCGAGATGTTGAAGCAAGCGTTAGTTGCACGTATCCTTTAGCAACATTGACAATGTAGGCTATAATGGAGAGAAACTATGAAAAATCATAAAAAAGAATATAGAAAAACAAGTAATATCAGTCTGTTATAAATTCAATTTTCAATGATATAAAATGTAGAAAAATATATTTTGCGCGGGTTCCAAGCTCGAGCAATGGCTAAAAAAATCTATACGTTTAAACAATTTTTTGTTCCATTTCGTATAAATTAATACATATCTAGAATAGTGAATATGGCCAAAATAATAGGAAAAATATTTCTTGAATATGTGGTAGTAAAATAAAAATATTAAAAAAAAAATTATTAAACACGCGTTGATATATCTATCATATTAACCAACCATGTTTTATTACGCGGTTTATGATTTTCTTTATTTAATTTCTTTAAATATAATTAATATATATTATACGAGCAAAAATTATTATATTTAATTAATAAGAATTTTTTACAAGTTACAAACTTTTCCTATTTGTATAATACACCTACGTTAAAAATTTCTATTTTTAATAACTTCTCGAGGAAACGTTTGTCCAAAATATATGAAGATATAAACTGAAATTATCTACCGATTTCTAAGCGGAAGTTGCGAGAGGACGAGCTGCGGAAGCGTAAAGTGCAAGGTGGGACCAAAGGGTAACCGAAGGGATGAAAGGGTCGTACGGTTAGGGGCGAGGGTTTACCGCGTGCTAAAGCCTTTCTTCGATCGCCACGGGAGTCCGCATCGCACGCGCGGCGGCTGTCTCGCTGATAAGACCAGGAGGACCAACTCTCCTCCTCGGCCGGTATCGTAAATTAACTGCCACTCGTTCCGTGACAACTTCAACGAGAACCTGCGAGCGTCGAGGAAGATTGATCCTTGTCCTGACAGCGCGCCTCCGTACTCTGTCCGACGCTCAGAGAGGCACTCTTACGTGAAAACGCTCGTCAAAGGAACGAATTTCTGGAATTCTTGGCATATCGTTACCGTAATATATATACTAAAAAATCTAACATGTTGTAATGAAATATTCTCCATACAAATGCGACTGTGATTATTTCGAATCTCGGTCTGTGTTAAAAATCTGTTGGTGTTATTGAATCTCTAGAGAAATATCTAGCAGACACTTATACTTTTAATAATAAAAGTATTTTGAGTTAAAAAATAATTACGCTCATTAGTTGGCAGCATTTTTATGAAGCAAGTTTGTTTTCATTATTCTTATTTCCATGTATTTGATTCTGCGCTGCTTCATTAAACGCGCTTAATAAACTTGAAATTGCGCACGTTCCGCTGAAATCACTCTCTCTCTCTCTCTCTCTCTCTCTCTCTCTCTCTCTCTCTCTCTCTCTCTCTCTCTCTCTCTCTCTCTCTCTCTCTCTCTCTCTCTCTCTCTCTCTCTCTCTCTCTCTCTCTTTGCACTAACAGATATAATTTATTTCCGCGAATAAAAGGCAGTACGCGTAGTACGTTATCTCACGCCCTCGACATAAAATAAATCCTGAGATATACAGCGTTCGGCGTATATATTTCCCCAAGAATCCGCCGTATACTGATGTCCTTATCGCACTGCTGCACGCTTTACCGTAGGTTGAATTTATTTAACAATGCGACACAAGACGCAAATTATAAAATAGTCAACCACCTCCTTATCACATCTATGCACGCTTTACATACGATGTGGCTTAAACGATGCGAAACATTTAATAATGCGAAACAAAGTGCTTTTGAAGTAGTTATAGTAGTATAGTTTAGCGTTTGCGGGGATTCCAGCTGAATTTCTCTCTCCATGTGCGTATGTTACTTGCCGCGTAAAAAACTAAATTATTAATCTGACCCTTTATATATATGAGAGGGCAAACCCATGTTTACAAGGGGAATCAAAACAGAAAATAACTGCAAGTTGTAAAATACGAGACGCAAAATATGTCGGACATGAATTAAGTATGAATCAGCTCGAGTTACATTGTTCCTGCGTACAAAAATATAATTAAACGGTCTTTTTTTTCTTAACCATAATAATGACTGCAGCATTGCGATAATCAGTTACGAATAACCTTCTTATTATGACATTCGCTTACATAAATTATCAGTATTCTTTATAAGAAAACAGTGACTGAATTTTTTGAAAATAATATATGCATAAATAAAAATAAGTTTTTTTATACATGCATAGAAACGCATTATTTATCTGAATAAAATAAAATGAATAAAATCTGCAATAATATAATAATCAAAATTTTAAGTCTAATAAAACTCCCGATACACTTTCAAGAACCAATGAGTCAAAGATCATCTTCAATCTTTTTCAATATGTTAGAGTCCGAAAGTCGATAAAAAATTTCCAATTTTTCAAACAGTATATTGTTCATTAAACACTGTGAAAGTTAATATCTACGAAAAATGCATGTCTGTCATTACAAATATTTTAAATTGAAAAAACTTCAAGCGGCATCTCTACAAATGCATTTCGACCACAGCCAATACTGCGAAGAAGACCTCGAAAAAAATAAGAAATTGAGCCGATTAATCAAGGAAAAGTAACAAGCACCGGTGCGCGAGAAAGCGTTAAAAGAGCGAGCATCGTCGTCGTCGGCCGTCGTTTCGACCTCGGGGATTTCCTGAGTGAGTTTGATTCACGATGCAGCGACGCGGAATACAAACGATGATTTACGAGAATTTCGGTTTACCCCGCATCGAGTTTGCAACCAACGACGACGACAACTACGACGCGTACCTAGCTACTTTCAAAGGCTCTTTACTCCGGATACATCAAGGCGCTCTACACTTATCGCTCCCTTACCATCGAGATAAGTAACCACGCAACATTTCCGTCGTGAATCCACCCCCTTTCCGGGGAGGAAACCTGGACCTCGAAAATACAAGAGAGAAAGAGAGAGAAGGCGTCGTCGCCCTCTATATGCTATCGACAGCGGTGTCGAAATGTACGACGATGACAAATTTCAACGGAAACATCCGCTATGACGCAACTATCTTCCGCGCGCGAACGAATTTTAGCCTCGTGTTTCCTTTTTCTATGACGCTTACTCGATAGACACGTTATCGCAAAATACGATACTTCTTTGCGAAATGTGGGAAATAATAAAGGTAAGTGTCAGAATACACGCTATTTCTTATTATGGAATGCAAATATCAAATGTGCATTTCAATTTTGAGAAACGTAGAAACACAAATCCGTACCCCAGGCTAATTTATCGCTTACATTTCAAGCTTCAAATTTATTGAATAAAGTTACAAGGTATAAATAAAATTTATATGAAAACCGTTTTTTTCCAAGCCAAAAAGTGCACACATTAACAAAACTCTTACAAAAGATTCAAACTATCATTAAATATCAACATCATATTTGGTACAAAAACACCGAATATAACGCTTTCAAACAACCGGAATACATCATTACATCAAGCGAGCCAAAATCGTTCCTATATTCTTTCAAATATTTTAGTTTCCGTGTCTTTACATTTTACTACACGCGCATTTAAAACTTAATTATATTCTTTACTAAAAACTTGGAAAAATCACATGTATAACATATAAACATATTAATTTCTCCATATAAACCCATTTTTCAAATGTAAAGTAATTTTAAAAAAAGTTTAACATATTAAACAACATATATATTCACTTTAATTATTTAACATATAATCACACATCCGTAATAATTTAATAAATACAAGAAATGAATTCAATATTACTTATGACAATTTTCTGTAAACGTTCGCGATTTGATAGTCGATATCAAAATGCTCAATTCATGCATCAGAGATCGTATTTAAAGACTTATCCTCTTACCCTCATCGTATGTGCGCTACCTCGATGGGAGCGGACGAGTGAGTTCGGTGAAAAAAAAAAAATTGTTCCATCGGATAGAACAATTCGATTATCGGCGTAATCGAATTCGGCCGTTGATTGACCGTGAGTATAGAGCCGTGAGCTGCGCCGGAAGAACACTCGCGTTTGCTATAATTAAAACTGTAACGCGCGTATGTGTATGTGCTACATGGGTGGGGATTGTTCCGTTTCGGAAAACGTAATAGCACGTTTTTACATCGCTTAATCGTACTCGGCACGCTCGATTACTTACACACGCACATTTCAATAAACCCTCATGATTACACCGAAGTGTGGACGCTCATATCTCCAGTCGCTGTCAATATGCGATTAATTGGAGCGCGCGCGCACGGATATCGGCTAATTTATACGCGAAATACGATGTGGAAAAATTAATATCGTCCGCATCGCCACGCGTTGATGCCGGAAAGCAATAATAAATTTAGCGCAGCACGCGGACCTGAATTTATCGAACTTGGAATTAGCAGTCGCGTTAAATAAACGGCGACCATTGTTACGGCATTCGAAAAATACCGCAGCTATTTAAACGCTCGCTGTTCTTTGCCACGATTTTTCCGAAAGTCTATTTCGCAATTACAATTTCGCTTTTCGCGCATTTCAATTTAAAAGCGGCAACATTCTCCGATTAATATACATTTTTTATATAACAATATATCCAATATTTTTTATAACAAATTTTACAACAATTTATCGATCTTTAACAATTCATCAATTTTTTAATTTCTTTTTTTTTAAGCAAATAGTACTAACAATCACAATGTAATAGTAAATAAAATAATTCTTGATTTATCAAAATTCGATTCGTGTGTGTGTGTGTGTGTGTGTCGCAATTCCCCAAGAAAAACATTCTCAACCTAAAACAAATTCGAAAGCTGGTGTGTAGATTTCTAAATGGCAAGGATATTATTACGTATGATTTATTCTACCATTACATGTTATTTCTTTCAAGAGAAACGAAAATGAAGTTATAAAACATTAATGTGCGCGTGCATGTAAATTTTTAGAGTTTGGCCAATGCCGAATTTACGGAACGAGACGCCTGTATTTGATCTCGGAGTGTTTACACGATCCTGAATTCGCTCCGTCTCGTGAAGGACCGGCAAATTGATTTTTGAACATATACCTGACTGCACAACGGACATATGTATTCGTGTGGATGTATACGCACAGAAAATAGGAAGCACGGATTCTTATTGCAAAGAAATTCGCGGTGTTCTTTACCTCCGAAGGCACAACGGCAATATTATGCGCTTACGTCGAGCATCGATATATTTTATAATCATTCTGAGCGATTTATCGCACTGTGTATTTAATTGTGAACCGCGCTCCGACACGAAAAATGCAACCGAGGGAATTCAATAATGCGAACGCAAACACACGTCACGTGCTGCAAAAAAATAGGAATAATAATGAAAAATGTGCGTGTGTGGACTCGCGCTTTTTGCGATACGTCTATCTTTCTCTGTTTTTGCGAGACAAGCAAAACCTTACTATTTATTTAACTTTCTAGAATTAGAGCCGAGAATTGAAAAGATTACAACTCTTTGATACGTTAAATTATCGATACAGAAAAATATATCTTATTTCAATTATTACCCTTCTATTGTATCTCGGAAAAGAGAGATATTATTCTGCATGTGTTCATAATATCGAAATCTGATCTCTCAGTGGAATTATATCGACTTTAATTAAACCTGAATGAAAAGTAGTCCACAAATAACAACTAAATTACAAAGAAAAATTCATTTTTTATAACTATATTTAATATATATAATAATAAATATATTATATATAATGTATAATAATATACTAAATATATTAAATAATGTTTGTTATCAAACCCCGTCGTATGATGTTCTCATCAGAGTATAACAATAATAATATTGTATCAAAATATTAAATAAAAAATTACGCACGAGTTCCTCGGCTTTATTTCATAGATAGCTATTATGTATTGATAATTGAGCTAAAACACTTTTCACTAATGAGAAAATTTTTGAGACCTTCCTGTTTTTCTCTCGTTCCATATACATAGTAACAAATCAATAAATTATTATCGTCGTGATAAATCTAATCGATAAAAAATATTTTCAGAAGCTAAAAGGATCCATAGTGGATATATCTCCAAATGGCGTTTTTACGAGTTATACCCGATAGATGCTTCGAATAATCGACTTTTTAGTGTGTGCGGACGAGGGATTACTTCAATCTCTATTATTCACCTACGTCGACGCGATTTCTGCCAGTACAGCACATTCTCCATCCAAATTATGGATAATTTTTTATCATGAGTAAAATTCCGAGAGAAATGCTGACGATTATTAATCTCTCAAAACTGCTTTCATCGAATAAAATAATTTATATATTTTATAGAAAAATATATATTTTTTTCAAGGCACAGAGAAATTTCTTTGAGAATTTAAATTTGCAATACATTTTTTCAACTCAAGAGAATTGCAGGCTTAATCATAAGGGTACATCACATTGTAACAGAAAAAGAAAATAAATTAGCGAATTATAAAGCTTAAGAATATGTATGTGGATATCAAATTATTATTCTGATTCATATAGATTTATGTGTGCGATAGATTTTATTTCACTATTTTATTTGAACTTATATTTTTAAATTTTCCGAATGTGTATTAATCTGGAATATAATTAATTTGCTAAAAATATTTGTCGGAAAAACATTATTTCTATAATATTTTTTTCGTTATTTATGAAATACCGTAGACATATATTATCAGCATTTTTATCTATTTGTATTCAGATAATTGAAGCACGACGCGAGAGAAGGTATATTATTACTATTATTAGTAATACAATGGAGTTTGACGAAAACGGCACAGTTCTATCCATCGCAGCAAGTTTGATGCATATTTTAGTCAGCGGAATTATGCGAATTCATAGTTTGAAAACCCGTGCGGAAAAGTTGCCGCATCAATGAAAAAGGATTACAATAATATCTCGCGGAAAGTTGGTTGAATGAAACCGGGAAACGATGGCGTACGTTACATCAAGCGATATATTTTTGATTAATGCAAAATTATTTCTATATATTGCCTTGTTGAAATAAACCATATAATATAGTTTTATTTGTTACATAAATAAATAATGTTATACTAAACAGTTTTGAAATTGCTAATTTGATTAAAATTACAAGATGAAAATACATGAAATAATATCAGAAAACCCGCGCAAATAACATGCTTTATTATATCATGTATAATTTAATGTGTAATTAAAAAAAAGTATTTTTATATATAATCTTGTATTATATTAAATAATTCAGTTTCTAAAATAATAAAATATAATTAAATCTTACAATATCATAATAAACTATATAAGAGAGCAGTCAAGAGTTTCTATATATGTCTATATAAATGTTGGCATAATGGTAGTAAGAAATAAATGGAGGAGAGATGTTGTAAAAGATCGAACCGACAAGACAAAAAATTGAGTGGATAATTTGGAATAATGCGGAATTTTATAATCTTCGTTACAAATATCAGACATATATCCCTGGCCCACTTAACACAACAATATGAATGACTGCAATATCTGATCTCAAAATTAAGTCTCGCACTTATTTTCATACAATTATGCTTTGTCCAGTAGATAATAAGTTGTTTTTTTTTCTTTATTTCGTTAGGAACTGCCCAAGTTCTCCGCAACTAAACCACATAAAAGAATTGTAGACCTCTTTTCACTAGGGTAATATCATGATTAAAATAGCCAGTGTGGCCCTAATTAAATATCACCTGAGGTCTGCGGGTTATTTAATTAGAGCGCTATGTGGATTAGAGCGTAAATATGCAAGCATGGTAGCTAAAAAGCCCTGGTGGTTTTGCTTTTGACAAATGCGAGAAAAAAAGTGGAATGATATTACTATCTCTGGGAAAAAGATATAACTCAATAATAAGAACATTACAAATATTTTAAAGGTGTTAGCAATGCATGTGATAATTAAAAATTTTTCCCTGTTTATTATAGTTTATTACACCCATCATTTTAATCAGAAAACATTTTGCACCCATAATTAAAAAAATAGGTCAGGAAAGAATCGAAAGAAAGAATGATTTATTTATATTTCAGATTTATTACCTCAATATTAAAAGAAAATCGTTGCAAAATCCTGAAATATCATATCCACATCATGTCCGCGAAATATTTAATTAAAGTAAAATTTAATTAGGTTAACGCACAAATGCGCGCTCGACGAAGCAAAAGGCATTAAATAACATCCAATTTTATAACAATGCTTATCAATAACAAAAATGAGAAAAATCCGATATTATTTGTTATATTATTAAGAACAATTAAAACATTTATGTTCCTGACTGCTCAAATCCGTAGTAGAATGGTTCTAAAACATTCACAAAATCAGATATCATTTAAATGTCTTATTTATTAATTTATATTATACCTTTCATAATAAAATATAATCTCAAAGAGAATTTTTTTTCAAAATATGAATCTAATGGATAGAAGAAATTATCACAGATGTCTAGGACTTCGAATTTGTCGCAGTCTAATGCTTATGTAATACGTTCTTCAGCATGACTCTCAACCTTGCTCAAATGGAAATGAGTTCGCATATACATGTATCAAGATAAGTATTACGCGTCGATCTCTTGAGAAGGATTTCTCTTCCCGGAAAGATCGATAGAGCTTCGGACGGTATGGTTCGTCTACATGTACGTATTTGTTTGTGGACGTGCGGCAGCAGGAAAGAAGTCTTTGACGAGATGGCTTTCCCGATGAAGCTTTTTGCTGAAAGTCTTCAACGTTCGCCAGCTTTTGCCCAGCAAACGCTCAACGTATAGCCGTCAGACGACGTTTCTACGTTGTTTGCGACGGAAAAAAGCGGCGGAACGATGTAAGCTTTTTGATTCGCGAATCATGTAAGTCGAATTTCACAGCTTTCCAAAGCTGCGCTCTGATTTTGGATTTACCAGCAGATATCTAAAGTTACATAATTAAACCCGATCCGCGCGCTCGATGCGCCCAGTGAGATGATTCTAATAAATGTGCAAATATTTTTTTAAATATTTGTATAATTTAAAAGCCTTTTCTCGGTTAGTTTTACGAGGAAAACGATGTAATATAAATCTTTTGCCGGTAGAGATACAAATCACAGAGATATGAAATAAAGATGTAATCTCGAGAGTGTAATTACATTTATATAAAAATATGATCAAACTGCAACTTTTATACCACATTATGCCAAAGTTACTAAGTTAAAGCAAGTTACATCAACTGTAGAGCACCGTCCAATACTCGTTTGGATCAAGACCAGTCCGCTACAAGCTATCTGCAGCATCGATCTTCGTTTGATGGAGCATAAAATGACTATCATTCTTTCGTCGCATCACGTAATGAAATAATAGCTCACGTGACGCGATAATAGCACATCCTCATTTTAAAAGCGCATTAATCCTGGGACGATGTCGGGACACAACCGTTGTTCAAATAATCGACGACATCATACTATTTCATCTTACGTTCACCGTGCAAAGCAACGAACGCCAATCGAGTTAATCGAAAAATTGTAAGATGCCAAGAAGAGCGACAACTTTCGGCGACGAGTTTCTTTTGCGAGGAAAAAGAGGAGACTCGCCGTCTCGGGTAATGAGGTTACAAATCGAAGAGGGCGGGGGATGAGGGCGAGCGAAAAAAAAAACCTTCGAGAACAAAGTGAAAGTTCTGAGGTCGCGGCAACTAGCGTTGTCAAGTTTCCGCTTTGCACATTTCGCGCTGAATGGTCGCCGTTGCAATAATTCGCCGCGCCGCGAAATTTGCCAACCCGCGAGTCCCGCGTGAAACTGCATCCGCGAAACACACTTCGCGTTATCTACTTGTCGGTCGTTGCTGTAGTTTCGTGTTATTTGCTGGTGGAATTATTGTAGTTTCTTCGCAGCGAAACTACAATAAGAACCGCAGTTTAAGAACCGCTTTACGCGACGAATTCATTCGCGAATCCAACAAGAATTCCGCGCGTATAAAAACTTGTTCCATTTTTATCGATAAAAAAAAAAAAAAAAAAAAAACGAAACAGGAAAGTTCGTGTAATTGCATATATTTTGTGTGAAAAAATTATTATTACATTTTCACCATTCGATGTTTAACATCGTCGTTTATTTCATTTATTTGGTTATTCATTATATGTATTGTTATCGTACCTACTTTTATGATTAATGTAAATGGCTCATTGTTCTGTGTTTGCATATTTTATCACTAATACCTTTGTCTCTTGGAGATAATACCTAAAAATTGAATGAATAACGTGCACTGAATATATTGAATGGATAATGTAATTTATTGAGGAAAAACTGTCGTAGTTATTACGAATTGCTATAGAAATGTCGAAATGTCGAAATATTAATCAAATATCATGCAACCTATGAATTTTATTAATATAAATGAATCAATTCATTTATATCAATAAAATTATAAACATTATAACATAGTTTAGTAGAAAGCAATATTATAAATGTCAAAACCTTTTTCGCGAGAGACATTATTTTATCAGCTTATAAAAATTAAAGTAGCAAAAATATATTAAAAAAAAAAATCGAAAATTACTGAAGCACTTCAATAATGATTAATATGTATTAACGAGACGCAATCGCATTAATTAATCTTCACATCCATAAAATCTAAAGCTCTGAAAAAGCTGATCTAGATTTGCGAGAAGATTGACTTACCCGCACTATTCACTATAATAAAGTTCGGCTTTTCTGTGCTATTATCGAGCCTTAGCGTAAAGTACCATCTCGAAATTAACTTCTCCGTAAATTACGTCATTTACGCCGTTTACGATCGTTTAGGCGGATCGTTTATCCCCGCGCCGGCTCCAGAAGGCTGCACAACGTTTACGTTGCCGACGCTGCGTCGCAAAGTAACGTTATTTAAATCATTGCCACGCCGACTAATCAACTTGTTAAGTTCGTTGAGTACCCTCCGCGCGGAATGTCGCGTAATCTATCATAATGCCCCCGCGTCTGGCCCGGAATATAAACTTTTTCGGCCGTACATCACATTGGGTTATTAACGTTTCGTGTTGCAAGCGACGCCGCCGCGATATTTGTTTCCCTTGACCGGAAGTGCGAGCTTTTCATTGCAACGGTTCATTTAATTTTAATCGACAAAGACTGCGCGCCGCTATAAACATTTCCGCTAGTTTTTCTCGAAATAATAAGCTATTTTAAAATTATGTATTTCACAAACTTGATTAAAATTAAAAAAAAAAAAAAAACAATTTGAATACGGTTTTTTTCAGTATGTGGTCTGTAAAAACAAGAATAAAATATTTTTTTTTTATACGAAAAAGAAGCGAAAACAAGATATTTCGTTTTCGTGTGCCGGCACGAAACAAGTAAGAAATACTTTTCGATTTTACTCTCCTATCAAAAGTGAATATCGTAAATATCATTTCGGCGACGCAAAGATACTTGGTCTATTCGATCAGCAGAATTTTCCGGCCCAGACATATCTGCCACATTCTTTTTCCACCACGTACGATCTGTCGAGATCCCGAATCCGGATAATATAGTGGATTTAAAGCGTAATACAGGCGGAAAGATAAAAGAACGTATCTTTCCCATTATCGTCGTCGTCATTGAACGTCGCATGGTATCGACGTTCTAATTAAGCCACCATTTGTCTGACATATCTATTTCCGTGGTCAGGTAACGGATGTCGATCAGTCGATTCATTCGTCGTCGCTGAAAATCGGCTACGTATGTCGTGAAACGTTGTCCAATATGCGTTTGAGCGCGGATGGAATCGTAGAATTCGATCGTTCGCGCTTCTAACAATCCCCAAAATTCTTCACAATCTTAACGCTACACACTTTTGCTGACGATAAGAATTCTCAAACGATAAAAAAAATTACTCTGTCCAATATTAAATCGATCGAACACTGTTCTACGAAGAATACTTGCACGCGTTTTAGCACTTGCTTAATTACAAACGCGCGAATCGCTAACTTACAGACTAAGTCCATAGCATACGCAAGCAAGCATCATATGCCACGAGCTTCGTATTTCGCGCTTCTGCGAGATTATTGCGAGCGTGCACAGTATTGCATCCGATATGAATCTCAGCTACGTTAAAATCGCGGTAATAAACACGAACACAAGATGTTCAGATATTATCGGGGCTTCTCGGGGCTATTAAGACCGGACACATGTACGTGACTCTCGCGATATTCAACAAAAGAAAGTCTAACCCTGAAGCGCGATAATCTTCAATCTTCGCGATAATGAATATCGTTGTAAATTCTTTCACAACATAAATGAAAAAGATATATCCGTCCGAGCAAGCTTATACATTAATTGATTAAAATAATAAAAGTATATATATTATATATCGTTTTGATCGATATAACTAATTGAAAGAATTATTTAATAAGAAAAATATAAAGATAAATAATTTTGCAGGATTTTATGAGATCGTAAAACAATTCCATTTAATACACAAATTGAATTGAAAAGAAAAAGAATTAGTGAGCGGAAAACTCCAACAATTCTGATAATAAATATCATCAAAGTTCTAATAAAAAATATTCGATATTATCAAGCATGTATTTCCAATATTATCGTATAATTTTCCTCGAGCATATGGTATAACGAGTTCTCGTCTGTTTGAGAATCCTTGAAAGGAAACGAAGACGGAACACAACCAGAACGTAAATAAGCCTGATAGTGAAAAGAGGAACTATCGAATTTCGCGATTCACATCTCGATAACACACTGTGTATGAGATACATTTCTCGAATTATCTGTATCATCTGTATCATTTTCTATCTAATAAATTTGGTTAATAAATCTTCCATTTTAACAGAGTTTTTGACTAAGAAACGAGAAAGAATTGCACTCAAAATGTCACTAGCTCTAACACATTCTCCTATATTATCGAAATGACTTATACAATACTTGACATATAACAGTCCTAAGTGCCAATCTTTCAAATTATGTTTACAATACTGTAAAAAATTGTATATATATATATATATAGATATTTCTTTCGTAAAGAAATTTACGATATAAAAAATAAATATTAAGAATTTATGTGTGCGTAGTTATTTTTTATTTATTTATTTATTATTGTATCTCATCTCCGTTTCTCTTTTTGTTATCATATTCTTTATAATAGACGAAAATTATTATCCTTGCAAATATTATTATTTTCTAAGATATCTAATTCTGGCACATTCACAACCTTTATTATATCAAGATTCCCTCTGTGTTGCTCGCGAGCGCTACTAATTTCAACATCTTCCGTTCTATCAGTAGTCCTTGACCGAAAGGAAAAGAGAGAGGATCGTGACGACCTACTTCTTCTTGTGTCAAGTGGCTCGAACGAATGACGGACGGGCGCGTATTTCCCCAGGAAATTCTCGGCGAGCAAGCTCGCGATCGCGTCGAGCTTGTCGACTTTAAGGAAAACGTACAAAACGAGGCGGCGGCGGCGAAGGGGCGGTAGTCTACGACCGGGATATACAAGCGAGCATAAGAGACGAGACACCCAACGCGATCCAATACAAAGGGAGACGAGACGAGAGGGACGAAGTGGGGAAAAAGAAGAGCCGAGCAAGAAGTTTCCTTGCTCGCTTTTGAGGTTGGCAGGTTGCGAATAACGCGACAGCCGATATCGGACTACAGCTCTTTACTTGAGAGAAGGATCTCGCGATAGCGCGAATGTCTCCTTCGTATCGCACGTTCACAGCGCTGGCCGGTGCCTCGAATACACGTAGTCGACGTAAATATTTGAAATATCTACAGAAACGTACCACTTTTTTAAATATTGCAACAAACTTTTCGGAATATTTATATAATTTATATAATTCAAGCTATATGTATATTTTCTTTTTTCTAACTTCTACTTTTCAAAATATTTGTTAATTTTGTATTCTTTGCACTTTATATTCTAACACATATTTCGCAGAGTAGTCTTTTTTACTGCTTCTTTACATGTGCGTAAAATATTTCTGTAAAATCTTCGCGTGCAACGTGTACGAGCTAACGCCGTATAAACAATTCATACGATTGCATCCGGATATGTGAATGAAATCAGACGGCAATATCCGAATACATTCCAGCATTTGAAATCACTTTACAGCCATAACACGCGTATCGTCATATGTGGAACGAGCGATAACAGAACGGAGCCACGTTCCTAAATTGGCCGCGCTCGGTTATCAGTAAATTAGCATTTTGCAAGGAATTATCGATAAACTCGATTGGTCGGCACGAGCTACGAACTCGGCATCCAATTAGCGTGCTACCAAAAATGATCGATGCATGATTTGTTGACCCCCGAAGGGAATACACTGCGGGCTATCGCGGTTGTTACTCGATACTGCAATTATACGAAATGATACGAAGATGACGTAAAAAATACATTGCACTAGAACGCGTATTTATGATTAAAATTAAGTATTTATTGATGAGATATGTCTGCGGATATCATAAAAAGTTTAACGTTTCCATCGCTTTTTTTATATGATTTTTTTATGATTATGCTATATTATTTAAATAATCGTATAATTTGGCATTTGACATCATTGTGATATGATTTAATATTTTATTTATCAAAAGCAAATTAAGGAAGGAGCAAAAATTCATTTAATATAGGTAAAGTAGCCTGCAAATGAATAATTACGAATAAAAAAAAAGTAAAATGTTCATTTTATCGTCAAATAAAAATTTCTTAAAACGTACTCTGCAAAGTTAAAGTGAAATATGTAACACAAATATGTAACGGAAGAGATTATATAAGTCAAATAATCATTAATTATTTATAATTCCATTATAAACATCCCAGCAAAGTAATATTGAGTCATATTACCTACAAATAGTAGGAAAAAAACCTAGTTATATTTGTGTTAACAGATCTCTGTGAACAAAAAGTGCTTTTCATTTGAAGATGCAAAATGGCCGAAACTGTCAAATTTAATAACTTTAATTAATCCCTCAACAAAAATTAAAATGTTATTCCACTTTTCTTTTCATCAGTCATTAGATAATTTATAAAAAAAAAAAAGATCGCGATCGTTGATTAAAATGTCCGTGATATTCATCCACGTTTGTAGATAAAAAATAGTTGGAATAAAATATTTCCGCGGAGAAAATTCTAAAGAATTTTATTTGTAATCCTCTCCGCACAAGGGAGATTCATACGGTTGATCTGCGAATAGCAGACGGTGCCAGATAATTTAACCGTCGGTTTGCCATATTCCGAAAGAAATACGTACGTACCGAATCGTTCGCGCGCACATACATGTACATAAGATCTACCCGTATTCAGAGTTGAATGGCCCCGGAGGGGAAAGAGAGCTCGTCCGTTTTCTCGACGGCGTCGACTCACCTGAAACAGAAAGATAACGCCGCAGAATTAATTATGTAGCCGAGTACCGGTGGAGAGCGGCGTTTGTTATCGCTGGATTACCAATTTATTCGCAATCAATTACGGCGACTTATCGTGATCGCGACCGACGCAGATATTCGCAGTTTGGTAAATAAAAGAACTCCCGATTCATCCAGCGAGATATAAGTGTACCGAGCGTAGATGCAAAACATCGCTTAAACATTTGTATTTGTATTATAACGCAAATAAAATTGTCATACAGTTTTATTGGACGTTATCGGTAAATTTTCATTTCCGGTTAAGGGACTTCAATCACGCTAATATGAAATGTAAATATTGGAGTCGATATATACAAATATGTAACAAACGTTTCGTACAATTTTCCAAATGTTTCTTCTTTTTTTTTTTTTATAGTAGACTTCTATCGTGAATCGCACGTGGCGTTAAATTTTCGCGAATCACTTAATATAAATCTCTTCCAGAAGTATAATATATTCCACATATATAATTTTCCGTTAAAATTTTTCAACTACCATTTCGCTTATTGTCATTGTAATATTCCCGTCATGAGTATATAAGAGCACAATGGGCGATCGATATCGGAACAGAAAGCTTTGTAACGCGCATCTGTATTGAAACGTCGAAAATGAATTTTTCATCGGACACACGATGTAATAAATATCTACTCAGTAACGATGAATACACTCTCTCTTGCGGCGGGAACGCGAATGGATTGTTCCGTTCCGCTGGGAGGGGAGGGGAAAGGAGGTGGAGGAGGCATTACATTTGCGTGTTACGGGAGGTACATAACGTGGGGGTAGAGCGCGGTAATACATAATTACGGCACGCGGCAAATATATCATTACGTTCTATAAATCCAAACGCCGCCGCCAGCAGAAAGCGCGGATATTAATCGCGAAGCGGTCCCGCGTTTGCCTTGCCGCGCCCGGGCTTGATCGTTAATATCGCCGCACACGCGCATTATTTTCCGCGTGTATAACTCGTCAACGTGACAAACATAAATACGTTCATAAAGTCGACGAAGCCGACGGGACGAGCTACGCGTCCCAGGAGATATGGACAAATTCGACAGGCGACGCGCGCCACAACTTGGAGTAACGTCAGCTTTCGGCGATGAGCCGGCGTTTTCGGCACACGTTTCCGTGCCGTTGCGGCCGCATTAATGTCGCTCCCTCGTCACGGTTTGCGGAAAATTTGTGCGACGACAGTATAATAAATTTATGCGTCATATCCGCGGGAGCGCGCGACCGTTGGTTATCCGCGCTCGTATCATTTCGCGCATATATCCAGCTCTCTCCCAGCGTATATCGCGGTACCATACGTTACGCCAATTGGCATGAGTCACGTCGTTACGTTTCACGCGTGTCAAACGGTTTCATCCGTTCGCTTTAAACGCAAACGAGAAAATAATTTCGATTTTTCGTTAATCGTTCTCCGTCTCGGCGATTTTAATCGAAGTTGTATGTTTGATTCGCTTTCAATCCGCGAAATAAATTTTTTTCCGGTCACTGATACCGCGGCATAGAGTGATGATTTACAGTGACACGGATGGCGCGATATTTCTTTCGTGTGAATCGTCCTTGTAACTATTTCTTCTCACTACAAAAGCATTTGTCCGATAAAAAAGAGACGGTATGTCTCGTAACTCTGCTTTAATTACCGTTATGTAATTAATCCCGACAATTACACTCGTCATTATGTTTCGTCACATTTCAATCGCGATTATCATCGAAGAACAGAGGATCGTCGGCGAACGTTTAATTTATTCAGAGCCATTAAAAGGTAGCCGGATATTTACGAGCGGTGATTATCGGAAACAATCGCCGCCACTTCGACGTATCGCGCGGGCGCTATAAAATCATTATTTTGCTATAATACGTTACATTCAATTCAAATTATCGCCAGAATTACTAGGCGTTATTGCCGCCGTACGGCCGTTAATTACTATTCCAGAACAATAATTTGTACGCGTTCGTGAATAAAACGGGACATTACAGAAATTGTAATAATAATCGACAGTACGGGTGTTCACAAACGGAAAAATTAATCTACACGATAAAGAAATATGATTATGCATGATAAATGAAAAGAACTCTTATCGACATTCCGTCAATGAACATATCCTTTTACAATCGTAAATGTTAAAAGGCAGGTATGCATTTGCGTCAGCAAATCGGATTTATTTTCTGCGATTTTTAATAAATTCATTAACTGTGTACCTTTTTCATACACATATTTGCCTACAAATGTAAAAGAAATATATAAAGCTTTTTATACGTCTCCTATACAATAATACCTGAATTAAAGGTACTGAAGAAATATAATTTAGACATAATTTTAATATCAAAACTTTGGAAAATCGTGTTATATTCTGAAGCTAAAATATAGTAACGGATTTAAACGTTCTTGAGAATGCTTAAGACGTCAACAACTATACATCTTACGCGAGTTGGCAAAACAATTACGATAATGCCGTCCTACAATAATGCAATTTCGGCTTGAAACGATGAAGCGCGCTAAACAAGGACTCCTTATGCGCAATATCGTTAAAACGTTAACAATGACGGACATAAATGACATGATGTAAAACTTAATTTGTGACATCGGACACACCATGTCAAAAATAATTCCCTTAATATATTTTTTTCAAATATAATTTTATTATTATTATTTTTATTCTTATTATTTGCAATAATACATATTTACAATATTCTTATATCCGGTTGGGTTAACATCAGTTAACTTTAATTAATATAACTTTAACTGACTGGTCTGATTAAATATATTTATCTCGTTCTAAATCTTTCAAAAAGAGATCAGAATTTAAAACTTTCAAAAAGAGATCAGAATTTAAAACTCGAATAAAAAATTTGATTAATTAATATTGGCAAAAATAAATTTCTTTTGTAAATTTTATTCGCATAAATTTATAATGCAATTTCTAACAGTGTAATTACCGTACAGTAATGCAGAATTTGCTTGACAGCAGTTAACTCTAACTGACATAACTTTAACTGACCAAATTTGGTCTAATTGTGCCTTTATCTCGTTCTAAATCTCGTCTCGAAAAATAAATCAGAATATAAAACTCAAATATAGAACTCGATTACTGCTACTAAAAAAAAATAATTTTCTTTTGTTAAATTTTATTCGCACAAAATAATGCAATTTCTAACGATATAATTATGATAGTAGCACATTTCTTTAATAACATTAACAATTTTTAATTTTTTAATTTTTACGTCATTTTTATGTTAAAAGTATAAAACACTGATAAAATTTGCATTTTTGATAAATTATCTTTGCAAAGTATTTTTAACGAATTAATTATGAATTAATTGAACAATACATTTTCCACATACAATATACATATATCAGAAATATTTCATTTGATCTTTTTATCGCAATAAAAATGTTCAAACAGTATTATTAAAGAAAAATTAACTTAATATTTGCACAAAAATTGATGCAAAAAAATAAATTTCATCATATGTATTATATATAATGTATTTTAAAGCCATCGAAAAATTTACTCTATATCCGACGTATAATATTAAATATTGACGTAACCGAAGATGACAATCGTGGGTTAAATAAACGGCATAACACGAAATAATATGCATTTCGTAAACGGGGACTCGCTTCGATTCGCTTGTACGATCGCGTTGCCGGACGGCAACGATATGCGGTCACGAAGGGATCCGTCAACTGTCACAGGCGTCGGCTGGTCGATCGCGGATGCATGTCACACGCGGTCGATGCACGATCGCACGATGCAAATACACATACAGCCTACGGTAAGCCTACAGCACGAAAAGCCGCGAGCGGCTATCATTCCCCGCGCGCTTTCGGGCACGTGGTGAGAATAGTATTGTACAAACAAGCGGGTGGCACGAAGGAAGCTATATATCGTGCGAAATAATACGACATTATGGTGATACCTCGCTGAAACAACCTAACGCTACGTTCCGTCGTTGTCGGGCACCTTCAAGGACCGTCTTTACCTGCTAGTAATTTCCTGCTAAAGTGATAGCTTTAAAATGACATTTTAAAGATATTTAGATTAATTTTAAATATAATTTTTGAAACACAATTTACATATATGTAAGCGCGCGCGCACTCTCTTAGACATATATTTCACTTTCAAAGTATTCAACATTTTAAATTGGAATTTTAGTAATTTACGTTTATATTATTGCGTTTGAAAAAAGTTTCCTATTGAATGCATTTCTGTGTTGAACGTTTGATAAATAGATTGTTTAGTTGCTCCTAGCAATATATATTCTGTTTCTGGAAATAGTGGCATAGCCAATACGAGAGCTTGAAAAATGAGTACACTCCGGGAGAGAAAAGTTTCCAAACACACATTCCTACAAATATAGAGTAAAAGTACTCTCCATGGTGCAAGTAAGTTTGTAATAAATTTTTCTTTTAGTCACCACTATGCAGTCACTCTTTGTAGAAAATAATTGAAATTATGGCATCTATTTTATGCGATTTTACAGTCCTGCAGAGATTACAAGACTATCACAAAATTAAAATATAATTTAATAGATAAAAAAATCTTTCTTTGGTATATGTATAAATTAACACGCGCTATTATCATGGTAATTTCATTGCGATATTCTTTTGTGCGTTAATGCTTAAATAATATTTAAAAAAGCGATTTTATCTCTAAGGAATTTTCAATTTTCAATATATTTTATAAAAGCCGTTAAAAATTGAAAATTCTCTTCTCGTCCTGCGGAATATTACATAAAAGAATATTACATAAAAGAAAACGCGCAAACATTCTATATCAAAGCTGATAGATAGGCTATTTTCCAAAATAAATTCTCTTTTCTTTTTCTAGCAAAAAAATGTTACAAAAGAATCTTATGTTATAAAAATTATGTATAACATGTAATTTATAACATTATAATATATCTTGAACTACTTAACAAACCATGAAGCTTTGAATGAAACTATTATAGTAAATTAGTATTAATCTATAAATATATATACATTTATATATAAAATAAATTATATATCGCGGCTAAATATTGCTCGCTTTCTCATTGTTACAAAGCACCTAATTCTTTTTTTATCTAAATATTTCCAACACAAATAAGTTGTCAAATTGGCTACAGCTCATTTTAAAACTAGCGACATTGTTAAAACTAGCAGTAAAATACAATCTTCTATAAATTTTGAGCCTCGATTTTAACAATGTCAGGCTGTGTGTGTGTGTGTGTGTGTGTGTTGTGTGTGTGTGTGTGTGTGTGTGTGTGTGTGTGTGTGTGTGCGCGTGCGTGCGCGGGCGCGCATAGTTTTTTATAAAAAGCATCCAATTACTCTCCGTGAGTTTCTCCGCGATTTTTTCACGGATAGCGAATTCCTCTCTCGAAACACTTTTGTTCTGAAAAAGGAAGGTCAATTCTGACACAGCTTCACGCGAATTTTCGCGTGTCTAATTACCACATGCAAATTAACGAGAAGTTCAATTGTAAAGCGCCGAGCGCGATATACGACTGCGGAAAAAATAGACTGAAGGTATGCGCCGGAAACGAAGCGCAATTATACGAGAAACCCGCATTATGCATGCTATAAGCGAGATGTAAAAGAATGACATCATTCCATAAAAGTTTCTCATTTTGCGCAATGTTAATTCTTTCGCAGAGGCGGATCTGTATGAAAATTAATGAGTTTAAGCTATGGAACATCAACATACCAGGAATTCGTATAATAATTTTTTGTTTAGAAACATTTCTTAATTTTTTTAAATCATATTAGATGAGTTACAAAATATTAATTTCATGCCTATGTTTAGCAATTTTATTTGCAGAAAAATAAGCTGAAAATTTGAATAGAAATCTTAAAAAAATATATAATTCTTTATTTTAATAAATGATACTATTGCATTTTTCAGATATATGTATTATTTATTTATTAGGTAAGCATAATATTGTGTAAAGTATTGCAGATAATAATTAAGAAACATAAATATATAATAAAAGTATTAAAAAAATTGTACAAGAAACGAGAGAATACCTTGTTACTTGATTATATCTTGCTGAAATTTCTGAAAGTTATTAACTTAAGATCCCGAAACATCAATATCCGCAATTGTTCACCCATTCGCGAAATAAAACGAGATGAATGGAAAAAGAATTATTTATAAGCCCGAGAAAATGCGAAACGTCGGCAGACGAGAAAATCGAGAAAAGGGAAATGGACAGGCGGGGATGTAAAACGGGGATGTATAGAGTTGGCGCACATTAAGGTTAACGAATCGATAACACGCACCGTGGAATCGTAAGAACGAGCGGAGACGAGATAAGAACCGCCGGACGCGCACGTGGTTTATGACACTTTCCTTGAAAAGGTAGAAGTACCGCCTAATGTCCCAGCGTCTGTCTGATCACGTGCAATCGTATCGCCGATATACACGTAACTTCAAATCGAGGGAAGAATTAGATGATTCGATTTTCTCCGTGAGTAGAAAATGCACTATTTTAATTGATACCAATGTAAATTGTCTACAACTTGAAAATATAAATGTAACGTGTTTTACCTTCATTGTAAGAATTCATTATAATTGGAAATAAGATAATAAACATAAACTTTGTAAATAATAATTATAGCAAATTGTTCAGTAAAAGCTGAAAACAAATAAATATTTCATAACTTTACTCGATGATAGAATGAAGAGAGTTAATAGCTTGAAAATTAAATATTATTTATTTAACGGAAACTGAATTAATTGAACCAGCGGTTTGCTCAATTTTAAAATAATTGTAAAAAGTCAATTATATATAGACGAGCTTTGGTTATTTATATAAGATTTTATACAATTTATTGATATACAAAACAACATATGTATGTACACATATCACACATGTCACTAAATACTTTTATGTAAAAAAGTAAGTTTAAATAGTCCAATAAAATAATCCAATACATTAAAAATTTAATTAAACATAACATATCAATAAGTTAATTTAATCCGTAGCTTCAACTCTGAATAAAATCAACTCTGCTATTTGAGATATATGAATAAATAATCTTTACAAAACCTCTTTAATATTATTTATGAAAAAAATATTGGTCATGATATATACGGAAAAGTAAAATTAATAAAGTTTTGTTGTTAAATTAACTTCATTCTGGCAAATTTTATGTGTTGATAGTTTCTTTTTCGCTCGACGTATTGCGAAAGAATCAAGATGACATTCTGACAAATGATTGGCGTTAATTTTTATTACACAGCTAAATTTTTAAGAATTTTATCGCGCATAGAACATAATATTAATTTCTCCAAGATCTTTTATATCTTACAAATTTATTTAGTGTGTTACAAAATCTATCATATTCTACTTTTCTATTAAAAAATAATCTTAATATATAATTTAAAAATAAAATTAATTTAATGCTGTAGCTAAGGAAAAATTATTAAAATATTTTTTAAGATGATTGTTAAAAAAATAACCTGCTTGCAAATGCATCAAGAATACGCTATCACACACACAATATTTATCTTTTTAATATCTGTAAAAAGTAGAAATAAAAGCTTTTTTCATCAAGAATTTACTGCATCATAAAACTTTTTAAAATCCTGATATAATTGTATAAAATCTACGTTTCGATCAAATTAACATGTTATTTCCATTTTTCCTCCATTATATAACATTCACAACTTAAACTCGCACTAACGAGATCTAATAGGATCACTTATATATTTTTGACTTATTGTTAGCGTAACTCGTACGATGTCAACAAAGCAAATAAAAGTAAACTAGCTGTGATTGTAATCGTGAAATGAGAAACAAAGAATTCAGACTACATATCTATGTTACGCCGAGTTGTGCCGTTTCAAAGACACTTGCTAAAGTAGTTTTGTCAGACGAGCGGTTGCAATGACTATAAAGAGGATTTCAGAAGCGAAAGGACGCTACAAGAAGGACAAGTACAGGCAGCATCGTCCCTAGTTCCCGTAAATTTTGCCCGCGCGAGTAATTAGTTTCATCAACGTCATCGCACGAATCTCTGCGACATCGCTTCCGGATATGAGTGATGTCATGCACAGATATCGATGCATATCGCGAAGCATCGAGCGCCATTAAGAAGTTTGTCGGAAACTACATCAATACGGAATCATCGATCATCCAGTGTAAGTTTATCGAGGAATTATTAGCAGAAACCTTCTACCTTCCCCAATTTAATCGAATAAAAAGACAGAAAACAATTTTACATATTTTAAAGCAAAGTTTTATACCAAAAATAAGAATAACTCGTATTCATAAAAATTGAATTTCATTCTTTATCTTGACGGACGGATTGTGCGTTTTGAAGACAATTTAATTTATTAATTAGGAAGATACTTCAGAAGATTATCAAGCTATGATAAATAATATTTCCAAAGAAAAGTTCGAATCTCCATATTCGTCAAATATATAATAACTACTGATTTTTTCTGGAAGATTCATTTATTAACGCGTCATCGCAATATTCCATTTGATCAGTCGGCTCGCTTAATTACGTCCCATCATCATACGTCGTCCAGTAAAATTTAGAAGCACTCGATCGAACTACTTCCAGCGGGTCGCTCGATAATGGCGGGCGCATCGTTCAATTAGAGCCGAGCCCGGATTATCTTGCGAAATTCGTAACGAGGTTATCGCTACGCGCGTTACCGGACTATGAATGCGTAATAAAACCTTCCGCATCGCGACGAACCACGGTCGGATATCCATCCGATCCGTGATCCGGTTTGCGAAAATATCCCGGTGAAATTACCTGAATGTGGGAAACGCGAGCGCAATTCACGCGCCTGCGAAAGTTTAGTCTCTTACTTATTAACATACGCATTATAACAACAACGAGTACGTCAAAGATCTCCATAATTTGTACATATTATGCAAATTCTCAGAATGAAGAGAATAATCTGTCGCTTCATTCATTGAATTTGAGAACAGTTTAAAATTTCAAATAATTTTCCAAAACGATGCTTCAACAGTGAATGCATATTCCTTTTAATATAATTTTTGTATTAATTTTCTTACAAATCGCGCATATATAAATTGAAAATATTTAATTTTGTAATTAAAAAAATTAATTAATTATGATGCGAGCACGGGTAAATTAAAATTAGCATTTCGTTAGCGAAACAATGAAATAAACGAATGCAGAATAGGTCGTTTGTGTTCTGCGCGGACAGTTTTTCTTTGCGATTTCGCGACAACCTCGTAAGCGCACGCGATATGTCGATTCGCGCAAAAAATTCTCGGTTAAACTGTCGATGGAGCGAGTCGAGCCGTAACTTTCCTTAACGTCCCAAGACATACGGATTTCTACGGAAGTGATGGACACGTCGATTCTTCCACATTCCGTCAATCGACGTGCCAGTAGTGCGGTAGTTTCGATCTACGTGGATATCGCGTAATCGTCGGCTAAGGCTCGATCGAACTTCGTGTTCTCCGCGAAGGAAGATAAAATGTTGGGACTCGACCGTCGGACTTTTCTCTCGCACGCGAAAATGCGTTTTCCATGGTATAAATCGAGCGGACAGGGCGATAAAAGCGTGAATGTAGGATTGTAAGTTTAAATGGAGAAGCTTACAATGCATAATATTTCGAGAGAAACAGTTTTAAAAATCTACATTTTGGAGAAAAAAAAAACGTTATGAAGCACATATATCAAAATATATAATCTGAATAAAATATTGTAAAAATAAAGCACTAAAAGAGAGATGAAAGATGAAAAATTCAAGTATATAATTAATATGTTTACTATCGTGTACAATCTTTCTCGTGTAAAACTCGTCAATTCTATAATAAGAAAATTACTGCGAAATTATTGAATAAAATAAATTGTCCATAAGAGCGTCGTAATAATTAGCCATAAATCATCTTAGATTAACCATCCACAACAGAATACAATTTTCCGCTTGGAGAAACGTTAATATGATTCCTGCCATAATGAGTAATCACACCTGCAGTTTAGCGGGATTTAGCCCGCTAGAGCGCAACATTTTTTGTATTTTTCTTTTTTTTTTTTTAGATCGCACAAGTGCGATAGCGCGTTGTGACAGTGCATTTCCAACCGCGTCGAAGCTATGTTGCGATCGCAAAGTAAACCGAGCGAAAAATTTAATTTAAAAAATATCTCGCACAGCGAGACACACACTGGCCGGTATCGCCATGCGCAAAATGCGCCGTAATTTATAGTTGAAAAAAATACGATCTACGTCGCGCTCGTCCGAAAAGCCAGCAGATGCATACGCGAACACATATCGCTGTTTAGTAATTCCGAAAAAAACATCACCCGCCCCGCGTATTGACTCTATGCCGCATGTCACATGCGCGTGGGTGCGTTGTATATGCCAATGTGTTGTGTGTTTGGTGTATGTGTGTGCATATGTATGCTGCAGTTTTATTTTCTATGCGATATATTCGATTCTGTAGCGGTTTACACAAAAGTTACAAAATCGACAATAAAACGCTATCGCTATAATTGGTTACGGTCGGTTTCGCCATTGCACGTTCCGTAGCATTGAAATATGAATAAATTGGCATCCACGCGTTTCCTTTCCCGACGCGACGAAACGCAGCCGATCGCGCCGGCAAATATGTGTATGCATACGTACACATCGACGAAAGAAATCACTCTGTACCGCGCTTGATGGCTCGCGCCATCAAATATTTGGTACAATCAAGTGTACGCAAATATAGGGGAACGCGCGATCGGCGCGGCGCCGAAAAAAGCGTCTGTAACATGAAAATTCCGATCGAGTCAGATTTTTGACCAAAATTCGCGCGAAGTGCCCTAGTCAAGCAATGACGGCGTATTTATACAGGCTATTGAGTAACGTCAGCGTTATCGGAAATCGTTCGCCATTTTCAACTAGACTAGTATCTAGTTTCTTTCGAATTAAAAAATCTCTTTCGAGAAAAAAATTTGCTTTTCACTTGAATACAACTAAACTATGACGCAGATGATCGTTATATTCATATAAAACATTATACTGCTATTTATAAGAAAACAAAATTTTATCAAAACATACACGCACACACTCTATAATTAATTATGATGATAAACCCGTAGAAAAGGGAGAAGAAATGCTATTTCATTACAGTTTAAATAATTTTTTTTCCCTTTATAGAGAAATGTAACTTAAAAAATTTTTTATAAACATAAAAAGCGATACATATAATTCAATTAATATAATATAACGTAAATGATTGTTTTAATCATGCAATATAAATTATGACCCTAATCTTCAAGTTTTTACGCATAATACTCACCACTAAGAGAATCGATAATGCGCGCATTAATGCATCTAACGAACATGCGCATTACGCTACGTAATGAATCATTAATATCGTGATTTCTGTGATATAGAATAATGTAGGAGTTATAGGCCTTCGAAATTGAATGCGTGTTGCTGCGTGGGTGTGCATAAGTGTCGCTATGGAATTTGTCATATTAAATACGTGCTGCAATTCCTGACAATCACATTAAATAAAACATCGGTATTATAACTTCAATTTCGAATCAACGTTTCATATATACAATATGCGCGCGCGTGTATGTTTAATTAAATAAATTCGAACTGTATGGTTGCTTTGTACGTCGCTATATAATACTAGGCTTTATTATCGTTCTCAATGAAAAACAGAAATTCGTTTTCACAGCATATTTAATGTGCGAAGCATAGCTATTTTTTAATTTCGCCAACATAGTGCATCGTGTATATTTTATGAAAGCGTGCTTTGAATCAAATGATCAACGATAAAAAATTCTTTAAAACACAAATCAGAAAAAATAGCAAATTAACGTATCGGTTATTTCAAAGCTTCAGCTGTCTTTTTAAATATTTTAACTGACAATCACAGAGCACACATAATCACAAAGTGATACAATACCACATCTAAAATCGACCTTCCAATTATCGAAAAATTATCGTAGGTTTCTTTTTTAAAGAAGACAATTCATTATGTTTCATTAACTTATACGTCAACTAAAATGCAATAAATAGTTTGTTAGAAAATAAACGCGTTTTACGTTCTATTGTTATTTCTAATTCATTTGAATAATACGACCAATTAATCATCTTATTAATTAAATAATAGTCTAACAATATCACAACTTTTCGACAGTCAATTCGTCGAGAGAGATCGACACACGCTAACGCGTAACGAGTAATAATATCGGTGCTTTTAAAAAAAAGGGTCTATTCTCTCAAATCGACACGACATCTCGAAACGTCACCGGCCAAAAATTTGGTGTCGGCCAAAAATTCCTTGCTGCGAGCTGAAACTACACGCGGGACGGAACAAAATCGAACGGCGTGACAGCGTTCGTGCATTAGCGCGAAACGCGCGTCACGTGAGCGCATTCTCCGCGTCTTGACGCGAACGGCCGATGACGGGACGCGGTGATCGCATAAATCGCGAAACGAGACGATTCGTACGTGTCCCGCCGCGAATACGTATGTCGAAACGCGCGCGGCCATCGGTCAAACTTCGGAGTGCAGTAACCGCGCCAGATACAATACGTACGTACTATACGTCGGCTCAATAAATTTTCCCACGTACAGGGTGTCCCAATACTGCCAATCGTATATTTTAATAAGACACGCCAGAGATGGGGAAGAGGATGATTACGAACTTTTACAACCGATCGAAGATATTACGCCGCGAGTTTCAGCTTAAAGCGATTACTATGTAATAAAACCTTATCCTGCAATTAATGCTAAATAGATTTAACTCAAACTGAATTTTAATTTCAGCCTTATTCACTGAGATGTCTAACGCGGAAAGTTCTAAAACTGAATAATAGCCTTCAGTCAAATGATCTTTGTAGCTGAAAGTTGAGAAAGATTAATTATTTTTTTTTTTAATTTTAGAACTTTTCTTCGAAATTAAATAAAAGTCCAAAGGTATATAGCGATTTTCTATATAGTATGGTTAAATCGATACTGTCACTGATTCCAGGACACCCAGTGCGCATATATAAATTTCAAGTCCTCGCGTGCATTTTGCTGTTCTTCTATGTTACGATACGACAGAGAAAAAGAAGCGCAATAGGACAAAGAGTATCGCCGGACATCTTCGCACAAAGTGCATTTGTTCATACACGAATGCGTCAGTATAGATGCACGATCGTAAAACGGTTGTCTTGCAACGTATGCGCGTCTATGTTCGTCTAATGCATTCACTAAAATTGTCCGCGTGAGTATAGATGCAATCATTCCTCGTCAAAACGTGTTCCACAAGCTTTACGATGAAGAACGATAAAAAATATGAACAAATAATAAGAAAATGAAAAAATAAAATGTATGATAGAAGAACCGATTCAAAAAGCGAACAATCGAAAAACAGATGATTGATATAAAAAAAGGATCTTATATAATTTTTGATATAGAAAAAATGGCTTTAAATGTTCTCTTTAATTCTTAATTAGATCGTATTCAATTCTTAACTGTAATATAATTCGATCATCAATCTTCATTCCATCAAAACCCTAGAGATTTATTAATTATTATATCAATTAAAAATACTACTTGTGCAATTTATACAACTTTGCATATTTTTAACTTTCTGAAATTTAAACTTTATTGGATACTTGAAAACTCTCTAACAATAAGTATGTCGCAAAAATATTATTATTAATCGAAACAGTCAGATCTATTAGTTATATTTAGAAATCGATTATTTAATAGACTGATGGGATGCACATGTACTATGAAAAAGTTTTAACATTTCAAAGTCGACGGATTTCTTATAGTGATCATTTTATGAACCGAATGCCGATTTATTGAATTTTTTTCAGCGGATCTCACTGCTCTCGGCGCGAATCGTTTTACGACCGATCCCCCATGTATCTCTTGGTCGAAAGTTAATAAAATATCAGCGGCAGGAGGGAACGAAAGAGAGAGAGAGAGAGAGAGAGAGAGAGAGAGAGAGAGAGAGAGAGAGAGAGAAAAAGAGGCGCGGTGAATCGCGCGCCGGTATGATATAACCGCTCCTGCCGTTTCGACGTCGACCGCGCGTTGCATAAAACGAGCGCCGGATAAAACGAGCGTGGACGAGTACTTTTCGAGCTAACTCGGCATTCGATGATTTACGATCCCGGAGGATCGAACCCATTTCCCCCTCTCCTTCCCCCTTCTCTCTCTTTCCACTTTCTGTGCTTTCACCCTCGTCGACCTCTCTTTCTACGGATCGTCACCGACAGTATATGGCAAACACGGCGGAATCCGGACGAGGATTGCGGATTTCGCTCGAGCTCATTACACCTACATCACGCGCGCGCGCGCGCGCACACACACACACACACACACACACACACACACACACACACACACACACACACACACACACACACACACACACACATATATATATATATATATATATATATACACGCACGCACACGCTTCTCGCTTCCGGAACACGCATAGCTCCATGCATGATTTCCCTCCATCCGTCCTCTCGATGTACGTCGTTAACGTTCCTCTCTTATACGGTAAAATCATCGTACCGTATCGGCCCTTACTCTCGTTATCCCGTAGCATAACTCGCGCGTATCGGTCTCTCGTTTATTTTCGACAAGTGTACGATACTCGTTCGTGTCATTTCGATATTAATCCTATAATTCGCGCGCTCCCTTCCGCTTCGTCGTCCGAGAGTTCCGTCAGTCGCCGCGCGGAATCCCCGAAGTTGGAAATTATTTTGCTTTATTAAGGGCACGCGCATTCGATGCACGCTGCATCCCGAATATTTACGAACTTTATTAATAACGTTAATTAAATAACATTCGACATTATTTGCTACATTAATTTTCTCAATTCATTAAATACGCAACGGGGGCTTAATAATATGCAAACGTAATTTGTTTTGCGCGAAGTGGTAGCCGCATCCGTAACTCGTATGTATTTCGGAATTTCGTCGTTTAAACCGCTATAATTTTACATTTGCTACGTTGAATTTGTAATGTACACCTGGTTTGCATTATAAATGCTTCAAATAAAAACACTGCTTTCGATGAATTATATATATATAACGTGACCCTATACACATTTTGTTTATAGATTTTCGCGAATGTAATTTATATGAAAGATTAAGATAGCTTAATTAATCACAGTAATTAAATTCAAATTCCATTCAGAAAAAGTAATATTAGATTAGACATAGTATGCATACACATAAAAGAAGAGTGATCCATTAATAAAGATAACTATCAGAAAAATGAATGAAAAGGAAATAATAAATCTTTAGAATAAATAAATAAGTAAAAATAGCATGTGAAAACTGTGATGCCCCTCTTTTTCCCATCAAAAAAAAATTTATTTCCACCAACTTTCATGATTGTTAATAACTGACTTTTCGGGCTATTCTCGTCATCTCTTAACGGCTGGAATTGAGGACTTAAAGACGTAAGACGGGGATGTGGATCAAGACGCATGATTTTTTTTTGTTAATCGATCTGCTGAAGGTTGAAACGTTCAAATTAAATAAAGAAGATTTTAAAACAAGCTTGTTGCGTCTAATTTCTGCGCCTGACTCTTATTAGCCTATTTCCTATCTGAATTCTGTATTAATAAATCTTTATTCGAGTGCCATTCTCTCGTTCTCATTTATGTCAATCTTTTCGATTTGCTGTTCCGCAAACGTCGTCTAAATCCAGCGAATGCCGCGGAAATGTCGCAAAAAGATCGTTTGACAGTTCGACAAGCGCACATTGTATAGTAAAAATAAGTAAAACGTGGAAATTCAACACGCGAATCTTTTTTTTTTTCCTTTCTAGTAAAAGAGAGAAAAAAGAGATATATTTGTTAGAGATATATTTGCTAAGAACTATATTTGTATAGAGAATTTAAATATCAGAATTCCATTTTTGAGATATAAATTTAATTATTAGAGCAGATTTTGCGAATCAACCTACTTATTTTGATGTTGAAAATGTTATTTCCAAGAAATTTGTAACTTGTCGTAACTTGTATCGTCAACAATGCACACAAAATAAGTCGACACTTAATTAATTAATTTTAAAAATTACAGAAAAAGAGAACGGGAAGCGTCAGTAAATTTCGCTTGAGATTAAAAAACTGTAGCCACGCCATTACATGTTGATTGCGATAAGATCCACATCCGTCTCTCGACGCCATTAGTAAATTTCAATTAAATCCCAGCCTTATTTTACCCTAGTGCGCGCGAGTTTACCGTCGTAAATTCACTATCTCCCTTTTACCTCGCGTCTCACACGACGGACACGAGCAGAAGCAAGACGAAGAGGGTGGCGGAAAATTGAACGAGACGATCGTGTCGAATATTGCGACTGGCATATACGGGAAACACGCTTCGTTCGAACAATACATTAACTCGCCTCATTAACGAATTGCAACGTGCCAATTAGAGAGAGCTTGCGGTCCCGCCCCGCATCCCTTTTTCCGCCGCACGGCAATTCCTCTTCTAGCTTTGTAACGGCACCGAGCGGTCAACGGTTATTCGCGGATTCAGCTGGGACTAAACTAGAGTGCTATTGACGGAGTACATGCAAGATTCATGGTCCTCTGTCAATAGCGTATAGTGTTTCGCCTCACGTACGGAGACCGCATATTCTCAAAAGGAGAATACCGAAGAAAGCTCGAGAAAAAAGCTTTCATTTAAAAGGATAAAGGAATAAAAGTAAATAAAAAGAATTCACTTGTATATTACGTTGCCAAAACACAAAAATACTTTCTACTCTTCCATGTCTTTAATATGATTTAAGATCTACGACCTCAGAATCGCCTTAAATAATAAGCATAATTTAAAAAAATAATTTTAACGAAATTAAATAGAGATTAATAAAATACGGCCTCTTCTTAATTATTTAAAAAATATTCTCATAACATGAAGTAAAATAAAATGTCTTGGCATATCTTCATAAGTTGCTTTAACTTTATCAAGATATGCTGTGTTTTATTCTATATTGTTTTATTTTATATTGTGAATATCTTTCTATAATACTGATTTTTTTTTTACTGTCAGATTTATGAAGGTTTGTAATTGTCATATAAATGACGAATATCGTATGAACAGATACACAGAAATAAAATAATCGGTGACATGTAAATTTTTTTTGATTATTGGGGAAAATGTATAAATAAATAAATATATATATATATATATATATATATATATATATATATATCTGCCGATACTTGTCGCAATAAACGATTATAGTTGTCCAATTCTGGCGCGAATAATTGGCAGTTTTACCGTCGTACAAGCTACAGAGACAAAAAATTTCTTTGGCAAAACTCTTCCGCATACGATGTTCCGCGTTTTACGAGAAACTCGTTCGGATTACGAAGCTTACGGAAGTGCGTGGTGCCGTATAATTGCCGTTTCGCAAGAAAAAATTCATGAGATTTCTCACCCGCGAAACGCCCGAGATCCGAATTCAAGAGAATATATTATCGGCATTAAAGACTATATATATCTACTCTCATATATTTGCAATAAAATTCGATAATTAGTGGCATAAGTTTATATCGGCATCTTTTCTTTCGGGGTTTAGGAGACATGTAGTATATCTACATTTGTGGATAAGTTTATTTGAATAACAGAATACGATAGTTTATTTGAATAACAGATACATACGATAGAATCTAAGATTTTATAACCTTCATTCTATCAGTAGCTAAATCATTTTATATGCTCGATTATAAAATTGTGAAATTTCGAATGCGAGAGAGAATCAGACATATATCTGGAATATGCTACAATATATTTGCTCAAAATTGTGACATTCAGCTCTTTTAGATCCAGGCTCGCGATATTATATTCTTGGAGTTGGTATGCAGAGAGATATGTAATAGGCGGATTATAAAACACAAAAGACTATACAAAAGACTCGGCTCGCGCAAAGAATACATGGGTTCGTGTCGAATGCGAGAGGGGTTCGTCTCTCCTAAAAATGTCGAGATTAAAATTCTTACGGCGCGAACCGCCGATTTCGTAGCGCAGCGAGAGCGAGCTCGTTCGTTCGTTCGTTCGTTCGTTCGTTCGTTCGTTCGTTCGTTCGTTCGTTCGTTCGTTCGTTCGTTCGTTCGTTCGTTCGTTCGTTCGTTCGTTGGCTCGTCTGCATTCCGCACGCAAAGGAATCCCGGGATGAGAGCGCGATGCTCCGCGCGACCGAAATTTCCGAACGCTCCATCGGCGACGATCCGCCGCCCGTAACTCGATCCACGTGAAAGTAATGGCGTGTATTTCCTGACTCGGGACGAGCGTTCATGCACTTCCGTCGAACTTCCGCAAACTTCCGTATACTTTCTTCCCTACCCCCTCGAGCCTCGCCCCCATCGATTTAGGGGAAGAAAAAGGATGGAGGAGGGCTTTTTGTCGACCGAGCTGCTCGCGCGAGCGAAAAAATATAATTCAGATCTTTCGCGATCGCACGTACGATGAAAAATTGTATCTGATTCCAATCGTCAACCGAGGTAAAAGCTCTTCCCCCCCCCCCTGCCTCCTCTTTCCACATTGAGTTTGATGAAAAGCGGTTCGGTTAAAATATACAGATTCACAATACCCGATCGAGGTACAATTGATCAAAGGGAATAGATAAGCGGAATCGATTGAAGAGAATACCGTGTAAGTTTGTCTATGTAGATGCGCGTGTATTTTGAAAAGGAGTATGCCCTTATTAAAATAAATTGCACAAAAATAAGCAGATTGATATCGATATTGTATAAATGCAATAAATTATTAAAATAGAACTTCCGCGAACAAATATTAGCCGTGTCGAAACTGTAATAGCAATCAATGTCGCTACATCCAACAGTATAATTAAATTAAACAAATTAATAATTGTAAACTATATTTCCATTATTTAAAACAAATTTTACAGATTATTAAAACCATCACAAAATTGATTAATTTATATTATAATTAAATCGTATGAATAAAAAAGTAGTAGAATTTTAATATACATTTTTTAGAATCTTATATCATTACAAGGAGTTAAAATAGTCGATGAAGATTCTCGAAAAGATTGCAACGGATTTACGCGAGAGGAGTGACGAAGCGTGCAACGTTAAAATGAGCAACGCTCTGCAGCAATTTAAAAGCGAATTGAAAGCCCTCTCGCCCTGTATCAGTTCACTCCTATTTTTTCGAGTCGTTTATCTTTCGGCCGCGTACGTTTGCGCAAAGGCAATCGAAACAATCGCATCGATATAGTGAGCGATAGGTGATGCGAGCTCGACAATTTCGAAGCACATTCCGAATTGAAAGAACAAAATATGCTATAACAAAACCTCTTACTAATGGAATAGTTCTCTCGATGCAACAATAGTTTATTTTACTTTCTTAAGACTTTGATAAAATTAATCTATATTTAATTTTTTTAAAGACACAATTAGTGTTCTCAAATTGTTAAAAAGATGGATTAAATCACTGACACTTACACTGAACTTTTTTATTTCTATTTTACTTAGTTATAGTATTCTCAAATATTTTGTTTACACCGTTCCCATTTCAACTCATTTGACTCGTATAGAAAAGATTTTTAAAAAATATGGAATACATAATTATATCAAAAAATATGAAAAATAAAACGCGCGTAAAAATCTGAGCTGCAAGCTTCTAAAAAGTCAATAACTATCTGCTGATCAATAACTATACATCGTAGCCTGTCACATCTGAACACGCGGAATTATTGATAAAATGACGGATGCCTGCAATTAATTCTACAAGATTTCTATTATCGATCGTATTTCAGAAAAAATATACCGGCGTTTTCAGATAATTCGTTCAATTAAGTCTGAACACGTCACATCCGATTTTAATTTAAGAATCCCGAATGTTAAATTTCACAGTTATGACAAGGATTGGAAACATGTGTCCTGAAACCTTCAGTTTGAGTAAACCGATATTTTTTCATCACAAGTATAATGAAGAGTTGATTAATTAAAATTATCGATCTCGCTCGAAACCGTGAAATAGAAGTATCTTTTTTTTACAACTAGATATTTTATGGTCAATTTAAAATTTAACAGTGTAACATTAATTACAAATTAATTAAATTAGTGGGGAAAGGATTTGCTCCGAATATCTTGCTGAATGAGAAATCTCGCTATTTCTATTTCATTCTCTTAAGATACATATCTCGTATAGAAAGATCTAAGGTACAGAAAAATGCAATGAAAATTCTTATAATTATATGCATTACACAATGTATATATATATATATATATATATATATATATATCTCTCTCCTCCTTTTAACAGCTACTAATGCGCTCTGCTTGCGCTCTACTTGATAAGAAAATATCGTGTAATTTAGAGTGCCAACGAACCGCCGCAGCGTCTGGATTTTTTTAGCACAATATACATAAACTTCTCCTTTTCATCGGCTACTTTTCAACACACTGAGAAAAGCAGGCTGGCAAAGAAAGCATCGCATAAATGAAAATATGAGAGCGCTCTTTCGTTTTCAGGCAACGCGATGTGCGACTTCGTCGATTTCCTCGAAGGTAAAAACAAATCCCCATATTAACCCTCTACTGCATCATGTTGATTTCAGGCAACAAACGAAATAAGCCGCACTATATTAACAAAAATACGATAAAATAAATTACAATACATTGATCAATTTAAAATAAAGAAACGAAAAAATAATATCAGAAATTAAAATAATAAAATTACAATTGTATTATAACAGAATCTAACGTTTTAAACCTCGGATAATTATGAATAATGTTATTTATTCTCTCGACTAAATTGCATTAAATAAAAAAATCATGTAATAAAGAGTTAAATATTAATATCGAGATCGCGACATTCTTTCAATAATGTATCCTTGCTTAGTTGGGTTGACGATTTCAACCAAAGAAACGAACTGGAAATTAGTCATCGTCAAGTCGCTCCGAGAAATCGATTCTGAAACGATTTGTGCTGGAAATTCCGCAAGATACTACGTGCGCGCTCAAGTCGGATATTATTTATTGTTAAAACTCTTGAAAAATAATCGGAAGATTTTGTAGATAAGTCACATTGAGAATCAATAAGCCACGTCTTGTTCCTTTAAAGACTTTTATGAGTCTCGAAATAGACACTGCACGCGCTTCTCGACGAGTTAATCGGGAAGGAAAACGATAACGATAAGTATCTGCATAAATTTCTCATGATAATTATCAATGAATAATATCGTCAACCGTATTATATGATGTACAGATAGGAAGTTGATATGCGACATGTATATATAAGTGTCTATTATTTACTTACTAACAATAAGTTCTATTACTTACTAAATCTAAATAAATATCAAAATAATATGAAAAAAATTCTTTTTCCGTCAAATCTGAGATAAATATGTGTCAAGTTCTCTCCAAAAAGATAAATTTTTTTATAGCAAGATTTGATAACGAGAGAGAAATTATCTAAATATCAATTACAAGATCAATAAGCAAATAATTATAAATCAGGCATCAATCAGACATCTTGTGTGTCACTTATTTTTATTATTTTTAATATTTTTATTTTTAATAGATTATTATTAAGAGACCTGTAAAAGCACAGTTCTGAACAGTCGAAAACAGGATGTCTTCCTCTATGTTCTACATTACGGATAAATGAAAACGCTTACGTTATCCTGTCGGCATTTAACACGATCTGGCGAATTAGCGCGTATAGCGTGAATAATTAAAAATTCCTCCCTTCCGCGCACGAACCCGAGGGGAAAAAAAAAAAAATATCCGTGAAAACGACACGCGGTAAGTAGCCGCGGTGACTCTCTTAATTACGACGCGCTATCAGTGCCACTTTGTTGCCTTACGGTTGAGGAAAATTAACGAGCGACCTCGCGTACGCGAGGAGCCATTAATTCTCTGGGAGATGCCAGAATGTGATGCGCAGGTGTACGTCGACCATGACGAGAGCCACGCATCGCTACGACTGGTATCCTTCGGGCGAAAATTTAATTATAACCGGATGTTGATCGATAATTGTTTGACACGCGCTAAGATATCTTTTCCGAGATTGAACTAAAAAGGACGTAATCAGATCGATTTTTAGATAGTTTGGTTTTTAGATATCATTTCATCTGTATCTCTCTCTCTCTCTCTCTCTCTCTCTCTCTCTCTCTCTCCCTCCCTCTCTCTCTCTCTCTCTCTCTCTCTCTCTCTCTCTCTCTCTCTCTCTCTCTCTCTTTCTCTCTCTGTCTCTGTAGATATACCTGATTCTATAAATATTAAAATTCAGATCTTTTATTTTTAATGTTACATGCACTAGTATACTATTTAAAATCAGTAACGAAAAAAGAAAATGTATGAAAAAAAACTCACAGATAATTGTTTTAATTTATCGTTATCTCTGTATCATGTCAATCATTATTTCGTAAAACAATATAAGATCCTCGTATAATAAACATAATCTAAAATATTTCACGTTTCAAACAAAGCTTTTCCTGAAATTCCTCAAGTCGAGAAATGATGATATAGAGATAACGATAAATTAAACCATTATCTGTGAGTTTTTTTTACATATTTTCTTCTTTCGTATTATAATTTTCGCTATGTTATCGTAGTATCATTTTACTGATTTTAAATAGTATACTAGTGCATGTAACGTTAAAAATAAAAGATTGGAATTTTAATACTTATAGAACAAGGAATATATTTACAAAGAGAGAAAGAGAGAGAGAGAGAGAGAGAGAGAGAGAGAGAGAGAGAGAGAGATAAAATATCTTCATTAAATAAACGAGTTGAGATCTAATAATATTTCTCAACGGGTCATTCACCGTTACGTCTACAATTTCTTTGCCATCCCTGGGAACAGCTGCGCAAGCGAATCCGAAAGTGAAGCGCGATATAACCGACTCGTCTTATTCGTACCCGTTTGTGCCTCTTCCCCGATCGACACGGGGAAAAAAGAAACTCCCGGCCCGACGCCAAGTCTGACGCGAATCGTTAGCCGCGAGATTAATCGTGGCGATTAACGCGCAATCCTTATCATCGGTTCGTTAACCCGTTATCAAGGCGCACGCGGCGCGCGTGCGTTGCACCGTGAAAACGCGATGAGCGAGTCGCTTAAATATACCGAAGGCGCGCACTTTCTCCGAGTGCGTATGCCGCTCGCATACATACCGATAAAAATGCCCACGTAGAAAGTGAAAACCCGCATGCGATGCCCGCTAACGGTGCTGATTCGCTTTAATGCGTCCTAGTGTTAAGAGGATCTGTGTGCATCTCTTACCTGAAAAATTAAAAAAAAAAAAATTTTATTAAATTTCTGTATTGTGAGTTTAAAAAATCTCGAAAGTGTGCGCTTGGCGATATTTTATTTGTAAGAAACAAATAACGGATAAATAAATGTTTAGTAAGTGTATATAAATCAGGCAGTGATACAGTCGAAATTACAAGAGAATAATTTTTAATTATACGCAAACACACTCGTGAATTGAAAATAGTGTTTCGTCGATCGTATCCATATAAATACTCGTCACGTCGCTTTTCGAAAACATCCGAATGTATTTCTGAACATGAAAACTGATCAGCTAGCGAGTTTAACTGGAAGAATTACCGGTGCATAAACGCAATTATGTGCCGCAAAAAGCGTAATTCCGATTACAGATACGTCCTGAATGCGTTGCACGATCGAATCGGCAAATTAATACAATTGTAATATTGACACACACGCTGCTTCATTAATATAGTAATTAAATTAGCAGTCAGCGTATAATTACGCCTTGTAAAACGCTGAATTTTTCGAGATAAATATCGCGAACAATTCCGGCTATGCCCGGCGGCTCCTTTATCGTTAGCAGTTGTACCGCGCGGTTGTTGACGCAAATAAAATCCCTTAAAATAAAGAGGCGAACGTACGATAATCGAATTATGCGCCTCGGACATCTCCAATCGATACACGCTGTCGGCGAATTTTCTGGGTCGCTGAGGAACGCCTCGTCGTTTGAGTTCGCGAACGCATCCGATGATACCGACCAATCGCATGATAGGGCCTCGCTAACTAATTGCATCGCTATTATCTCAATTCCGAATTAATCCGTGCATACTGCACAATCAACAATAGAATCTGGAATCTGCATGCGGCTTTCGGATTTGGATTGACGTATACCGTCGTAAAATGCCTAAACGTAATGTTGTTTCTGTGTTGCGACCACCAATTTAACGCTAAAAATATACGTATCGGAAGCTTGAACTGCAAATCGCGCGATATAAATAATTATTGTTACTTTACGGGATGAATTTTATTTGCTCAATTGCTTGCAATAATGACAAACGTATAGTAATCGAATATTCCAGGTTGATTTGGCGACGTACTGAAAATCCATAATGTTTGGAATTGTTAGCTGAATAAAGATGTTTATCGTGGTAAACTCGCATTAAAAAGTACATATATATCGCGCGATTGCGAGCTTTAAATTGCGCAATCGGTAATGTGTGCAAATAATGTTCGCGTAATATTTCGGACCAATTTCGTCTGCAAATTGCGCGTACAACATAAAGCGGCAAATTGACAGTAATCGGACATTCCGAATTAATTCGCGGTCCATATTCCGCAAAGTCCATAACGAATGTCTATTTCCGATGGCAGATTTTCGGTTTCGAATGTCACGCTCGATCACGAAGCGCGTCAGCGCTAAGCTGCTAAAGTAAGCTTAATGTTCGTGTGTTGTGAAATCAACGGTTCCATGCCAAAAATACACATGGCTAAAACACATCTCCGGAGGTTTGAAATTCCAAATCGCAACCGCACAACTGCAAATAATCTCGATTATGTTCAAACCCGCGCACATACACACTGAGTTACTCGTATTTCCCGAATGTTTGCGTGGAAAATTGTGTAACGAATTAATATATGACAAATAATGATCGAATCTTCTCAATTAATGCGCATCTCTCTCTCTCATAGCGTATTAGTCTTACAATGATTAAAATAACAATCTTCACAATCAGCCTTTTAATTTTACAATTTTACACATGTTTAAAGAGCATTTAGACTTTGTGAAATTGACTTTTGAAATTGAAAATAATTTTACGCTTAAAATGTATGCAAACAAAATGTATTTCCGGTGATTTGCAAATTTCAAATTGCGTAAGTGCACGCTGAAGATAACAAATTAAAAAAAAAAAAATAGGTAAAAAGAGAAATTTTTATTTTATCTAACAAAATACTCAGAAGCGATTAAAACCTCATTATAAGTTAACGTAGCTGCCTTTCAAAAGATATAGGTTTTTACAAGATAAAATCAGAAATGTAGAGATTTTTTCTCAGAAGCTCTTGTTTATGCGGCTATTTTCCAGTCGTACCATAATCGCAATTGCGATCAGGTTCATTTTCAGACAGATACAGTACAATGTCTCGACATTTCAGTCAACCAGATACCTTTCTCACAAATTAATTTCGTACAAGTAATCAAAATTCTCATTGAAATCCGAGTCGAGCACAAAGTTTCTCCCCTTCCGATCGATGCTCTAATGTGTTCGAGTTGAAACGTGTCTGGGAAGTCTCTCTCGCGGTACGTGTAGCCTCTTTATCATCTCTCCCTCATCACCTATGTGTTATCGCGCACGGTGTTACGTCAGACAGGTAAGAAGAGGATGGGATGAGAGAGAGAGAGAGAGAGAGAGAGAGAGAGAGAGAGAGAAAGAGAGACAAGAGGGGCACACAAGGCACGTTACCTATATCAATTTCCATGAAACTGTCAGCCGCCTCTCGTTCCCGTCTCTCTGTTACGGTGACTCGATCGTAAATTCTTCGTGGATCCGTTTTTCTTTCGCGAGCCGCCGCCTAGAAGACGAGTTAGAGAGAGAAGTATCTAACATATAACGAAGTTCCCCGTCTCTCGCCCTCCAGCGCATCCTCACCCCTCTCACCCTCTTCCCGCTCCTAACTCATCCTTCTTCTTTCGGCTTCCAGAGCCGCGCGGCGACATCCGATCCATCGTATCTTAGCCCGCTCTCCTCCACGGATGCCATTATTCTGCCCCGAGACAACGAACTTTACCTATGAGAGGGAAAAAGTGGGAGGGGGGAGGAGGGAGAGTGGCAGACAGTGGGCGGAAAGCACGAGGAGCGCTTAGCTCGGCAGAAAGTACCGCGAAAGATAACGCACACGTCGCGAGTTCCGTAGCACTGACTCATCGCATTTTTACGTTTGTCGCCCCGTATCGCCTGCCCCCCTTTCCCACCCCCTTCCTTTCGTTCCGACTCTCGGCGGACTGATAACCGAATTTTTCGGAAGGCGGAAGAAACATTCGTCACTCAAGATCTCGCGCGTGGACGGTTCCGGATCTTCATCAGCACAAAATCGGGAACGATCTTCGATTTCTACGATGACGCCGGATTACGCGATCTTGCGGAGATTATAAAGTTTACTTGAACGGAACAATGTGTGTGTGTTCGCGTGTTATGAATACAAAATTCAATACAACATTGACTTTTCCATCCTTCTTAAAACTTTTAAAAACTTTTTTGAGAAAATAAACAAATTTCATCACCTCGTTTCTCAAAATTAATTTTCTTAAGTCGCACTAAATCCTTTAAACGTATACCAACCATGGTTGCTCGAAAAACGAAAGTTTATTAACTTTCATATTAATTAAAAGTAATTATACATATAGCATGCTTATATGAAAAATTGATTATTGGGTTAAAATTTATTGAAATAAGAGAGCCTTCGAAAGATTCGAAATTTCCAGATATTGAAGATATTGGTTGATAGTTTTTGATAATTTACATATTGTTGATAACGATTTATTGATATGAAAAGCCATCAATAACCGCAGAGCGTTGCAACATCGAATTCGATTAAATCGAAAATGTGGCAATGAAACAACTTGATCGTGATAGTCGAAAACAGGATTGACTTTTCGATTTATTGAATAAGTCGATTTTGCATTCTCAAAAACTACATCATGTCGAAACTGTATCATCGATTATCCACAAATGGAATACCGTGAATGATTGGCAGTTCGGCGAATAAAATATCAATTTTATTAAGATAAAATTTCCGGGAAAAAAAACTTTTGTAACACGTGTTACATGACTGTTACGAATACGGTGAAATGAACGAGTATAGCAGTGCTATACAATCTATTTTAAATCAAGCCGTCATCGGCTTTCCGGAGAAAGCAACTTTCTCAGGGTAATGTACGATATAAGAGTATTATTCTTACCGATCAATCAGAATATATCGCTCATAAATAATGTCTAGCACCCGTATCGATAATATCGCAAATTTAGAATAGCAAAGTTTTAATGCGCAAAATATAGAATTTTCAGCTATTCTTTGGAGTAACTTTTACTTTTTCAAATGGAAATATTATATGCATAATATTCTTACTTCTCTTAAGAATTAAATTTATAATTCTTTCACATTTTATATTTTTTATAATTAGACAATTTCTAGATATTTCTAGATATTGTTAACTTAATGTCAAACGCGACTGTGCTATTGGAACTTAATCATGGGAGATGAATGACTGTTAACTATAGTAAATAATTGCTTTAATTTATAATTACTTTAATGAACAAACATATAATGATTACAATGATTTTATAGTATACGATGTTACTATATTTGAAGATATAATTTCATTATAATAAACGGATAATTATATATAAACCCTGGTTATATCACATTTCTATTCTTAAAAATATAATTGGATCGCCCTATATATATCGTTAAAAAGCAAACAGCGAATTCAATAATCATTCACTGATAATTTATCGTTATCAATGATGCAATTAGCTTAATAGGAATTAAATTCGCGTGTTTGCGCAAGAAAACTTTAAATAATTTATTTGTACATATTTATTATTTGTACATACCGTTCCGGATTCAACGGCACGACGAGATTAACAAATCTTTCACGATCGTCCCATCCAAATCACCGCGTCGTGTCAACAATCGCGACCTGACAGTCCCGCAGATGCGACTATATCGTAGTGACAGAGGGAGGGGAAAAGGGGGTCGATACGATGCAGCACCGCGGTATAGCTTTGATCGTGCAATTAAATTTCCACGGGATATTAAATTTTAATTAGAGTCCAAATAAACGACAACGCCAAATGGGGCATGCACGCGTATAATTCAAAATCGAATGTGTGCGCTAAACGCGCGATTCGCGGTCCCGAATTATCGGGGCTAATCCTTGTCCACGCGATTCTCTCCCTTTCGCCGCATGTATACGCATATATTTTCCCCCCTAACACAAGTTCTAGTGCCATTCCTATCGCTATTAACTTCATGTATCCAAGTCCGGTTTAGCATGCATAGAACGCGTTTGTACTAAAGGTCCGCGAAAGCTAATAATAATGGCGAAGAGAATTCGAAAAATTTAGATCAGGTATGGCAAGAGAAGATAAAGAGCTTAAGATTAATATATTGTTATATGTATATAAAAAAAGAGGGATTAAATATGGCTCATCCCCTAAGTCTCTGTAACTGTTGATGTACGTGTTATTATTAAAAATTCTTTCAGTAAAGGATATTCAGGCTAATGAAATGTTTAAGAATGTCGTATAAAAATTTAATCACTGTTGCATTTAAAATTTTGTTTATTACATACGAAAGAAGTTTAGTCTTAAAAAAAATTATATTGATATCTTTAATAGTTCCTTTAAAAAAAAACGGCATAGTTAGTGAAACAATTTATATATAATTATTACTAACACTCCGATTGTGTGTGTGTGTGTGTGTGTGTGTGTGTGTGTGTGAAATTTAAATTACTTTTTCATTTAGATAAGCTTACGTAAGCAGCTTTATATAATCAATTATATAGCGTACGCGGAAGGAAAAAGGGTCCAAGTCGGAAATGTCTGAAACTTGGAGAGATCCTGGACGTACATGTGTATATACCGTGCATGCAAGGATCCGCTTTACACCGCTACTGCGCTCGCGGAGATATTCGCACGTCGGATATCGACTTCCCTTCTCCGCCGCCCTTCGGAGAGACGAACGACTCCTGTTCGAGAGAAACGTCACGATTATATTTTCTCGCCTGGTATAAACCGGCCATACGGCTGTCTCCGCGTTTGTCTCCCGTCGTGTCGCGCGGCCGCATTTTACATTCGCGTCTGGAACCAATACTGTGTCGCGACACGTACACCATTGGATTTCTTCCCAAGTCTCGGGCGACAAGTGTGTATATGTATGTATGTATGTGTGTGTATGTGTATGTGTGTGATGTGCGTATGTACCTGCGTAAGGACGTCGATGGAAATAGCCATGATATTCGAAGCTTTTTCCGTCGTATGACAGCCCCGTGCTGTCTGTTCGACACAATTTCTGCTTCTCTTTTATTCATCCGCTTAAAAGAGCGCAGGCAACGTGACACGAATGCGAGAAGCATGAAGGTATGAATCTCTATCGAAACGGGCGGAGAGCGGGAATTAATAAGCCGTCGTACTCTACTGAAACACTAGCGAGTCGCAGCCTCATATCCTTCACGAATGTACGAACCAATGTGTAAGAAAAATTGCAGAAAGGTGATAAAACAGACTAGCGTAGAACATATATTTTCATTGTACATCTTTCGTTCAGAGAGAGAGAGAGAGAGAGAGAGAGAGAGAGAGAGAGAGAGAGAGAGAGAGAGAGAATTGGATCAATTAAAAATTTACTTTTGCAATAAATATCTTTGATTATCATAGCACAAGATTATCTCTGAACCTAGAATGTTTTTGAGAAAATTATAATCGTTTATGCACAGAGTTGTCATTACTGTCACAAGCCAGTAATGGAACATAGATAAATAGCAGTGTCTTTTTCCGATATTGTAAATTATTATGCCATTTATTACAATCAAACTGACTTTATCAGAGTCTAGGATTAATACTATTTTGTATAAACAAACGACAACGTCGCGCGCATTTTCACAAAATTATTGTACGATATCTTCACCCCGTAGATTTATAGCGCTATCGAAAAAGCTTGCATATTTATGAGCAGAGAGCTTATAAATATAAACAAATTATAATGTATAAATTATGCATTGTATATAAATTAACTAAATTAAAATTTATTAATGAAATTAAAATTATGTATTATAATTATAGAAATAAATAACATCACGTATAGAGAATATATATGATAAATTCTTAAATATGCATTCACGTAAGATCTTCGAGATGTTATAAAGGGATACAGTATGCCAATGTTCTCTTAAATCCTGAGTAAGTGCGATGAACAATCTTAGCCAAGTTGACGGCTTTGGTCGGGGTCGGAAGATTTGCACGAAAGTGCCAAACTCGCAGTCTCTCTCGGGACAAACGGTGGCTTCGACAGTGACGAGAATGGTCGGTACTTTGGGGGGAGGTAAGAAGGGGGGCGCATTTTCCGCGAGTAACGTCGCAGTATGTGTGTGTCAAATCTTAAATTTTTGATATCTTGTTAGTCTTCCTTCCCCTCCCCCCCTTCCCCGCTTCCCTTTGTCCTTCCTCTCTTCGTATCTCTGCCTCGTCCCTTCCATATATATGTTACTCTTCTCTCTCGCTTTATATTACACCGATAACTTCCACCCCGCTAAGACGATAATATCTTTCTCGCGGATAAACCGCCTCCTAAAATATTCCAAGCCGCTCGTTTCGCAGCACTCGCTTCCGTGCTAAGTTCTAGTATCAAAGTGATCCGAGAACGATATGCATTTTTCTCCGCCGCTGCGCGCGTGTACTCGAGCAGCAATCTCTGCATTTTATTGGTCAATGTAATACTGGCCGTATCGCATTCAGCGAGAGTCGCCGATAAATTTTTCACGAACTGGCTAGAAGCTTCCTGACCCACTTCTGTTCATTGTTTTTGCACTCTCGTTTTCCGCGGTATCCTACATAACAATGAAACGAAGAGCTTTGGCCGCCGGCCCTGACCGATGAATATTTTAGCGAAATATCCCTTCAAGAATAGGAATCCTCGAATTGATATGCGAAAACAATGATAACCGGAATTTTTCATCTGATTGCCGACTTTGTCACGAATGTCAATACTTCGTTTCAGATAGAATTTTAGCAATGTGAAATTGACCTCTTTTATTAATTAATTGAAGATATAGCGTTGAAACAATTTCTTCATCAAAATTAAGAAACATGAAAGAAGAGCGCTGCATTATTAATCATGACGTAAATTATGAACTACACTTTTATGCATTTAGAAAGGCATTTTGCAGGTACATATATATCATCAATCAACAATAGATTTTTCTATATAATGTAAATATTTTAACAAAAGTTAATTTCAAAAAATTCACATTTTAGACTATTTACATTTGTTAAAAAAATGTAAAAACTATTATAAAAGCGAGAGAGAGGAGAAAAATCTACAATCAAAGTTGAAAAGTATTTCATTCTACAGTGATTATGTTTTCACCAAAAGCTTATAAAATTTGGAAAAATTCTCTCTCGTGTTTCCCCTAAAAAATATAAATAACTTCAAACAACAAATTTCCAAAAACCCTTGTTCATTATCGGCATCGATAATAATGCGCTATCGATTTCACAAAATCTATAGAACGTACCAAAATTTCGACAATGGTGGCGTCGATGCCTTCGATTTTCGCCGCCAAACGAGAGTATCAGGTATCGATGCCTTTGTGCATGCTTACACAAGAACGCGCAGAAAGACGCGTAACACCTCATTAGGCGAACTCGATGACGGCCACCTGATCGTGCGTGACAGCGCGCGAGTTCGTTAACGAACCGCCGGCACGAAAAGCTCGCGCCGCAGGCGTGATGTAACTGCCGTCCTATCGGGAAAAGTTTTTCCGATTCGCGTCCGGGAATAACAAAGGGCGACGGAAGGCGTCGAGATGCTATCTCCGCCGTCTAGAAAATCCCGCCGTTCGAAAACAATATCCGAGACGTTACGTTAGATAACAGCGCGCGAAGGGGGCCGAAACTAGATCGGCACTTTGCCGGCGCCGCCGAGAGACACACGGGAAAAGGCCGGAAATTAGAAAGCGCGGTCGCGACATTCGTCGTAGGCGCGGCATTATGCCGACGTAATCGAGTTAATCCGGATGTAATTACGTTCGCCGGATTATACGATTTCGAGCATACATATATACACACATACATTTCTTCTTCGAAAGCGAACTCCGCTGATACATCCGGCGAGAGTCGTTTCCGTCGCCGCGATACTTCCGCGATACTTCTCCTCTCGCCTCTCACTCTATCATTGTTCCACGAAAATCTTGTTTTGTCACGCGACGTGGAATCTTACGGATACGTGGCGTAAACAACAACAGGAGCCCACGTATATCGCGGAACGAGGTATCGATTGACGTCGAGGATACGAAGAAGAAGAGAAACTCTGCGAGATGTCAATGGAACGATCTCGTGGAAAAGACGGAGGCGAGAAATAACGTTTTTTTTTCCTCTGTTAGTCAGAAAAACGCTACCCTACATAGATTTGCGCTTGCATTTTACAGTGCATTTTTTCAACGAAACATGCAATTGCAAAATCAATATATGTTCCGCATCCACAGATCACATACCATTTATTATACACCGAGGTATTATTCCGAACTAAATTTTTAGTCATACATAAATACTGCTGTACTATTGATACTATCGCTTGCTAAAACCGTGCTTTGCTAAAACCGTGCTTTGCTGTTTCGGACATATATATATTTAAAAAATGATTGAAATAAATCGCAAACTCTGGCACACTTTACTATAATACATCAATATAATACAGTTCTTTACATCAATTGTACGAAACATTCTGAGAATATGTGCATCAATATATCTCGTATCTATTAAGAAACACTGTATTAATACAATCGCTGCGGGCAATTGCGATATTACCAAGTTAATATTTTATGCTTTGTCCGATCGTAATGGCTTTTAAGCACGTATCAAATAACAGCGTCATTATCTCTGAACGTCAAGATGACGCGACGACTTATCTGCGTCTCGGCGTCTATAACGTATGTAATTCCGGTATAACGCGAAATTACGTAGGAAGCAAACCCGCGCGCGGGTGTAATTTGTCTCGACGTGAAATTTTTCGCTCGAAATTACAACGTGATTCAATACGGAATCGCGGCATACGTTTCACGAGAGGGGGCGTCTTGAATTTCAATAAGTGACAGCCGTGCGAATGATGGAGCTTGGAAGGGCGTCCCATCGCGTCTCGCTCTCGAGATGTAATTTCTCGAGGTGCGAGGTGCGAACGCGCGGCGCTGAATTCCGCACAATCGCGGCGGATGAAACGCTCGGAAAGACGCTGCGTTCCTGCCTCTCCACCTCTCGCGGGAGGAACGCCGAGAAAATCGCGCCGGAAATGCATTCGCATGCAGAACTCGACCGTGTCGCCGCACATATTGCCGCTCGAAAGTTGTATGCCGCGATTCAAGGGGGAGATTACATAAACTGATACGCCAATACCGCGGATCTCCTCTTTCACGGATGGGAGCTGCGAGGAATCCTGAAAATCCCGGCGGAGGCGAACGGCACGCCCGCCCCACCGAATACGATAGTATTTTCATGACGATTTTGAAGTTGACATTTTGACAAATTAAGCCCGCGATATTGGATACCTAAATTGACATCTCGGACGTTTGTTGAGATGTATGGTGGATGAGAGAGAGAAAGAGAGAGAGAGAGAGGGGGGGGGGGAAATAATTTTACAATATATTATATATAATTATATGTATATAATATTATATATAATTATATTTATATATTATATATATAATTATATTATAGATTATACCGCCTTTATAATTTCAAAATTGCATCTTTTTATGAAGCACACATTTTGAATTATAAAATACCTAAAATATTGCATATAATAAACGTAACACGTATACAATATTTTCGTTTTAAGATTTCACTTGGCGTATATAATATTAATATAAGCTTGTCAGAGCTGTATATAATCATCTATTAAAGTAAATTAAAGATTATAAAAATTATTTCAGATTAGAAAGCTAATGGTTCACCATGCATGTGTGTGTATGTGTGAATATTTTTATCATCTCATCTTCAATACCATCATCATAATTATTATTATTATTGTATCATTAATTTTGTTTCTCAAGACAATTTCTACTAAAATTATTAGTTATAATTAATTGTTGATATTCCCCAATATCAATGAATGCTTTCCTTTATCTAACTTTTTGTGTTTATTTCATTTTAATACCGCTAATTTCGTATTAACGATCCCAAGGATATTTATCTCAGAATCTAATTGTATTTTCTCTATTCGTGTGCCCACAATCACGGACGCATAATTATGCATAAAACGCGAAGTGTATGCATATACGGTGCGTGCTCGATTGTGGCGTGCAACGAATGAGAGACAATCATCAACACGCGCCTATGATCCGCCGTAGATTCGACATGCGCGAATTATGCCAATTCCATGTGTTTCCTTCCCGTTCATATGCGTGCGTTCTCCTTTTCCATCGACTGAAAACAAGGCCTTTATTTCATCTCGATATATCCTTCCCTCCCCCTTCTTTCTCCAGCTTCTTTCGGCTTTGGCGGCTCTTTGCGCACGCGAATGCAGGTGCAGCTGCACAACGTATTGATATCTATCGCGAATGCAGCGGCTTCGCGCACACATTCGCGATGCAAAAAAAAAAAGGATGAATAGAGCCGGGTGTAAAAATATAGCAGCGCCTTGGGAAATAACGCGAATGGAAATACCCGGCCGCAGGCGGCGGCGCTAAATGCAAGGATAATGAAAATGCCGATAAGATCGTCCGACGTCCTAGATACTGGATTATATTGTATTCGGCGGGAAATGCAGCTGTCTGATAGCGGGGTCTTTGTTAATATCAAATACAATCAACGTGCTATCTTCGCTTCGAGAAACTTGTAAGCTATTATATCCTAGATTAGGCATGCGCGCCTAGAGAATACAGATATTTTTTTTTTTTTTTTATAAAAATGACATTATATAACATGTGTGTGATTAAGGAGCTTTTTTTCATTTGTGCTTATTTCGAAGAATCTGTGATAAAACCTGTATTTCGAGAGTAATTAAAACTTTTCTACGTTTCATTGAAATAATTAATAGCGCTACATGTTATTGTTCTCGAAAAAAAAATTGACGCTATCTAATTAAGCTCTTTCTTATCGATCTGAATAAAAAATTGGAAGTAAAATAGCGAAAGAGAGAACAAGGAAACACGAGCGTCCTTCTCGTTGGAAAGACACGCTGTTGACTAAATACATCGCCACGTGCATTAGTACGCGTCAGAATTCGCGGTTCATCGATATCCGGTTACGAACAAGCGCGCGACTCGAGAACGAGCAACGTTAATCATTCTCGTTCTGGTCGGTCGCATTAGGACGCAAGGCCCGCCTATATCGTTACGCTCGTTCATGCTCGTTCATGCATTCGCGCTGTATCGCGTGCGCGTAATCACCCGACGGCGCCGATTCATTAAACCGGTTAATAGGTGCACGCTCGCGCGCACGGTCGCACGCTTCCGTACGCACACACGATTCGACGTTATCGTCAGAATGAATATTATCAACCGAAGATGCTTGCAACTGAGAAGCGAGACGTATATGTGTGCGAATACTTTGCTAAGTTGCGTGTAATTTCAACAGCGTATTCTCTGATGAATTCGTCAGAGATGTTTTATCAGGGAAAAATTTAGATGCCTTGTCTCATTCGGATTTTATTTAAAGAAATAAAGATTTATGCTGAGAGAGAGAGAGAGAGAGAGAGAGAGAGAGAGAGAGAGAGAGAGAGAGAGAGAGAGAGAGAGAGAGAGAGAATTAAGATATATATTATTTTAATTATTAAATATTTTAATAATAATTAAGATAACTAAAAGTACTTTCTGATGAAGGAACTTGAGGACCACCAAAGGAAGAGATTTATTCATCGACTTGCATCGTCATGATGTGTGTGTTTTAACATAATAATTAAAATATAAATAATTCCCACGTAATTAAGCTTCGGCTGAAATTTTCGCAAAGGAAGAGTCGATCGCGCCGAGTACATCAAAGATTACATTGTCGAAGTTTGATGCACGTCTTGCGAAACAATATGTATATTTCAGAGAAGGAAGTAGTATAAATATTAATTACATTAATTTCGCTATGTCAAAGTGAATAGGATAAGCGCTTTAGCAGGATCTCAATTAATTTGTAAATAATTCAGAGCAGGAAAAGAGAATCAATATTTTATAAATAACCGGACGATTGCACATTTTCACAAATTGCGGCATCAATGATTCAATAAATGCTGACATAAATCGAGCCCGATTTTGAAGTTCATTTACATCAGCTAAATTTCATTTACAGGCCAACAGTTTTAAAGCCAATGTAAAAATACGAAATAAACTCGTAATACCGTCGAGTAAATCGCAGCCATTTATTGCAAAACGGGAAAACAAATCGAATTTTTGAAACATTTATTAAAATGATTCAAACATATTTTCTATGCTATTTATTTATTATTTATATATTATTATCAATTTCTCAATTAAATAATATCAAATATTTCTTTACAATATTTCTTTTAAATATTTCTTTATCTTCACAAGTGTGAAAACAAATTATTTAAAGAAATCAAAAATTATATTACAAAGTAACTTGTACAACGGATCTGTTTATTTTACATTGCTATAAATGTCAATCTTAAAATCTTAAATAAATTAAATTATTTATTACACACTCACCTAAATACACATTAACAGAACTATGCTATCTATATCAAACTCTCTGCTAATTCTCGAACAATGATATACCTTTGTACCTCGTTGAGTCAGTTTACGGAAATCCGACTTTGGGTTTGCTTCTAAACCACTCGAAGCTCATACACAAAGAGAGAGAGGGGGGGGGGGAGGGGGGAAGAAAGGGGCATTATTTGATCGCCATTTGTCTGACTCGCGTTCCCACAGGCAAGATGTACAACGAGAAGCAACGACGCGCTTTTAAAGGGAATCTTCTTATGTAAAATATAATCGGGAAGCACATATTCCGGTTCGTAATGAATCGCCGGTATCGCCGGGCGACATACGCGCGCGTCCTCGATTGCACGGACAGGTTCTCTCGCAAAGCCCCGAAGAGAGTCAACCGAAAGGCCGAGGTCTAGCAAGGACAAGCTTTTCCCTCCGTTATCGCGATTACGCCCGGTCGGTTAACAGTGCGCGAGACAAGCCTCCGCAAAGGTGCAGCCATCAGAACGCCCCGAGACAATGGCGTACCTATGCATAAAGGCACATTCGCCGGTCGCCAGTTAATAACGTTCGTATGTATGTACATAGCTACACGTCTACGCTATTTGCGCGGCAACTCGGCTTCGTTGCGCAAACTAACCAACCGCTCGGCGGGGAGGAGAGGGAACCAAAATCAATTAAGCACCCGGAACAAGTTCGCGTCATATCAAGACGCGCCAAAACCGGTCGGAATTAATCGATGCACGCGACGACGCTGATTAACATGTCGCATGGTCGCTATTTTCTTTTTCAGGAGATAAAAACTGTAAAGGGACGAATTTAAAAAGAGTTTTACATAATTGCGAAAAATATTGTCCATCGACATCTCCTTTACTGAAAATTTTTAGATTTAAGTCTAGTTACTGAGAGGTATGTTTTGGAAAAATTTAGAAGTTTCGTGCGAATTTAGTTATAAATGAATGATAACAAACTGTTGCCTTTTGTTTAATTTCAGATTATCTTTAACAGAAATTCTGTGGAAGGTTTTAGTTGCTAGATATGGAAAAAATCTACATCTCACGTCAATTATCGAGTTTTCATTACCAATATGTAATAATGTAAATAAATATGGAAATCATGTTTCCCTGCGTCTATAGAATCGAGCAATCAATTAACAAAAATTGACCGATACAAGTTCTCGATTTCTATTTACAATTCCTCTCCGCGGCCTCTTCAATAGAATTTCGATTTATAAAATTTGCAATATTGAGACGTAAAGAGCTTTTTTATATTGCGCGCTCATATTGCATCGTTATATAATAAAACAATATATGAAACGAAACCGATACTGGTCCTTTGTTGTTTTGCTGTCGGGAACTCTCGCGGACGGCCGGAGAAAATGACGTGGAAATCAATTAAGCACTTCGAATAAGTTTGACCACGACGTGCGACATAATGTATATACAAGAGAGCGAGTGGCGCCAAAATATATAGAGCTCGTAATTAATGAACGCGCGACACGGATTAACACGCTTCAAAGTTGAACAGAAAACTCACACTCGCACGGCAAGATTCACGCGCGGAAATTATCGATATCGAGTGACGATCACGGATTATTTGACATAGCTGTGCTACACACGCAGCTGTAAGAATATGACATTTTAAAAAATAATGCAAAAGCAACAACGCAAAATTCGAATATACGTGCGACTCGAAATCGTTTCGTCGTTTCCGCATGTAAAATAATAAAAGCAATACATTTCATTGCCAGGAAATGTAGCATTACGTCGCGAAATAATTGTATCGAAATACGCATTCGTTTGTCCAAAAATGCGAAAAGAATACGAGAAAAAATAAGGAAGAGGGAATAATAAACGAGCGATTTTTCTCACATCGAGGAGATGTCGGGCTGTCGCGGTTTGTATTCTCGAACTATTTCAGATGAAAATGTTATGGTACCTCTGGTTGCTCAGATAAAAATGTTATAGCCTGTTCCTGGGGTGATGTTTGTGAAAAAGAATGGAGAAAACGAGAACGCGAGAAAACGAAAACGAAAAAGATACGAAATGAGTTTCGGAACTTGAAGTCGAAAAAAGATGAGAAATTTTGAGCATCGCTGTGACACCGAAAAATTCATATTAACGCAGATTTTGATACAAGGATCTTTTTAGATAGAATCTAAAGTATTGCTCTCTCTCTACTTTGATAAGAAAGATATTCACAAATATATATAAAACACATATAGAAACATATTTAATGCGCCAGAATATACAATTTCCACGAATTTCACGAGAAATACCTTTCTTTCGCAGTTATAGAGTTTCGAAAGAAGTCAAAAAGAAAATAAGAAGACTAGTGTGTCATTAACATCTCGCGAAAAAAGCTGCATCACGCCCGCAACATGGATTTCGAGAGAAGCAGACATGAAAAAAGAATCCTCGAGCAGAAAGACAAATGTCCTCAATTCTTAGTTTCTCTTCATTTCCTGATATGCATCTCACGACTGTAATTTCTCTTTCTTTCTCTCTCTCTCTCTCTCTCTCTCTCTCCCTCTTTCTCTTCCTCTATCCATCCCTTAGACACGGTCCGTCCGTAGATAACCGTTATCGATCTCGCAAATAATAGCCGGCATGTACGGGAGGCGACGTATTCGTCTGCATAACAAGGCTGGGATATACGCGAATCTCCTCTCCTCCAGACTGCCCTTATATCCCCCTCCCCCTTCATCCCGCTCATCTCTCGCCTCGTCCCGTCGTGGGAAATGCTCTCTATGTATCCTACGTACATACGTGACCTGGATGTTGGCGAACTTGCCGGTGAAGTTACGCGTACACGGTGACGCCAATTGCAGCTAAAGCGGACCCCGTCGATCTCGAGATGCCGCGGATTGCCGCGTCGATTTGGAATTTCGCCCGAAATACGGTTCCTAGTCCTCGTCGTTTGCTTCTACCGATCAAGCCGAGAGAGAGAGAGAGAGAGAGAGAGAGAGAGAGAGAGAGAGAGAGAACGCAACACGTGCGCGACACGAAGTACGAGATTCCTCGGATTCGGTAAATGAAGGCGCATCCGCTCAGATATTTTGGAACTTGACGTGCCACATTTCTTTTTATTAAGATATTTCAAAATATTATACAATTCTCCATTTGTACAATTCATATTCGAATTTTTGGGATTTAGTTCCTAAAATGTCAAATGTCAAAATTTGAAAATTTAATATTTATCACGGCAAAATAACAGATTTTTTTTCAGCAGATTTTCGAGCTGCATGCTTTCATTCGTAATACGATGAATTACGCGAAACGCGACGTGACGAGGGGAATAATACTGTCTATAATTACTGACTGTGCGATCGCGCAGTATTATTGCGGCTCAGCATGGAAAAGACCGAAGGGGATGCATCTCGGAGCGACGCCGCGCTTGAACGTAATTAAGCTAAAAGCGTCACTTCACCCTCGCGGACCATAGCAGCAGCACGACAAGGTTTTTACGGCTACAAAGAAGTAACGTCATCAACGGTATTTCATATAAATTGCTACGCGCGCTTTTTCCCCTAATAACGGTAGTCGCCACCGACGGGATTCGAAGTGGAACACCGACTACTCGCCCCGCTACGTGTTGTAGCAATTATGCGACTCGATTTTTACTTCATCTTCGAGGCCGCGATGGTCTTCATCGTCCTTTATCGTCGAAAATTCGAATTATAGCAAAGGAAGCAGGGAGTGATAAAGAAAATCGCGCCTAAAATTTTATCAACTGTCGGGAATAAAAAACAACGAATAAAATTTAATTAATATTTTAATTCGGTGAGAAAAACTTCTTGAGCAAAACAACCAGGTTTAGTGAGCACCAATGATTATTTACTGATATAATTTATCAACGTAATAGTTTGATATTTTTGTTACATAATAATTATTCTAATAAAGATGAAATAAATAGAAAGATCAATTTCACGAATCTTGTCGAGACGTAGCTGATTCTGTTAATGTCACACAAAATGTTATTCTCATAATATTTCATACACATAGGCAGTTATATTGTCACAAAAGCACTGCAGGAAACTCTAAATATAACATATTATTTCAAATTTGATTTTCTTTCCAAATGTTACGGAAAAAAAAAATTCTTTTTCCAAAATATCAATCATCTGAAACAATTTGACTCGTGCCATTTATTTCGGGGTAAAAATCGTCGCGGTGTCACTCGATCTGGACTTATATTTGCGCGCGCGATGAGAGAAAAAAGGGAGAAGGAAGGGAGAAAGAGTTTTCACGCGCGGACACGAGATCCATAAAAATCCGCAGCGCGTTTGTTGAAGGGAGATTTACCGCGTTGATGGCCGACACTGCCGCACTGGCGGTAGCTTCCTCTCTCCGTAAACGCGTAACGCGTTGAACGCAATTTATTGCGGATTTCTCGCTGTTGCGATTTTTTTTTTTTTTTTTTTTTTTTTTTCAATCCTCCGATTGAACCCGCGCGCGCCTCCCGTGGCGAGGCACCGATCATCCAGTCTATACCGGTTACCAGTATCACCGTAATGCAGTCACTTAGAGTGAAGCACGACGCGATGATAAGTACGCGCGACGCGATATCCCGGATCGCCGCCTCCTTCCTTCATTCGCGGCCAGGAAAACCTCGACCAGGATGAGAGGACGAAGAACGACGAGACCTCCGACCGCCTCGAGATCCGTATCGGCGGAAAGTTCAGTGCCGCGACATCCGTTTTATTTGCCGCGTGTGCTTCCCGCTTTTATCACGGCGGAGGAGCCATCCTTATCGCCGACGCTGATAAATCGCGGCGGAATCACGTAGGATGGCGTAAAAACAGATCGCAGTGTCGGCATTTCTGCCCTGAGCTTGGAATGCATAAAAATACGACTAAATAATTAGTTTAAAATTATATACCGTAACGAAAAATTACAAATCATTTTTACCTATCATTTTGTTCTCGCTTTTACGGTATTTTACGATCGCAGATGAAATTATAGGTCACCGCACATTTACCGCAGACGCATTTAACTAATAATGTAGGCTATTCAAACATGAATAAATAAATAACAGGACGAAGCTGCGAAAATAAAAGCCGCAAAAATAGTCGGAGGATACGATTTTACACACATTCGGGCTTCTCGAAAGAGTATTAAAACGTGTACCGGTTAAACAAACACGGAGGATTCATTAAACAATGGAGCTACAATCTGACCATGCGTTATAACGCACATCGTGTTTTAGCAACAGTGTAATGGATTCGTTCAATTTCGTTTCGAATCGAAAACATTAACTCCCCGTGCGTGCTGCCCATTCCGACGGCATTAAATATTACAATTTGATCGCGAAATTGGAAAGGAACGTCACTGTTAATTTTCCGTGTATCTCGAAAGACGTATATATTACGCGCTCTCTTTAGAATTTATAATGATTATCTTGTAATATAACGCCGGAGAGGTAAAACGACATAAATAATTCGCGTCGACTAACACTCGTGTAAAATAACGCATGTTAATAAATACGGAAATTGGCAAACAGTGTTTCGATGGTTGCGTCAATTCTCTATTCATACGAATAGAATGTACCCGCGCATTTCTACTCACAACAAGTTTGGCTACGCTTTGCGACGTTGACTCGCCGAGTTTCGTTATGCCGGCACTTGATTTCAGCGAAATTTACCCTTGCACGGTTGCTTTAATACTCTCTATAGGCACATCTACAAGCACGCTATACAAATGCTGAATATCGTATAATTTCTCTCCATTAGTCTCAAATCAAAAATGCCATTATATTTTTATATTTAGATTTTTATTTTTATATTTAGATTATATTAAGATGTATGTATATATATATATGTATGTATATGTGTGTGTGTGTGTGTGTTTTAAACTATTTCTTTCAGCTTTCGAGAGAGAGAGAGAGAGAGAGAGAGAGAGAGAGAGAGAGAGAGAAATATGAGTATTAAATACCATTCCGCATTTCGAATATCGAAGAGAGAACGCGCACGCGACATATCTTTCTTCCGGCGCGCGCGTGCATTTTCCAAAGTTTCCTTTTTCGTAATCCACTCGGCGCGACGTCGAGGAATCCTTGCGACACACCTCCGCATAGCCTCGTCGGTACACACAATGCAATTCCTTACATACCGTACCATCCACATCGCGTCCGTATTCCGGGCCGCTCGTTCATGCATCCGCGTTATTTGCACACGCGCGACTCGCGCACACTCGCGCAGTCGAAACGTTAACACAATGGGGAAAGCTTCTCCCTTCCCCCCCCCCCCCCGCGAATGGCCGACACCGGGACACAATCGTTAGATTACTCGACCGCGGATTTTTCCCGGCGTCCGCGACCGCTGTTCTCTCCCCGCCATTGTTCTCCCTCGGTCCCGGCAAATGCAACTTCTCGGGTGTAAACCGTACAATGCAGTCGTTTAAAGTAAAGCATAACGCGATAATACGGCGCGCCACATATACTGTATACGGCTCTCTGCTACAATATATATACTATATGTATGCTTCTTATATAAAAGGCCGTGTTTCTCGCCAGCCGCGACGGCAACCGCTTCCTTCGCGCGAATGCAATTTTCTCACCGCGAACCCGCGAATAATAGCCGGTCTGTAAATTGCTTGTCGCAGGAAAGTTCATGGCGCCACCATTCGTTTCTAAGGTTTTATGCAATTACGCATCCAAATTCATCCCCCGCCGCGTGTGTTCCGAGCACGAGGACTTTTTCCGGAACAAAGTTCCGGCAGCGGCAAGTTCGAGCTTGCTTCTTCGAGCGAGGTTTTAAACACGTGATCGCAAAGGATCGTGACACTATACAGAAAATGACTTCTTTAATTTCCTTATTACTTCTTGGCTAATAAACTCCTTCCTTTCCAACTTTTATAAACTAGTTATGACGTTCAAGAAAATAAACAAAAGCTGTGTAATAAAACGAAACTTTTTCTTGATATCTGATAACTTGATGATGTGTATATTAGAATCATTAATAAATAATAATAATAATCTTTTATCGTCATGTTTCTTTATAACAGGTAAAATTTATATAAAATACCGAAACATTGATAAAAACTTAAATAAAAAAATGTTTATTTTAAATTTTAATCGCAATTAAATAATTTTTTCGGTATTACAAAACTTCAATAATTTCCCGCAGTTTTCATCAATTTCCAATTTTCTTGGCTTCGCTTTATTATTGTGACACTTTCGATACGCGAAGCAATGTGTCAATAACATTATCAAACTATAGTTTCTTATTCCATATATACATATCATATAGGATTCATACGTAATCGAAAATTTTCAGAAAATCTTGTATTTTATATACATACATGTTCGATCATTCGTTATGTGAAAAAACTAAGATCTACAGTTTTCATACTAAAAATCATTCGCGTATCTATATCGAGATGGTTCTGTTACGAGCGGAGAAGAAATGAATGTATGTGCGTCTCTGGAGAATCCCCGTACGAATATCGATTAATGTTGCTCTCTCTTCTTCCATTTCAAAAATGCGGCGCGAGTATACGAACATGTACAGTGTATCCCAAAAACAACGAATATCCTTTAAACGGCAGATTCTTCAGCTCACATAAGCTCAATTTTTCCTTTGCGAAAATAGTGGGGTATAAATTAATTTTTAATTTTCAAGTTGTAAATGATTGGAAAAGAAAGATTTTTTTTGCGCAAACTAAATTTAAGCCGAAGGGATAATAGTACTACATATTTCAGTTAATTTCAAATAAAATTTATTTTAAGAATGTTAATTTGAAGGTTATAAAATATGTATGATGGAAAAAAATTGGAAAATTGTAATAAATAACCTTCTTCGATATTTTCGCCGAAAAAACTGATTTCAAATTGATTAAAGAATCTGTCATAAGAATGTCCGATAATTTCGAAGCATTCTATATATATATACACACATATATACATACACGTAGGAAGATAATGGAATCGGCAACGATGGAACCCAATAACCCATTTTCGTTCACCATCCCACACTGATATTCCGAGGAATGCAAAGTTACAAAGCGGAAGCAGAGCAATCATCCAGATCTGATTTGCACGTGAAGCTCGTATGGACGAGAACATTGCAGTGTTTTAAAGTATCCAGAAACGTACAGAAAAGCGTAACAAAGCGTTGCAACATTTCACGCACTATTCGTGGAATTCGTGCAACGATCTAAAAGAACGAATCATAGAATTCGCGGATTATATAAAGAGAATTGTATTTCGTAATAAAATATATACACTCGAGCTCTCTGTAGTAATGAAAGTATTTTGTCAAGAGTATTCATCATACACGAAAAGTCTGCCATTCTTCTCAGTATAAGACAAAAAATCCTGAAAATAATATTTTGCGGCATATATTTTTTACAATACCTATACAAAAAATGCATCTCTGGCAAGGATGATCTCAATGATACTAATATTTTTGAAAAAATTTTTGGATGAAATCGATGTTCATTCTCAATCTATCTGAATCAATATTTGCACATTAAGGTCGTAAAAATATATATCGCGATTGGAGACGCGCGACACTTTTCTTAAAATAGTCTTTAATTGGAATATGCCAGATAGCATCTTTCGAGAGTATCGGTATCCGATACATCCGGCGCGCTTATACGCGACATAACTTTCACAGCAATTCGCGGCTACCAAGGAGTTCTGTTGTGGTTTATCGGACGTTCCCTTGACCATTCCCGTCTGCCATTCCTCAAGATCGGGACGCGTCGCGAGATTACACCGCCAGATATTCGATACCGGCGATCCGTCCGGCACATACTTGGAATTTTCGATGCGTAATTAGATATCACAAATGATCCGGCGAGAGGAAAAGCGAGTCTTGTGCGCTGGATCCCTCTGTAATTCCCTCTGTAAAATCCTCTGTAACGCGTCGATAACGTAATGTAATGAAAATGCTCACCTTTGTAACGGAATCTCGAATTAAAATTCTGTTAAAACGATGTCCTTTTCAAATTAAAGAAAAAAGGGAATGAGCTTTCATCGTTTGTTGGAAGGTACGAAGCTGATTGTAACACGTAAAAAGGATATCGCGATTTCTATATAGATTTATGAAATACAATATAAATCTTCACTACTAATTTTTGTATCTTTCACATCATTATATCATATTATGTCGCATATTGTATTTGTGCTTCGTCATGTTCATTATTTTTAAGATTTAATTTTCCTTCGCAAATTAACGATCGATACCGTACCACTTATACGCCGCAACTTATACATATATACAACGTCGGAAATCCAAAGAGAAAGTTCTTCTTTTATCGAAGGGAACAGTTCACACAGGGAGTGTCTTCGCGATTCGAGGTAAAGTGAAATTAGGATCCGGTTCTCGCGTCGACGGAAGAGCCGGGCGTCTTCATAAAGTTAGATCGAGATTTCCAAGTTTCTCGCGAGACATGACGACGAACGGGGCCACACGAAATGTATCCACGAAACCGTTTCAATGGATGGTCGCACCTCCGAATAGCGATAAACTATCGCTTTTAAATAGATCGAGGGTATAATGTACGAGACGCGCGAGAAAAGGGGAAGAAAGGGGGCAGGGGAAGGAATATCTCTCCGAGCTGGGAAAGCGAGAAAAGAAACGCACGGATATTTCCCTTCGCTAGGAAAATTTAATTTGCCTGTCTGTTTTTCGAGAGGATTGCTTTCCGCTACGCGCGCGCGCAAAACCGCACTGAGGAATTGCTGACGGCGAAATTCTTTCTCCTGTCCGTCCGAGACGAATCTCGACGGGATGATCCGCCGGGTTCGAGGATTCCACAGAGAGACGTTCTTTTCTAGTCTTGTTCTTTCAAAGAATCCATAATCTCGCCGCTTTTACATTTGAAAGTACGCTAATCTATTATAAACCCTTTCTTTTTCTTCTCTCTCATAGTCGGTCATAGATATCGTTACAGATGTTTTGTGGCCGACATTATCGAGCATCAAAATTGTCTATAATTGTTTTAATAGTGTGACGTACCAATTCCCTTCATAATTTTGGTTTTAAAAACAAAATAGATTCTTTAATCGAACTAAAATCGAATTTATCTTTATGAGAATCTCTGTTTTCGAAATTCTACATTAGATACATATGTAACAGAATCTTTAAATTCTTAAATTCTATTAAAGTCATGCATATATAAAATTAATTAAAAAAGTAATTCTTGTCATTTATTTAAAAATTTGTTCAATATTCTTCTCTCTCTCTCTCTCTCTCTCTCTCTCTCTCTCTCTCTCTCTCTCTCCCTACATATATATATACGCGAAATTTTAACTAAAAAATAAAATGGTTCCAATAATTTTATCGTACATTATGGTCGACTGCCAACATTGTTATAATCAATTGTATTATTCAATCTCTTAAACCGTTTTTGAATATCTACATTGAATATGGGCGCTTGAATAATTTTTATTGTTCCTATCTTTCCGTTCCGGCGAGGATTTACATCGCGCTTATTTTATCGAATTCGACATCTCGTGCGCGTCCGAAGCTTTTTAAAATGATACATGGCAAGTATTTATTATTATTCAGATATAATTTTTCCCGCAGCGATGCAAAGAAAAACATGTTTGTCTTTCCGCAGTTATGGACCGCGGAATTTTTATTTACTTTACTTTTTGCGAGTCACAAAATCCGAGGGGCCGTATCGAGAGAATAATTTGGAACGCGACATGCGGTTGCTTTTAATCTTCCCACTGTAAATAAGTCTACTTGATCCACTTAATTCCTCTCGAAGAACGTGTGAAATTTACATTAAGAGAGAAGATCCATTTGCGTCTTACATAATTTGAGAGAAAATGTAACCTATTTTCTTAAAACTTAGTTACGACAAATGAGATACTCTCTTAACAATGGAGTAGCTTATTGTAGATGACTCAAAATCTAAATATAAAACTTAATTTACATCTTTATTAAATAATGTACTAAAAAGAACTCGATATATTATTCATCTACAGTCTTTATATGTGGCCTCATTAAAAAAAATATATATAATTAACTATTCTCCAAAGTATCATTCACGGAAAAGTTATGCGGTAGAGTCATTCGCAGACATACTTGAAGCGACATGTGCCACAATTGATTGATAATTTTTTACATTTCACCACCCGAAAAGCTCGCAACAATGACGATCGCTCAATCACACTCGTAATTCATCGTTTATCCACGTCGATGTATGCGCGTGCCGTCTCTGTTTTCGTAAAAGCGGGAGACGCGTACACGCTTTGTGCGACGCAACGTGACCTTTACAACCCTCGTAAACGGTTGCAACGAGTCACGTTTAGCTCGAGAGAGCTCCCTCGTTTAGCTCTCTACCTCTTATCCGGCGCATGGCAGAGCAGAGCCCAACTGCCGACAGCTGTGGTCCCGCCGGGAAGCCGCATCTCGCATTCTACCGCCCCCGGGAACAAACGGGCCACGGAGTACTTAACCCTCGTCGTCGTCGTCGTCGTCGTCGTAATACCGAGACGCGCGTCTCCCGCCGAAATTTACGTTCGCGCGTGGCCGCCCGCGCGAGATAAATAAGTAAGTAAACGGGACGCAATATCCGTTTACCTCTCGGATTGGGCTATGAGAAAAATTCTTCGCGGCTGTGACGCATTTTCTCGCTTATATTGGATTGATTTCCTGGCTTGGCACAGACTTACGCATTTCGCCATTTCACTGCACGCGCGATCGATACGCCGGGAAGTATCGCGCGACTTCGATTCCATTTTTCGATATATTAACTTGCCTCGCTCAATTTCCCGCTGTTTGTATAAGATTAGAATTTTTAAGATGATAGCTATATCCTTTCATCTCGCAATCAAAATCGCAATGTATAAAAAATATACATGCATGATTACGTTTTATTAAAAAGTGTAATGAATTTAATTGTTTGCATAGTATAATGGAATAAGTATTGAACTATGTGTGTTACAAGTGAGAATTTATTTTCATTTATTTCCATAGCATGGAAATAATGCGAATCTAAATCCTTGGCGAATCTGTGGAATTCACTTATGACATTTAGGGAATAGTTCAAGTCTACAATAGCCAACTCTATATAATGCCTATAATCATTAAATACTTTCGAGTTATCTACTGTTCCATCTGCGACTAATTCGAATTGATTTATATGCAGCAGAAATGCCTAGTGCATTGTTTCTCTTTCTTCCTTTCCTATGCATTTTCTGTATACATCTACATATACATACGTTTATACATATATAATAAAATTTAAGTATACTCCACAAGATATATGTAGATATATACATACATTATACTGTTGAATTTTAATTTTTATACATTTACATTTTAGCGCTCTTGAGAGAGAGAGAGAACGTTATTCCAGATCGCATAACAAATGTCTCCTTCCCTTCTTCGACCCTCACATAACTCATTGTCTATATAAACGCGATATTACGTAAGCCGCTTTCGCCGGTGCTCCATAGCCGAAGGAAAAAATCTACCTTGCCTCGCTACCCTACGCCACCGATAAATTACAGCGGATCGAGGTTAATCTCGTTTTCTTAGGGTCACCGTCTTTCTCGGAAGACGCTTATCCGAAGGACTTCGCCAACGGTGGCAGCAGGTGCTGTTGCTGATTGTTTGTGAACCGTATGTCGCGCCTCGCGTGTCTCGTCGCCTATCGTCGCGACGCCCTCGAAAGGAACCTCGTTCCGGTCGCGGTACGTTTCCCGCGAAGGAAATTAATGCCTATGGGCGAACGTAGGAATAATTAGATTTGTGTATAACTATTGTTGTGATATTCTCTGTACTGAGCTAACGATCTTTACCAGTGTCCGTAAACATAAGAAAACAGACAGTGAAATCGTGTCGACTCAAATCCTGTCACGAGTATTTTAATCGAGGAGAAATTTCTTATATTTTTAACAAATTTCAGTTTCTAACAAGTTTCTAACCAATTTCTTGTGTTCCTATAAGTTACGTATATTTTAGATCCTACATAAACTTGTAACTTTAACTCTCTCTTCTTCTCTGAAAGTCAATCTTTTTCCCCGAGCATTAAAGAATTAGGATTTCACTCTATCTCTGAGATATGCGCGTGTTTCTTTTAACAGAGAATATTTTTCCTTAAAGTCAGACTTCACGTTTCCGTGTCCAAATCCAGCACTGACGTCTACGTGTGAGGCGTATTTTATGAACGTCAGTGCTGTTCGCAAAATATCTTACATTTATCTGAATAATGAAGACCGCTCATACATCGACTGTGAAAAGAAGCGGACAGCTTGTCGCTTTGAATTTCTCAGAAAGAAAATTAATGTCTACGCGTAGGCGAAGGATCCAATTGCGCACATGGTATACATTAAAATGCAAAAACCGTTTATAAAGGGTTGAATGTCTAAATAAAGAGAAAAAGTTCATTGACGCAACGAACATTGTAATCAATATTTTTTTCTAAAAAATAAAAAATAAATTTACAGCAACATTAATTGATCTCCCTTTTTACCCCTTTATTTTATTTATCAATTTAATAACGTTAAATTAATATTTCGTCATTTTCACCCACGCAAGTTCTAAAAGAATAATGTTAAAGTTGCAAAGTACTTAAACGGTCCATTTATACATTCAATCTTACAAGAAGTATAACAGACGAATATTTTTTTCAAAGATATTATTTCACATCACATAATGATATGCGAGATTCAAATGTGGAAATATTTTCTTTGTGTTTGTACATTATGTTATTACGCACTTCTCAAACGTCCATGTATATATCGCGTACTTGCTCTTGACGGCGAGCTGCTTTATGACTTATTCTAAGAAGCTTGTTCCAACCGACATGGCTCTCTTTATACGAGTTGTATCCCAACGTTGTAGGAGTAGACCCAATATACTACCGTCAAACGGCCTTTACGTTTCTCTTGTGGTCGCGAGATTATACGTACACACGCGTGCAGTCGAGCGAGGTACGATTCGCGAAAGGAGGAAGATCGGAGATGCTTCTGCAGCTGGTAGTAATTAGCGCCAGGGCCGAGAGGATACGCCGTATAGCTCACTCGCGCTTTGCATTCGTATGCATGGAAGGCGAATCGGTTGGCGGTTCTACGAGCCAAAGCAAATTGAGGGCTTCGGGCCACGGAGTTTCCCTGCGCTCAATCTATCTATCTATCTAGCCCTCCCTCCTTCCTCTCTCGCTCTTCCTCCTTGTTACCCTCCAGCCCTCCAGATAGCGAAGTCCGAGCATTCTCACATACATATATACAGCGTCGCGATGTGAGAATCGCTCTAGGTGATCGGTGATTTGCACGATTCGCGCGTCACGCGCAGAGACATGTTGTATAAATAACGCTAAATACACTATGCTATGTAACTGATGATATCGTGTGCACACAAAAATGCCTTAAGCTTTTTTTTTAAATTTTACGAAATAACCGTTTGCATATAACCAACAGATTGCAACGTGTATTTTTTTCAAAAGTCAGAATATTAAAAAAAGGTTCGATTTTTCTTTCGAGACGAGATAACAAACTTATATGTCTGAACAAATAGATCTTTTACTACTTGATCTTCAGTGAATAGAGTGGTTAAGGATCAGACGTCATTAGATGAATGTCTGATTTTCTAAATTATATTCGTATTTTTTATTTCCATAAAAATCGCAAGGTGTTAGACATGTAATCATAAAAATGCAAAATTATTCTTGATGTCATTGATAAAATGGATAAAGTTATCGGTAAAACAATTTTATTATAAATTTTATGATAAATCCAGAGATTGCATAATATTACTAAAACATAATGAGCATTGTTAGAGTTATCTCTTTCCTAAAATATTTATTTTGATGTCTAAGGCCGTTTTTCGATGAAATATCGCATATCGATATAAGAAATATTGTATATAAGTATCATGTTCAATGTCACAAAGCCAATCAATCTCAATCATTAATAATCGACAACATGCATCTTAAAATGCGATTTCGCACTTCTATCTGATTCCCTTCCACTCTCACCGATCTCGTTCTAAATATGCTCACAGAATATATGTAGCGTTAAACAAAATTTTCAAGCCGCGATCGCGATAAAGCACGCTTTCAGACGTAATCCACCTTTCCGCACTCTCCGTCAGGACTTTAAAAGTCACGCCGGATTTCGAAACGGCTCGTTGCTCGTAAAAAGCATTATCTGTAACTCAGAAGACTGGACGGTGAAGCCGCTTGCAAAGGGGGGAGGGGGAGGGGGAGGGGGGCGTTTAGTCGCTTAATCGGACGTCGTCAAAGCGGTTACAGCCGCGCAAAAAGCCAGAGTCGCTCCAACGATTCGATTAAAGTTATGAAAAAGTTTACGATCTCCGGGATCGTCCTGCGACAGGACCTTGCCCATCATCCCGAAAGAATCTACCCGATTCCTGCGGGACGCAGGAGACTAACCGTGAAAGAATCCCCTCTATTGATTTTCTTGAATCGTATCATTTGATAACAGCCAGCTTATAGATATCAATCATGAAAATTAAATTTCGTAAATTCACTAATTCGCGTTAATAATAACACATTTAAAGCATGTAAATGTGATATATACACATACATGTCTGATTTTAACAAAAATTTTCTATGTAAAAATATAATATCTCTGAATACATTATATAATAGTCCTTTTCTCTACGTAAGTATTATTAATAATAGTTGTTAGTTTCATTCTAATTGTAAGTGCTGTTCCGGAAAATATAATTATTTAAATAATTAATAAGTGAAAGAATACTTTCGTATAAATAGAGAATTGTTGATCGCGGCATATTCGACAGCGCGTATGTTTATTTTCATCTCGGAAATTCATCTACCGCGGTCATACCGAGGCTACGTAAATTTATCACCGCTGTTTCTATCTCTTGTTCTCACGACGCTTATATTTATCGAGTAAAATTTAATGCGGATACATCTCGTTCGTTCGCAGACCGAAAATGATAACGTCAGCCGCAGCGGCTCAGAAAGGAGACGTCTGGCGCGAATTATAATTTTCGTGTTCCATTAGCGGGTAATTAAGCGAAATGCGAGTATTTAATCTAATAATTAATCTCAAATAAAAGTCAGCAGGCAAGACGTGGTTTAAAGGTAATGATTAACTATCAATTTATTATTATTATTATTATTATTATTTTACTCTCTTGTCTCTTCTCAGAGAGAAAGAACAATATACTCTTGTCGGGGAATTTTTATTATACGCTTTTAGCAATACGTGCATTCGAAAGCCCTCGAGTAAATATCGCTTCCCTTCTCAGGGGTGAAACTTGGCAGTTCGCCAAGAGATTCCTACTTTGGTAATGTTGTTTGATAGAAATTAGGAGCGAAGCCGATCACATCCACAAACTTTGATACTCGGCTCATCTTCCTCGAAATGCCTGACTTACGATACTCGCTTGGCGATAAAAATAAGCAAATTAAAAAAAACCATTCTAGTAATTGACTCTAGATTTTCGATATTCGAAATGGGAATTGGTTTTACAAATTTTTTAACTGCTTCTATTACGGTTGCAATTACGAAATTTAGGGCGGGGTAAGAAATTGTTTGTGACTTTGATAAGGAAATTAATCTTTTGTAACTTACGCTCGCACTTTCATGAGAATTAAAAGCGTTGGGTAACAATTAAAAAGCATAGATAAGAATTTAATTACTTTTAAGTCAAAATCTGACTTCGAAAATTAAGTATTCGCAATCTCCAGATAAATATTCCCAAAATATTTTATTATAAGAAATATCAGTATTATGCGAGCAAATAACGTTCTGATGAAATTTTACAGTTTTAATATTTATATCAGAGAATATTATCAGAGATTCTCTTGAAAACAATTTGCATTCATCCATCTCGCGCATCTATTTACGTATTCGCTTTTAAAAATATTTTTAACGGACAAGATAATCTTTGCCTCTTGCACTTTAATACATATGTCTCTCGTTCACGTTATTCTCCGCCGGAATTCATGAAATTTATATTAATAAACATAATCGAATTTGCATGATAAACATTATCAATTGGCTTGATCTGAGATTTTTTTTTCTATAATCTCATCATGTATGTATATAATTAATCAGATATAAGTTCTCCATAAATTCTCCACGTCTCATATCAAATATGTCTTGACACCTCGTAAACTATATAATAAACTTTAGTATAATTTTTTTTTCTTTTTCAGTTTAGAAGAAAAAAATTATTAAATTTACTTAACATTTTAGAGGCCATATATTTTAAATATGTCCTAAATTTTTGTAAAACCAGAATTCCAATTCTTATTGTGCATTCATACTCAGCAAGATGTTGAAATCTCAGCAAATATCAAATTGTTATATATTGAAACTTATGATTCTCTCGTTTCCCAAGAAAAACCATCATGTTGTTAGACGTGAAATCATACTATCAGCCATCAATTTCTGTTCGCGCAAGTCTACATAAACATCGGAAATTTTCTCATCATTCAGGCGCGCGTTTGATTATTGTCGATAAATAACGAGCGCACATGAGACACGGGAATTTTATGCTGAAAATGAGGTAACATAACAATTTAAGCGAGAAAGTATGAAATGATGATGGTGAATAGATAAGCAGATGAGTATTCGGTAGATTCAGATCGATCGACCATGTGTGACGAATGGAAAGAGCTCGGAGCGGTGAAAAAGCACGGGTCTCTCCCGTTCCGGGCGGAAGAATTCCATTTAAAGCCACGGCCGGAGATTGAAGGTATTTGTCGATCGGTCCCGGGATCGATCGGGACGGCGGATATCAGAATCGCGCGCGCACGCGCGCTCTCACAGGCAGGTAAAACGTGTCGGGGATTTTACTTTCGATTTAATCTGTTTCGCCTATCTCGCGCGTCGCCAATGAACGGAGCCATTCTTTCAGCGTGGCAAACGGTCCGACGTCCTCCCGTTCCGCGAGAACAAAATCGAGATTTTCGGCTTCCGGAAGACGAACGAAGGGCGATAACACCCGGTGCCGGGATCACGCCGACAGGTCAGAAACGGAGTGCTTCCAATCAACCTGGGATTTTTTTTCACCCGCACTATCCCGCGCGTCTCTACCGAAACCGCATGTATAAGAGCTCCCCTCTTCCTCCCCCGGTAAAAGTCCCGGTTTAAATCTCGATCGTTGTCAAGAGTAACGATCAACCTTCAGTCGAGGAATCCGTTTTTCACGATAACCGTGAGAGAAGCTCGCCTTTTAAGTTCGACGTTAATTTCGACGCTCGATCTCGCCGCTACTCTCCTTTAACCCCTTAATCGTGCTCGTAAAGATTGCGGGTAGCCTGCCATCGGTTTTTCGCAACGATCCCTTCTTGTCGATTAAAAGAGCCCCGTATGTGTGCGTGTGTGTGTTGTGTGTTGTTTTGTTACAAAACTTTAGACCCGTATAATTTCGGCGAGATTGGTTCTCCATGTTGTGAAGACGAGAAAATGTAATTTGCAACTTGATTATTTCTATTGTCATAATAAATGATTCATCAACTCGAATTCTTAATCTCGAGTATCTTCTTGAAAAAGGAAAAATAAATTTGGCAAATATAGCTCTGTGGGCAAAAAAAAAAACAAATAAATATATACATATATTATAATTTGCCGATTATATATCTGTTGTATACAATTATTTCTAGACCGTTATAATCGGATTTAATTGCAAAATGATACTCGTATAGTTATTGCAAATTAATCAAACGTTATGGCGAACGTCATAACTAATGTGCCCGACCCATTAACGAATTAATTGCACAATACATTTCGCATAATCTTACTTTCGCAAGAATCTCTCGTAGCTATTATGAGTAAGCGAATGGCATGTCCGATGGCAAGATCCGCAGATTAATGCGGCCAGCTCGCGTGTAAACGGATACGCGGTATAAAATGGACAGACATCCATACGTATCGTATCGAATGACGTCATTATCTGTACGACGTGATCACCATTTTGGCGAACGCGTTAATAACGGTACATTACTGATACTCTATGATACGATTTTCAACAAGCTATAACCCTTTCGATCCTGTTAACGACATAGTAGGATTAAATGCCCTTAGCTCGACAAAGAGACCAGGTAGATTAATTATTCGTCATCTTTAATGATAGAACGTAATCCTTGATTTACGCAGCAATTATCCAGAAATATAAATTCATTAATTATAGGTATAACTAATACAAACATATCGTTAAAATGATTAGAAAATAAACACAGATATAAAATATGAAAATATTTTTATAACGGAAATATAAATTTCCACTTGTCATTTTATCGTAAAGTACCATTGACAGAAATAAATATAATTAATGAATAGAAATTTGTGGAATTTTAACTGTGCGAAGTAATAAATGAATATTTTAAAAGATAAATAATAAAATTACTTTTAATAAGTGTTGTAATATATAAAATTGATATAAAGCGGAATATTCAGATTAAAAATAATTAATAACAGTTTTATATATAACAGAGACTGGTTTATTCTTGATTTTTTTTTCGCTGCACATTCTCCCTTCGCGCGCGCGCAAATAAAATGAAAAATATATTCAATTAAAAAAGCGCACACCAAAAGTGTCAACATGACCACCATCTATAGGACGTCGCGAACGCTCGGGTTTACCGATGAGCTCGATTTGGATTCATAGATTCACTTCGCACCGTTTTATTTCTTTTTTTTCTTTTTTTCTTTTTTTTTTCGTTGTGATATTTGTCGTTGCTCCAGCAAAGCGCTTCTGCGGTGGAAAAAAAATTTCCGCGAAAAAAATAGAAAAATATTCCACATATATACATATACACGACGGCGAAGAGTCGCGTATTGGCAATAATGGAAATAGTTCTAGCTTGGCTGTGCCAAAAAAAAAAAAAGAAAAAGAAAACAAAAGAGAATAACCGCTAGATTGAGATTCAAATTCCCATCGTCCTCTCTTATCGCCTCTTTCGTATCGACTTCTCTCGGCGAAATTAAATTTCTCGCGATGGCGCGAGCGCGTGTCGCGATTCTAATTCGATGCTCGCAGAAATCTTCCCCTCTTCCCCCATCCCTTGCCGTCGCCACAATCTACATCCCCCTAATTTCACAATTCCAACAAGGGATTTCGCGGTTCCCTCGCGTTTCGTCCGCGGTGAGTAGTTCCGGTTAGCGTTCATCGGTGTAATCGATTTCGTTTTGCCATTCCACCATGGCGAGAGGACGGGGAAAGGGAGAGACGAAAAGAGGAAGGGAGGAAGGGAGAGAGGGAGGGGAGGAGAGCCTTTGTGCGATTTTCCGCGCATAGCACGCGCGAGAATGCGCTATGCGATAGATCGGCGTTTATTGTCAATCGTACCACACCGCGCGCATGTATTCCCAAACCCCCTTCCGTATCTCTCCTCCATCCTCTTTGCCGGTTTTCCACCCCCTTCCAATATTTGTGAAAAATGGTCCAAAAGCCGTGTAAATTCGGATATATGCAAATAGAATCGCGCGCCCGTATCAGCGCCAGTATCGTCAGACGTACATTTTAATACTGTTCAGAAACCTCGACGGAGGATCTAGCATTATTTATATTGAAAAATCAACGGATATTCTCCGTCTCATCTCCATGAATAATCTGAAATCAACTTTTTCTAGCCGTAAACTTTACAAAAGGTCACGAATTTCACGAAATTAAATATCCCGGTAATTAAATTCAATTAGACTGCGCAACTTAATATAAACCTAATTTATATTAACGTTAAATCTACTTGAATTTAATTTAGCTAGTTATGCATGATCCACATTTTCGCTAAAACGATTAATAATTCGCAATTTCTGCAATTTGCTGAATCGCTTCACGAGTATCGACGCGCGCGAGTAACTTTCGTTAAACAACCATTCGTCGCGCGTGTAATAGACGATGACGCATCGAAAATGTTCTTCGCTTCGTCAACGGAAATATTCTTTAGTCGAACCTTTGGCTGCGAAGAAACAGGAGATACATCATAAACCTAGTATCTCGTGGAACATACAACATTTCGCGCACGTTAACGTAATAGAAATTGGATACGTAGCTTCCTGCAGTTTCTATTAAGCATTATCTGCCCGTTTCGATTCTCGATGATATAGTTAGTGTACTAACCGTGAACGTTGTCCTAACTAAACACACTACGTGTCCGTCTATTTCCATCTTGATATTGTCTTCGCCTGACACATCACCTACGAGATACGACTCGAATTTCGGGAGCAACAGGATGAACCGTGCGTTATCGATCACTCGGGTTCCTAATTAGGTACATCCTCGTTAATTTTGCACCATCGAACGGAGCGCGCGCGTACCATTAAAAGAAACGTTGGAATGAATTCTGCGCGAATATATAATAGTTTACATATTTGTGAAATTAAATTAATGGTGTTATCCATTTGCATCTTCCGCAACATTTAATTTCGCGAAGCGCGCTTCGTCTCATTTCATTTCGCTCATTTATTTCATTTCACTTCTTATTTTATTTTATTTTTGAAACTTCCAATTCTGAAGTTTATAAAGTTTCATTTTGTATGCCGTGCATGCACACGCCGCTGCGCACATGGTTTATCTTATTTCGTTACAATCTCGTGTCGACCATTCACCCACCACTTTTCGCTCTCTTGTTTCCGGTGCAACGGTGAAACCTCACACATTCGATCGTGCAACATTTATAGCAAAAAGCAACATTTATCGCGGGAACCGATGCTGCATCCGCTTATATCTCGCCGTGGCGACTATCGCCCCGAGTGTTTACAAGCCAGCGCCCACGTATGCGCTCATTTCAGAATAGATGGCCGGCGGCGAGATAATCAGGCAATGCGTGTGCGTGCGCGAAGGTTACTAGTGATACTCGCCCGAATTGTTTGAATTATAGACGCACGAGTGTACATTTGATGGAACTTTGTTTTTCTTGAAACTCGAACCACTTGAAAGTATTTCGAATCATAAATCTGATAAAAATTGTTTTAATGTAGAATTTTATAAAAATATATATAATTTTAAAAGAGTATTCTTATTTTTTATGTAAAAAAAAAAAAACCTGAGAGAGAATACATTATTTTGCATTTTGCGAGCCGAGATACGACAATGCAAATTTCACTCAGCTCTATAAATTTATTATTTAAAATCCAACCTCTACAGAAAAGTACGTATATATTAAATAATAAATTATATGTAAATATTAATAATTTAATATTTTTGTTATAAACACAAATTTGAACAAGTAATGTGTGTATATTGTTTGATACAATATCTACTTCTCTATTTTATATTAAGAACGATTTCGCAACAGATAATCATATTTAACATTAAATATGTGTGTGTGTGTGTGTGTGTGTGTGTGTGTGAGATGTGAAAATATACAACCATTACTATCATATATATAAAATATTATCAATAGAAATTCTATGCCACAGATGAGCACTCGAAGAGTGGTATTTAGCCAAAAATACGATCCTCGTATGAGCAGAAACTTTTTCCGAACGAGAGCACAGGTCGTCTCGCTCTTTAACACGAGGCATCGAGAACTCGTTCCCAAATTTTGCTCGCGAGGACGTGATTTTGACGAGAGACAGAGAGAGAAATTGGCAACGACGATCACGTTCAACGAGAGTTCAACATTCGTTCTCTCGCGTTCATGTGTTCTCACTCTGTTCGCGTACATTTTACGACGTATGGACTATCGGCGAAAACGCATCTCGGCGGAAAATGGCTTATCGCACCCCGTCAACGATAACGCGTCGCGAAAAGGCGATTTACGAGGCGCGCATTGATTCGACAATCTCCCGACATCTCTTTATAGCTCGCTTTTCTCTCTCCTCGATGTTATTCGCTGTGAAACGATACTCGTTTCGAATGTTGGACCGTCGCGGCTCTCGCATTTTCGCGAAATGTAATGAGAGGAAACGTAATCAGCGAACAGTGATGCGTATAGCACAGATTTTTTTTAGTATTCTGAAATCGGTGAGCGAGGCTGTGTGTGTGCGTTCTCAATTATACTCATAGAAACTAATATTAAAAATACAGTGAAGCGCGATGCAAGATACATCACCGGAATGAAATTTTCAAAGCAACATCTATCTCGTAACATTTTTAAATACCGAAGATTTATTTATATATCTCGTATTTTTTTTTTTTTTTTTTAAATAAATTGATGTTCTCTCCGTAGGGCATAATAAATTTTTTATTTACTGTATCCCCCAAAATTGATAAATGTTTGCTTTCAAAAGTTGCTGTGCCAAAAATATATAAAGATCGAAAAAAGAATTTTTTTCTATTCACGAAACCAGTATATGAATGGCGAGATATATGAAAGAATTTTAATTACTTAACATCCGATCCCATCTCTCTTCCGCATATGAACAAATATACTTATATTCAAAACCGAGATTTTGCACCGGGACGCAAAAAACGCCAACGGCCGATGCATCGCCTTCGCCGGCAGGCAGCGATAAGTTTTAACGCAACGTCCACACGTCACTCTCTAAAATAACACTGCTAAATGAAGCCGGTTGTTGAGTAATTCCGCGCATTCGTTATTTTAATACGCGACAGCAATAATTAAATAGCCGTATAATTTCGCGCGGTTTTACGAACCAAACATTTTCACCGGCTGGGCAGGAGAATAAGGTGCGTCCGGAATATATTCGAGCGTATCCCGAGGGACATGATAATAACATGCAGTACTTCGGGGATGTACCACGCGGAGCTTGTGACTTTTGAATACGCACAAATAAACGGCTTTCCTACAGAACCGAGTGTCAGTTTTAGCTATTTTGAGTTGAAAACGTTCCCTGGAAATCTTCATGCTTTTAAATAATTACGAAAAATATTGTTATAATAAGAGAAGCGTGAAGAGAGGTAATTTTTATTTTATAAATATTTATACCATAATTTATTATATTTTATAAATATTTAAATATCTTTTTTGAGTGCGTGACTTTGTGAATTATATATAAAATAAATTTGAATATTCATAAAATATTAAAATATATATTTAAATATATCTCTTTCTTTTGTATAAAAGCCATTTCGCTGCTCAACGATGCTCATTTTTGCCGAACAAAAATTAGACTACGGTTAAAGGAACGTCATGGTGAGTTAACGAGTAATTGTGGCGATTGAATAGAACGTTTTTGTGTAACGACCACGGTCGCGGCAGGTGGCAGATGATGAATCGGACTCCGGCTATCACTGGCAGATGACAAATGACGCGCAATTTGCAACAATGATAATACAGGTAGGCTGTGAGGGTAAAACGGGCTCCGTCGCACGTGAGAGAAACTGTCTCTGACTTTTAACACGTTTAGAGATCACAATCGCGACGAGAAGCGATTATATGGAAAGTGATGGTTTTCAGACAAATCGACTTTTATCAGCGAAATATTTAGTACGCCGAAGACTATAAATCACAAAACTTGACAAAAGTATATAAAAGTAAATTGTTAATATAAATTCGAATTAGTAATATTTATTATAAAATAATATAAAATAATAAAATAAAAGAGAAGTTTACACAAAGGAAATATGCAAAGCAATCTTTTTTTTTTATATTTTTCAGTTGTAACTTTCTCTCGAAAATTCATCTGAATTTAAAGGAAAAGAAAATTTTATGACGCATTTTATCATCTGCGTATAATCTTGTAATTCTTAAATATTTATTATCTTATAATTTTTAAGTATTCTTATCAGTGCCACACACACAATTTTAATCGACAGGATTAACACTCTTCTTAATTCGCTTTGTAATAGCCGTCGTACTGAAAAAGAGCGCGCGTCCTCTGGGACACTCTGTGTGCAGACAAACGCGGAATAATTGCGCTTTAGATATTTCAGACGCGTTTCTTCTAAAACGGCTTTCTAATTCGATTCCTCGCACGTCCATAGAGCCGGCCTGGAATTCCGGCTTAAACGAAACTATCTCCGGTCGTATATCTGAGTTTCGAGGGGCTAAATGGCGCGCCATTTAACGTAAGAAACGAATCGCAGTGAGGTTCGCTTTGCGTGCAGGATCGCTAAAAGGAGGGCGGAAAGGACGTGAGATAGATAGAGAAAGAGAGAGGGGAAGAAGGAAGCACGGCGGAGATACGGCAGGTAATTAATTATGCGATGTACACGCGGTACGAATTAATTCCGCTTTACCGCTCCACAATTCTTAATCGAGTAGGTTTAAAACCACCCTGGAGCTGTCGATATCGCGAACTATGCTGCAGACGAACAGAAGGATTATTTTAAAAATGTCGAAATCGATAATGTAAAATAAGAGCTCTATTTCGCATTTTTTTCTCCTATGAATATTTTTTCAATAATAAGGAATATTTTTTATAATAACAAAACATGGATCAACTTTCTTCGAAGAAATAAGAAACTAACTTTTTTTGTTTGCTAATGAAAATGTCTTAAAATTTATAAGAAGACAAAAAATAATATCTCTCAATCGTATCTTTCTATAATACGATTAGTATCCGGATTAATATCTATATATATATATATATATATATATATATACAAAATATTTCGCAGAGATAATTTGTCTTCAATATAAACCGGAGATGGATCATTATTTCATCCATCCGCAGTGGCTCAAGTCTTTAAAACGCGAAACAGCATCATAATCGTTGCGATATCGGTTACGATCGACATTAACAACAACTGAAGGCAATTAAGAACGTGCAATTGCAAACGGATCTATCAATGTATCGAGTAGAGTCGTGTACAAGGTTGATTCTCTTGTGCAAACGGGGACGTCCGTTTCCGGATGACGCTCAAACCTCCGAGAAGGATTACGGACAACAGATCGCATCGGATAATTCGCCGGCTAACAATGCGTTAAGCTGAGAGCGTGTATGTATCCGGGCTCACGGTAATACCACTCGAGGGAGGAGCATTTCGATAAAGAGACTGGGGTACACGATATAGACCGCCGCTAAATGCGTAATATTATCGATTAATATCTTGCCCGCGGCAACAGAACAGATACCACCCCTATGCGCCATCATAATGACGAACATCTTGCAACGCGAATGTGTCGAAATTGGTGGGGCCCTCCTCGACCCCCGAGAAGGAAGATTATCTTGTCCCTAGGGCAACTCACTTGAGCAAGAAATACTTGAGTAATAGCATTTTCGATTTATCTGGTATATCATTGTTACAATAGCTACTTTCGTTACTATATGATAAAGAAACATAGATTCTCAACATAAGAAATATATATATAGTTAAAAACATGCTCTCTCTGAAATCTTAAGTTTTTCTTATTTATATGTATTTTGCATTTACTCACCTTATGTGGAAGATTAAATGTAATGTAATAATTTTTCCTTTACGAAGACGCACAAAGCGAAAAAAAAGAAATTTCGAGAAATTACATTTTTTTGTAATGGAGATGAAAAGGAATAATTATAGAAAAAAAAACATATACATAAATTTACTTATAAATTGAATAAAAACTTTAAGATCGTTTTGCGAGAATTAATTTTACAAAAAACAAATGTATTACGTTCCGTCTTTAAATTAATGAAGTATATTACAACCCGCGCGCGTATACTTAGCCGCTCGTAACGAATAAGTGGCATATTAGCGTGACTAACTTAAATTTTCCATGAAACTTGTAGTTTCGCACAGAGACTACAGCATAGTCAATGAATCACTATATACGAAAATATAACGTTGCAAATAAGGTAAAATTGCTATGTGTGTGTGTGTGTCTGACTATAAATTTGTATATTAATTCTTTAATACCCCGCTATTAGTAGTAGAGATCTTGCTAATAAAATGCACACAGTAATGCGCATTTAAATTTTATATAATGCTTGTAAATTTAAGTGACTTCGTTACCGAGCGACCGAGCTGCAACTATTCGAATATTTAACAGTAGACGCGAATATCACGGAAATTAATTTGAAACTGGCGTCAACAAACGATACAGGACCGTTAAAGTCATTAACGTCGCGCGCGCTTAGAAACAGCGGCGGTAACACAGTGTCACATTTAACGTCTGTCGCGTGCTTTTGATCCTCGATTTTTAGAGAATACGGAGTCGCGCGTGGCTTTTCTAACAATGAAAATAGCATTTATGAGTAATAACGCGCGATAACGGGAAATTTGCCTCGCCGTTGCATTCGTCGCTGTAAAATCGCGTTTCTTTTTTATGCACACAAAATCACATAGACACGGCACGGCATTTGCAATGCACCCGGTTACATTGTAAGGCTAATGGACACCGTAAGCTAAGCTTAACGTAGACTATATTCCGCGCCTGAAATCAGTACGTATATGCACCATAACGTTGTTACGTTAATTTGCCTAGCGGCCGAGTTCGCAATGCGATAAGGGAGAGTTTGCGCTCGTATTTGCCGCGCGATTTAATTTCCTTGGGAAAACTACTCGCGCGCGCATCGAACTTTTCCTCACCGAATCTCGACAATGCCGGAGCACTCGACGATTATTTACGCGAGGGAGAATATCACGGAATACAGCTAGCGAAATAAGAATACATGGGCGAGCGAAACATGCACGTTACCGTGAATTTTAAGCGTATTTACGTTGCAACAATATCGCATCTTTTGTGAATATATACCCATGTTGTCTTGAAAGCTCTTTAAGCAAACAAAAACGGCATACATTCTCTACGAATTTATTTTATTATGCGTTCTGTACCGACATATGTAATCATCTTTTATTTTAAATCTTTTATTTCAAGTTAAACAATAATTTTTAAACGTCTAGTCAGAATATGATTTTGTCTCGTCATAATTTTCAACGTAATTCAATTTGTACGATATATTAATAGTACGTTTGAGAAATAAATGCAACGAAACTGGACTCTTCTCTGTTCCCTCTGTTACATTCTTACATTATTCAAATTTTTTGTATCTGCAAAATGAGCATGTTTTTTGCACAGATCCGCATAAAAACTTTCTTTAAATTCTCGATAGTCGCTGAATATTTTCTATGAATAAAATTTTCTAGAAAAATTATAACTGACAGCTGATTATCGCGACATGAAATATTGATACCGGCATTTATTTATAGACCGCATAAACAGAACATCGTATATCTAGGCCGACACGTGCTGTAAACGCGCGATATGGCTTAGCATAAAAAGTCGCGCGATTACTATCGGCGATTACTATCGCGACTTCGTTTTCAGTGTATCGCGGTTATTGCGAGCACTTTGCCGACAGTACAACCGCAGCTGTCATTTTTTCGCGAAGCTTAAGATACACAGACTAGATACTCGATACAGTGACCCAGATAGAGAGAAATCAATAATACTTTTACATATTACATTTCAATAACAGAGATAACTAATAATATAAGTAACAAAGAATACACTATAATACAATTATTCAGAATATCATCGTGCAAAATAAACGCGACGAATAATATAATTATTAACATATTACTTTTGACTTTTAGCATAATAATATTAATTATAACGTAATGATATATAACGCAAAATACGCGCACGCGTTACACGGATAAAGGGCTCATTTGATGTGATAACAACGCGTTTTCACCTTTACCAGCGCGACGAACCGATACCGTAATTTCGCGTTCTCACGGTGCATCGCGTCCGAATCGCAATCGTCGTGTTTTCAATCCTTTACCCCGCTAAAAGAGCAACATCCAGTTGGACGTTACGGGTTTTTGGGCGGTTCGTTGGCGCGTAACAAGGACACAGAGAACGCGCAAGGCAGTACTAGACTAGTTCGCTAAAGTTCGATCCACGGTTCCATTCACGATAGTCCGACTAAAAGCCACTCGGCACCGACCGGATTGCGGTGTGGAATCACGGCGAAATATTCTCATCGCGATAACGAAATTGCAAGAAGCGGAGATCGAGAGACGAGGTGTTTTACGACTTCGAACTAATGCACTCTAGATCTCATTACGGCTGTGTAAAGAGAGAGAGAGAGAGAGAGGCGGGGTGGATGAGAGAGGGGGGGGGGAGGGGATTACAATTAATATAATGGATGTATTAAATATTTTGTGTGATTCTTCTTTAAATAATTCATCGGAAAATTTCTAGTGACGTGATTAACGAGATTATACTTAATTCTTTCATAAAATTATTTAATGCAATCTGTTGATAAACGGACATCGAGTTAAACTTCTATTAATCTATTTAAAAAAAGTGAGTTAAAAGTAGTGCTTTGTTATATAATGACAATTGTAAAAAACTTATTTCTCCTTGCAATTTTCCAATTTCTATTTTTTTTTCCTAATGCGATACGTTTATATGTTTTCTGTATGGAAAACGGTGGTGTATTGAAAAAAAATCAGTATACAATTATACATTTAATAGGAAGGTGGAAGAAGGAAGAAAAATAAATTTTGACGAGGGATAAAACATTTTTCCATGTTTCCCGGTAGGAGCAGCTTAAATGCATTTTTTTTGTTACGTGAAAAATGAAACGAAAAAGCGTTACGTCATTCTGTCGCGCGGAATCGTTATCCGGCGGACGCGGACACTTCGGCTTGCATTTCGAAATGGATAGGCCGAATGAAATTTCCGACATATCGCAATTGTAATCCGCTTTTATCGGATCACAATGTTTTCCCGATAATTGCCGGCATTATACAATTCGACATTTGCTCGGCGCAAATAACAATACTGTAACAAAATTGTTACACTGATAGCCGCTTAATTCTCATTAAATGAAAGATTTATAATTTAACGGGTCGTTATCGCATTACCATGTGAAAATGGCGAAAATCTCTTGCTTATTACCGTGTACACCAATCGCGGTAAATTGAATCGGCTTTGGACAGGTATTAGCTTTTACCGTGCCATCGATAGCGTTTGGACAGTAACGGTAACAGGTTGGCGTGGAATACAGCTGGTAATTGAATCTCTCGTTAAGTAGATACGTTTTCCCGCGATAACAATGAATAGAGATATCGGCACGAATATGGAACGACAGATCCTCGATCGATTTTTTTGAGGGTGTCAGATGTTTCTAACGTTTCCGAAATAGCTGAAATAATAGCGCGCGTATAGATAATAATCCTTATATAATAATTAAACTGAGACAAGAAGCGCTAATGCACGAAAACACTCGTTCCAAAAAGAGACAGTACACCGCGTGATGTGATAAATTAAAGAAACAGCACTTCCCCGAAAGAAACATTGGCGCTCTCTTCGTTCTCATTTCGGGAGACAAATATTTGCGGCGCGATCGCGTTGCAAGTTTCACGAACAAACTACTGTACACAAAGAAGGGTTGGTTGCAAGAGAGACAAATGTAAGTCCGAAAATTCTCCATCCCTTCCCCCCCCCCCCACACACCCTCTCTCTTTCCGCCGAAGAAGGAATTGGCGTCATTACGGCGTTAGGATCAGTCGGCCGCTTTTTGTACCGCGCTTTTATTAGATGTCGCGACATCAAGCTCGTCGAAAAGCGACGCTTTTCTTGCACGCCGCGCCGGTCGCCTTGGAGCCGTCGAGTCCGAATCGATCGATCTTTGTCGCCCTGGACGGATATCGGCAGCGATTGAAAATTCGCGCAAACTCGCTTATACGGGGGGAGCTATTCCGCGCGTCGCGACCTATATAGTCGCGATATATTAATGGTGTTGCGCGAAAATGACGGTGCACCGACGAAATAGCGATTCCGGATAAATCATGCAGGATACCATTCCGCGAATGTAAGAGATACAAATGAATGCCCATCATTTCGGATCAAGCTGCTCAGAGAAGTATCGAAGATGTGCGATAAAAATTCTATAAATACAAATTATTGAATTTTGAAAAATATGAATTATATTGTTTGGTAATTAGTAATATAGTGATATAATAATGTCCTAATAATATCCTAAATTATATATATAGTAAATTATATATATATAATTATTAAATAATTAGGATATATTAATTAAGAAATGATTTTAATGATAGTCTGATGATTATTAAATAAACTTTAGTGGAATTGATGATAAAAACAAAAAGGTGTACAAAAATAAATTCGGAAAATTTTTTAAATAATAACAGAAAAAATTTAAGGATTGATCTTTCTCTGAACCGCTAAATTAATTATGCACTTAACCGCGTTTTAAGGCTCCTATTGACCGATTACTGCGCGATGTGTAATTTTTTTATTTTCCAGATTTTTTTGGCACATAAAAGAAACCCAAAATTTTCTTTTCTTCGTCTTTAGCGAGTAGTTGATGAACGCGGACGATCGCGTAGAGCGCCGAAGTAAATAGCTGCCGCAAAGTGCCTTCGGAGGAAGAGGGAGGAAGGGAAGAGTAAGTATCTTGAACGCGTATATACACGCCTAAACTAACAAAGCCAGAAGCTAGAGAGGAAGGGAAGTAAGCCGTGGCTGGTAGGGAAAGCGTCAACAAAGGGGCGAGGATGGCCTCTATCTCAGTCCACCAACTCTTTCATCTCTCGCGGCACACACATACGTATATTATTTATGTATGTGTGTGCGTGTATATATACACGTATACTTTTGCCAAATCCACCACCGCCGGCTGGACAACGATAGCCGGAAGTGCGGCCGAAGCTCTGTTTGCGGTAAAGTTCGGCCGCTGTTTGAACGGCGGGATTTGCAGAAAGTCGATATCTCTCTGTTACGTTTCGTAAGATGCAGCCAAAAACAGAACGAAGAAATCTCGCGGCCAAAAACAGAAAGAAGAATCTCGCGGCTGCAGAAGGGAGACCGTAAGGGAGTCGGCTGGCCGTTTTCCGTTCCTCGCGCTGTCGTAAAAACATGAAACGTTGGCTGAAATAGCGGTTATAAAAAATATCTTGCGTGCAAATGCAAAAGTTGGTAGAAATAAAATTTTTATATAGATTCTTTAGATGCCATATTGAAGGACAAAAACTTTGAAACTATTTTTAGTATTGAAAATAATCAATAAACAAGCAGAAATTAAATTGATTAATATTAAAGTATAAGAATTATTTTTTTAGACATATCAAACGGTGAACAATTTTTTTCCTGGAAAAAACACGGTACTGGATAGGACTATTTAGGCAAGAGATAAAATTTTAGATACCGCTCTCTCTTTTTTTTACGTATCTGTAAAAATGGGCTATAAAAAAATAACTGAATAAACTATTTCCACCGATTCTCTCTCTTTCATCTACAAAAAAAAAAAAAAAAAAAAAAACACCGACTCGTATCACTATTTTGTACAATATCTCGTAGTCAACTGGCTAACCGATTATGGTTTGCAAAAGCCACCAGCTGGTTGATTGTGGCGAGATAAACCTTCGGGATACATCCTATATGAGCTTCTCGAACTGGTCAGTTCGCGGACAAACCACCACTTGAGCTCTTTACTGCCCTCCCTCTCTCCCTCATCTCTTCTCCACCTTGCTTATCCCCTTGGGAATCGGCGAACGTGAAGCGTTGGAAAACGCTACAGGTTCTCCGGTTAACCTCTTTACTGCCTGATTTTACGGCGCGGCAGCGTTGTATAAATGCGTTAGAGGGTCTCGCCATCGACTCGCGCACGTAGCTTCTCCTCGTTCGGCCGCGACGGACTCACGTGAGTCGTAAGTGCCGACACGGGTTAGTTTCAAGCGAAAAGCCAGACGACGTGGAAATGCGCCACAGCATTGACTTATCTTTTATGACGTGCGAAAACGCTCCCAGGTTGATCACACACATTGATGAGGCCAAAAAAACCGTTCAACCCTTTTGTCGTCAAAAATATAACGAAAAAATTAGACGGTAAAATTAACAAATTTTGTTTGAAATAAATTTTCACTGCTGTAATTAGATTTGATTTGTTTGTGTAATATTATTGATAAATTTATTTTTGTGTGAAAGAAATGTTAAAAATAGATTCTGCATTTATTACAAAACGTTATGCTGAAAGAATAGAAAAAGATTTTGTTCGTGAAAGCGTTAAATGCATCAAACAATGAAAATTCAGAATAAACTAAGAATAGAGAAAATCGTAATAAAGAAAACGATTCTCTCTGTTTTTAATATATTTCTTACCTCTGATTTTTACTAAAAATAAAAAGCATACTTTTCATTTATACATATAACTCAATTATATTTGATATAATTGATGCATTTCATATATTTGATAATATATAATAATTCATATAATTGAAGTACGCGGATTCCACGGTGCGCTGTGTTTTTTAATCAAAACCCACTTCGTCGAATCAAGAAAAGCGACGGGTAAATGTAAGAGTAATAAATCAAAAAGATTGTATTTTGCGCGTTTCTATCCGCTTTTTTATCGCCTCATGACAAATGTGCATTTTTGGGGATAGCAGATTTTTCAGTGATAGACGACACAAATATAAACAAAAGCGCAGCACTTCAATAACGTATTTGTACAGATTTTAGACCGACAGATATACGACACCGAGATTCAATTACGGCGATTTGACAAGCACGCCAGTCCGATAATATCCGCGGTAAAGTGTTATACGTCGAAAACGCTGTAAAACGTCATATATGCCGAAATGACGTGCAATTTACCTTTTAGCTGCTTAGCGTATACAAACTAATATTACGTTCGTTATGCAGCAGACGTAATTCTACGCGACTACATTTTATTGGGTCAATTGCTATTGCCAAACATGAATTTATGCTGCAGCATACAAATATTATTACGTACACGCGCATTGAATTATCATTCGCCTGTATTTACGCGATCCTATCAAAATTGGCATACGATCAATGCGACCACACCGCACCCGCAAAACCTGACAGGATTTGCAACAGTTCTGCAACAGTGGCCTCTGAAAATTTCATACGAGTAACCGCGTGTGGTCTTTTATGATCCCATTATGAAATCGATTTATCTCGACAGAAAACTTCGTGTGCTTTCTCCCGCTTAAAACTTGCAAAACCACTTTATAAATTATTCCTATTTATTCGCATTAATATTTACGGCATATTCAATAATTAAATTTTTTATCGCAAGAATATATCTAATTTTCATTGTTTCTCACTTTCAATACATTGAAAGTAGTTGGAATTTTTTCGGAAAGATTAATAAAACATCAGATGCCCACACGTAGCAAGAAACAAACTTAAAAGAATTAACCGGTTAGATTAGGAAAAAATAAACGGACCCGATAACGACGTTTATCGCTCGTTCACGCACGGGATGCAATTAGATGTCCGATTCAAAGTTCAGAAGCGCTGCTAACTTTATGATGCATTTGGCGCACAATCTTCCGCCGTTTATATCGCGCGTTACGAGTAAATTGAAGGCGAGATTAAAAAGTTTCCCGCAATTGTATATGTATGTATACATGCATGTGTGTGTTTTGTGTACATATGTGTGGTAGTTTCTCATAGCTTCGTCTGGTGGAAACGAGTCGCGCATTAAATCGTGGACGGAGCGCGCGAACCGAGTGTTCCGTGATAAAGGCGAACTCAACGAAGTCGAACTTATAAACGAACTATTGATAGTCCGATCCGCTTGCCCCGCCTGGTAGAAAAGTTTTCGCGGTATCGAAAGTTCCGCGGGTTTTCGGAAAGGTTATCCGGAGTTTCGGAGCGGAGTGCACGCTGAAATTAAATGCCTGTGGAGCGAGTTAATGAAACAGACGCTTCGCGCTCTCTACTCCGGTAGTCCCATTCAGAGTATTGGAATAAATTACAGAACAATCGTGTAAAATGGGTCAGATTTAGTTAAACAATCTATAAACTAGAGAAAACGATATATAGAAAAATCTTGTCTTAAAAATATTTAATATTAGAAATTTAATATTATTACCTCTATATATTTACTGATGTGTATATTTAATATTATTATAATACATAATTTATATTGCTTTCAATTTTAATATTTTTTAGAATTCAATTCTCTCTAGAAAAATTGTATCTGAATACTTTTAAAATGGATTCAATTTATTTTACACAATCACTTTTTAACTATATTCATGAATGATGTGAATGATATACGTACGTATGGTTTATTGATGATTGATATACGAATGATTCAGGATGCATCTTACCTGGAAACAGAAAAAACATCATGTTAAAAATAAAAGAAATCTCTCTCTTGATATTTATTACGGCATATTTATATGTAAAGTAAAACTGATCTTAAATTAAAAATTCACATTCAATTATTTAGTCATTCCGCTTCTTCTAGACGTCAATAAATATTCACAATTATACTTTCCATTATTCTATTCTCTGACGCTTCATTATTATACATTTATTGATAAATTTTTTAATTTTAATCTAATTCATTTTTCAATCCCATTTACCCGACTCGATTTTAAATTTTTGGCTTCGCATACCCACAGAACCGCAGATTGCTTAATTGCTCTAATTTACCAGGACCATTCAGATTGTATATATTGTATATTATATACAAAAATTATTCAACTAAAAGTTTTTTTTTTTTTTTTTTTACAAATGGTTTGGCGAGAATCTGCTTGTAAATGCTTATCAAATGTCTAAGAAATATCTCAGAAGAGATTTCCAGAAAGCATCTTGAAAGTATTGTGACAATCGCACTTTTGTGTCATGAAGCGAGGCAAAAACCCGCAGCATCCGGATGCTTAGAATATACTCGTTCATTCAAAGCACGTGCGAGTTCATCGACTTCGTCTGCGAATCTCTCGCACTTTATCTCTATCTTCTTCTCTCTATCAGCCATCTATTGTTGATCGCGTAATGCAAGCTATCTTAATTCTAAGCTGTATAGTGATACGTTGAAGTATCTCGCTCGCTCTATCCCTAATTCTAATCCAGGAAAATTAGTTCCAAAACCGTTTAAGGATGTGCAGCGCGTGAGAGAGGCGCCGCAGTTGGTGTGCCACCCAATATCGCGAACATATTGCGGCTTTAGAGAACGAGAGAGAGAGAGAGAGAGAGAGAGAGAGAGAGAGAGAGAGAGAGAGAGAGAGAGAGAGAACACGTAAAAGGGTAAAGCGTGCATCCTCATCAACTGTCCTGGCCACGATATCATTACTTAATTAAGATGCAAACTGCTTTCAAACTTCCACGGGTAATCTCGTCCACCTTCTCCCTCCGCACTTCCGTTACTCCTCGTGCGATCTCGAGTCGACTCTTCTTCACGAAGGAGCAGACAGCTCCGCGAAATTACGACGCGCGAATGTTAAAAAAAAGTATCGTACACCTTCTCGTCTCGTCTCAACATAGTTGTCGAATCGATAACGAGCAGAGTCGTCGCGTGATCGAGCCGCGAGAGCTCCAAGACGTTTGAAAAGAGAACTTCACGGACGAACAGCTATCCGGGACATGGGAGTAAAATTCTGAACTATGATCTGGTGTAACGTGAAGATAAGCGAGATCGAAGTTGTCGCCGTTTGGAAATTTCAAAGTTGTCGTTCGCTCGGTTTCTAGTCGACGGACGGAAAACGAACTTCTTGGATGAATTGCGGCACGCTTGTCGGTCTTCGATATTTTACAAGATCGTAATCGATCACCCAAAGCTCCGGATTAACCGGTAATAATATACTTTCGAATTGCGCGACTTAATTTCTGATCATCATATTATGCGTCATTATTTGTTAGCTATCTGTCAGCCACGTCGCGATCGGTTGCGTGGATCAAATGTTATTTAATTTTATTTGTACATGAAATATCACTTCGGAAAAAAAATCTTTTCATTCTAACGCGTACATTTTATAAGCTATAATGCACATTATATAAATAAATAATACACATTACAAGAATAAAAGAAGCAATTCTACATAAAATTATAATAAAAAGATGAATGTACAGTATAATTAAAATATTTTACGTGAAAATTTCTTACAAGCGATTTCAATCTCCATCGCTGCCAAGTCTGTATTAAAAAATTCGATTACACTTTCCTCAATAAGAAAAGTCTTTTGCGTTGCGTTGAACAATCAAGTTGCACGCAACATATATCTTAGCTAGATATTTTTATGGACAAAGGATACATAAAAAGAAATGTAAAAATTAAATACACATATTAAAAAACCTATATAAAATATATATGTATCTCCTAGAAATGAGCATCTAGAAATGTTTAAATCATGAAATATCTTCTACCAGCAATTGTGCGTCTGAAACACACTTGCGAGCCTTTTCAGCGCCGGTAAACAGAGATTCGAAAATAGCGAACGGTCAATAGCAAATGTTGCCACGCCGGCGACAAGCCAAGATGATTGCGACGATAAACGAGGAGAAGGCAGACGCCTCGTCGCGGCATTTCGTCCGCTCGTCCATCGCGCATAAATATTTATGCACTTGGGCGAGCAAACGCGCGCGGCACGCGCCGCATGTTGTACCAATTCGAGTGCCTCGCAAAGTACGCGCGCCACGTGATTTCCGATCGGACGCTCGCTGACTCCGATAGCGGAATCAAATTGGTCTCTCCTTCTCTCTCGCATAGCCTAGAATTCGCGCGCCAAAGTTTCGCGCACTTTTCGCAAACACGGATAATAAAACAGATGCTCCCTGAAAGACCGGTGTAATTTTCAAAGAACTCCGCGATGAATGGCGCGTCACAAAAAAAAAAGTAATACGAGTCGCTCATGATCGCAGTGAAGTGGGACTCTCAATATACTTACGTGGCTGTAGAAAAGGTAAGCGGCATCTAGAGAGATCCCGTGCTGGTTATAAAAATGTTAAACTTGCTCTGAATATGCTACGACAAAAACGAGACACTCTCTTCTGCCCTTCTTCGCTAAATAATAATAAATGTTAAGAAAGGGGATATCTTTTTTTTTTTTTTAAGTTAACAAAGTTCTCGGAGTTGAACTTTTATTTGAGATCTTATGCGAGGTCTTAAACTATATCTTGTTTAAGTACAAGTATGTATAAGTTATAGCTTATACATATGTAAATTCGAGTTTCCGGAGAGTTTTACAAGCTGCGTGGAAAATTAAATTTTTGCAGGAAGTAGAAAGATTTAAGTTTTAATCAGCGTATAACATAACGAAATTTGTAACCTATTATTATACACACATATCTACATATACATTTGACATTTTACGACGTCTGAAAATAGTAGCATACCTATCCACGCATATTTATTCACGCATGTTTGTTATACGCACGTTTCAAAAGTCTATCTAAAGCGAGTACATCACGTTAGTGACGCGCACTCGCGTACCATTAAAAATCACGATACTTCAAAATTGAAGTTATATTTTCGGAAATAATCGGTGCGTTTATATCCCGATATTCGTGTTCCACGCATTTGCGATAAATACCTGAAGTTGTCGAAATGTCGAGATATCTAGCGATTGCAACATTGCTCGTGCACGAACAGCTTGAATTCCACTGAATTTCCCGTCATCGGCACGCTCTTCCGCCAATGATACGCGCTTATCGATGCGCGTGATTACGCAAGCCACACGCACTGTTTATGTCAGTTCGTCTTAGTACGTGTGTCGCGCAGTAATTCTATAATCGATGAACCGCGATGTTGACTCCGTTACGCAAATGATTTATACAACACGTTTATATATTCGTGGCACACATATATGAAATGCACAAAATTGTATCATTTAGTCCTTCCTCCCATCTCTCAAACGCTGTGCTAAAGAATTTCGTGTATACAAAGTCGAAATATTAACAAGATTATGAGAGAAAAGCAAAGTATGATATTTATATTTTGAGAATCTTTGTAAACTTTGTTATATGTATATATTATTATATTATACATTATTAATTAATTTTTGGAAACTATATATATTTTCATTTTCCAATATACCATATTTTATATAAAATGTGTTACTCAGGATTTATATATATAATTTTACATTTATGTATATATATATATATATATATATATATAAAATTATATGTATTAAAATAAATGAAGTTAATATAAGTCTTTACATATTATATGTATAACAATTGTTTTTCTTTCACAATTTATTATCTTACATGTATTAATCATATGTATCGAACTCAATAAAATTACATCCTTAACTTTGACATACAACCCCCTACGGCTTTTCATGCCGCGCAAACTTTCGATCAATAATTTATCCCTCGGAAAAAAAAAAACATTCGGTCGTGAAGCACCCTCGAGAGATTCAAAGGGTCCGCGCATTTATGCCGAAGTAATAATTCTGCCGCCGGCAAAACACGTATTCGCTCATTGGGATTCGCGTATCGGGAAACGACGCGAGACGTTCCGTAACGACGGAAAACGATCGATCCATCGGTCGTTCGTAAAATACTTTTACGAGCCTGCCGTCGTGCACCGAAACGAGCTATGAGTCGATCGCACGCGGAATCGAGAACGGGTGTTCAGGATGGTCCAGGGAGTTTTCGACGATGAAGACGAAAAATACGTTGACGTTGACTTGCGATCGTGAAGCAGCGAACTCGCGCAAATATTTGAGATCTGTCTTGGAGAATTCGCGAAAACTAGGTACTTCAATTGTAAAGCAAGAAGAAAGCAAAGCGCGAGTGCGCAAAAATCGAGCGTTTAACTCGTAATACTCCGTCGCGGGGGTCCTTAAAAACCCAGCCCAGAAAAATACATAAAACAGTTTCACTGACGATCGGCGTGTATAGCGACTCGGGGAAAGTCCGAGACTTGCATTGGACTCCTGTCGATTTCATTAAAAGTTACGTAAGTTAATATATGTTGTGATGAAAACTTTCGGTTGTATTTAGATAACTATGAGAGTATTGTAGAAATTATTAAGATTCTCTAAACTCATCATCTTATTGAAAAGAGACTCGAGTGATATATCACTCGAGTCTCTTTTAATCAATAATATAATATATATATAATCTTTTAGTTAAAGAAAAATCGTAAGACTGCACAGCTGTATAGTCTCTCTTAATATAAAAAGTATGTTTAAGATATGATTTTTCTCATCAGCGTTTTCCTCCGACTCGCAATTCACCTTGGAACTGTCCAAGAAATCTGAAATCTGCAATCGTTTATTGTCGATTGGAGCTTTTACTTCCGGCCTTTGCACGCGGGCCACGCTGTTTAAGTTATACTACAACTACGCTACGTTAGAGCGGTTAGGGCTTAAAATTTGCTCTGCTTTACGCTCAACTGCGGTCCCTTTCGCAGCGAGCCCTTCGCAAGGACCCTATATATATATATCTTTCTCTTTCTCTCTGCCGCTACTGGTTTCGTCATTCGCATGACGGTGGCACGAGTTCCTTAAGCTTCCGTTCTCTCTTCGCTGCACTGGCTTTAACGCGGTTACGTGAAATTAGAACGTCAAATTAGAGCGTGCAGCATATGTGCCTCGACCTCGATAGACGAGCGACGACAAAAGCCGAAATAGCAGAGCTGGCAACAAATAAACGTCTGGCTCTTCGTGTGCACAAGGCGTGCGCCAAGTGAAAGCGATTCCTGCTTGTGTAATTCGCGACCGACTGTTCGATCGTCGTCGATTCGCACGTGTCAATCAACGATCGACAATATAACACTTCGTCTAAGTTCCATGGTAATTAAACACATGACTAATCCTTTCAGATATGTATTTTTTAAAATAATGTATAAATATATTCTTATTATGTATAATTATTCCCCAAAAATATAGGTACCTTTTAATATTAATCTGTTAAAAATGTAACGACAGAAAAGAATATCCTGTCTCTTTCTATCTCTTTCTTTTTCTGTACAAAAATATTAATATATTGATATTCTTTTTATATCCATAGTTACAGAATTAATAAGTACATTATTCATTAATTTGTTGCGCTATTATTCACTAATTTGGTACACTATTATTCATTACTAGTTAATATTATTATATTATTGATTTTATCTATTTTTTACAATTATTACACAAATCATTTTACATAAAATTCAGTTCTCAGAAAAAAAATTAAAAATCTTTGAAATCAATCGACATAACGTGGATTGTAACCTTTATGGTGATCTTACTATTAGGCTAACATTCATTCTTACATCCGTCCATGCACCAAACTCGCCGATTTACGAGCCGATAGCTTGAAACGTCAAGCTTGAAACATCGTTTCTTCCGAGCAAATGGTCGCTACTGTTTAGCAAAATATAAGCTTGCTGCATCTCGACTTGTGCTTTGGAAGTAAAGCACGAAAGTCGGTTATACAAATTTACTTATCCCTTTGAAGAAGCTCACGGGATATTTTATATAAGAGCACCTTTCTTATATATCCAAGGAAATAAATATTTGCATAAAATATTTTCTCATTTTATTAAGTGAAACCCACTTCCAATTTCGCCCTTAATTTTTCTGGTTAAATGAACGAAAATTTATTCACTTGTAACTAAGGAATACAGAATATCAATACAAAGAATAATTAAATGCGAAAGAAAATGTTCATGATGGGAAAGAAAATTTATATATATCGTTTCGTTGTGTGTGTGTCTCATTTCTATAATTAAATAATGTTGTAAATTAATTCAACCATTCCATAATGTATTTATTTCACTCTTCATAATCTGTCCTTAAAAATGTTTTAAGCCGACATCAACGTTCTTATTTTACTTTTTATTATAGATTATTTGTGCCCTATTCATCAAAACTAAAATTTTACTAAGATGTATATACAACTCAATAGTATATTTAAAGAATAATTCTTAAATAAAATAATTCGAGAACAGATTGAATTATAACCGTAAAGAAAAAGAAAAATGTACCTATACAGGGTCAAGTAAAATTATCAGAGCTGAAGAACGGCATAATGATCGTATTTTCCTAAGGAAGGATACGTATACCATAAAGGGAAGTTGTATCGTTAGGAAAGGGCTCCTTACCGAAATTGTTCTACCATTAGGGTCGATACCCTTATCGGCGCGACGCTACGTAGCGTTTCGCCATAAAACTAGGCAATCGTACTTTAACTGCCAGTCATTTTCATTTGCCGGAGTCATTAAGGGGAAACCACAGTCGGCGGGCAGGAGCGACTCTTAACACCGAATGGGACATTGGTTGGATTGTAGTAATAAGGAGGATAGGAAGTACTCAGACAACGCATCCAGGAGTCCTTGGAATATTTCGGTAGCAATGCGGAAGGAAATTTCGCCATCGCAAGCAAAGTCTTACTGTTGCAAAAATATGTGCAAAGCGTCTCGAAAGTAGTGTATTTTTGTAGAATTTTGGAAAACAAAGACAAAATTAAGTATAGTAGAATGCACAGTAACTAGTTCGATTAATTATTTAATATCGAAAACTGGAAGTGTTTTAGTGGATCCGATGACTTTAAAAATATAACAAAATCTTTTCGATTATTTTAAAGCTATTAAACAAAAATATTAAACAAAATTGAATTTAACATATAACAATAAAAGTTAGAACATTGACCACTCGATAAATGACCATGAATCCGAATTCACTAAAACAATTATAATCAGGAATAACATAATGTTTTTTTTTTAATGTTCCATGCATGTTTACATTGACGTTTGTTGATGTTACTATAAATTTTTCAATTTGGTGGGCGGATGCACTGGATATACGCGAAATGTAACAACGAGTTGCACACACGCATACGCACGAATGATGTGGAAAAAAAGATCATAAAGTATAAAAAGTGCAAACAACGCGGTCGAACAATCGCTCGCTATCCAAATATTTGTTCGACGATGTACTGCCGCGTTTTCTCAACATATACCATGCCCTCTCTCGTGTAATAATACCACGCAATAATAACGTATTTGGGAAAACTCCGAGCTCTCGAGCGCGCTCATTGTTTTCGCGAGCGAGCGATGCTAAACACTCGGGAGTTTACCGCGGATGTTGGGAAATTTCTATCACAATTATCTGTCGCCGCCGCCGGAAAAAAAGAAAGAAAGATTCGAGAAAACTCGTAAAATTCAGCAAAAATGACGGCACACTGAGAAACGTATGAACGCGCGAGCCGATGCAAGATTAAATTCTCTTTTAGTACCTCGTTCGCTTTCAGAGTGACGGTCGGTCGTTGCGGACAGAACGACTTTCGAATGGACGTAACGTACGGCCGATGCGAAAATTTAACGAAGCCCGCCGGCGGCAACGATGCAACTTCGGCAATTGCAATGGGAGCGAGACGACGACAAGCACCGACCGCGACGCGGGAAAATATCGCCGCGGCCGCTTATCGCGATAATAACGCGGTCGAGCGGCTGCATCTCTCTAGCCCGGAGCGTGAAGTTCACAAACTCTTTGAATGTGCTGAGAGATTCAACATAGAGAGAACGCAGCTTGCATTAATTATAACATATATTTTCACGAGCTTATCTTATGCAGTGTAATATTACAGATCGCCGGATGTTTCTTCAAACAACGATATCGTTAGAATAACCGGAGAGAAATGGCCGAGTCTTGAAAATAATTTCCATCTACCACGAAGCGATAATTGACACCTAAGAAAACTTTGTCTTTTATTATGAGCCTTAATAAATCCTGCTAAAATTTCATTCATCTCTCTTTCGATATATTTTGTACTCAGAATAAAATTTATATACATGTATATATATATATATATATATATATAAATTTATATAAATTATATACATATAAATATATATTATATTAATAAAATTTAGATATATACATATGTCTATTCTTTCTCCTCTTTTTTCTTTACGATTACAAATATCATGTTTGCAAAGTACTCTCCGCTAATCGAAGCAATACCGTGTTCGAAGCAATACCAAAAAGAGCGGCTCATCTTCCTAAATTCTCGTTCCAAGTGATGCTGCACTTTGCTAACACTGTAGCCCAGTCGCGAAGCTTCATCTTCCGCGATCGCGCAAATCGACAAAGTTTTCCTAATCCATTTACCGGAGAACGCGAAGCACTCGGTTACGAAGCGCCGTCGTCGTCGATCGATGATTTCAACGACCGTGATTTTCGGGCTCGCCGAGCACGGTCGAAAGCCACCAAAGTGCATCGCGTACAACGGGCGGGCGGATAATTATCCTAATTGGTAACGGATGAACGCCATTGAAAAACGAAGCCGACGATAGACGACGGTAGACTCGGGTAGCGAGCGAGTAAGCCGAATAACGTTCCAAGATAGACAAAGATCTCGGCGGCGGCAACGCCAAGGCAACGATCGCGAATGAGGCAAGTAATTAACCGGGCAGTGTCTAGCGTTCGTTAAGCAAAATTCACTGTTTTCTGGGGGAGAACCGTTCCGGGTTCCGCGTCTGGGAAACCGCAACGCGACCGCTTTTGTACGCTTATTCCGTAATTAGATGATTGCGTCGAGTAAGCACAAAAAGTCTGTGTGTATTTTTTGGTAGTAACAAACACAAATATTATAAGCTGGCCAAAATAAAACAGGAATGCTTTTTTGCTACTAATTTGTTTGTTAAAACTAATTAAATGCTGAAAGTTACTACTTTGTTTCATTAAAAAAAAAACAGTAATAATTAGATAGAAATAACTCTCATCATTAATTTTATTAAATTAATCACAAATGATCCAAAATACACGACGAGAAACGACGATGCACGATATTGTGAATCTCGAATAACGCGATGAAAAAGATTGCGACGATGACGAGATAGAGACGTGTCTCTCTCAATTTGCGAATCGAAGGTAATAAAGAACCTCTTTTCCCGGAGCTATCTGGAAGAGGAGCCAACTGCCTGTGTTTTCCCGCTTCTCAGGAGAAGAGGTTTCCGCAGACGCTCTTCCAAGGACGTCGAGATTGGAGGACGCGCTTAAAAGGGCGAGCGCACAGTTTATCAGGAATACCTGAAGTTCTTAACGGGCGCGCGATAATTTCCTCAAGAGCACCTCGCCAGTTAACAACTTGTCTTTCCGCGAAAAACTCACCCGTGACATCCGACTGAAAGCTGTTTTACACGGAACTAGTCGCAACAAGTTGCGCCATCCGCTACATACTTTCCAACTAATTATTATTTCGACCTCATTGGTAAATTCTGTTGAATTACCGTGGAATTCTTAGGAGAAACTCGGTACATAAGTTTAAAATGTGGCAACTTAATTTGAGTAATTTCATGTACAATTTTCCTCGGGATATTTGGGCTTGCCTTCATCAAAGAGAAAAACCTATCTTGCCGAATATTCAAAATTTGAAAAAAATGACAAAATGATGGGGTTTTATAACATGTCGCTTACAAATAATATGTTTTATATAATAATATACGCTTAATAATAGTGTTTGTAAAATTTTTAAGATAATATATATAATGTCTTATTTTGAGCGAACCAAATTATAAAACTTTTCCTCAAAACAAGATATTCATGATTTCAGGAAAAAAAAAAGTACAGCCACGAGAGGGGTAATGCTACCGTCCAACTTACGTTGCGAAATTACGCCGCGCGTCATTGTTACGGAAGTTTCCATCCCGCACTCGAGATTTTGCGGAATTAAGGCACGACCTGAACATTACTCGCTCCCGCGGACTCTCGCGCGCCCATCCGGGCGAGAAACAAACGCGCAGTCATGCAAGCACTCTAGCAGAGATTCGGCCTACTTCCGGAAACTACATAGGACTAAAAGTTCGAATCTAGCAGTTTCCGCGAGATTATCACCCTGACCCTATTTCTGATAAATCCGAAGAAAGTGATAAAAAAATTAAAAAATTAAGAAAAAATTTGTGTTATTAAATGAAGCAGATTTGTACGACAATATTAATGTAATATAAAAAATCAATATATAAAATATTATTAAAATTATTGCATCTTAATTGTTATAATTAAAAACAATGAATACGGAATATATATTTGGACAAATTCAGTAGTAATCACAAATGTATATAGACTTAAAATCATATATTTTTATGATAATTTTTGAATTTTCTCTTATATTAGTATCCAGCTTTTATAAATCAGCATTTTTTTAAACATTTTTTTTCATCTCTTTCTATTCATCATAAAATTCTCAAAATCCAAATTTAAATTGTGTAATTCGTCGTTAGTGACGGGAGTTGATTCGCGAGAAGGATGCTCGCAAAGTTTGAGGAGGGATGTTCGCTTGCCCAGTAATATTCGGGTGAGTACTTGCTGAGTAGCGTCAGTAATTACGAGCCTATTAAAATTCCCCCATCTACCTAGTCGCTGCTTCCGCACTTCTCTCATGTCAGTCCGACATTCGCGAACTCGCGACCTCGTGCACGCGACATATAGAAATTCATACGCTCTCGTCTCTCTCGGCCGTGTTCCAGCAATATACGAAGACGATAGTATTTCTTTCGGCGCAAGCGCTATCCTATTTGATATTCTTCCGCTCAAGAGAGTTCCGCGTATATCTCGTAATCGTTTCCGCTTGTTATTATAGATAACATCGCGGGATATTGCACGATGATAACGCGATGCCAACGTTGTCTTTTCCTTCGAATACCATTTACTCGATAGCATTCGTAACGCCAGTTTAAACTTTGCAGCGCTAGTTTCAACTTTCTAAAATATCGAGAAAAAAATTGTTCAATACACAAGATATTCTTGTATATAAATGCATTAACTTTCTATATTTATAAAGAATACTTAGTGTATAAGTAACAAAAATTATTTAAATATTGTGTTTAAATATAAAAAAAAGTTGAGAATGTGATAAAAGCGGAAGTAACAAATTTCCGCATTATAAATTCATCTTTTTATAATCTTTATCCATATATAACTTGGTAAATAATATTCCTATTTAAATATGTTATATGTTATATTTTTAAATACAAAAGTATTCATACATGTAAGGAAGACAGAAAATACCGACTGTTATTCAAGAATATCGCGATCCCTCGAGTATTTTTCGTTTCATGCAACAAGCCTGAATATTCGCAACACAAAACGAAGAAAAATGCAAAAGAACAAAAACGTCGACTGCAATATTCTACGAAAAGTGAACTTTGCATGTTCGCGCACGTGATACCAACACGTGGTCCAGTACTGTTCCTTCAGCTAGCATGGAAACAAGTATCCGTATTTACATAAGAACGAAAGAGCAACCGTGTAGCAACTCGGGGATTGCCTGGCGTGGTCCTGCGAAGGATTGTTCGAAAAAATAGAAAAATGAGAACGAAAAATGTATGTGTATTTACATGTACCGATATCGATCCAATTCTTTCGTTTCCGCGAGTCATCTATGATTCACAGCAAACTGAAGTATTTCGCGAAATATAAGGAGCACAATCGATCTGCAGTGCCCAGCATCCTGCCCATTGCATGCAAGAACCACCGTATCTTCGTTTCTTTTTGCGCGACACTCTTTTCGCGCCCGCGAAATTATCCGACACACGTACGCATCTTTTTGAACGCGCTAGAATATAAAACGTGACGTGAATATTTATCGAAAAGATAGTTGAAGCGGATATTACAGAATCTAGTTTTCTTTAAGAACGTAAAGTTACAATATCGGAAGGCATTAATAAAATAATATAAGAAAATAATATAGAAATTCTAAATGCATATCTAAAAATTTGCCAACAATGGCAAATAAATATTGATGAAAATGAAAAAAAAAAAGAATTGTAAGAGAATTATGTTACCCACAACAAAAGTTATATATATATATATTACATAATATTTCTATGTACACCTTTCAAAAACAAAAAAAAATTTTTTCAATTTATCGATGAGAAAGATAACGTCATGTAAAAATGGATATTTAAATATACAATATTTTCTTGAAATATCAAATTACTGTTTCCTCTGTTTTTTGAAATATCAAATTACTGTTTCCTCTTTTTCTTCTCCCCTTTATGTTTTAAAATGTGTGATTTCGGAACTTGGAGTGAAATAGTCTGCACAATAAATTAAGTTATTATCGTATGTTACTATTTCGTTAATTAATTGCCGGACAAAATATTTACATGGACTAACGGTACAATTTCATACATCAAAAAGATTTATGACCACCTGCAAAATTGGTACGAGGAAGTGAGCGTCATACAATGCGTTTGTGAATATGGCAGATGTAGCATGACTAATGAATCGTGAACGAACGTCGGCAGGGGCGCATGACTAGGCATGATCCATCGGCCTTGTACGATCGGTGATGCAGCAATCTGGCCAGAAAATACCTAAATAAAGAGGCGGCGCGCGAAAGCATGTCAAAGAGAGAGAGAGAGAGAGAGGGAGGGGGAGACAGGGTGGAAGAGGAAGAGAGGGAGAAAGAGAGAGAGAGCCGAAGTAATACTAAGTATCGATGCGATAAATGAATAAAAACCCAATCTTCTCGCGGAAGCTTTCTCTCCGCTGCCGAAGAGAAGCAAAAAAAAAAAAAGAAAAAGGTACAGAGAAGTGGGAGGAGAATGGAAAAAAAAAAGGAAGAGGAGTTCGACCGAGAGCAAGGCCAGGCTTGTTAAAGGGGTCCCGTCACGCGGCGATCGATAGGTTCGTCTTCATCGTGCACTTGCTCTCGCGTCTCTCTACGCGTGTGTATGTGCACGCTCGTGATGCAATATGTGGCAAGAAACGGAAAAAAAGAAGAAGAAAGAGGAAGAAAGAAAGCACTATATAAAGAGCAAGCTGCACTCTCGATTGCGTGGCTCTCAATTCTAAATCCCGAGCAACCTCTTCGAGCTTCGTGTCGTCATCGTCGCCGTCGAGACGCTCGTTCTCACGACGAAGCGACGGAGAACGTCATCGTCTCGGCCACGGCGTCATGTCACGGATGGTACGAAGTAGCGAGAGCTCGCGACCTCGTTTCTGCTTCGAAATGACGTTTTCTACCGTTTCGAGAGAGACGCGCATAACCCTTAACCTTTCCACTATTAACAGGATTGCTATTTCTCTTGATCTCTTTAAATTCCATTTTTTCGAATACATTGTTGCAATTGCACAGTAGGATGTTCAAAGAAGAAAGTAAAATCGTGAGAGAAAACGGGATATATTAAAAATAAAATGCACAGATGTATAACTAATTGTTCTCTTATAAACTCTGATTTTCTAATACTCTTTTGCAACTTAAAGGCGGCAATAAGAAAAGTAGAGTAAATAAAAAAATAAAAAAAATAAACCTTTTTAAATATGATTTTATATGTATAGCTTTTGAGAAGTAAGCGCGATTAAAGATTGAAAATTTTTAACCTATCAGAATATAAATAGATAACGACAGATAGAGTTCGTATTTCAGTTCTTGCACGTTCGCGAGTCGGAACAGAACTGAAGAAACTGTAGTAAATCTACCTAGAAATGTTAAGATAGTTTGACGTACGTACGATTGGCTGCGGCGGCGACTAGACAATTGCTTTATCGGAAAAGCGAAAAGAACTGCACGGACTTAGTTACGACAGCAACACGATCGGAGATTGCTCTGATTTATCAGCTTGTTTTTGTTGCATGTCTATCAAAAGACGAATTTGTTTCGATAAAAACTAAAATAGACGTGACGGAGATAGATAGTTAAATAGTATCTAGTGTTGGGCAATTTAACATATCTCGGCTAAATACAAATATTATTTTTATCAAATATCTATACAAAAATATTTAAAATATTAAAAGGCCATTAATTTTAAATAAAAAATGTACTACCCAAGATCAGTAAAGAAAAAAGGAGATAAAGTAAGAAAATAAAATATAAATATAATTACGTTAATTTTAGAAAATAAAAAAACCGCTTTATAGCTTTATTAAATACTAGTTGGTGATAATAAAATTGGTAGAGTCATATGTGCGCTTCTTTCCATTTTTTAAAAAATATAGTTCCCTTTTTACTTATGAGAATAGCTCACAAATTCAATGATCACATTCAACTATGTTAATTCGTGAAAAGAGTTGAAGTTAATTCATCCGCTCGTGCTCGTCCAAACGAGTTTATCACGAATTTGTAAAAACGGATATCACGTACGCGCTTAATTCCCTTAAACCTGGAATTTTCTCTTCGTAAAACATAAGATTTATCTTCATCCAAAACTATTTCACTCTTAATAAAGAATATAAAATTTTTAATTATTTAATATCTAGACGTAAATACAAATTATTATAAAATCACGGAAAATAAATAATCCCCTATTGACGTATAATATGTAATTTAAATTTAAATTAAATTGATAAAATTTGATTAAATTTCATAATCTACTAAAAATTATTGCTTAGCGTATTCTTTGTCAAGTAAAATACTGTGACTGCGTTAGCTCTTTAATGATGTTGATTTCTTAACGCTCTAAATATTAAAAACATTATTCCAGAGAATTCTTTATTCAGAAACCAAGAAGTACAATATAATTAAATGTTTCATACTAATAACGAGCCGTGCTAGCACAAACGGTATCTTAGATCTTTTCTTAATGGTACATTCATATTTGAAACAGAGGAATAAGATAAAGGTAAGATAAGGATAAGGAGAAGAAAGCACAATTTTATTATCATATTATACGCAGCGAATTGGATTATTATGGAGGGATTATGGGATTACTCTTGTCCCAATTACCGCTAACTGCATGCGGTCTCTCTCGCTCTCTTCTCTCTCTCTCTCTCTCTCTCTCTCTCTCTCTCTCTCTCTCTCTCTCTCTCTCTCTCTCTCTCTCTGTCTCTCTCTGTCTCTCTTCCATATATCTCAGATATTCATAATTCCGCTTACGCCCAAGTTACGCTTAGTTTGCGTCCTTTACACATCTACGTGCTGCTCTATTAGCTTTGAATTAATACATCAAGATCAAGTATTCATCAAAAACAGAAGTTAAATAAAATCGGACCATCTCACGAAACTTTGGAATCAGGTCAAACTTCTCATCTTCATCCATATTCTTCGCTCGTTCCCGACCGCCGTCCTGAGAGAATTGCGAGAGATATCGCGGAATTTCGCAATGATCTCACGGCGCCGTGCGACAGAATGGAATTGGAGTCACTTGTGTGTTTTGAGAACAACCTCGCTCATGGGACGTTACGCATAGGTACAGGGTGACCGGATATGTGTTAAGCGAGAAGTCGAAGTGAAAACTGATTCAAGTAATAAACTTGAAAGATGATATAGTAAATGTCAAATATGTCCGGTAATAGATAAATCAATTAATTGAAAAAAAAAATAATCGAGATATAATTAATAATAATAATAATATTAGCGAAAAATAATAGTAGACGGTAAAAGGATCAACTGTGGAATATTTGTTCACTGCTTTAAAGTCAATTTTTTCTCCAAATCCATCATATAGATTCACGTATTCAAAAATTCAAATGGAAGCAATAGATGACCGAAATGCAAAAAAAAAAGTATTTTGCATGAAAATTGCTCGCCGCACAGATTTATGTCCCACCGCGAAAGAGTTAATTCAGCCATTCGATCGCCGTGAAATTTTTACATCCGCTTCCAGCTATGCCGCCGCTTGCGCGGCAGTTTTATGACGGGATACGACGAACATTGCACCTACAAGATTCTAGGTGCGAGTGTCACGTAAAGCCACGTTTCGATACGATGTTTAACTTCTGCGAATCTAGCATTAAATCTCCCGTCTGTCTCTCTCTCTCTCTCCCTCCCTCTCTCTCTCTCTCTCTCTTTCTCTTTCCGACTATCTTCCCCTTTTCTCTAACCCCGGCGTCTTGATGATATACCGTGTACTGTCGGTTATACACGCGAGGCGTTCGCGAACAATCGCGCGCAAGCCTTGATTGCCGGGGACGAGGCAGTTACGTCAGTTACCGACGTCCTCGCGCCTAAGTGCGAAGGCACACGTTACCCAAGTTTCTCTCCCCGAACGACGGCAGGCGACGACAAGCGTAAACCTACTGTCGACATTCCAGTTAGATCCCTTCGTGAAACGGTTCAATTTAACTTAGCCACTATTGCTCGAACCTCGAAGTGCCGCTTACACGAAAATCATTCTACGACTCGCCAAAAATCCGCTAGCGATTCTACACAAGTTACATTACGAATGAACCATTCCGTAATGTGCTAAACTCATAAAAGATACGAGTGCGACATTAGATGACAAAATTCGCGTTCACAAATACTTTCATTAATTTCTAACTTCGAATTTTCCTGAAAGAAATTATGATAACAGCTTGTAAATTAGAAATTATCAAGGACGCTTTTTTAAATTAACCTTTAACCATAAATAAAAATAAATAATTAAATTTTATTTTTAATTCTAATTTTAAGCTTTATATACCTTGTCAAAAATTCTATAATTCAAGAAAGAGATATAATGAATTAATTATCATAAATTGCAAAGATGTTGAAAAAATATAAAGCATTTCTATTACAATTTAAGTCAATTTTGCTGTAGTTGTATTATCTAAATTGCATCGCGATGATTCTACATGCCTTCGTATCTTATGTATTTCTATCTTATGTATCTCATGTATTTCTATAAATAAAAAGGAAAAAGTACATATATGTATAGAAAGAAACACGAAACGTGCCTTTATGTCGCATCCGACACGAACCTGTTTGTAACGTTCTTTCTGCAACGTTCTTTTTCGCTGTCGTTTTTCGCGTAGCGAAGGCTATGGACTAACAATAAACGTGCAAAATGTGTTTCGCGCGGGGTATCGAAGCGAGCAAACAGGAAACGACATGAAGGTTGGATAAGCAGAAAGCAGAAAGCAGGAAAAGAGAGAAAGAAAGAGAGAAAGAGAGAATAAGGTAGAACCAGATATATCGACGAAATTAGAGGAAAAGAGCGAAGAAAGACTTCCTATAATGCAGGTCGACACGTGCAGCAGTAGCGAAGGAGAATCGAGATTGCGCAATAAAGAGTCACTCGAGTCCAACCCGACGACAAAGCTAATTGCACACCTTCGAGATCTCATTGTAATATAACGGATTAAGAGCGCGCGAGCATACAAAATTACCTCGCCAAGTCACGAGAACGTTTCGCCCTCACTCAATAAGCGAATGACGAAACGAGGATACTTGGAGAAAAATCTCTAATCACTTCGCGAAACGTATGTAATCTCAAGATCCGGAAAAAAAGTGCGAGAACGAAATAAAATCGATTCTTTAACTTTTTCAACCGAGAACGAACCTACTGTAAAATGAATCAAATTACTCTGTCTTGTGCCTCATATTTTTTTTTAAAGAGGATCCATTTTTTAATAATTATTTACGTTTCACATTAATTTTTCAAACCTGCCATTAAATCGACGATGGTCACAAACAAAGCAATAACTAGATAACTAAAAGATAAATTTTTAAAAAATGCCTTTTGTAATTTTCCCTATTTTAGATATATATGTAAAATTGAATAATTTATAAGCCTTTTATAATTTCAATTTTTTTATTTTATGCCCCGATATTTATCGTGTTTGGTTTAATCTCTGTCTCTTCAGCATTGAACTATTAATGTCATCTTTACTTCTATATTATCACATTTAATATGAAAATATAGATAAAGTAAATGATATAAAAAAAATATGAAGAGGTGTTCCAATGTAAAATACGCTTCAGACATAGCATATAAAAGATAAAAAAAATGCTATTTAAGATCGATTATAAAAAAAGACATGCAAATTAATTTTAATTGTATCCTTCCATCCTTTTGCCCAGTCTTGACTGATTCAATGAGAAATGGGTAGAGAGGCCAAGCGATCGGAAATTTTTTCTTTGTACTCTAAGATGCCCTACAGGCTCGGCATTTCGATAACTGATTCCGAGGCTCAGCGAGGCTTTGAGTAATTAAGGTAATACAGAGCAGTATCGATGGCTGTGTGAGAAGCTTTGCAGGCTCTTCGCTCTCGATTCAATACGGGAAACCAACTTTTTTGCGGAAGTAATTAATTGTGGCATTTTCATAGGATCGTACAGTTGTAATGTAATGTAATGTAATCAAATAAGAGAATTAAAAAACTAATTCTCCACCAGATTCTCCAGACAAAGGATACTCGATACATCGCATACGATTTTTATTCTCTTTCAAATGTAAAATTTTACAGCTATTTTATTAACAAAAGATCAAAAAGTAAGAAATGTTTTTAAAAATGTGTAATTGTAATTGTAAATTTAATTTTGAAATGTTTTAAAAGCGTAAGTCTCTATTCAAGTCTTTTATTCTTCTATTATTGGCTATTCGAAAACTAAACTGAGCATCGCTTTATACTGAGTTTTCGATAGCTGGCAAATATTTCAAAAATCTGTATTATGTTTAGTATATAAAGTTTAATTAATTTTTTCCTAATTTTGATATATTATTATATTCCATTATCAATTATATATGCACATCGCAAAAAACCTTAAAAATGAGAAAATACGAGTCGAAGATGAAATCGGAGAAAAAAATATACAAGTCAGCGGAAATTTAAGTTTGTCTACTGCAATCAGCGCTCAACGAAAATGCAGCTGCGTCACGATATTTGTGTCAATTTACAATGGAAAATCCGCTATTATCATCACAAATCGGATTAATGACTGACTCCTCTCATGTATACACAACTCGTCTGGCGGAAGCGTTACATTTAATCGATTTTTATGCTGATTCGTGTAATCGGATAGCGTAAAATAAGCTGTAAAATTTTATAATATATTTTTGTTACGGATCGCATGAAAAATAATGCACGCTGCAATTTTCCGAGATATTATATTTTTCCCTTGACTGCTCTCGATATTAATATGAGATAGACAAGATTATTCCCGTGGGAGGTAAATGGTTGCGACGGGAAAGTAGCTTCCGTCAATAGAGCAAATACTGACGGTGATATTTCTGTGATATGTTCCACCTCTTCTTTGCAACCGATAATAGTCGCGCGAGAGACATTATCTCCTTCATTAATATTAATATAATTACTTTCTCGCTTAAAAAAAAAACGAGAATTCTAAAACTAGTTCTCAGACTCCTTAAAAACTTCCACTTGTTCACGGATGCTTTTATTTTTCTTTCTTATAAATAATGAATGAGCTTCACATGTCGTAATTTAAAAGATGTGTAATATTTTTTCTCCAAGGTATTTGCGCGATTTTTACATTAATAAAACAATATTTATTTAAGATTCGCGCAATATTTTATGAATCAGAGCAATGCAAAATCTTATGAAATGCAAATCCGGGGAAAAAATCTCGGGGAATATCGCGTTCTTAATCGGTTAAATACAGATGGTATACGAAAGTGCAGATAAAAGGAAACAGAGCGCGTGTTTTGTGCGCCAACATTGAATAAAACGTCCGACTTTGCGATCCGATCGAATAAAAGCCTGCCGAACAAGATCTCTATCCGCAAAATCTCGCGCAGCGGGCTGAATTCGGGACTGTGGCGGAAATTCGATGAAGGAAGGAAGGAAAGAAGGAAAGACAGACAGGTCTAGGACGCGTCTGGGGAGGTGGGGAATCGAGCTTCTTCGAGAGCCTCTCTATCTTGGGAATTTATGCGAGCCTTGGCACCGATTTCGAGGAGCCGCGAGAACCAGAGATTGCGCTATATCGACGTAGAACAGATCTCCACGCCCAAACCAATCGCCTCTCACTGCCCTCTCTCTCTATCTCTCTCTCACACACAGATATGGACATATGAGCTGATCTGCAAATCCTTAGAACGTTTTATCACGAAATAATTGAAAAAAAACCACCTCGGTTGAAAATAATTCGTCATGCCTTTTAAATGTTTTGTGCTACATGGTTGTAAAAGAACAAACTATTTTTATTTATATATATATATATATATATATATATATATATATATTACGGTAGCATTTACAAAAAATGTGTTAGGAATTTTTGCTGTTGAAAGCTTTTTTAAATCTCTTCGAATGTTTTATGCCATATGCATGTATATAAAAAAAATATACTATTTTTATTAATATTGATATTAAAATATATATTACATATTCCATTCTCACGAAAAAAACGTTCGGGATTTTTGCTGTTAAAAACTTCTTTTTTCTGGAGAACACCTACAACAATTTTTTCTGTAATTTATTGCGTGAGCTCTGACCATAAGTGATAATAAATCCACGAAGATACGACAGATTGATGAGACAACTTTATAAACACAACGCGATCTTTAATCTTTAATCTTTAATTTTTGGTCTCAACCTTTGACCAAATATTTTTGCAGATCATCACGTCGAATACACGACGAAAAATCATGGCGTTGCATCGTCGCGAGATAGTTGACACAAGGAATCGACGAATACGCGACCGCTAGCTCGATTTACGAGCAATCGGGAATAAATCATATCCAGTTACGTACGTACGTACCGTTTGGCTTATCGTTATCGCCGATCGATGTGAGTGCCGGCCTCGGAGTGTACGATGCAAAAGTTCGCGAAAACTGCTGTCACGTCGAACTTTTTAAACACATCCGATATAACATCGACGCGATGCGATGTTCCAAACGACTCCATCACTATCTGCATATTCAGGCGACAGCTAAAATGTTAACTAAATGTTCTCTCGAAGATTGAGCTTGCAATAAAAATTCGATTGAAATAAAGTCGCGCGAAATTGACTGAGAGATAATTTGTTTTTATCTGCACTCTCCGAGGTACTAAGTATTCATATGATATATTAAAATTTAATCACTTTCGAAAAGTCAAATAATTATTAATTTAAAATTATCCGTCTGCTCTTATTTCAAGTAGAAGTCGAAAGCGAAAAAAATTCCACGATAATTTTACGCCGATTGCTCGTGAATCAATATAGATAACTTTTTTGCACATCTACGAAGAGCTCTAATTTAATCTTGTCAAATTAAACTGACTTCAATATCTGGCTACAAATATCTGTGTGATATTTGTGGTTTAGAAAAGATACGTGATCTTTGAGAGCCTTGTACGTATATTCAGGAAAGATACGAAGATTTTGACACGCTCGTGGCGGTAATGAGATAGCAGGGAGTGATTGTATGCATGGCAACGAGATCCTCAAACTGACGACACAAAGGATGCGCGCGAGGAGAAGATCGATATATCGTTCGCCTTAGTTATCTACTTAGTTATCTGCAGGCAAAGTCGTCCGTACTATGAGAATTTATCTTCATGTACACACAACGATCGTTTTTCATCAACTGTTCTGCAAGCTACATAATTTTTAGTTCATTAAGTTTAAAACTCATATTGTATGTATATCTAGCAACTCTCATCGATTACAACTTATGCGCTCGATTATTATCTGTCCCATTAATTTCCTGTTATCTTACGATGTATTCATTTTTCTCTATTGTTATGTATAATTGGAGTCCTAAGGGAATCATTATTCTAGAATATCTAATAAGAGTTGTAATAAATTACTTCCTCTTTGTACCTTTTCTGCCTACTATAATACAGTTTTCCAATATTTTATTTTACTTTTAAATTTAATCATTAATTATATATAATTATATTATATATAATTAGGTATAATTATATCAAATAATTATATATAATTATTGAAGAGTGAAAATAAATTGCTTTGTCCTACTTGATCTATTCAGAGTAGCTCTGTTTCTCGCTAATTATCGAAAACGTAGCCGATAATGAGGACCGATTGCGTCGCAAAAAATAGCGACCTCGTGCTATGGAAGGATCAGTCAAGGCTTTCTGTACTCCGATTCCGAGCCGATCTAACATCTAACGATGTTAATTGCGGGCGTAATTAATGAGAGAAATATACACGGTAGGGCGGGCTAACGTTATCGCCAAGGCGCTTATTTGGCTATTTGACAGGAAGTTACCGTATCGCACAAAGTGTACTTTGCAACGAAGGTCGGGCGTATCATTATGCTCGGTTGCACGCATCCTTCCGTGACGACGACGACGCTCTAATTTGTCCAGACATTTCGATATGCTAATTAGCCGCTAGTATGTCAATGAGATTCGCGCGACAACGTCAAGCATTGGCGCGCCGTTCCACATTCGCCTCGTCGGAGAAGCGTTTGATCGAATTCGTCGCAGGAATCGCGTGGCAAATAATGCTCTGATTACCGATTGCAATTAGAACGTCTCGATACCGTCGCAATATTCAATACTATCGCGGAGAGAACGTTATAATAGTGATCTGTGATTAATAAGTATCTTATTACATGACGAATATATGTATATTGTAACATATAGGAAAAAGTCACCGAATTCGAGGAAAAATAAAATAATTAAAAATTATTAATATTGCAATAAGTAATACATAGTTCTTAAAGTCGAAAATTGGCATATATAGAAAAAGAAATCTATTAAAATAAACAAAAAAATCGAATTCATAAATTTACGGAATAACACATTTATATTTGATCAATTTAAATAAAAATAAATATAGATACTGAATTGTTTTTCCAATGCCCAAAGCGGCACATCTTTAAAAGCAATTTAAATCTAAACTAATTATATATAAAGAAATATTGATGGTTTTTAAAATCTTTATTAATAGAAATTAATAAAAATATTTAATTATTTTTTTAGGAAAAAATTCTAAAATAAATCAAAAATAAATTAAGAAAGGAAGGCATGAAGAGCCACGCGCAGTTATTAGGGCGCAAAAACAATGTTTATTATTCTGACAAGGTACAATCTTAGTGAACGTTTCGACTCTTTTTTGGCGTCATCTTCAGCACTGAGAAATCGTATAAACAAAAGTCATTAAAATTCGTTAACTTAAAATCTTTAAAATTAAAAACTAATATTAGTCAACGGAAAAAAGACACGAAACCGGTGAGAACGAATACGCAGACATCATAATTCGCACGCGTCAAAAAGATAAAATAAAAGCGCAGGTAAACAACGAAAGAAGATGACCCAAAAAAGGGTCGAAACGTTCACTAAGATTGTACCTTGTTAGAATAATAAACATTGTTTTTGCGCCCTAATAACTACGCGTGGCTCTTCATCCCTTCCTTTCTTAATTTATTTTTGATTTAATTTACAGAGCCTTTCTATCTTATATTAAAATAAATAATTATATATAATTATTATACATATAATAATTATATAATTATATATAAGTATATATACAATATAATTATTTATTTATTTATTTTAGAATTTTTTCCTAAAAAAATTCTAAAAAAATAATTAAATATTTTTAATAAAGATTTCAAAAATCAATATTTCTTTCATTATTTGCTGTGCGCGACGTTTGGAATATTCGAGAAGAACGCAAAGAAATACTAGATTTCTAAATTTAGTTTTATTCATTTGCTAAATTCACTTCTTCTGTATATAAATGTACAGTTTCAGAAGGAACCGTGCGAATTAATATTCGATTATTAATACATAATAAACGTATGTATGTCTAGTTAGAACACATAACTTATAGAATATGTAAATTGCGAGCAAAGCTGGTCTGTCTCGTCCGTCGATGGGTGAGTTTATCGTCCGTGTAACGATGATTTAAGCGCTGATGATCGATTGATGCCAAATCTATTGTGAGGACGCGACGACAATAGCAGAACCACCGATGTCCTATATAAAACTAATCCTTTCAGATATCGAAGCACCGTCGCCGAATACCTCGTTTCGCTCGGAAAAATTATGAGCGATCTAATCGCGGCTTTATCGACGAAAGATTAACGCGCGACGGCAATTTACGCTTCATCGGCGATAATATAAAACACGTGGTTTCACGTGTGCGAACTGGATGGTAGCGCGATTCGAGGAGGAAGAGGGACCGATAAACCGATAACAGATCGTTGAACGCGGAATGGAGACCAAATGCCAGCTCGTCGTTTCTCACTTTGAGCGGATTGCGCATCGGTAAAATCAGTTTGACTGCGAATAAAAGTGCAATTCGTCGGACCGATGCTTACGCCATTACGCGAGAATTGATGAGTTCGTCGTATTATGAGTGGTCTATCGACCGCGATTGTCGCTCGATACGATATTGTGTAACGTTGTGTAATAATAGCCGCTCCGTGACTGTTCGAGCATACCAATTGCGTCGCAATGTTGCACAGTCCGAAACCTTACATAATTTTATCTTTCTCGTGTATGTATTTTTCTAGATCTCATTTTTTACAGCTCTTTTTTTTCCACGCGCGTTTTCGTAGAATTAAATTATATATTAAAAAATAAGTACTATATATAAATAACTGCTAAGTAATAAATTATATTTCGTAAAATTATCGGCTTGTTTTGTCACCTGTATTAACTAATTACTGGATATTTTGTACGCGTCAGAAAATTAGAGTACTATTACTGAATCAGAACTATACCATTATTTTCCCGCGATAGCTCGCACGAGGAGTGCTTAATTATACTTCGAAGCTCAATTGTATTTCGAAGTTTAGTATCGAGTCGCGGCGCAATTCGCAAATGCCGGTATTTCAATGTCGATTGAATGATTTCGGAGTTAATATCTATGAAGAAACTTGTTTCGCCATCGAGTGGAGTTGGGCAGGAGTTTCGCTCTGCCAATGCGATGGGATTGCTAATTGCATCTGATACTTTGACGAGAGAAGATGCCGATTCTCGTGCCCGTATTTGTCCGTAGCTATAAGACTGAGGTAAACTTGGGGCACGAAGCTCAGATATTGACAAAGTTAGGGTTATTGACGCATCCTCAAGAATATACTTTTTGAACTTTCGAGCGTTTTAAATTTTCTCGAAAGTAATTCGGTGGATTTGCTTTTATATGTCGGTTCCTTTCATATATCACAGATTGCAGTCTTTTTAACTCTCTTGCCTAATAATAAATGAAATATGCGAGAAAAGAATGATGGTAAGGTATCCTGAATATTAATACAGAACTTTAATAATTTTTGTTTAATTTAAAAAAAAAGTGAGGCCAACTTTACAGAGGTGTCTAAGCTAAAAAATCGAGATGTGCGTGATATTGTTTCGATAATCATCGAATGACGAATTGTTCAACGACAACTTTACAGTGGTAACTTTATAGCTTACAGTAAATTTCATCTGTTTGTAACAGCGCGTTTGTGTCCCTCCGATCGTGAAGATTTATAGTCGTGCTTTAGATAAACCGGTAAGTTTACAGCGCACGTTTTATTGCCAGGCTCGTTAAACCTTCATCTTTGTAGACACAATGCTAATGCGTTATGGATTAAGTGACCAGATGTCCTACTTCTGGACAATGAATCGTATGAACAGAAATCGAGCATAAGCTTTTGTTCTTATTTATTCCAGAATATGAGCAAAAATAATAAAAAAATTGCTTATATTTGAAAGTAGATATTGATTTTACATAACTCAAAAGCAAAAAAAAACGAGAAGTAAAAAGATAATTTATGTGACATATATTTATCAATGCTATTAATACTGATTAAATTCTTTTATTTTCTATTAAAATATAAATATATAGAGAGACATTTAATAAAATTTTGATTATAATTATACTACTATTTTTTATTGTCTAATGTAAAAATGCGATACTATGTTAACTCTCCTAAAAACATCATAAATATTAAATTTCACGCATATATTAAAATCTCTAAATTTTTAAATTACTAAAGCCACAAAATCTGTATAGCAAAGACACAGAGACAAATGCAAATTGGGCCGATTTGGATTACGTGCAGCACGCGTATTTTCGTCAAAAAATTTTACCCGTAAATTAACTTTTCCAATTGTAATGGTAACGCTTTGTCATCCATGGCACGATGCTCCGCTCTAGCATGTAATAAAATAAAATTAATCGTAATGCGCCGGATTAACGCATTTCACGATCCGGTCGACAAACGCGGATCACAGCGCAGGATCGTGTTCAGTTACACGAACGACCAGACACAATTTAATCTCGATTATTATCCGCGAGCCGACTTGTTTTTCATGCCTATCACCGCATCGCGACTTATAAATCCGATGTCAATTGACACGTTTCCTTGAACTTTCACTGATAACGCTCGTGTCATTGATACAACGCACGAACGCACTCGATTATGATAATTACCGAACAAAATTGCCGAGATAAGATATACTTTGTACGGACTGCGTCTATGTGCATAAAACTTTTTGCGTAAAATCAGCACATAGCAAAAATCTTCAATGCGTGCTCCAAAATACATATTGTCTCTTGATCTCACTAGATAATTCGCGTTTTCATAGTACATGCATTATAACAAAAAAATACCGATAATACGCCCCGCGATATTCTGGTAGGCGAATTAAACGATTCGATGCAAAACTTAATATTTCCAGAAAAATGTTTTAAATTAACCTAAATTTAATTTTTAGAACTAATTTTGTCTTAAAAAGAAAATTTTGAAGATCATAAACAAGTAATTTAAATTAATCTACTTAAAAAGTAAATTCTTTTAAAACCTGAGAAATTTAAATGTAAATTTGTTTCTTTTTAATTAGAGAAAAGAAGTGAGTTAAATCATTGAATATTTTAATTCAACTTTTTGCATTTCTTCTCGCTCTTTTATCTAGCCTATTAAAAATGTAAAATATAGTAAACATTTTAATACAATATATTCATGTATTAAACTATGAGGGATAAAAAGAGAAGAGCAGAGAGAGAGAAAGAAAGAGAGAGAGAGAGAGAGAGAGAGAGAGAGAATAAATGAATAAAAAAGAGAAAGGGAATGAGAGAAAGAACTTCAAACGCTTTTAAATTTTTATAAATGTAAAATATTGCATGATTTTTGCATAGTAGCCTTAATTTTTTATTATTTCAATATATTCAATAGATATAATATTCACTTTTAATCAATATTAATATCTGCGTTAATGTACTAGTAATCTAACCAAATGTTTTTGCAAATGCATTTTTAAATGAAAAACACGATATTTCGATTTTGATATTTCCATGCTTTAATATTTAACCGACATATATTCTTATAATGTTATATCGTTATATTTTTACATCAAAATAATATCACATTTCAAAAAATAGAAAAAATAGGTATTGTTTTCTGTAAAAAATGGGAATGCAGTTATCCAGGAACAGGTTGTTAGGTTAGTAAAGGATTATCAAAGTTGGTAATCCTCAGAAAAGTAGAAGATTGAGAAAGTAAAGAGTTAACTTTTAAGAAACCATTTTCTTTGTGAGAAAGAGGATGGAACGCAGCAATTTTTCACAGCAAAAGCTGTGCGATAAAATCCATTCTATGGTCAATATAAGTAATGTATAACTTTTCCCGTAGCTAAAATTCCTTATTAGTGCGTTGTGCGTCAATATAACTATGTTCAACTTTGTTTTTCAAACAAGACCGTCACAAAATGATAATATGATCATAAAAAAGCCACATTTTACGGCACAAGTAAAAAGTATCAAAGTCACAAAGTGTTCCTATTTTACGGCACATCGAATGATAAAATATAGACACTCTCCGGCGATATATATCTCCATTTAGAATCTATTAAACTGTGGTGGGCAGACTAAAACTGACGTCAAGATTATATACGACCACTTCCGTGGGTATTAATTAAAATTAACTCAGATTCAACTAAAATTTAGACTACCTTTTCTAGAAAATGGCATTATTTCTAATTTTGATTCCTAATTAATTTCCACGATCATTTAATAGCAATTATTAACCTTATTGATATTGATAGGTATTTTGACGATTTTCTTATGATATTAGACAAATATAAAGAAGATATATAATACGTTAACGATATATTAGATATAAATGAAATATATTTATATTCTCTAGCGATTCCCTAATATACACTTGATATAAAATAAAATTACAAAAAAAAGATTGATTATTATTTGAAAAAGACAATTATCATTATAAATAATAAAAACCGAATAAAAGACTATATAATACGTTAGCTGGTTTGGCCGCGTGAAAGTAATGCAGGCGAGTCAACCAGGTCGCCGAGTTTGATGGCGGGATTACATACCCGAGTTTGAAAGGGAAACAGAGAAAGAGAAAGAAAGAGAGAGGGGAGGAGAGGGAGGAGAGAGGGAGAGAAAGAAAAGCAATCGCAAGAGCCACTGCAATTACCACTTTTACGCGCGAATGTGTGCTTAATGAATCATAAGGCGGGCAAGCGCATGATGAGCGACTGCTTTTTTCGGATTCGAGAGAGCTTAGTGCACCGCTTACCTAAATAACTTTCAACGAACTAAAATAAATTTTTCACAGTTACCAGTATATAAATTTGATAATTACATTTTCCGTGGTAAATAATTTCTTAAAAGAAATAAGTATCTTAAAGAAATAAATAGAGAGAGAGAGAGAGAGAGAGAGAGAGAGAGAGAGAGAGAGAGAGAGAGAAAAGACAGAAAGAGAAATATATGTACCATATCCCAAACTCACAAATACATCTTTGAATATATAACTGTTCTTACAAACTATTTAAACCAAAAATCGCTATTCACAATTTTCTAAATTATAAGATATTTTAATAAATTATATTAATTTTTCTTTGTAAAAATCTCCGTATTAACTAAAAAATATTTTATCATATATATTTTCACTCTTTAACTTCAATAGTCGTTTTTAATTTCATTAAATTTTAATTGATTTTTTATGTTTTTAATTTAATCAATGTTTGATACACATAACTGGAAAATGCTTCGGTATCAAAATAATATTTCTTTTTCTATTTTAATCTTATGTATATCTATATAATTAAGAATGAGATAATAATTATCCAATTGAAATGTGTGTCGGCAGTTTTAGTACAAACAATACTAGCATCACGCTAATTTAATTTCGCCAAGATTGATCGTGCGTCACGAGCATGCAGATTTTCTTTCCCTTTTAATCCAACAATATCTCAACATGATGCATTCGCGGACATGCGATCGAGTCATCGATCTCCGTTTATCTTTTACCTGATAAGAATTTCGGACGAATAAGATCAAAACAATTGCAACTCTTGTAAACGCGACAATCCGGGGTGACGAGAACTCCAATTTCAAGAGTGCAACACGCTTTTGCCTTTATTCCGGCTATCCACAATTTGAATTATTTATCCGACAGCTGCCTTTTTATCCGACCCAATCGCAAACAGTGAACAAGACGATTTTTTTTCGCGATTGATTCCACACGAGAAGAATAAAACGAGGGATCTCGCGCTTAGAATGTATAATAGCAAGACTTTTTTTCTTCACACTACGCGCGGCGTGAAAGAAAGGAGACTCGATACTTTCGCGAGAGAATGCTTCGATAAGACGAGAAAACGCAGCCGCGGAAAGTGAAAGAGCAAGGGTTTGCCGTATGTACCGTGTTGCCGGAAAGACTCGTCGAAAGCGAGCGCCGAAACGCGAACGTATTGGTCGTGTCGCCGCGAGAGAACGAGGTGAAAGTCATTTTGTGGGAGTCACGTTACACGTTCGCTCTCGAATCGGACGAACTCCTGGTCGATTCCCTCTCGATCCTCGATCTCGACCGGCTCGGCCAGAAAAACACATAACCACGCATTATGGATCACGGCGAGATACGCACTAATTGAATCGTACTTAATACTCGGCGATTTATGGTCGCCAAATAAAGGCAATCTAGCTTGTTTGCTGCAGAATACATACGCCTCTGTAACCGAATAAACGAATTTTATGTATACGATGATTTTAATAGATTTTTGATTCGGAGAAATATTGTAACATATTCGCGCAGTAGAGTGTACCGACATTTTATCATTTAATGTACAGTAAAATAGGGATATTATCTCTATATCATAAATGATGAGTTGATACTCTCTCGTCATTTTTGCCATATCTTGTTGACGACACTTGTTGGCGTTCTCAGTTGAATGAAAAACACCGTTATTATTATCGCTATTATTACAAATAATTATTACAAACAAATAACGAGCGCGAATAGCAAGTTGATACAATTGAGTATTTTCCGAGTATCCTGAATGACAAACAGAATTGCATTAACTTGCTATTCTCATTATATCTCGCGAGCAATATTATTTAATAATTGAAATATCGACAAATATTGTTAATACAGAATATCGGCGCTGGGGGAATAAAAGCATCGATAATCAACAAAGTTCCAATATCATGAACTGTATGACATAATTTTGAACACAAATCACGAAAAAAATTTCTAGCAACAACACCGTTTTAACCAGCATTTTTTTTCATAAAAACAGGACAGTGATTATGTGACGACAAGCAAGTACTACAATTATGCTAAATGCTCTAAATACCAAGTATAATTAAAAGACGTACTTGCAGTCAAAGACGCGGACACTAGTCGTTCGATGCGCCTTGAATTTCAAACGAACCCGTAAGAGGTAATATGCTGTAAAGAGGGAAAAGACCGTACTTCTAAAGTGGACTTCTAATCACTTTCACTCATCCCCTGCTATCAAACCCTTGACCGAAATTTCGCACTTCCGGACTCTCATTCCGGCGCTATGCCTTTTAAGCAACGTTATGTGAGAATTGAAAAGTAAGATAGTGAAAGAGAGAAAGAAAGAGAGAGAGAGAGAAATAAAACTACACAATATATACAATACATTTTCTAATACACGTAACAGTTCAGAGAAAATAAATCTTTACACAAAAAATATTCTTTTTATATATGAATTTCATATTATTTTAAATGCACAATAAAAATTATGCAGACATTTGTAAAAAATTTATATTTGCTGCAGTTTCTGACGTAAAGCAGGTACAATTTCGGGAAGTGATGCCGATACCAAATTTAAATTTAGACATCGACCAGTGCAAAAAAAAATACGACAAAATTATTTTTATTTTGCTCTACGCATCTATCAAATTTCAAAATTGACACATGTGGTCTGTGCACGTTATTTAATCGATACGAGTCTCAAATGTCAAACATCGAGACTTCCCGACACTTTCACGAGTTCGATGAAATGTACACGAGTATTCGCGACAGAAATCCTTCACGTGTGTTAATTCCATTATCGGCGATAATGCACGCAATAACGCGGAGAAAACGTGTATAAGAGAGTGGAGGAATTTTGCGTCGCTTTCCGACCATAATCCCCCATATTTACATCGGATCGGGCAACGTGTGTTACACACGGGAATAATGAAGAGTAATACTAGTTTAATAAATAAGCCGGCTATAATGTGCGCTCGAAATACACGGCTAAGTACATGGAGAGCTTCGCACGCGTGAATGCAGCGGCGATCATAATCGAATTATTTCATATCCGTTTCATGAAGCGGCCTTTTCGGAAATTGTTCTCCGACTAATAAGCGGATCTGTTGCGGATAGACACGTGTTTCGAATATCGATATTTCCTTTTTTACAGAATTATAGGAACTTTTATATATGAATAATCAGATGCACTCGTTTTTATCTCAAAACAAAGAAATTGATTTATGCGCGTTATGTACTTAATAAAGCAACTAAAACTTTAAATTAAATATATTATTAAACTTAAAATTAAATATATTATTTAATAGAAGTTTTTAATATTAATAATTATAATTAATAGTATTTTAATTTTATATATATATATATATATATATATATATATAGAGAGAGAGAGAGAGAGAGAGAGAGAGAGAGATATGTGCATTAATAATAATATTAATAAAATAATAAAACAATATTAACTTTCTATATACATCAGGGATGTTGAAAATATCGATACTGTATATCATGTTTCTATATGTCCAAAATTTTTCTTGATATAAATATGCATTATACATGGAAAAATATGCAAAACTGGATAATCTCATTATATATCCGACAACGATCACCATATTGATATTTGATAAATGCCATTCTTCGAGCGGTTATCCTTGAGAGACCGGAAAGACCTCGTAATGGAGAAGAAGTATGGTACCATAAACTTTGTAATCGAGTCGACTTCTTGGAGTATTTTACCGGTTGTTGAGCAGATCGACGAGCGACTCTTCCCGCGATACCGTATATATCGCACGACTATCCAACAACTATCGTAAACGTAAATTCGAGATCGGCGAGAGAACGTCAACCAGAAATAGCGCAGCTCGGTCCCGTTGTACATTTACTCGACACGCGGTATATTCGAGCGGGATAATAAAATGATCGCAGGAACACGACGCATAAAGTCGCTTTCGAAACTATTGCGCGATGACGGTTGCCTGTAGCGTCAAGTAATCGAACGGTGAAATGTTGCACGATGTCTCGTGACATTTCGTCGTTTGAAAATATTCCAAAGAACACCAAATATCACGAACGCGAACGAATTCACACACACAGCCATACAGATTTGAAAGTCCCGATACTTTCACTCATTCGAGTCGCCGGTTCTACTTATTTTCATTAATGAGGAATTTTTTTCATTAAGGATGCCGATAGCGATATTATATAGCGATAAAATTGCTATACTTTTTATCTCATTTAACTTCATTGTTAACTATTTAATTAATAAATTAATTAATAATCTTCATTTTTATTCAAGCTGTTTATTAAAGTTCAGTTCTTAATACTTTATTGATTCAATTTTTCTGTTAATTTCTAAAATTTTATTAATTTCTTAAGAAAATAAATATACACATTGTATACGCACATAACTGTCATTTCATATGAATTTCATGATCTTAGTAGAATTAAAATTTGATAATGTCCTTACTAATTACTGTGCTTTATGCTCTATAAAATGTCTTAAAAGAAAATAAATCATAATACTTGAAAGTTTGGAATAATTATTAAGAAACAAATATGAAATATAAATAATTTTATAGCTGTTGAATAATTTCCGTGCCAAAAATTAACACTGTTCATCTAAATTTATCGTTACATTATCACGAGAGCCACAAAACTCTGACAGAAAAACAGATCATCGATGTTTCACATGTGTCTGTTATTTTTTTACTTTTGCGGTCTTAACTACTTTTATCATTGTCAATTTCTTATGACAGCGTCTTTATTATTTTTCCCAGGGAATATATATCATATTTATAATCTAAGTACATGGTACTGCAAAGCGTACAGGCGGAAGGGGAGAGGGAGATATTAGGAGACCGGAATTTCCGTCGGAAATAGAAGATGATATGCGTACAAGAATCGCGTGCAGGATCGTAAAATGCGGTTTGTGCGCATAGCAGCGGTGCGGCGATAACGTCCAAGGTAAATGAAGACGGTAAATGCATGAACATGCCGCGCCATTTTAGCGCACGTGTGATATTTCTTGAAATTGCGCGCGTTTATTTTCATCGAGAACATGCGGATATGTTCTCAGCGGGACGAACGTCTGGTTACGACACTACTAGGAACCATGTCAGAAGAACCGGCCGGACGAGATAGCAAGAGCGACATATGAAGGTGTGTGAGCGTGTATGAAAAACAGGGAGCGCGAATAAGTGAATGAGCGAACGCACGAGAAGGAGAGAAGGAAAGCGAATGAATGAATATTGTACGTCCGTGTGTCTGCAAAAAAAAAGCTAAAAAAACCGCGGATACTCAAGTGAACTATAAAAGAGACAGACAGAGAGAAAGAGAGAGAAAGAGAGAGAGAGAGAGAGAGAGAGAGAGAGAAATAAAAAGAGAATGATTGATAGAGACGACGGTGCTAGACAGCGGATACTTCCGCCAGAGATTTTTTTCTTTCGGTCAGTTTCTTTCTGTCGGTCGAAGGAAGGGAACATTTAATACCGAGAATTACATCTGGTTCTCGACAACGGTACAATTACCCCGTTAAACGACAACTCTGCCAGTTCTCCACGAAGTACCGGTTTTCCCGTATACGGTGCAATGCACAGGCGCGTGGTCCGGCAAAATTGGGCCCCGAATGGTTCGAGGTAGGAAAGATACTCGCAACTTCGAACAGTATATGTATATACAATATCGTATTGCTGCGCGCAACATCGATATACGCAGCTCGATTTATGCAACGCGGATGTTGCGGTTGCGATACGCATCTACGCGCTAGTTTCCGATACAAATTCCAAGAGCGCGATTTGCATTCGCGAAAGAATGCATATTTGTATAGAGAACACAAGTAAAATGCTGGCGTTTAATACTATAACGCTAGTTCCTAGGATGGAAACTTCAAGTGGAGAAGAGCTGTCTGTACATAAATAAAGATATCTAATTCTGTAAGTTTCTAAGTTTTTTCTCTTTTTTTCTACCACGTACAAAATTAGATATTCTTCATTTATGCAATAATATATATATATATATATATATATATAAATATTATAAAAAAAAATAATAGAGAAATCAGATTTCATTTTTCACATTAATAAATGATTATTCCAATCGCGTCTGTTCGTATTTTAATATTTTAAATAACCAATCTTTTCGAAAGATTGAATTACGTTATAGATGGGGAAATGTTTCAGTATTTCTGACATTAATGACAAAATTTTCCGAAGCTTACGCGATTTGCGAGTCAAATTGATCGATCACCGATAGGTGCATCATAATTAATTGTTTAGACGCACTATGGCGCATTTCCGCATTATACGTGCGCAAGCATCGCCATGGCCAAATCACGCGTCAATTAGGCAAACAAAGTGACACGTTCGCCTCGTCGATCATCACGAGAGAACGCAGAGCGTTCTTAATACTACTCCCCCCAATGGCAGCACACTATAATGATAATATCTAGAGACACTTACAGTACGTATTTCATAAGATTAAATTAAATTTCGATCGCATCCTATTTCAACCAAAAATGTACGCTTGAAGCTTAACACAAACACCTCACAATTAATAATCAAACATTCGACTGCTAAATAACAGATTATGCAAATAATTCATCACTAATAAAACAATAATCTACAAATAGTAATAAGCGTACGCGTATCAAATAGATTTTCAGATACTTAGTATTAAATTATCTTGCGATTTAAAGAGTTTATCGCATCTGATGTAGATGATTTGTTTATCGAAGACGATCCTGGGAAGAGTGTGAAAAATATCGAAATACATAATTCAGCGTACGCCGCAAGCTTTTAAATATACATGAACTACGTGATTTTGGACGTAACGTAAGTTATACTTTCGGAGAGACTTTGACACTTTCGCGCGCAATTTGCATTCGCGAATTTGCATCAGAAGCAAGATTTCCCTTGCGAATTAGCTGCGAAACTGCGTTCTTGTACTAAGAACATACTCTGACGTTTCAGAAACTGCGAACAACGCGCCGCATAAAATCTCATCGCGATAGAATCGTTACAAGATAATATCATTCGATAAGTATTTTGAATGTCAAGCCGAAGCCTAAATTTGATTCTTTCTTAATCGCAATACAGCGAGAGCATGACTAATTTATAGTGCGTATCCCAAATATTTCAAGTGTGTCACAGACATATCACACAATCTTTCAACTGATGTATATTCTACGACGAATTTGTACTACTACAAAATTCATCTCTTTTGGTTCTGTAATTACCGATAAAAAATTTATCTAACGTTGTGATTTTTCTAATGTTAAATATTTTGTCAATAAAAAACTTGAAATATTAAATTTGCGTTAATGTTAAAAATTGAAATTATTGAATATTGAAAAAAAGATGTTCTTTTACACAATTAAGTTTTACACAATTGGTTTTTAATTTCGAATCGTTTCTAAACTTGAAGCTATTCTTCGATACTGATATTTTTCATTTGATTTTAATCGTCGTTCGAGATTGAATCCGCATGGTATCAAGTCTTGAAAACTTAAAAATTGTCAGAAATGTATTCCCGATAACCTTAATAATCGTTAAAGAAATGTCAATTTTAAATTTACCGAGGAATATGTGATTTGATAGAAAAATATAATAGAAATAAAATATAATAGAATTGACATAGCTTCATATAGTTAAAGAAAGAATTCGTTTTGCATCTTAATACCGGGTCGCTTCGGGCGCAAGTGAATATTCCTGTGTATGCGGCTTATGTTACGTCTTGTTATTATCGTTCTCCTTCGAAAAAATAGTCCAAGTGATACGACGACCATGCTTTATAAATCCGAAACTAACCAAAGAAAGAATTGCTTCTGCATTCTAAGAAAACAATAACATGAAAATGGATATCCTATCTAATAGTAAAAGCAAAAATACATTCAGAAATAAGGACCAGCAAAAAGAAGAATGCGCATACAAAAATGCAGCACACACAGGTATGTGTTTGAGTATGTATATATTTATTTATTTATTTATATTTATATATTCCCTTTATAATTATTTTGATTTTCTATTTTTATTAAATTATTTTTCTTCCTTTAATATAATCTAAAAAAAAAAGAAAATTGAAAATTAAAAAATATTATTTCTCGCAAAGCCTCTAATAACACAGAATCTGATACTGCAAATCGATAAAGCTAATCTTGCCAAGATTCGTTTGGATCCGCTACTTGAAGAATTCTTTTAAACAATATGGCTAATCACAATACTAATTTGTTCCGCTCTGTATAAATGCCCAGTAAAATCGTATCGAAAGCAAATCAGGGAGAAATGGGAGCATAAGAGGAGGAAGTTGGAAAAATACTGGCCGCAGTGGAAATCGGGTGATTTTCGCGCGCAAACGTCCAACGGTATCAGGGTAGCGAGCGACGCGGAAGGAAACTGATTTTCCACGGTCCGTCGGGGTGAAACGATTCGCGGAAATTGTGGCATCAAGGTATAAAGCCGACAACGGTAGCCTCCGTCATGCGTCACGGCGTATCTGGAACTGAGAAGCGTACCCTCGAAACGAACCCATCCGATCTTCCTTTCGCGCGCTCCCGGTGTAAAAATATTTATTTTTAAACCCTGCCGAGAATCCTTCGCCCGCAATGCCTGGCGCCATTGGCCGGAAAATATTTCTCATCTCAGTAGAAAATTATTTTTTTTTCCCCCAACCCTTTTCAAGCTAACTGGAAATTCGCGAGCGTCAGTTAACGTTGACCACCCTCCGCGACCGAAAGCATACCTATCGTATGCTTGACTAACCGCATTAACACGAGGGTGTGTAAAATTATCGCTATTATTATAAACTTTACTCTCGGTAAATGTCCGCTTTAGCAAACATTTTCTCTTTCTTACATTAAGAGCTGATATCTAAAAGCACTCAGTATTATTTTTATATTACGTCTTCAAATATTCACATTCTCGTTCAATTTCAATCTCATAAAACCTCGTTATTATTGAGAGAGCACGCATGTATTTTACCGCAGGTTCAAGAATAATCGTAGAGACTCGCGTCTTTCCCAGGGAGAAAGGAAAGGCTCGTGGCAACCTACCGTTGTCGTTGAAAAATATATAATATAACTCGGCTCTATATATATATATTGTACATATATTATATATATATATATATATATATATATATATATATAAGTAAACACGTATGTAGGTATCACAACGTGTGAGCGCAGAAATATAGATAGAGAATAAGTACAGTGTTTTAAATGGCCCTGTTACGCGCACCTTAATATTATATCAGCGCGCATTGTAATAAGTCCCAACTAACCCAACTTTACATTCTGAATTCTGTATCTTGGGAGAAAATTATTACTGTATTTCAGCATTTCATCAAGTAACATTGAAACTTAGTTCTTTGCGCGCAGACATAGAGAAGTCAAATTTAAAATAAATTTGGCATTCTCTGTTCTCTCGAAATAACATAAGAAGCGATTTAAATTATCACAACTTTAAAAATTGAAAACGCCCTATAGATAAAAAAAAGATTGACTGTATTATCATGTGCAATAACGTAAAGTAAAACGCTCCTTCTTTCATTTTTTTTTCTTTTATTCTAAATCCTAAAAATTTGGGATTTATTAAATAAACTTTAAAAAAAGATATATTTTCATCAATTAATTTTTATTAATCATATGTTATTTTATATTTAACTATAAATATGTGTAAACAAACACGACAGGTGAATCATGTGCGTGAAACATTCCGTACATAAACTAATGTATACCTTTAATGCGGTTATACCTATACATGGAAAAATCTCGCACGTATGCGAAATCCTTTCGCCGTGAATGGCCTCGCCTTTAATGCCGCATCGAGGGAACATTTCTGGAGCAGACGAGTGTGGTTGGCCTCTGCGCGATACATATAATATCTACCTACCGTCGCCGATCGGAAAATCGTATTAAGATTATAACCGTCTATCGTTTATAATATCGTGTCATTGTAATACGCTGACTTCGAGTTTGGCCCACTTCGAAGAGAGATGGTTCGACTGGGTTGCAAGAGAGAAGAAGAGAAAACATAACCGCATTACCGATCCGCAGTCAATTCCGACAAGCTTAATTGCCTGTCTTGCGAAACGATTGATACCACCGGCAGTTTGATATCGCGATTATATAATGGCGCGCGATGTCAATAGCGTGGCCTCATTTCTCGCGCGAGTCGCGTATTCCGTTTTCCTCTCCCGAGGATCTAATTGTTCAATGTTAAAAGGACTTTTTTGTCAATTAAGCTATAAAGGTCGGATGGGAGCTTATTTTCTAATTAAATGCCAACACTTTGAAACATGTAAACGTCTTATATACATTGGAACATATAAAAGTACTTTTACATTGTAAAATAAAATCACGTAATTTCCGTCAACTTTATGAAAAAAAAAAAGAAGAAGAGAATTAGAGTTTCAAAACTATTGTGACATCTTACAATTACCCCAAAAAGTAAGGATTATATATTAATATATATTGGGATTTAAAAATTATACCAAATAAATATTTTAGTATTATTTGAATAGCACAATTAATTCACTAACATAAAACTCGATTTTAAATACGTTTGTTAATTTTTCTACGCACCCCTCGACATTATATATCAAAATATTTTGAAAAGGCAATTTATCCTTCTATAAAAAATTATATAATTGCGATGAAAAATGATAAAATTTTTCATAAAATATGTACATAAAAAAATACACGACTTTAAGACATTTTGTACGCGACGATGTACGATAGCGAGGAAATTCACGGTTGACGGAAAATCGCAATACAAGATTCAGATATTGCACTTAATTTTGGAGGTGGAGAAAGAGAGAGAGCGAGAGAGGAAGAGGGTGAGTTGGACACTCGTGATATGCCAGCTCGCCGCAGAGCCCGGGAAGAGTAATCGCGTTACTAACCCGTCGTAAATTCCGGTGAATCCCTGAGCACGCGCGCGCTCTCGCTCGCTTGCAAAACAGGTATATAGCGAGAAATTTGATAGCCGCGATTACAGACTAGGAGGTCCGCCCGTGGCGGAAGGATAATCAATTGGCTTAACTCGAGCGCCACACCAAACTCGATCCCCACACATTCGACTTGTAACGTCCGTGACGATCGAATCGGTTTCGTTTTAATTTCAGACCATCCCCCGCCAGACCTCGCATCCCTTCATCGTAACGTCCACGTTGCACCGTCCACAGATAACTCGTCTGTCCGACAGATAATTAGAGAGAAAGATATACATACATACATACATATGTACATACATACATTCATATATATATATATATATATATATATATATATATATATATATACTATACGCGCGATTTGACCGAGTTGGACGAAACTTATTATCAAAGTAGGAAATGAGATGTAACTTTGTTAACGCCCTTATGCGCGAAATTTCACGGACTCCCAATTTATCAAGTTTGTTGTTATAAAGTTATTTGCCTGCGAAATCGTGCCAATCCGATAGGATTTCGCGCATTCCAGCAAGAACCGCTGAAACATGATCTTAAAAAATTGAAATTCGAGATTTTTCGGTTTTCAATGTTCGCTCTTTACAATTCTCTCATTACAGGCATCGTAGCGCAGAAGATTATAATAGAAAAATACCTGCATTTAAAAAAAAATTCATATTTCTCGTGCTGAGAAAGATAGGATTTGTATCATTTTCCTGTCAATTAATTATTTTCAGTCAAACATTGATGAGTGCAGTATAAGATTCTACGCCATTTTTCAGCGACTCTCCGATGCGTTCCGCAAAATATCCCGGCCTTGTTGCCACCCATCTCTCCTCGCTTTACATAATGGCCGGATTTCGCGAATTTGCATACTTACCCCACCCCTCCCTGCCCTTATCACCCCCGTCAGAAGCGGCGAATATTATGAGACCACGCGAAGCGATCGTCGAACGCGAGTTTAACATTTTGTGTCACAATAGCGGCATAGTTCGGCGAACTTCTCTTCGCCTGTCAGGTTAAGTGACGCGTCACCAGGTTAAAATACTTCGACCGAGCGCTTTATCCATCCACCCTTACATCGCGCGACAAACATCTAAGAGTGCTTGATTCTAAGCCGAGTTTCCAAAAAATCGATTCAAAAAGTAAATGACCCTGCCTCTAATACCTATTCAATGATATTTAAATATTACAGATAAATTTAATGAATATAAATACGCTACAATAGAAATTATTCTTGATCAAGAATGATCTTTCCTTTAGAGATACAAAAAATAATGCAAATTTTCATTGTACGATAAGTTAAATATTTGTTCATTCAGTTTTTAAATGAATTGATTGTAGACATTCTAATGCAGAAAATTGATTTAAAAATGTTTCATCCATACTTAACTATATAATTATATTTTTATAATTAAATCGAATATCGCTGATTACTCATTCCTATTAACCGAGACTTCGCGTTTCGTCAGAACCATGTATAATATTTCGAAGTTCGAACTTTCCGCGCATTTTCCACACCCTCCAAGGAATCATCCAAGAACTTGACCGTAATTCATAATGGCTGCGTTCTAATATGACATTAAAAAAGAAGTCTCTCACCGCGCGAAACGCGCCGCTTCCGTCGCGCGACACACGACACGTCCGTTTTCGGGGCCGCGGCTCGAGCGCTGCAGTAGTTTCCACCGCGATTTTCCGCCGCAGCTTTTCCACCCATTGCTCTCTCTTCCCCCTCCCGGCGCGGTAGCCACATTTTTCCAACAACGAGCGCTAAAGTTTTTATCTCGTCGGGGGATGACGTACGGGATGGCGAAGTCCCTCTTTTCACCGCTCGCGCGCGCGCGCGCCGCGCTTTCTACCTCTCGCAACTACCCTCCTCTCCTCCTCCTGCTACCAACCATCACCCCAATCCGACCGGTCGGTTTCGCGTTCCGAGGCTATGAGGGAGCGCGAGGAGTAAAAAAAAAAAAAAAAAAAGGAATAGGAGAATACACGAATATGTATACGTGTCGCGAGATAAAAGTTTATTACCGGAGTCTCGCAGATACAGCCATTCGCCGAAGCGCACTGGATGCATAACGATCGTTTCATCATTCCTCTTGTCTCTCGTCTTTTTTAACTCTCGCTATCGTCCCCCCGTAAAGTCGCTACGAATATTGGAGGATGTTGAAGTAGGAGTCGGGGAGAGAAGGAAGGGAGGGAGAGAGGGAATATAAAACGTCGACCGTTATCTACGGACAATAACAGCTCCCTGGACGTACGTCGCGTGGATGGTGCTCCAGGTTGAACTAACAAAAGGGATATTCGTTCGCCTACGTCGCGTATAAATAAGATTATACACGAATGAACAATGTCGCTTACGATATTTTTACTACGGAAAGTCTGGGATAATTATTTTTGTACTATATTAGAAAGAAGTAATTTAAAGTCATGCGCGCAAAATGTTTGTGAAAGTCTGAAAAATGCTTTTGTAAAGCGCTGCCTTTTCTGCTTGTGACAATATTTTTATCACTCGTGACGAGTCTTCTAATTTTTTTTTGAGACGAGCAGTATTTCTGAAACCGGTTTCACAAACTGACTAATAATGCTCGTTGACTATTAATAAAATATATGTTAATACGCAGAAAAAGCTTGCATTATAAATATATTCTCTCTCCCTCTCTCTCGTAACTTCCACCGTTGCAATCCATCTCGTCGTAAAATTCAACATCCTGCATAGGTATTCGTTCAGATATTAGGTATTCGAGATATAAGGACACTCGCCCTTTGTCGCTTATCTACCGGGAATATCATTGAAAGGATCGGCATAACCGTTCCTACAACGAAACGTGCTCCGTTTTGCACACGACGACATTCGACTCGGTTCAATTACTCGTGCGTTCATTGGAAGGAATTAAATTTTATAAGCGCATTGTCAAATCCGTCGGACAAAGATCCTCGCCGTGCCATGTGTCAAAGCGCGAACAAGACACCGAAGCGTGATCTCTCGATTCTTTTGACACAAACGGAAATAAAAACTTTATTACTCGTAACTAGGAAAACGCGAGAGCGCGTGATTATATGAAAGGAAAAGAATAACTGTTGTAATTTACATATGCTCGCAATTGAACAGCGACGATTAAATTACGTCATACAAATTTTTATCGCAATTAATTTCTTGAAAAAGAGTATTAAAAGGATGAAAATGTACTCTCTCTATAATGTAAATAAAATTAAAACTGTTACTTTCAAAACAGCACATACATAGCCGCTTTCGGTACAAAAAAATGTTACGATAATATATTTATACATGTAATATATTTATTTATAAATTGCAGACTTTTGCAAATTTAATCTTTTTTTACAAAAAAGGTTTTTTTTATAAAAAACCGATCTATTTGACGCTTTATAAAAGGGCTCAGTCTCTTTGTAAAGTTTTAATTTTACAAAAAAACTGTACAACATGTACGTATATAATTATCTTCAAAGTAAACCTCTAAGCTAAATTAATTATATATTTTTTTTTTACAATTATAATATGTTAGATTAAGTTTGGGACTCTTCAATTAAATGTAATGTGCGTTTGATTCTTGCTAAAGATATTTAAAACAATTTACTCGGCTGTAATGCAATCGATTTTGATTTTTGTGTTTAATTGACTCAATTCAAATTTCTGTATTATTCAAAATTTACGATCTGTATATCACACCAATTAAGCATTAATTTGTATATTTACTATTAAAAATACTGCTTGTACCGCGTAATTTGCAGCGTGGGTGCTTATGCAATTATTTTATCGTGATTAATTAATGTCGCAACCGGTGCTCTATCGAGCCGCTGCAAATCACTTGAATACCGAGAATTTTGATAGAGATCTGGTTTTGACGAGAAAACCTGCATGGTCACAGTATATTTCGCATAGGAAATATTTTATATCGCGCTGCGTTGATCCCAGCGCAGACACACAATTACGTGATTCGTATGATATTTTAAAACCGCAGATAACGACGGCGTTTTTGCATTTTAAATGCGACGTAACGAAATGTTGAATCACACAAAAGCAATGTGCATATTTTGTTACACGACATACAGGATGGTCCAAAGTTTGAATTCATCTTCAATATAACAAGATTTCTGATTAAGCAGACTTCTTTTCTTAATAAAAATATAAAATCAGCAATAATTTTATAAGATATTAAAAATAAAAATGAAAAGCTTTTGTATTTCCTGATTTCAATCTTTTAATTTTAACCGTTATTTAAGTCTTTCTCTTAATTTAAGCCTCTCAATTACTAAAGTATTAAGAATATCGAGAAATTATGGAAAAAAAGAAATTGGCAATTTTTTATGTTGAGAAAAAAAATCGGATCACTAAATGAATTTTACTATGCGCAGAATTTTGAAACACTCCGTATATATCGGTCGACGTATTTCCGTACTTGCGGTAATACATCGAGCAATATGAACGAGTACTTAGCGTGCGATCGGGCTGTATAAATGGCTATTTAGCGTGCGATGTTTCTGTCGCGTATACACCGTTGCCTGACCGCGATACACGACTTCAGGAATGACGGTACGATATTTATCAAGCGTCTTATCAAGCAATGAACCGGGCACGTTTCCCGTATCCTCCGATAGACAACGGGATATTCAGTTGCGCGAAACGAAACTGGAACGAAACGCGTTAACGATCTCTCTCTCTCTCCCTCTCTAACGTTGTTGCAAAGTAATCGGAATCGCATTCGTTAGGCACCGATCGACACGCCGTTGTCGACACGCGAGGCAAATGTATTATATATAACACAGAGTGTTTCCAAACATCCTACCAATCAAAGTTTCATCCACGGATATCTAGCCCAATTTAAAAAATCAACTTTTATCCTTTTTAAATATTTAAAGAGATTATAATTGTTTCGTCTCCTTTTTTCGCATTTTGTAAACTTTTATAACATCAATCTATTGAATTTCAATCATTTTTTAGACTCGAAAAATCTACAAGCACAAAGTTTGTCGATATAATTTTTGAAAATTTAATAGTAGAATGATATATTTCACAACATCATTAATATTAATTTTCATTTAGGAGGCTAATGCAGAAAAGGTGGGTTATTTTAATAGAATTAAATAACTGGCGTTAATCCATTTTAACTAGTCATTCCTAGTAAATGACACGACAGCGTAATGAATCTGTATATAATGATTAGCATGTGAATTAAAATAAATCCTAACAATTGTCTCGTGAGTTAATCTCAATTCGTGATTGTTCACGTATTATATTATGATCATTTTAAACGATCTGCGAGGACCATTCTACATTGCATAGCCATTTCTAGTATAAACCGCGTTAGAGAACCCTCCGGCAATAGCTCCATCCAATCTGTCTCGTTAGATCGCATTCCCTGCCTGCTTCCTTCCTCTAACCCGTTCGACATGATCGACACCCTTTCCCCGTCCCTTGACCTCGCAGCACGACGGTGCAGCATCGACCGTAACGGAGCATCTAATCTCATCATCGACGTCGGTACGGATAAACGTCAATATCTGATTCGATGTAGGGGACGAACATGCGTTGTCAGAAGCTAGTCGCGGTAATCTTGCAAAGTGCAAGAATACTCGAGAAATCTCAAACTGCGCTCGAGAAGTTCATCGCTCTACAGAGAATTTTGTCTTTCAAGACGTTTGAAAATTTCCTTCTACTTCAATTCGTCAAAATAATACTTTTTAATCAATAAATTTAATAAGTCAATAAATTCAATAAGTCGATTAAATTTTGTAAACCGTCACACACTATAGATTATTGATATTTTTATATTTCTCTGAAGTGAGAAAAGAAAAAAATTAAATTTTACATGAAAATTTTATTAGATAAATTTGATCAAATTTTATTAAATTTGACAAGAAATTGTTTATTAGATTTGTAACAATCGCACAGCTTCGACTCTCCCAGACACAGACGAAAAACTTTCTTTAGAGCGACGATTTCTCGATTTCGCTCTCATTGTATGAAAACAAATTGGCCCACTTACCTGTCCGTAGTTGTCGAATCCGTGCTCCTGGGCGATCTCCTCGGCAGCATCCGGTCCGCTGGGCACGTAAACGGCGAACTGATTCGAATAGATTGGCACTGGTCGCTGCCGTGGTCTCGGTTCCGATCTCGCGCCGGCCAGCAGCACGCACACAATCAACAACGTCACCCTGAAGATCATGTCGTCGACGACGAGTGACGACGACGGGTCCTACAATTGTCGCGGACGATATTTCCGGCACTGATCGAGCCGCGCGACGTCGCGACTGACGTTAGGAGACACGTGTCACGCGTACGACGAACTTCGCGATTTAATTTCACGATCGAGCGCGGGCGACTTCTTCTCGCGAATCGATCACGATTCTCGACGAAACTCGCGAGTCTCACATCAGATACGCGCACTTTACTTTCGCGAGAACGCTGTTCGGGGTCAGGAACGACGAATGTCGACAGACGCTGACGGATGAAGACGAGACGACGCTGCGCCGCGAGTTTCGCTCGTCGTCGTCGTTGTCAGCGTGGCTGGTCTTATCCTGCAACACAAAGACGAGGAAAACCACAGGTTATAGCCAGTGTGCATTCGCGTCACGCGCGCAAAGTCGGAAGGACGCGGTGGAAATTCTTGCGAACGCCGAGCGTTGTGTGATATTAATTGTCACCGAGGAAGGGGGGCAAGGGGGAGGGGGAGGGGGTTAGTTCGTTTTTCCTGCTTCTTGATGTGCGCGCCACGGATTTGCATCACAATGTTTCGCCATGGGCGGGCGTGCGCACGCGAATGTTTGCAAACGTCCTTCCTCTTCCTCTTCTTCGCGCACATTGCTACTAAGTATTCTTCTTCTCCCTCGTTTCTCTCGAGCGAGAGAAAGAGGTAGAAAGCCGAAAACTCACGTGTTATTTAATAACCGAATCCTTTGTTTGCGAAACGATGACGTGCGGTGATGCAATTGTTTCGCAAATAGCCGAATACGTAATACCGGTGCAGCATACTTATTCATTTAGCTCGACGCGTATAAATAAACGTATTATATCGTAACAAAATGTATCGGCGCGATAGAATGATTATGACGGTGTAGATGTGACCATCACATGACACAACGCAATTAAACTTGCATAAGCGCGTTCGCGGTGATCCTCGGTTAACCGCCTAATAAATGCCATTATAATGACAAATTCTATCGTCTATTTTCCCTATTTGCGGTTAATTGTATGATAAAGTTTGATGTATCTATTTTAGTTAGCTTATTCGCAGTGACGGCAAACAGAGGGATTATATTATTTCCCGTTTTAGGGAGAAGTTCGCGAAATTATCTAAAGCGCGGGAAGAAAGTTCGCGCGAGAATTTCGGATGAAATTATCTAAAAATAATTTCGAACTCGTAATGGTGATATCGGCCGTTATACAATTGAATTGAATTCTGTCGACAAGAATAAGGAGAGGAATTAGAGCGAAACTTGTTGAAAAGCGTGGCAAAATTTTCTGATGATCAAATTTCGATTGTGAACTATATATATATGAATATATATATTGCCTACATAGTAGCTGCTAAAGTTCAACAAATAACTGGTATAAGGAGACTAGTCTGGGCAAAAGGAGAAGTCTGTTTCCACGGCACTGTCGATAGTTAAGACGAAATGAGCGAAAGGCCGAACATGACTCGAGTTTAAAGTTAATCGGACTCTCTCACGAAACCGTTACCGCTAACCCGTAATGGTTATTCGAGAAATAAGCTAAAACATTTAACGAATATGGTTTATATGCGTTATAATTCAAGAAATAAAAAATATTCAAAGTACACAATTACTTTGGTCTAAATTGGCAAAAAATTACCGAGTAACAAATTTCACTGCCGTAAACAAATTAGATGCAGCCAACTTTGCAAAGTAAAAAAAATCTTGCATTATATAAATTAAATATTTATCATACAGCTACGGTATAGACGTTATTATCGTGGAAGTCAATACAACATCAATAAATGCTATAAATATTAATTTATTAATCACTGAAAAATTCTCCTCATCGCGGTTGTCCTAATGTAATTCTATTCACTAATCATTACTTGTACAAGTAAACGCAATCATAAGATTAGATCACTGTTTGCAAAAAAAATTAAATGCGATAATTAGCATTTATTTGCTCGTAACGGCGTCAGTCACGTGTGACTTGAATTTAGTATTAGGTCAAATGCGAATTAATTTAGTATTGATTGTAAATCCGGAAATGAAATAAAAACTCGCTCGCATTTCATTTACATTGAATGCAAGTCCGCGAAAATGAGGGCCAATGACTAATGCTGGAAAAAGGCAAATTCTCCTAGCGGCGAGCTAAAGAGCATCGACTAGAGAGTAAAGTGTATACCGAATTATTTACAGAATTCATCTCTCAGATTGGTTCTCTGCTTGTACACAGTAATTCTGCGACCGCGCGCGCAATAGCAATGGAACACTATCGCATCTTGTGCCGATCTTATCATTTGCTGACTGTTCCCGGCTTCAAAGTGAGTACAGCGAAATACAGCGAACGAACACGAACGGAACGAACGTGGCCATACGTTCATTCACCTTAACTCATTAAGGACCGAACGTAAAATGAGACGCGAGCCTTTGACGCGAGCCATGTCAGACAGCTCGCTTTGATAATAAATGAAATGCTACTGGAACCGGCAAATGCGCTGCGCCAGGGCAAATCGGATATCAAATTAAATGTCATCACGAACATCGGAGAAATTACAAAGCTAGTTTATTTAATATACGAATTTTTTGGCGTTATATACGGCACGTCTGACCTGACGAATATTCGCTCGGAGCAGTACCGTGTGAACATATCGAGGTGAAAATTTCATACGTCAACGTAATAAAATTCGTCGCGCAAAATGCTGCCTGTTTCGATTTGTGGAATATTCAGATAAATGAATATCAAATGGATGCATTATTCGATGTTGACTTTAAATAAACAACGAATAAAGGCGCTCGTCGAATACGGATTTTCGTTATCAACACAAAAAATAAATCAAATATAAAAGCGTGCAGAATCTTCTCTAAATTTTATTTCTTTATTATTGCAGAATTTTCTCATAATTTTTTCAAATTTTATTTTATATAACTTATATAACAACTTTTAATAACGCGTGAGCAATTTTTGTAAAGAAATTTTTGAAAATACAACAAGTATAAGAAAATTTCAAACTTTATGAAATATAAAAGAAAGGATTATATTTGTACAGCTGTGCAAACTTTTTAACTATGTTTTTTATTTCGTATTTTATTTCATTCTTTTTCAAATTTTATTATTTAATGCATTGTATCTTTGTGTCATTAATTTTATTTTAATTATTTTATTTATTCAATTACACATATATAACCGTTTTTTTTTTATTAATTGTTATACGCGCGTCAACACATATCAATAGATACTAAATATTATTACATTTGAAAAAAATTGCGAAATTGGCATATTTTCAGTTGAGAAATTTCATTAAGTTTACATAACAGCGCTGACTTGCTATTCGTGCCGCTCACGATGTTATGCCATCTTTATATGATTCGCTGTTCGATAAAATGCAAACTCGACAAAACTTTCGCAAACTCTAACGATTCGAATTTTAAGATTCAAATGCTGCCAAGATGAATCTATTCATTTAGAAACGACCGTGTCTGAAATAGCTGGTCGTAACACGTGATGTTTGAACGGCGATTATGCGACCAACTTCGATGACATCATCAAGATTCTCTGTACCTTTTTTAGCACATGAAATACTGCTTCAAGAAAGCCTTTGAATCGTTCATATATTCTTATCTGACTATACATATGTTAAGACGTATAAAATATAAAGGAATTAGCAACAACGCATTTTTATGATCGCTTTGAATCGCTTATGAGTTTACAAACGAAGAAAAGGAAGTGAAACTTCCTTGAAGAATCTCGACACAATCAACTTGATTATTGAAATTGTACAGATAATTCATTAAGAACTCCAGCTTATCTCTCGGATTTTTCAGCTCGCAATTGTAAAGAGCTTAATTGTTAGATTAAAAAAAAACTTCAGAGATAAAATTAAATCTAGTTTCTCAGTTTCGTAGAGAGAGCAATGACCTATGTGTATCGAGTATTCTATAAACATTCGCCGCGGTACTTGAAAAAGAAAAAAAATTCTGCGCGTAAACCGCGATAAAATATGTCACAAGTACGTCCACGTATACATCTATTAAATACAAAGAATGACTTGGTCGAGCGCGATTCGCGATCACGAGGGCGGAACGCGAGAGTATCTTCTGTCATGTGCTATTTAAATTGCGAAAACCACTTGCGCGACACTACCATCCGCAATTACGAGGACCGCGTACTTCGGCGGAAGGCCGGCGAAGAATATAAACTCGTCCCGACGAAACTTCGGGGGCGCTCGCTTCCGAGTTAATGTCCGGAGAAGTTAAATCCCGAGTGAATACAGGTCAGCAATAAAGCGCTTCTAGGCAAAGGTAGCTGCGTTTACCAGGGAAAATACGGTCAGCAAGACCGACGCGGAGTTTCTCTCCCGAAAACAGAATCGCTCAGCTGTTAACGCCTCTCGCGATATCGCTCCATTTCACGTGTACGCAAGATGTTAATAAGGAATATTTAATTCTTGCGCACAATGTACACTGCAGTAACGATAATTAATACAACATTATAAGAGACAATTTATTTTAACTTGATGGAAAAATCTCGTGATAGTTGAAACTTATTGTAACGCGAAAATATCATGTGTATTTGCGTTCGATATTTCTTGGCAAGATTGTTCACATTACGAGTAGCGTAAGTTATTGTGTAAATATACAGGGAATATTATTATATAATTATTATATCAATAGTATATGAAAAAGATACGATATATTATATGTATAATCCAAATTGATTCCCGTAGAAATATCGCGAATCTAGAGATTAAATATTATGTACATACGTCAGCTTGCAAAAAAAAGAAATTAATTAAAAATCTTCAAAAATTCGTATTTTAAATTTTTAATATTTAAATTTATTTCTAAGCTAGAATAAAGCCGGATTTAATTATCGGACTGCAATTGTTCGTCGAGTACAAAGAGTTAAAAGAGACGTCTTCGCGCTTGTATCCTCGGATTCCACGGAAGTCAAGACGAACGACAATGTTGGAGAATGCTTTCCAGCAATTAAGCGTTTGTAATCTCTCAGCGTTCCAACTAACTCTCAAGTCGCTCGTAAAAATTCGCGGATTTCTTCGGGCGACAATGTCGAAGATTAAAAGAGGATAATACGATTGCTGCCCCCTTTAACCCTCTTCTTATCTTTACGCGTCCCCCTCCCTCCCCTCCCCCAGTCTTAGTAACCCTCTCTTCAAGCGAGAAACGAGCGAAAAGAATCGTAATGCCGCACATACGTAGCCCGTATGGGATAAAAGCCACAGAAACTGGAGCCGCGATACGAATAGCAAGTACGATGTTATACATAAAACTCCGATACATCCCGTGCATGTGTGTATGCGTTTTTTCCGTCACGAAATCTTGCCATACGTGAGCGCGTGTCCGCCCGCGTCGCGAAAAGAATTACCGATGATCTGCGGGTTAAGTGAATAACAAAATGCAAAGGAATTCTACAATACGTTAAAGTATTTAAGAAAGATAATCGTAATTAAACTCATATCAAAAAAACGAACGTATGAAATATATACTACATCAATTATGCAATTTTATTTTTCACTTTCAGCTTTTCAATACCATTTTCATAGAATGTTTTTTTTTTCAATTCATATATCTCGTTATATAATTTGTTGCGTAAAAATTAAAAGTAATATAAATTGTTACGTAAACGATTATATTATGCAATTCTATTTCCCCCTTTTTTCTTTGGTCTTACGTTCTTAAAAAACTTTTTTTATGCATTACATTATAGATTATTATATATATATATATATATATATATATATATATGCGTGCGTATGTTTTGTATTTTTTTAAATAGCACAAATTTATACTTTTAAAACTATATTTTTAAAAGTGTTCTATTTTTCTACTAAATATTCTTTTCAGAATAATCTTTTCAACTGAGATGTTCAAGCTGCACATAATGGTAATTGACATTTTCGTGGCAGGGGTTAAGAGTCGCGTGCGGTTTCCTGAAAATAAATGGCACGCGAGCTAGACCTCAATTCAGTGATATTAAATGCGATATCAAACAAAATTTTTCGTGATTAATTCGTGGACCGCATGTATTGTGCTTGTGATAAATTATACTTAATATTATATTTCCGCAATTAGATGGCTGGATCATTTATTGCCTAATATTTCATAAACTTGTGTTAAGCCGCGCAGTGATAAGCATAAAGAAAAGAATATCGTATAAACTCGTTTCAGAATACTATGAACAGACATTTACTTACAACAAAAGCTAACGCAAAAAAAGTCATCTTTTTAGATATTACATGTTTGGTTCTTCCATAGACGAACTTTTATAAATTCCATTCAAGTATTTCAAAAAATGGTACTTTTTCATTTGTCTTTGTTGAAAACAGATTGCTTTTTTTCGCACACAATAGTTACTCTCTGTGTCGCGCAATTGGCCGCTGTGAAGTTGGCACCTCACTTCCAAAAATCAGGAGTTTTATTAGAATGTGAGATGCAAGTTCTGAGATTCAAAAATTGTTTAAAAATATTTAAAGGCTGAAACTATTACTAAAACCTATCAAAACTGTTGGAACTATGCGAGAACTGTCAAACACTGTCAAAAAAACCATGGGAATAGCCAACACTTCATAGTTTTCTAAAATATGAGGTGCCAGTTCTGAGATTGCTATTGCGGGTACAAATTTAATTGTTAATAAAACTTCCGATTTTTGAAAGTGAGGTGCCAATTTCACAGATGCGCGCAATTGTATCTATATAAAAATCAAAGTAAAAAAAAATTTTATAATTATTTTATACTATAAGATCATTCACACAAGTCGATATTTTTGCGATTTTTATTCTTTTACTCTCGAGAACGGATAAAGCACACTTCAAAACGTAAATATTTTGCCGCAAACGATGTGCATAACCGCGTGTAGGACAGGCCCGATCGTGGAAAAGTTGAGGGTGAGTCGGTTGTCCGGTGGAAAAAAATGGAAAAAATTGTTACGAGTGCATTCGCATATGCGCTTCCGCGTAAAAGTGAATTTCGTCCGACATGAATTTGTATGCACTTTTTTCAAAAATGCTTTCAAAAACAGGCGTCGTCGCTATACATTGGCGAAATGCATCGTGCGTGTATGAAACTTAAGACAATTAATTGCAACTAACCGTCATAGCGGATGACGTAAAGGTATATACTCGTATCCCGCATTCAGCAATAAATTTACTACATCACCTGATACTGAACTCTATATTTTTCCCTTCAAATTCATTCGCAATTTTAATTTCAACTGAGAATCAGACTGTGACAGTTTGCATAAAATATAAATATAAATATAAAATATAAATGCGATATAGCAATATCAATTTTAAATTTTTTCGCGCAAGATAAAATTAATGTATTATAATATATTAAATTAATGATTATGTAGATGAAAGAAAATCTATCGACCGAACCTTCTAACGAAGATGTGATATCAAAATTCGGAAAAATCGGAATATTTACAATATATTATATAAAAACAATTTTTTTATAAAGTATTTTTATGTATAGAGTTTATATAGGTATTCTTTATATTCTCTAGATTATGCAAATATATAATATACACCGATTAAATGAAACCTTCGACAGCTGGAAGCTTCCAGTCACGTGTAAAAGAGTGTGAGCAAGGCTTTGCGCTGTCATATGATGTGAACTACTATGTAATTATAGGCTGCTGTAAAAAGCACATTCTTTTTTTCGTGTTATTTCATGTAAAATGGTTTGATTACACAGAAGCAATTTTAAACATCGCATATTCGTTTTAGTAGACTGATAAATATATGCAATATTAATATTCGCATTCTGTGTGTAATTATTTACACGCATTTTATTCTTTATATTATGTGTATTTTATTAATATAGATATAATATATTTTTATTTAAATTTTATTTTATTCTCTTCAAATTGTAATAAGATTTTTATATTGTTGGACAAAACAATATATTCGCGTTCTCATGGCTAGAGCTAAATATAGTTGTTTGATTTAAATCTTATGCTAATATTGAACACATATGTATTTTCCTTATTTTTGTCTTTTTCTCATCATTGTCTCTTTTTTTCTATCTATCTTATAATACAAAATAAAAAATGCAGGAAGAAATATTCAAATGCAATGTTAAATAAGAGATGAGAATATTAGCCTTTGCATAATAAATGATGTTATGTCAATAATGTCACAAATCTTAATAACATTCAAGTTATATCATAGATATAGATCAATAATAATAAAATAATATATTTCTATGATACTTGCACCGATTTATGATTGTTATCATTGATATGTTTCAAAATCATATAGTACGATTTATTCAAAAATAAAAGTGTCACACGTGCGGTTTACCTCAAATTTTATATTTTATATATGTCACGGAATATTTTTTGTACATTTTATTTATTTTATGTGTGCATTTTTACAGATAACAGATAAAAAAATTGAAGTAAATCGCATATAACATTTTTACTAAAAATTGCAAACAGATATAGTTCAGAGGATTTTCCTATTGGTTCAAAGGATTATAATATTGCTAGTTATAATATTACATCGTATATCGATCGCTGCTTTGTGCCGTTTCTGCTTTATACGCGCGGAAATTACAGGCGGAACGAGCGAGTACTTATACTCGTATACATGTATATCGTTCTGATCGTGTCACTAAAGAGAGAAATTAATGGCTTAAACAGCAACGTAATTATGGCGCGAAAACGTTTCTGCACGCAATCTAAAACAATGATATTGAGCAGTAATTGGAACGATTAACATGATCAATCGTGCCGAAAAGTCGCGGCTGAGCTGTCATTGCATGACTGATTTATTTTCCGAAAAGACGGCAGTATCTATATTCAATTCTGTATGTCTAATTTTTAAATATTAAAAATTTCTATATTAAAAAAAAAACATTTTGTAAAAATTTAAAAGAATAATATATAAAAACATTATTTTCAAAACGCTTTAATACCAGGAATTTAAAATAAACGCGTCTATTTTTATAAAATACTTTTTGCTCTTTTAATAAGAACTTATTTATAATGTATTTTCTTCTATTACGGAAATTTCAGTCACATTAATTAAATCCTACATTAGATTTTAAAATTCTATTTTTTTAAGTATATTAAACGCGGAGCAAACCGAAAATTTTTTTCGCGGCTATTCGATGCATTAGACGCAAAAGAGTGTTTACCGTTCTCGACACCCACGCGCAATTTTCCACTGAAGTTACAGTCCTCCCGGTACGGTAAAAAAACGTGAAAAAAAGATGAGAGGAAAGAGAGGGAGGGCGACCCGGTTGCGTCAAGATGGCAGGAACGGAGTGTACATCACGAAGAAGTTGGATCGCGCGAGAGTACTCCGTCGTGCGCCGTAATTACGCAGTATTACGAGCGGCGTTACGACGGGGATGTTACGTTAACGCGGTTCGTGTTGTACGTGGCGCGCGCACGCGAATTAAGAAGACGGAATTAAAGCGGAGCTGCAAATTCATTCGCGCGACTGGGTTTACGACGATGCCGACCGAGATAGAAAAGCCCCTTTTACACGATCCATAATTTGCAATCGCATTTGCGCGACGAAAAAATTCTGGAAATAATTCTGTTTATCCTCTTGTCGAACAAACTCAGAATCGCGCAAAATCAGAATCTGTATAATCCTATCTATATTTTCAGAAATTCTATCTTTACAACTAACAGATTGCGACATGTAACAAACTTGAACAGATTCTACGTAATGTTAATTGTATAATTTATAATCGTAATCAATGAGAAAGAATTTTTTTGCATAAAGTAATGTTTTTTCGAATAAACTTTCGACGGAAATTCACGGTGAATTCTCTGTCGCGAATCGTGTAAAACGGGCTTAAGAGACACGAGAAAAGAAGGGCGCTCGCTCGCCGACTCCTCTAATGCCCGCATATTTCGCGACACGTCGCGCGGAGAGACAGTGACTCAACTCGCGCTGCGCGCGATATTTCTCGCGCGCGACGTTTCATGCATACGGCATCGATGACGATTTTTCAACGGCGTAACTTCCTCGCTGCTCCACTGACGGAATGATGTACTTGCATTTCGTACATTTATCATAAAAGATGCAATAAGATAATTGAAATTTTTGTAAATATAGATACTTTGCTTTTTTTTCACTACGAAACTAATTATTATCATTTAAAAACTGCGAACATTCATTAAATAGATATTAATAATTTTTTTACTTGTAATAATTTATCAATTAAAATCCATACTCAAAATATTCAAAAATATTCGTTGAAGATAGCCACAAAGCAATCTGTATATTGTATTTGTTACATTTTCAATTTATAGTATATGGTGTATTAGGTTACGCGGTCGGTTCATCGCGGTCGAATCTTAATTTATGTACATAATTATATGTACATTATCGCACGCGAGGAAATCTATCGCGAAGCGCGCGCGTAATAAATAATTCCTTCATTTATATAAACATAAACTTGCAAAAGCTGAACTTAGTTCACTTATCCTACGTATATTATAAAAATGAAAAAAAAGACGTTAGAAGTATCACACAAAAAATCCAAAGTTTGTATTATACTTTTTTTACTATAATTATTTACTTTACAAATATTCTACTCGCACTAAATAAAAGATTCTGTTAAAATGGAAGAGAAATATCTTTAAGTAATGTACGTAAATATTACAGTTATTAAAAACATTTATTCCTTGTAAAGAAGCGATTAAAAAATATATAGCAGAATAATAAAGATGTTTTACAAGGGATTGTAAAACTACCGAAGTTAAGAAGTGATAATGTAATATATGCCAGAATTTCACTAAAGACGCGGTTCTTAAAAGCGTGGTCAAGGCCGACCTCGATTTTCAATGAAAGCAAAAGAGACGGAAAACGTATACGACCTTTCGGAGAAATTTCGAACGAACGCAGACGATTGCCGATTAAAAACAAGCGAATGTCGAGTTCTATAGCATGACTCTCGCGGCTCGCGGCAAGAAATCGCCGAAGGACGAACACGTGTGCGCGCGCGTACAGAGGTGAAAGTCTTGATGGAGTAGCTGGAATACGCGTTTGATGTCAGCTGACGGGAACGCGAAGCACGAAGTGTCGACAGATTGGGCGATATATCGCCATAAAAGTAACATCCCGATCATATCCCGGAAGTAGCAAGAAATTCGTTCTAATAATATTATTTTTACCTATATTTTTCGTATTTAAAAAACGTGACGATTATTTCTACAATATTCTAAAAAAAAAAAGTGTAAGAAAGTGCAGATATAACTTCAACTGCGCGAGATTATAGATATATGCGATCAAAGTGTCTTTGAGCCAAGTCTTTGGTCGAACACATGACTGCGCTCTTTTGGGGTGCACATTTAAAAAAAAACAGCGATAATATTAAACACATCAAACGCGGAACGCGCAAAGAACGGAGTTAAGCGAGTAACAGAACGAAGGTTTATCGGACGAGCGGACAACGGCTAACGTCACGTCAAAGGTGACGTCCGGTGACCCGATGTGCATCGGACTACCCACGCAAAAAAATACTTAAAAGAACTTACTTGATGCGACGAATGCTCGTTTCCACGTAGTCGATGAGACAGATTTTTAGGGAAGAGAGGTTATTCGTCGCAAAAGCTCGAGAGAGGTCACGGGCAACGTCACCGGATCGGCGCACGATGTATATCGCGGAAAATGCTTCTATCTCTCGCCAGTACACTGCGGCATGTTTCTCTTCCGGCGCGACACACGATCGACCTTCCTCTTGACGTCGAAAAGGCGATCAAACTGCCGCCATGTGCGGGGATGAGAGAACGGATGAAAAGAACGATGCAGTTCGCACACTCGCGCTATTATTCGTTCGAACGAAAGGAGAGGTAGAAAGAGAGAGAAAGAGAAAGAAAAAGAGGGAGAGAGAGAGAGAACTAGATAGAAAGAAAATGGAAGAGATAGACGCGGCCGAATTTCCTACCCAACAGCAACTAACCCGATCGCGCGCGCGTCCCGTACCGCTACCACCGGATGTTGCGCACCGAGCGTATCACCGCACACTGACTGTTCTCGTCGTATTCACCAAGGCGATAAACAAACTCGCCGCCTGCCTCCTTCCACGCCGCGACTCTGCGCACGCTCACCTTCCCACTAGCGATCTCTCGCTCCCACTTTTCGCGGCCACTCTCGCTCCCACTCGCGCAACTCACTCACCCCGATCGCGGTCCTCGTCACACTGAATCTGCACGCGCACCGCCGTCTGATACCTTACGACTTGCGCGCGCACTTTCCCCCTCCCTCTGCCGCTCAACGCGGCACCGGCAGGCACAACGCCGACACGCTGCTGCCATCTGTATTTTCTCTCTGTTACTAACATTTCTGCCTACTTCGCATGCTTTATTCAAATTATTATCCGTTCGCGATTGCACCGCCTATCGTCGGTAACAAAAATATGCACGCATCGGCAGACTTAGCTATGCAATATATGAATTTCATACGACATACTAGCGAGCATAATCATATAGCATTATTTAATATAAACAATGTAAGAGATAATTCAGAAGATATATATATATATATATATATATATATATATATATATTGTAATGCGAGACAGCATTATTCCTTGTATAAGAATGAAAAAATGTAGTTTTAAATATAAAAATAACCGTAAAGATTCACCTTTATTCTTATACTACTTATTAAATTAATATAAAATGATCAACGACGATTCAAGGATATTCGGTTTAGTAATGAGAATACAAAATAATGATGTAATTAAGGATCGATGTAGTTGACATACCTGGCGATATGCACCACATATATTTCACATTCGCTGCACTTCGACGAGAAGAAGATGGCGTGAAATATACAGGATTTCGAACGGAATTTTTCAGGCAAATAATCGATATCAAAATTGCCACTGGCGTATAACAATAACATTTGTATTACAACGGACTGTTGTTTTGTTACTGACGATAACATTCCGCGTGAGAGATTAATTTTTACACAACAATAATCTCGAAAAATACGGAGCGATTTGAACACGATCCACCCGCCGCGACGCGACTCCACAATTGACTGCGGTTTATCTATCTAAGAGTGGTAACACTGTTTCAATACTTCAAAATATCGAAACGGTTCAACCAGCAGAATGAATGAGACGAAAATAATATTCTGATATTTTTCTCAAAGATTCTTCTTTTAAGCATCAGAAATCTCGTCGACAAGTAAATATAATAAATTATTATGCATAAAATTTATATTTTTTGCAACGCTAGAAATAATTAAAATATCTTCGCAAAAATGAAATAAAGTACGTGCTTTAATATTTCAATGCGAATATGAAGCAGATAATAGTAAGATTAATTATTAATTAACATTTAATTATTTATACAGAACTTTTAATTATTTCGTGAGTATGCGCGGCCTCTTTGTTTAATATCTTTCCGTTATCGTACTTACTTTGATTCAGCGTGTTTTACACGATGCTTTTTTATTAGCCTTCGTCCTGATCGGTCAATCAAACGTTCTCAACCCTTTGTAACGCCGAGTCGAATGCAGCTTAAATGCCATTGCACATGAAAAAGTTATAGTCGTAATCATAGGATCGTAAGAAAATCGACCAATCACAGGCAAGCAACGTAGTAAAAAAATGTTTGGACTGTGATTGGTCGATTTCCTTATGGCCTTATGGTTACTACTAGAACTTTTCTAGATTAGTTCATGACTTCTCCGCCTATCGGCGACAGCATCGCGCAAACTAAGTTAGTGACTCTCTACTCTCTCTCGTTTCACGTTTCGTGTCTCTTCCGGTACATAAGCCAACATGGTGCGTATAATATTACGATGTATTCTGATATTAATCTGCAAATATTGCAACAATCCGCAAAATATCGTCAAAAATTGACGTGTGCTCGTTTCATGTATTGTTTACTTAAGTCGAAAATGCAAATATTAATCGACCAAACGCTGCTGTGATACTACGAAAACTCGCGACTTTAGGTTCAGGTTATGTTCGAGTTTTGATCAGGCGATTCACAATAATAACGGATAAACTAAATATATGTGCGATTGTTCATCAGATTGTTGGCTTATGTTGCTTTTTCATAATTTATAGAGTCGTGTCAGAACAAAGACGGTCAAAAAGGCCGCGAAGCTCATTATCGAGAAGTACTATCCACGTCTTACCTTGGACTTCCACACAAACAAGAGGATATGTGAGGAAATCGCTATCATTCCCAGCAAATCTTTGCGCAACAAGATTGCCGGGTAAGTACATGATAATATCAATTTCTTAAAAAAAAAAAAAAAAAAAAAACGTTATTTCGTCTAGTAACCAATAACGGATTCTGTAGTGCTCATCTGCTTTAATAAAGAAAGTGGGAGTAATTATTCGTGATTTTAATATTTAGAATAATAATAGATTAAATAACTACACTTTCACATATAAATTAACTCGTAATCGCTTAATTTTGTGTCGATTGCTTAATTTTTATTTTTATAACTTTATACATGTTTTTCCCTTAAGCGATCTCAATAATAATAATAGTATAATAACAATCTGTTGTAAATAGTTCAAAATAATAGCTAATACTATATATACTGATAGCTATATTATCGTAATACTATATAAATCATATCAAAACACAAGTTATTGTGTTTTAATATGATTTATGTAGTATTACGATAATATAGCTCAGTTTCATATATAGATTAATTCATAATCGCTGCATTGATTATTTTATACATGTTTTCCTTTAAGCGACTTCAGACAAATTCTCAATAATAATTATATGATAACTGTATCGTATATTTTTATTACCGTTAGATTTGTCACTCACCTGATGAAAAGGCTTAGGCATAGTCAGGTACGTGGTATTTCCATCAAACTCCAGGAGGAAGAGAGGGAACGCAGAGACAACTATGTTCCTGAGGTCTCTGCTTTGGAGCACGACATTATTGAGGTCGATCCTGAGACCAAGGAAATGTTGAAGATGCTGGAATTCAACAACATCACTGGACTTCAATTGACGCAGCCCGTTCCACAATTCAACAGACGTTCTTAAAGTTCACTCCCCTTCGCTTTACACTATAAAGAAAATGGTTGGTCCTGCACTTTTCAAATAAAATTGCGAACCAACACTCACGATATTGTACTACTTGTCTTTTCCACAGCGTAAGGTGAACCTCAATCATTAATAATTCCTAATCTTTAATAATTAGTAACTATAGCACTATTCGTTCCAAGTCATTAGAAGATGTTTATTCAACTGGATATAATTTTGATCGCCAAAATTTTATATTTTTTCAGTCATACATATTCTCGTTGTTGAATATTGAAAATGATACGATATACAAATGCGTCTAAAAGAAAAGGAACAGCTGAGACAGCGATGCGCGTGCGCTCAGTGCGCCATTTTATAATCGCGTTAGGAACTTGCAGAAACAATCATTCGTAAATCAAAAGTACCACGTTTCCGACAAAAGCGCCTAAATTCTCGTCCGCCGCTCGATCGCTATGTGAGGCATAATCATCGGCGTATATGATCCTGCATTTTTATAGATCCGCGTTACACACACAGACGTACGGATAATCTCGTCGTCGCACATGTGCGCGCTCGTCAGGACCATCATCGCTGTCAATTTAACGAATCGCATCCGCGTTCTTTTTATCGCTTTTGCAGTTCCGGTTCGATAATGCCTAGCCTTGGATATCGTCGCCGGAGGATTACGTTGCCGTTTTAAAGAAACTGGTCCAGCCGGCTCGCGATATTTCTTACAACGTCGCGCGCGATTCCGTGCCGAGGAGAGGGATAGGAGGATTACATCCCTGACGCAACGCATCGGCCAGGTGCAGCTCGAGCACTTCTCGGTACCCGAGCGAGCTCGTCGTCGTTCGTTCGTCTCTCTCGATGATCCGATTCTCTAACAATGCCGTCCTACGTACTGGAGAAGGGATACGATGCGCAAAACTAGCTAATATACATAACGAGAGAGACCGCTCTCTCCCAAGGATTTATCGCGCCGTCGAACGTATCCCCGTCCAACGGAGTGTATCCATCGCGTGATTCGCGCCTCGCTATTACGAGTATTACGAAGGCGCGCGCCTTCCGCACGTTAGCTCGTCGTCATATATTCCATGCGCAGTGATTTTACGCGGCGACGGCGACGGTATAAATTCACCGACGCTCGATAAATTCGCGTTCGCGACGGAAAGCGTCACCCTGCGCAAACCCAACACCTCGCGTTCTCGACGAGGCTCGGCCCTGATCGGCTGCGCGCGACCTAGCGCGATCCAAGGCTAGGTGACCTAGCTCAACCTCGTCGGAGAAAAAGAGAGGAAGATAGCGGAAGAAAGAAGAGAGAGAGAGAGAGAGAGTGATAGAGACGAGCGAAGAGACAGAGATGCTGCCGGTGGTGCGGCGGCTCGGGGGACAGAGAAGAGAGCTCGTGCACGACCGGCGAGAGTCAGTCGACTATTAGTGGTCTGTGCCTTTGGAGGTGAGCCGACCACCGCAGAACCGAGCTCGACGCAGCTCGGTCGCGCTCGGTCGGCAGTCGGGGCCAGTCGGCCGTACCGTCGCTCTCTTCGTGTTTATTCGTTCGTCCGTTCTCTCTCTCTCTCACTCTCTCACTCACTCACTCACTCACTCACTCACTCTCTCTCACTCTCACGTCGCGCCTCTCCGCTCTCCTCAGTACGTCGTAAGCCGCGCAACGGGAACGTCGACGGTCGCGTATCTCTTTCCCGGTTAGCGTTTCGACCGTTTTATTTTTTTTTTTTTTCATTAAAGGCGACGTAACAGTGTCCTGGCTATCATCGCGCTATGTGACGGCTATCACGGGGCACCGTGGTGCGTACCCCGTCTCCTTTACAGTGTTGTTCCCTTCTCCCCGAGCTCTATCCCATCGGCGCACTCGGATCCCTCGCCCTTTACCGAGACACCTACCTATCTACCTCCTATCCCACCTCCCTCCTCTATCTCCTCTCTCCCCCATCCCTCTCCCTGCCCGATCTTCATCCACCGCCCCGTTGTGGAAAAAGAGAAAGACGAACTGCCTCGTGAACGCTCGTACGACAACGACGAGGAAGAGGACGACGAGGCAGCCACGAGGGCCTCGTGGAAAAACGTGCCTGGAGAAAACATGGAGTGCCCGCACCTTGCTCAAAGCGTGCAATTCGGCGATGACAACGTAGAAGGATCGGGCTGTGCTGTAAAGGATTTGCCGTTCGTCTGCGCAGGTAGAGACTTGTACAAAGCCACGAGAGAGAAAGAGAGCCGTCTACCGATTCTAAGCTAACTCGAGCGAGATGGAAGGAGAAAAAAAGAACGTTAGCGTGATAAAGAAAGAGACGAACGGACGGATGGATAGATGGATAGAGAGAGAGAGAGAGAGAGAGCCTCTCGGAACCCAGGTCTCTCGCTCTGTTGTCTCTCTTTCTCTCCTTTCGCTCGGCTCTGTCTCTTGTTCCGTTTTACTCTCCTCTCTTTCTCTCGCGATTACACGGAACGCTCGCACACGTACACGCCCGCAGCAACTCTTTCTCTCTCTCGCTCTCTTTCTATTCTATCTATCTATCTATGTATCTTTCTTTCTCTGTCTTCGTCCCTTTCTCTCGTATGTCGTTTCTTCGTGCCACGCTCCTCGCCTACGTTCTGTCTGTCTGTCTCTCTCTCTCTGTCTCTCTCTCTCTCTCTCTCTCTCTCTCTCTCTCTCTCTCTCTCTCTCTCTCTCTTCTCTCTTTCTTTCTCTCTCTCTCGTGACCCAGGCCCCGGCCGTTCCTCTCGCGGCCTTGAGTCGTCGCAGTCGAGACGTCGAGAGACGAGACGATGCGAATCTCGCCGCTGTTTCCCTCGGGAAAAGCGCAGACAGGTCGCTCCGCGCGCCCGTATATGATGCGTATTTTCGCGACGCCCGCTATCGTTCAATTCTCCGTCTGACGCACGAACGAGCTACGGTATCGCGGATCGAACTCATCGCGCGGTTGGCTATGCGTGTGTACATTCACACACACACGCACACTCGCCACGCGTACGCTCGCTCTCTCTCCCTCTCCCTCTCCCCTCTCCCTCTCCCCTCTCCTCCTCCTTCGCTCTCTTTCCAAGCGATGTACACGCGTGAGATGCGAGCGAGCGTGCAAAGTGATATAACGTGAACTTGTGATGTACGTCGGTGTGTATGTGTGTATGTGTGTGTGTGCTCTCTCTCTCTCTCTCTCATACGGCATCGTTCCGCGCGCGAGAGCGCGACGGCGGCGTGGTTAGTGATGGCGATGATGGTGGTGTGCGCGTGTGCATCGTCGTCGTTGTCCTGCTGGGAGTTCTCAGTATGCGGCGCGCGGCCGTCATTGGAAAATCAATACCAGACGGCACTAATCAGCTGGCCCTAAGACACTCTGTCATTAGAATTTCGCCGGTGAACTAACGGTTCGCCGATCGTTCTCCTTCGAGACGATTCGCCGCCTTTCTCTCTCCTCTCGCGACGGCTTCTCGCGTCTAAATTTCGCGTCGAGAAAAGACTCGAGGAGTCTTTTCGTCGAAAATATCGTAAGATGGTAGAGATTTCGATCGATCGAAAAATCGATGTCGATTCTTGTGGCTTGGAGAAAGAAGGGACCGACGTGTCTGTACGTGTCTGTAATATAATAGGATCTTCGTCCTTCGTCAGACAGTGACATTGGTGGTCGTGCTCACTCCGAGTTATCGATTTAAAGATACAGGAGCAATTATAGGCATCATCATAGGGGGATACTATAGAGACACAGAGGCCGTTGCCATAAACATTAGTTAAAGTTAACCAAGTTTTAATCGATCCCTTCTCTCTCTCGTAGATTTTTCTAGATATTTTTTAGCGGAAGAATACAGGGAATCATTAAATCATCATTAGCGTTGAACGACATTGTGGTAGGAACGATGATTCATAGTCGAGCCGAAAACACATTAACCCGCGGCTATCGTCGCAAGCAGTCGTTTATAGATTACAGAATTGGAAACAACGACGGATAAGTATTATCGCTGATCGTTGCGCGAGTCCGCGTTAAAGTGACGATGTTTACGAGACAATGCACGACATGATGGTGACTGGAGTAGGGGAAGGAGAAAAGAGAGCAGACCGACACGACGACGATCGTTCGAGAGGAGCGAACTGCCCTCGGAGGCCGTGAAATCCACGGTGATGGCCACGACCGACGAGAGAGAGAAAGAGAGGAGGGCTCCTTATTCCCCGAATCCTGGTGCAATCCTCTCCGCGCTTCTCTCGCGGCGAGCTCCTTCCTTTCTCTTTGCGCGACCTCGGGACTATATTTATCCGAAACGTACGTGTTTTTTCTTCCCTTACGCATTTACCGCCTGCTCTCCTTCCTCCCCTCCCCTCTTTGTCCTGAAACCCCCATAGATCGGCGCAATTGAAAACAAAGTACGCCAGCGACTCCACCCGAATAAGCTAATTCCGTTCGGTGATTCGTGCTTCTTGCTTTCGTGATACCGTCGATATCTTATGTAAGTCGATGCCTGGCATCGTTCGCAATGTCTGCTCTCTTAGAGTGACAGTGAAATATTTCTTTTTCTCTCTCTCTCTTTCTCTCTTTTTTTCTATTTCCTTCTACCTTAGGTCCCCTGTCTAATTAGATGGAGAAGGAAAATTCGGTTAATTAGCTTATACTAATGATGAATTATTTGCTTATTCCTTAAATCGAAAAATAGAAACAACGGTGACTGTACGGTATTTCTGAATAATCAAAATCCAAGTAAAGAAATAATGAGTTTCTTCGGACTAAAAATACTTGTTTATTTTTACAAAAAAAATATAATAATAAAAAAGCGAAGTTGGGCACATATACTTTCTCTCTTCTAAGTTAATTTACAGTATTATTCTTTTCAATGCGAGCAAAAATTCTATCAGCGCGTGATAGGACAGATGGTGTGTAATCGGATTCGATGAAATCTTTCTTGCCTCTCTCGATTGCACACGATCGATTTCGCCGAATCGATTATCACACCCTTTTTAACGGAAATAGAACTAGAAATGGACAAGTGATAACTCGCTATTTAATTTTCGCGATTCGTATCACGTTGGCTGCGATTTTCGAGCCAGTAGCCAGTCGCTCGTTACGAACTGGAGTTTGCGGTGCGTCTTTCTTCTCGCCGCGACGAAATAGTGGGGGGAGGTATCGGTAGGAAGCATAACGTAAGTCAGCGCGAAAGAAACAGGCTGCCATCAATTTCGGGCGTGGGCAACGAAAGGAGATTTAGATCGAGGAACGGTTCTATAGAGCTCGATGACGTTAGAGCGAACTTGTTGTAAATGCTTAATTTCCAACGTCGAGCACTTTGACAATTATCTCCGCACGATTTCTTAATTACGTTTAAGTCACGTGTTAAAATCTTTTTTTAATACCGAATTGTACGCATACAGAAACGGCAGTGCAAAGGGATTAAACGCGTTATATTAAAGATAAAAATAAAAAATTTCTCATAAATTATTATTATTATATTAAAGATCTGTGGTATATTTCCGTTGACCTGAGCTCTTGGATATTTTTCGGCGAATGCGCCGAATAAAAAACAGAGACAGTCCTTCTCGATTTATCCGTATTCGCAGATGTGTGAGTTCTGTATATACAAATCGCGAATGTTTTTCTGCGATTATCCCTCTCTTTCGCAGACTATAATCATACTAAAGAGAACGATATTATTAGCGACCAGATTGAATCGGAGAGTAGAATATAGTTTTTAATATTAAAATAGGCAAAAATTAAAGGAAGAAACAAATTATTGTTCCATTATTGTTCAACATAAAAGTGCACGAGAGAATTTCGCAAGATGGTGTAACTTCGGTGTAACCAGAGAGATACGCACAAACACGAATCAAGCTTTATCTTACTTAAATGGGAGCTAAGTTATCTATTGGTTAATGGAAGAAAGAGAGAAAGTGAGAGAAAGAGAAATGCGTGAACGCCCAAATGTCCGGTTGCACGCATCAACAATAGTCTTATCTATTATACGAGTGCCGTTTTCTTTCCTACACCACTGACTGAAGGAAGGAAGATGTTCGTTTATTATTATGTTTATCGGATGAATAAGGAATAGCTAGCTTGTTCGTTGTTGGTAAATTCTAGCACAAGTCTAGGAACTCGTAGGAAAAGAAAACTTTAAAAATAACTTCATATCTGATAATATATGGACACAAGAAATAACACATACTCACACATATACAGTACGTCAGGTAGTGTAGGAGGAGAATACGTCACTGGCAATGAGTCAGTATCCCGACGGATGGACAGACGGACGCGCACTTTCCTCTCCGTGGACGTTTGATTACACAACGAGATGCTATCGGGGGGGGGGGGGAAGGGGGGGCGATAGCCGCCGGGTCTGCGGTGCTTTCGGCGATCTGTCATCTGCCAAGGATGGCCATCGACACGCAGATATCAAAAAGCATCGATACTAGAATCCAAATCCTTTTTTAAATTAAACATGGATTTAAAATTAAAAATGCTTCAATGCATAGACTCTCATCCTTTGCAATCGTCAGAGTTATATCTTTAAATATATAAATTGTCGAAAGAATAATCACACTCACACAAACTTTAATTTTTATTAGTATATATATATATATATATATATATATATAATTATCGTAAAAATTATTTATTTATATTTAAAATTTTTATCTCTACTTGGTTTCCTCTACATAATTTATCTGTACAATACTTTCAATGTTACATCCGTATGTTTTAACGACACTATTCGTTGTAATATTTACATATTTAGATATATTATTTCCGTTTCCAATTAAATTCCATGACTCATCGGTATCACTTAGCAAGTAACATTTATTAACAATACTCGTTGTAATATCGGAATATGAATGATATATGAATGACATTTCGACGAACAAAAGTATCGCGCGAGATTTTTTTTTTTTTTTAGAAATTTCCTTGTCATATCTCGAGGGTGTCGACGAGGACGTCGCGTCGCGATTAGCGTTGATTAGCGTTGATTAGCGTCGCGAGAAACCGGGCGAGAGAGCGGTTCATGCTCGACGAATCGCGACGTATCCGGCGACGGATCGATTTAAATGCCTCGGCGGAATCGCGTCGCGATGGTGGCCGCCGTGTGCGTTCCGCGCGCCTGCTGAGAGCGAGTGAGAGAGAGAGAGAGGGGGTGGATAAGGGGGGGGGGAGAGAGAAAAGTTTCGCCCCTTACGCACTATAAAAGGACCCTCGTCCGCGCCGCCGCCCCTCTTCCGCCGCCGCTTTTCCTGCGCTGTGCTTGCTGTTGCTGCGCCGGCTGCTGTTGCTAGTGCAGGCTGCCTGCCTTCGGCTACACGGCATTGCAAAATCGATAATCGCGCCGTTGTTAATCCGATAGCTCGTTGCGAGAGAGCGGGGACGCTTATTCGATACCGCTCTCCTAGCGCGGATACTTTGCCCCTGATATCGAACACCTTTGACATTGACAGCTTGTCTTTTTTATGGCGGATATATTGGCGAGGCGTTGATAAACCTTCGAGCCTATCGAATACCGGATAGAACGTGTGGGTGTGTTGAAAAATGCTGTCAATAGTTCTTTGGAGATAATGTTTTTGCATAATATAGAGAAACATGTGTGATGAGATTTTATATAAATGTGAGCGGAATTGTGACTTGTATTCTCTCTTTACGTGGCTATAAGAAATTCAAAGAAGCAAGCGAGCGAGAGAGAAATGTCATTTTCTTAATGATTAATAATCTTGATTTAAACCATGATAATTTTTGATAATTAGTGCACACACATTTTATATGATATAATATATAACAATGAAGCATTTATCTAAACATTCATATCATTTCGGTTAAAATTGTAATTAATTTAAAATTAAAATAAAAAGAAAATAATTCAGCCACAAAGATTTTAACGTGCATGTCAACATTACATTTCTTCACTTAATTGCTTCTTTGTAGACACTTTCGGAAACAACTAAAATTTTGAATAGGCGACATGTGATACTGATTATGAGTATGTCATGGTATCGATACCCGACTGTATAAATTATCGTGCTGTCATTGGCGAAATTCTCTCCGTCGCTCTTTTAGCCGCGTCGTGACGCCACTATTTTGCTGATCGTCGACGAGATGATACCGTCGACTTTTGGATGACAACGGTGATGACATCGTTGACATAGGCGTGGCAGAACGAATTGGAGAAGCGAGACGAAGAAAAAAAAAGAACTTGCTTGATATAGTCGTTTCTTCGAGCACGCGTAAATATTTCTCCCTGCTCATACTTTAACAGTATCTCGCGACTATTAAAACGTATTCTGCAATTCTCGTTTTTCTGGTTCATCATCGCCGATGCTCGTTCCTTCGATTCCGTACGCTGATGCAACATTCCGGAAAATACATAACTCTGGAAGCTTAATCAGCGACCGTTTTTTCTAAGGATCGTCATCGGTGATTTGCGAACAAAAAGAAACCGCGGAGTATGTGTTTGCGACACGTATGTCATCTCTCCTCGTGTATCTCATATTTCTATCTTCATCTTTTTCCTTATGCAGCTCTTACCTTTCCGCGTCTATAATATATCCATAAATAATTCAGTGATTCTCAAAAGAGTGTATCGCTAAAAATTTTTGATGTTACATTATTGTAGAGAAATTTAGAAATTTTTAATATGAATTTTAAATATAACAAATTAAAATTTTTTTTAATTATAGGTATATATATAAGATAGGTATGAAAAACTTTCATTTAGCTTCGATCGCGTTCAATAGAACGTTCTTCCCAAAGTATGCGGTATATCTCAGAACCGAATTTTTTTTTAACGAAAGATTTTTGTTATCGACTTTATCAATTTTCTGAAAAAATACTCCAAGAAAGTGCGTCATACATTAGTACTTCTTAATGCACAATATTAAATATTTTTGTTCCCAACTTTCGAATTAAATGATGTAAAGAATAAGTAATATTTAAAGTCAAATATAAGTAATAAGACTTTATATTTAATCACTTCCCTCTTGTATTCGATGTCGTTATATTGCGACAAACATTATCATTGTAATAACTGTTATTCTGACGATCCACGAGGAACATCCGCGTACACGAGGATCTGCTAGACCGTTTCATTGAGCAGGCGGACATTGAATGAATGGACGAATGCCGCTGTGCGAATGACTTCATGTATATTTGTATATGGTGGTCGGCTGCAAAAATTTATGCCTTTTTCGGCCGATAACACTTTTTGTCACACGTGTGCGTTATCTTGCGAAAGGATGACACCTTAATTATTCAAAGTTGCATCACCTTATCCCGTGTTACCCGCGTCGTTTCAGCGACAACAGTTTATTTTTCAGCAGACAGCGGTAATGGGGGGTGCTAAATAAACTTTTTTCCTACTCCGTATTCCAACGGGTAATGTTAAAGTCGCAATTTCGAGATTGGACGATAATTAATATTTACATTGATTCGTATATCTAGATTGTTCGGTTAATTAATTTAGTCAGCAAAGTGCCACTTATTTATAAACCATACTTTTCTCTCTCTCTCTCTCTCTCTCTCTCTCTCTCTCTCTCTCTCTCTCTCTTTCTCTCTTTCTTATCTATGCGTCTTTGTTATAATCTGCAAGATAGTATAATACCGTTAGACACGAAGTAAATTCAAAATAAACATATAATTATCGCATTAGATAATTAATGTTACATAATGAGCATTAAAAATTATTGATTTGATAATAATGTTTGCATCTATGCTAGTCAGTCTACTGCATTAGTGTAAGTTTGCCATATTAAACAGCTATGAACATCGATGAACTATTAACTTATAAAAACCTGTTTTTCATTCGCTTTTAATTCTAAGAGAACAATTTTAAACAACTGTATATATTTTTGCAATGACATATTTTAAGAACAAGTTTGAATAATGAAAATTATAATTTTACCAACATCGAGATTTATCAGAACTGTTGTTTTGTAGAAACACTTAATTTTTTTATTATATTTTTTTCTGTAAAAAAAAAATTACAAATTAACAACGAAAAAAAAAACATCTTTCTCTAGCAATTTTTAAGAAAAATTTATGCTCGCAAGCAAGATTTTCGTGAATTAAACTTTAGATTCATTCTTTCCTACTTTTTTTTTTGCGAGGAAATTCTCATGGCAACTGATTAAAACGTGCCGATAGACTTGATGTGTTTTAAGGCTTCCTTACATCGGCACACTGAAAATGAACACGACTCCCCAGATAAAAACGACCTTCGATGAGATCGGATTTCCGTTCACGGACTTTTGGCCGTTTCACTTTTCACACGTTCGCGCTTTTTAACCTCCGTTCTAGAAACGTCTCCCTTCTCCCGTTCTCCATATTGTATAAGATTACGCCGTTGTTCGCGAATGCTAGATAATCGGTTGCCTTGAGAAGAATAGGAGAGAGAGAAAGAGAGAGAGAGAGAAAAGCCACGTGCCTGATTTTCGACGCGAATTCGCGAATCTGTCTGCATATGCTTTGCATATGTAAAGCGATGACGGATTTACACCTCCTCAAGTCAGTTGATTTGAGCCATACAGTTATGAATGTGTTCCTCTCATTTTAGTCATTTATTAATTTGTGCACGATAATTTTATTGTTAGTGCGTTTTTTATTTATTTAACTCTGATACAAATCTTTTTCTTACGGAATATTTGTCGAAAGGAATGAATAAAAAACCATCTCTGGTTTACGAAATTTTATTTATTTTCATTCGCGTGTTCAGTTATTGCACTCGAGTCCCTTTCGCAAAACTTGAACTTCGCAAATGATAAGTTTTTTGTTTTTTTCTCGCTTTTGGCACCTTGATTAACATCATGTTTTCTGAGATGAGAGGAGATTTCGAGTGGGCAAAAAAAAAGAAGAAAAAAGCACGAATCGCCGGGAATCCGAAGCCCGATGGAATTCCGAGACATTTCGCGATCGATCGACTGCGAAGGGGGTGTGTCGAACCCCCACTCGCCACCGCACCCCTCTTTTACGCGCTCTCTCGAGAATTACGTAAGCTGAGACGAGCCGAAACGGCTGGGCCGACTCGTAATTTCGCAACCGCCAGATATATTATACCCTGCGACTGGATGGTTGTCGATCGGTTCGTGCCAGATTGCCGAAAATCATTCCGAGAAAAAAATGTGTCGATGCGTTGGAAGTTTGTTACATCTGCATATGCATCGCTATATAGCACATTTAACGCTAAATCTGGCCATCACAAATGGATTTTAAAAGAAATGAGTTGCAAACAATTGAATTTCTCGTATGATATAAGAATATAATGTTGCTACATTTAATGTTAAAGGTGTGCGATGTGTGATTCCAAGTTGATGTTGCTGACGACGAAAGTCGTCGTATGACTATGATTATTATTATTAATATCTTTTTGCATGTTTTTTTAATCTTGCGTGGAATATTTTAGAATATGTCAACTAATGCACATAGACATATTAATATTGAATGAACAAATTATCGTAAACTAATTGAGTCTATACTTCCATCTATATTCTCCTCAACAATCTTTAAAGCTCACACACTTTCATCATTTAGAAAAGTATGTGATGAGAAACAAGTATACTTTTTTAGATGTATGGACATGCGAATTTATACTTGGCTTACTTTGCAGCGAATGAATAAGAATAGAGACATCGTCTCAAAATATATATGCATATACTCTCTCTCTCTCTCTCTCTCTCTCTCTCTCTTCTCCTTTGCATTAAAATTAAATTTACAAATTACATTTATATGGATCTTAAAATTGTTTTCAATTAAAGCCATAAATTTATTTTTCAAGCGCCACACACGCCGATGCCTCTATACTTTATTGTTAATAACACAGTACGTCGATCGAGCTTATTCTGCAATTGTCATTCACATTTCGTGTTTATTATCGTGTGTATAGTGTGCGGCACCGAGAAGAGTCCCTGGCTCTGTCTGCACTGCGGAGCCGTGCACTGCGGACGATACGTGGCGGGCCATGCGTTGCAACACTACGAGACTAATACTCAGCACTGCGTGTGCATAGACTGTGAGAGCCTGGCAGTATTCTGGTGAGTCCGACCCCCTCTCCCCCTTCGCTTTCACCGCCCCCGCGTGTGCTACCGTCTGCGCGTACACCCCTTCCTCCCCCTCCCCCTCCCGCCCTTCTCCGTATATACTTTGTGCGTAAACCGGTATAATTTCGGAGAGCTGTAAATTCTCAATACGATGAGACACGCGAAAGTGTGTGTGCCTTACGTCAATATATCATCGCGCTTTTATTACATCACGAAAATTGGTAAATTTTATTAATTAAACGTCGCTGAAACGTGGATAATTTTTTTTTTTTTATAATTTTGTATAATGAAAAAAAAAATTTTTTTTAATAATTTTGCCGCGTTATCGGAAAAGAGCTCGCCGATGTTGTATCGGTTTTTTTTTTTTTTTTTTTATCGGAAATGCTGCATTGTGTTCTCGTTTACTTGCAGCTACACCTGCGACGAGTACGTGGTGAACGACACTACGAGCGGGCAGATCGAGAAGATACGGCGCGTCACCTTTCGCAAAGACGAGCACAAGGAGAATGACGAGAGCTGGAGCACGTCGCCGCCCGCGACGCCGCCGTCCTCGAGGACGCGCGACAGCGGCGGCGGTGACGACCACGACAACGATCCGGACGCCCTGTGGAAGGCGGAGGTGGTCGTAAGGAATCTGCGACCGAGAACGGCGCGGAAGAGGCTACACTCCCTGGACGCCAGCAGCGCGGACAATCGGCCAGCGAAACGCCGTAGCTCCAAGAGTACCAAAGAGAAAAAGGTCGTCGGGCTGAGAAATCTGGGTAACACCTGCTTCATGAACGTGGTGCTGCAGTCCTTCAACAACATCAGCCATTTCTGCGAGTACCTCACGCAGATGCCGTGTCTCGAGGGCATCGCGTTCGACGAGTCCACGGGGCCGCCTACGCATCGCGGTCGAATCGTGACGCCGGGTCGAGCCAAGGAGATGTCCATGAGCGACGCCTTACTTGCCGAGGAGCTCCGAAAGGTGCTGCTCGGATTAAGCCTGGGTGGCTCCAACGGCCAGGCGATATCGCCCGAGTGCCTGTTTCTGGCCATTTGGAAGGTCGTGCCGAGATTTCGGGGCTATCAGCAACAGGACGCCCACGAGTTTCTCACCTACATGCTAGACCGGCTCCACACCGAGCTGCTGCAGCTGCTGCCCAGGCTGGGACACGAGCCTCTAGGATTGCGCGGCAAACAAAGCATCGTCACTGCCGTATTTGGAGGCACTCTTCTCAGCGTGGTAAGTTGACCCGACTCGACCTTAGACAAAGAGCCTCGATTGCGCGCGAAACGTACCGTCCTTGCAGCCTATTTGGCAGGAGGGAATTTCTGCGCTCTCGAGAGACCGGTGTCGCTTGCCAAAGTCACGTTCTTCTTCGTTTTTCTTCTTGGGAGAAGCGCGGACGAATTATGGATCGCGTTTCCTCGCGCAGGTTCACTGTATGAACTGTCGTACGGACTCGAAGACGCACGAGCCCTTCCAGGACCTCTCGCTAGACATACCGGACAGGCTGCAGAGGAGTAGGACGAAGGAGCAGGAGGAAGTATGCAGTCTGACTTACAGTTTGACGAAATTCTTCAAAGTGGAGGAGCTGGCCGACAGCGAGCTCTACTTCTGCGACAATTGCATGGGCAAGCAGAGGTCTACCAAGAGGTTCTGGATACACAGGCTGCCTAACGTGAGTATTGTTCTCGTATTTTTGGGAGAAAGACTGTACGCAATCCAGTAAGAATAGAATCTCATGAAAAAAAAAAAAAATGTTACTTAAAATTTTATTTTGACAAAAATTTCAATTTAGAATAAAAATTTAAAAGTTGTGTATTTACCTGAATTAAAATTTTTCTATATATCCTACATTATATATTTCTATCGTTTTCTCTGATGTATCGATTTTTTGACGTTGCTCTAATTTTACTGGACGACAATGCATTCTCGCAGACATGCGTGTCTCGGTCGATATAGTTTGCACGAATAAGTATGACCCCAAAAGCCAACTTTGATCGAATAGAGAAATACATGTCCGAGCGTAGGACGTGTAAATGATCGTGTGCTCATGCTGTTTACGTTCGCTCTTTCCAGGTGTTGTGCCTTCACATTAAAAGATTTAGGTGGTGCAATTCCTATCGCTCGAAGGTGGACACGCAGGTGGATTTCCCGATGGAGTCTCTCGATATGTCTGCGTTCACCGTGCGCGGCGTGACCGGGACGAGATTGGGCGCTCAGAATAGTCATCTCTACGACTTGGCTGCCGTTATCGTGCACCATGGTTCTGGGTATGCTCTCCCTTAAATGCCTTTAATTAAAACAAATTATTTGACGAGGAGAACGTATCGTAATTTTCCTCATAGTAGTTGCAACTATCGCGCGATGTTGATATTTGATAAGATAATATAGCATTGTTCGGTACGTTCATAATCTATACTTGGAAATAATATCTCTAGCATTTCTCAACGATTGTTTAATTGTACTGATATTCGCAAGTGCATTCTTAATTTTTAAGAGGATGGAGAAATTCTTGTAAACAAAAATATGCATAGCTTTATATTAAAATCACATGTGTTACAGTGCCGGTACTGGACATTACACTGCCTTCGCTGTGCATGACGGTCAGTGGTTCCATTTTAACGACAGCTCCGTGCGTCCAGCGACTACCGACGCTGTCGCCAAATGTAAGCCTTACATTCTGTTCTACGTGCGAAGAGAGTTCTCCATTCCACCCCCATTGTGACGTCGTTTCTCCGACAAGAAGCCCCGTCCTGGCAGTGCGAGCCTCGACGACGATGACGATAATATGGATGTGGAGCGAATAAAAGAGAACTGAGCGAAAGTTCCTTGCGAATCTCGCACGAAACAAACAACCAAGCGGAAAGAGCAAGAGATCGCCGGATCGCGCCTCGAGCGCCTCGAGATCGGAAGACGGAGATTCGTCCGCTTATCGCATAATGATTGCTCATCGTTGCCAAATCGTACAATCTCGTTAGGAGCGTAATTCGTCCGCGTTTGTTTTCGCGTCTCGACAAACTGCGACCTTTGAGACGTGATTAGGATAACCGGTCACAGATATAATTGCGCCGCACGTAAGTCGCTTGAGCGCGTTCCTCCTCGTGCTTTATCAGGCGTCATTAAGATAATTCGCGCAACTCTCGAATATCCGCGAAAAAAAATGTCGGCTTGCGAACATACGTGTATCGCGTTATAGATTATTTTCGCAATCTTTCCAATCATGCCTATTTTTTTTGTCGGAAATACTTTGGCCTTTCTATTCCATTGTTTTAGAGGAATAGGACAACTTTCTTTCTTTTAGATAGCATTTTCTTCATTTCTCGATCAAGATCGTGTAATTAAATGTTTTCATATCGAAGTTTCAATATGAAATATGAAGAAAAAGTTCTTGTAAATTTTATTTATGTCTAGCTAAAATGAATCGAGGCGCGCTCGGATGAGTATCGAATCGTACCAAGTTACTTACTCGAAAGCAAGTAAGTAAGAGAGATGCGGAGAAGGCGAGAAGGCGAGGGAGCGTTACGATGTATGATTGATGCCGGACACGCATGCGTATCGTGTCAATGTACGTAGCACGCATGCGGTCGCACGTGTACGTGGAGGTGCGCGATTGTATGCGAAGCGTGTGCTGGCGGGCGAAGCTTCTCTTCCTTTCTCGGTAACGGCAGAAAGAAGAAAAAGAAGAAGAGAGAAAGAAAGGTAGGTAGAGAGGAAAAGGAAGAAATAAAGATGGATGACAGCGCTCGAGGTGGATCGCGGAAACGCATTGCCTTTAGCGTCGATTTTCTTACTTTACGCTCTTACGCGGCGGCGACCGTCGACCGCCCCTCCCCCCTCCCCCCCCCTCTATCCTTGGTCGGATCGATTAAAGCCCTCCTCGGTAGCGGAATAATCGCGTTCCTCGTGTGTAGTTCTTAAAACGCGAAAACGACTGGTCTTCTCGGTAGATAGATCTTTTTCTAGGCTTAGCGCACGCGGCATCGTTGTTTCGAGGGAGCTGATAAAGCAAGTACCGTATAGGGCCAACACAGCGTTACTTCTCAAGCGACAGCCTCCCTTTATCCTCCCCTCCCTTCCCCTTCCCATCCCAGATCCGTGTCTCGTGCCTCTCCGTTCCTTCGTCGTACATGCGTTCCATGTATACTCACGCACGCACACACACGCGCGCAACGTATATGTGTTTATGCACGTATATACGCGCATGCATGAATGTCACGTGTCCCGCAATCCTTTATCCTTTCCCTTTCCCCGCTCCTTTGATTCCTCCTCTCACGAAAGGCTCTCGATGACTCTTATGTGATTATTTAAAGACTTATTTTTTCTATAATGATAACGATAATAATAATAAGTTAATGCGTAGCGAAGAAACGTTTTATTAAGGCGATAAACTGCGATAACTGCGCATCTTCGGCAAAGACTTACTCTTCATGTATGAACATGACGTACGGAAGTAAGCGTGCAGCAACAATATTATTGAGAACAAGTGAAATATGTACGAACGGCGAATAAATAAAGAAAACACATGAATCGACGACACGCTTCGATTACGTGCCTTCAAAGCTCTCTCCGATTCAATCCTTGTAATCGTCCTAAATGTTTTTAGAATTCTGTAAATTCCCTGTGCGCTCTTTATTTATTTGGACCGTTTATTCTTTTTTTTTATCAATCACACGTAATGAACAGATTTCAAGTTGAAATAGTACTTTTGTTAACTATTCTGAGAAAGTTATACGTGAGGTGCTAATTACACGCAAAGTTGTTATAAAATCTAATTGTTACATTCTAATTCCAACTAATGCTATATGTACAAAAATGAAAAAAAATAAGTATCAAATGTGCATGTGAGAATCGTAGTGGCGAGATTATCATTCAACGAATAAGAATATTTTCATTTATCGATATCTGACATTTCATCTCAGTGTCATCTGGTGGTCTTTTTCAAAAGTAGAATGTACACGCTTGTTTTCTTATTTACCGTCTGAGTAAAAGTATCAGTTATCGATACCTCTGAATATTTTTCTACATAATTATAATAATTCATGTCTTTCTTTTCCACAGCAGAAAACTGGATCTCTTCGTTCTCGAAGACGAAACTTGATCCCTTATTGACGAGCGATACTTGGATGGCGCGATTATACGACAAAGCCTCCAGCAGAGACAACCGGTCGGATTTTCTTCTATCTCTTCAGGTATGACATTTGACGGAATTTTTCGGTCGATACTCTGTTTACTTTGTCCGTCCGATGGCGCCACGTGATCGGAAATCAATACATCGCATTGCTGTTTCGGAAAATAATTATGATCAATATTTGACTCCGATAATTTATCGGATTGGAGATTCTTCGCGAGAAAAATCGAATACGGATCCTTCGGAGAACTTTCCTTATTTGCTCTGTCCTCTCTTTGCGATACGTCATTATCTTTATTTTTTACATCGAAAGAAGGATCCTTGATATCTTGAATCCATAAATCATCCCGCTCGTATCGCCTGTAGGGATGTTTCTGAGCGACCGCTTGAAGGCTCTCCGTCTTCATGATATTTTCGGAAGAGACGAGCGTAGATGAGCATTTCGCAACGCGATAATCGATCCAACGATTGCTCGAAGATTTGTCAAAGTTCATTCTATGAGCTTCCTCCGTCGACGAATCGCCCGAACAGCTGTTCGCTTTGGAGTCCACTTGACAGGCGCGATTTTCGTAAATGACCTTGGCCGGTTCCGAAGTTTTATTGTCATTCGGCTGCTTCTTCGGGGCTCTTCTCAATTTCGAGGAGAATATCCGCACGAGCGCCTTTATCCGGGATTTCGAGGACGATTCAACTTCCTTTTGTTCCTGCGCGACGCAGTACAAGATATCCGCCACAGTATCCTCCAAACCTGAAGTAGCCAGTCTCGTTATACTGGGATGCATCTGCAACTGATGCACAGTCTTCTCCTCCAACTGATCGTTCGTTTTTTTCGTACAATCGAGATTTTTATCGGGCGTCAGATAATCACTCGCATCTTGATGTTTAATTGCCGATCCTTCGGAAATCGTGAAGGGGAAACGTTCTTGGCTCTTCTTCTTCCTCTTCTCGTAGTTCAAGTTAAATGCCGACGAAGCTATTTCGGATAACTCCTGCTTTCTTTGTATCTGAAACGTCAAATTCTCGGACTCTTGCGCGACTTTCGCGAGACTCGGATCGAAGCTCAGCTGATCGCCGTTGAATTCAAGATCATCGCCAGCTTGTTGCTTTCTAGCGCTTTTCTCGATTTCTGACGACGGATCCAAGTGAAGATGTTGAATTGTGAACGGGGAGGCTGGCTCGCACGTTCTCTCTATCGCTAATTTAAAATGTTCTTTCGTCCGCAGGTATAATTCCTTCGGCTTCTCGTCGTACGCGCTATAATAATCTTTATCCTTCACGTCTTCAGGATTTTCTTCGTCATTAATGGACGCGCAGTCATCCTCCGTTCTCCAAGTGACATTCTCCTCCACATTTCTCAACGACTCGATTCGAGACGACTCGTCGTTCTCCTTGTTTTTAAACATACATGGCGATTCGTCGTCGATCTTCGCGTAATCGCGATCACCGGAGTAAATGGTTTTGTCGAAGAGCACAGGCTGGAAATTTTTCACACCGAATCTAGTCTCGGAAAAACGTCCCGTTCTATCGTAGATATAATCGCCAAACGGAGTGCTTTGAGGATCCCGCGAATTCGAGGACGTTACGCTTCCAAGCGCGTGATCGTCGGCTTCGTATTTCGTCCCTTTATCATCTGGCACAAATGTGCCCGATTTAACTTGAATATCTCCGTTTCTCGATCTCACGATCAACGAAGAATCTTGTTTGTGGACTCGAGAGCACGATGAATTCACGCTCGATCGTCGACGAGCGACACTTTCGTCTACTTCGCTCCGAACGCTATTTTGATCGAGAAATTTGGCCTCCTCATCATTCTTATTTGAATTCTCTGGATGTTTATAGTATCCTGAAAGTTCATTGGCACCAGTGGCCGACACAGTCTTGCTACTGTAGATTCTGATGGGTATCCTAGAAGGAACGCGCGACAGCGATTTTCTAGGCGACTCCGATGTTGAAGAAGATCTCGGGACGCGCCACGTTTCGCCTTTCACGGGAAAATTCGAAGGTGATCTGCTCGATGGATCGATCGCGTCCTTACCGTGGCGATAGAAATCCTCGCGTTTTCTCGGAACATTCTCCTCCTGTCTCCTTCGCTTTAGAGATACGTCCGACAAAGCTCTGATCAACGCGCGAGGATCGAGAGGTCGCGTAGCGGAATATTCCCGACTGTCAGCTGACGTCGAGCACGAAATGTCATGCGAATTTAGCACGAGCGCGGGAACCTTCGTTATAATTTCCCGGTCGCAATTATCCGACGTATCGACGTCATTGTTTTGGGATCTTCTGCTCGAGAGCGCTTCCTTCTGTAAATATATTTTGGGCGTACGAGATGACCGACTGTGACCCTCGCTCTCGAATAGTCCTGAAGCTCGAGACGATAAAGCCTCTTCTAAGGTGTCACTTTGAATCCTCTCGGTTAAATGCGGTGTCTCGACGCCTCTTTGGGTATAAAGACTCGTTAATCGATTCCACTCTGAAGTATCAAGAACATCTCCGTCGATGTTTTCTGAAGAATTTACTTCGAAATTTAACTGATCCATCGGACGGTTGAAGATAAATTGATCTTCAATGTCATCGCGATGTATTTTCGGCGTGTTACACCGATAACTTTCCGTTTCTTCTTTCTGATTACGTTTATCCTCGAAGTCCGACTGTTTAAATTCGTTAGAGGTCTTCATTACAGGATCATCGTGAATCTGTTCGTTGCAGATGCTCGTTACAAGTTTCGCTGACTCTGACGTAAAACTTCTCGCGGAGAAAGTCAACGTATTTCGCGGCATCTCGTTTCTTTTATCATGCGTATCTTCGTATTTCGGCTCGATTTGAAATTCGTTGCAAGTTTTCGTTTCAAGCTCCTCGCATCTTGCGCGTTCGTCAAACGCAGCTTTTACAACGTCACGAGTTATCTTTTCTAGCTCGTTACATGCTTTCATCATATATCCATCACGGTTTACTCGCCCAACGACGCAACTTCGCGAAGTATCTTGAGAAATCCGGCGATCGAGATTATCGTCGTCGAGCGATCGCGACGAAGGCAGAAGATTCGGCAGTATCGACCCGATGATGTCATTCCTCGCGGACATGATTATCGGCATCTTCTTGATGGGTTCGTTGACAGCAACGACCTTAGACTCTGGCGAAGGTAATTCCAACGTCTCGATCGAATTAACGATTTTTCGGGCGGCTGAGAGTCCGCGATTCGCTTCATCGACGGATTCCGATTCGCTGCCGGAGCTCAGATGTTTGAAAATCACACCGGAAGACGGACGATATCCCCCAAACTTCTTCGGTCGAACGCTGTTGAGAGAAAACGGCGAAACCGACGGAAGATCGGTCGATTTCGTCGCGCTGTCGCGAGATGCGAAGCCTCGGTGACTACGTAAGGCTGATATCGCGCTTTTGATATCGCGCGAGTTGCCATTATTGCGAGAGGAATAGCGCGTGGAGGATGGTTCGGACAACGAGGAGGATCGAGATTGTCTTCGTGATATCTCGATCGCCGGCAGCCGCAAACGATCGCCATCTCGCGCCGATCGGTTCACGGAGGATTCGGCGGGATTCGATTTGTCGTCGTCGTCGCCTTGAGTGATCTTGGAAGGATCGACAGGACCTCCAGCTCGCGAGATCACCATCGCTTTATCGCCGTCGCAGCGGGACGAACTTTCCACGCGAATTCGCGCCCTTCTTCGAGCTCGAGCGTCCCTCGACCTGGACGCTCCCGAGGAGCAACTCCTCCAAGATTCTACCCTTTGCTCCCCCTCTTCTCGCTCGTCGTTCTCCTCGATTCGATTTGCCACCCCGTGCAAACGTAGGAAGAGCTCGCGTTTGCGACCGATCCGTCGACCGAGGGCGGCCACGCGGTCTGCCAGAAGGGTGAATTCGTCCGGCGACGGTAAATCTTCGAGACGTCTTCTCAGATCGGACGGCGAACTGTCGCTAGACTCGCTGGTTACTCGCTCCTCCGATGTAGTATTAATTATTTGATCTGTAAGCATTCGGCAAGTGTTGATCATCGATTAAAATGAAAATAGAATTGAGATAATACGCGAAAGAGCATACGCGATTCTTTTAATTTGATAAAGTCGATTTAAGTTTTTAATTTAATGTGTGTAATTGTAGAGTTTGTGATTTTAGAAATTTTTTAGTTCTTTAACTTAGGAAGAGCATTATTTATTTCACGAAATGCCGAATGAGACGATTATTACGTGATCTTTCAATATAAATTGAATGTGTGTGTCGATATAATTGTGGTTATTACGATATAGAAATTGTTTAATGATATTAAATGTATGACATTCTGTTTCCAATAACGCTAAATTGTATTTGATTTTGGGAGCAAATGTTATTGCATTGGACAAAGCAATACAGGTTATATGTTCCATACAGTTCAACAATTTACGACATACATATATCATCACACGATATTTTTAAATGTATCTATTATAGACGCAATGCACACAATTTATAAAAATTTATACAGAAGTAGGCAATGCAAAATGCAGAAATTTTTTTATCATTTAAAAAAAGAATACCTCTTGGCGTAGATAAAGGACTGATAATTTTTATTTCGGGAATGCTTGGAATTGCGGTGTCATCGCTTTTCATATCGTCTCCATATGCTGTTGTTTAAAAATTATCTATTTAAATAATAATTAATCAGTTCATAAATTGCACGTACTATTATTATGACAGTTTTCACTTCTGTCGTATAGAAAACATAAGAACAATTTCTATAACTCGATTAGATCGAATGCGCAGTAACGTCTGCTTAAAATAAATAACATTATTCTTCGTCCATTTTGTTGTGTAAAATTATTGCGCATTTTTTTATTATAACGATATTGCGATTGCGACAAATGGCTTACCATTTTACTACATTATCAGATTAAATAAAAAAAATTCACAATTATGTATGAAATAATATCCATAACAAAGTTCTATACAAGTCATAATTTTATATTTTATATTCGTGAGAAACAGAAATTTGTCCAACATTTATGTACATATTTTGTTGCGAGAATTTTAAAATGCAAAGTTAGTATTCGCAGATAATGTCCACGTGTATGTCTATAAGTTATGCATTATGTCACGTCAAATATCTTGCAAGTCAACTTATTTACATTTTTGTTGCAATGGATGGCGACAATGATGTTTTCAAGATTATAAGCGGCAAAATAATTAAATTATGTAACGTGCAACTTTTTCCTTTTCTGATGACTAATGTATAGTTTTAATCTAACTTAATAAACTTGTTACAGAGAGAGAGACTTTCAAAATATGCACGAGACACATTCCTCCTTCGTTACTTCGATATTCCATATTTAAAAAAAAAACAATATTCGTTAATAAATAATTGTTTTTAAATTAAATTAAACAAAACGTTGATATATTAAATAAAGTAGATAATAGGATAAAAGAAATATATATTGAAAAATATTGGAACACTTAAGCGGTCGCGTATTTTGTTTTTAATTGTTGAAAAATGACAAAGAATCAGTGAGACAGACGAGAGAGCTAATCAGTAAGAAGTGATAAGCTCGAGAGGCGCGCACGTGAACGAAGGACGAGCAATTTGCATTTGCGTCGACGTGCAATTTCCGCGATACGACGAGCGCATTACGACAACCGCGTGCAACTTAATGCATCCGACGGATATTTGCGTTAATGAATGCGTTACTCGAGGAACTGGTTAAGTGAGCCGGGGCGATCTCGATAAAATAGCCGGAGACTTCAGCAACTACATACCTCGCGCCGCGATGTGGCTACTATTCTGATAGTTATATTCTGATTACGCCAATTTGATTGTACCCATCCGAATATACGATACGGTTTAGAGAACAACAAGAACGATTACTCGTATCGAATGTGTACCGGTATTTACATATATACGGGTCATCTGCGTATATAGCACGATTATGCGCTTACAAGTAGAAAAAAAAACAAATAAAGATTTCATATTCTCGTCGCGCGAACGAAATTTTTCATCGTAAGTTTCGAATAATTTTATGGCACAAATTTTTAATTTTAAACAAAATATATCCCGTACAAAATATAACAATCTCTCTTTGTGGAATTAAAATAGAATTGAAGAGAGAGAGAGAGAGAGAGAGAGAGAGAGAGAGAGAGAGAGAGAGAGAGAGAGAGAGAGAGAGAGAGAGAGAGAGCAAAAAATTTAGCATCGAAAAACGATTGATGATTTTTGCTTCTGTATCGTGAATATTTTTTTATTTTATCAATTCATTTTTTTTTTATATTTTAATGTTGCATTTAATATATTTTTTTTTCTTTTTTTGCTTTCAGATGGAGATACAACACTATTTGTCGCCTTATATTTTCAATAGCCCAGTCTGGCTGCCATTAGTCGCGCAGAAATTTTTCGTCATCCGGAACGAACATACGGAACTCGACACTGTCGAAGACGAAGATGCTATTTTGCTAGAAACTGCGTGGCATAGAGAAAGCGAGAGGAAGAGAGAGAAAGAGAGATAGAGAACTGTGAGGCGCGCGTCGCATCCGCCGCGGTTTCTCTGGTGGCGGAGAGAGCATCGCGCCAAAGAGGAAAGTCTAGCTAACGAGGGAGCCAAGAACAGCTTACTTGGCGGAGGCAGACCATTTTCGAAAGTTCGCCGAGTTGTGTAACAAACTTTACTCGGGATTGGTTGCCCGAAGGGACGACGGGTGGGGCCGCCGGAAGTGGGAGACGGACCGAGGAGACAGACAAGAAGAGGGGAACAGAGAGAGAGAAAGGGAGCTGAAGATAGTCCTTGGTAGAGAGAGAGAGAGAGAGAGAGAGAGAGAGAGAGAGAGAGAGAGAGAGAGAGAGAGAGAGAGACTCGTCGAAAGGAGAGAAGGAGAGGCATTCGCCGAGTGTAGGTCGGGGTGAGAAGGGGTGCGAGGCGCGGAAGAGATCCTCCGAGAGAAGAGATTCAGTTAGGATTCTATATACCCGATCCACCGTTATACGTCCGACAAGCTACGTGCGTCCCCGTAATCGTAAGCGATCCCCGGGTGCCTCTGGGAAAGCAGCAAAGACTATCGGCTCTGATAACGCGGAAAACGCGACTAATAATAGTTGCATCGTTTTCCATTATCTTCCTCGACTTTTAGATGCCTTGAAATAATACTAAGGGCATTTATAGTACCATCATAGATGCGTAGATTCCTTAATTATGACAGAATTATTTGTTAATTGATTGAAATAGAGAAATAATTAAGTTATAAAGAATGTAGAATGTAAGACTCGTATTTTTTTTAGATCTTCCTTTTTTCATATTTTCTCTAATTTTCTTTTCATATTTTGTTAAATATAAATTATCAGTTTTATTATTATTATATAATTTTTTATATTATTATTTATTATTATATTTCATTATATTATATTATTATTATAATTTAAAATTTGTTATATAGATTTTTAAATATAATTATTACTATAATGTAATGTTATAGTCAAACAATAAGATTACGTTTTGTAGATATTTGCCTAAAGATTTAAATTTTATTTGGCAATTATAGCTTTGTATCTCAGAGCTAATAGTCTTTATCGCATTTTTGTATGTATATCTTGAAAAACTTCTATATATCGACTATAATATATGTATATATAATATATATGTATATATATATATATATATATATATATATATATATATATTATATGTATATTATATCAGCGAGAGAAAATTTCTTTACGTAAAAGTTAAATCATTGAAACCCGGGATACGGATAACGCACGAAGGATGTGGACGATCGCAGATCACAGAACGCAGGATGCGCCCTGTACAGTCCACCCCCGTCCGCCCCCCCCCCCTTCCTCCCGCCGACTGTTCCTAATTCCGCCGGTTGCGCGGACGTCAAACAAACAACCGGCAATTAAATGCAAATACGGCTAATGCGTTCTGGGTCGGATGTGCAAGTCACCGCGCTCGTTATGGAGATCCACCCGCCGGCCATGATGATGTTTCGAAGCCGCGTGTTACATTCCGCGGTCGATATCGATGTGCCGCCGATGCCGACAGCGTCGAAAAAGAGAGAGATGCCGCGCTCGGATAACCCACGTCCAACAAATACCCGCAAACAGAGCCCGAACGGAGTGCGATCGACTCCGAGGAGGAATTCCTTCCTTTGAATCTCCCGCTCTCGCTCTCTCTCTCTCTTTCTTTGTCCGTCTCCTTCTCGCCCCTCGCGCTCATCCTAGTACTTTTTTTCCCCGCGCAGCGCGGCGTCGCAGAAAAGCGGGTTATTAAGCTATTACGAAGGCGGCACGGTGTTGAAAGCGGGCTCTTCTCGTCGACTTTTCTTCGACAGATAAAAGCAGCTGGTATACATCGATACCTCGACGATATGAGAGCAACCGACGTCCAGGGGAAGACTCCTGGTAGAATGCTCTGCGTCTCTTTAACGGTACGTAAAATATTTTCATTTTTCAGGAGACAGAACTCTTTAACCTAAGAGAGAGAGAGAGAGAGAGAGAGAGAGAGAGAGAGAGAGAGAGAGAGAGGGAGAGAGGGAAGTTTCATTTTTAAAAATAACGAGTTTTAGTAAATGCAACGCACTTATTGCCAATGAAATTTTAGATGTTAGATATTGAAAACGACAGAGATATAATTCTCGTCAAGTATTTATTCATACGTTGTACGCGCATTTTTTCGAACTAACCTAAACCGATAATTCTCGCGTAAATTCCGCGTCAAATATGTCGAATTATTATTAGAGTTTGAAGACTTTTAACACATAATAGTTTTGAGGAAGATTCGATGATCGGAGGGAATAATACGAATATACATTTTTTTAAATATAAATACTATAAATCTCATATAAAAAATCGTTGCGTTCTGAATATTTTGTCCGAAAAATTTTACTTCTCGCCTCGCGTCTTTTTAAATGCGACACAGATAGTTTCCGTTTCTTTTTCGGCACGAAGTTATATCGGTGCAATCTCATACGGTCCGCCTAAAACCAACCGACCGTAGTCGTCTAATCATCCCTCGCATCATCGGGAGAGGGGGGAGGGGGGGGGAGGACCGTATCGCGACTTCTTATTAGAAGATCAAGGGGATCGAGCACCGGGAAATCCGTCGGCGCGACAGCCGCTATCGACTCGACGAATTCTCCGAGGACGTTGATCCGCGCCGCGGCCTATTCAGCCTCGAGATATCCTCCGTCGCGCGACTCGGGGGGGGGAGAGGGGGAGGGAAAGGGGGGGGCGCCACGGCGCAAACCGACGCTTGCACGGCAGACAGGGTCTTCCTTTTCACACGCGCAGCGTGCAGACGCGGATGGGATCCCGCGGATTCGTATATGTTATCAGTGATTCTCAAAGAATGTGCGCGCGAAATTTTTTTTCTCGGTGCGAAGAAGAAAAAAAGAAACTATTCACAAGAGAAAATCGTATATAAATTCCTTAAAAAATTTTCTTCATACTCAGCATGTATACGCGTATACGTGGAGCAAAAAATAACACATTATTTTGGAAAAATATAGTATTTTTAAATATGATATTTTTGCGAATTGAACGCGATGCGATTTGCCGCGATGAAAAGTATCGTATCGCGAGGAAAATGAATTGAGAACTATTGGCACACGTCAATCCGCATTAGCGCGGATCGAGATGTATTACTGATACTACACGAAGCCACGTTTCGCGACGTAGAATAGACCGGCGGATCACCAGTTGCGCATAGTCTGCCGGATATATAAGGGCCGCTCGATCGCGTGTATGCAATGGCGGATTCAGACATATTGAGGCCCTAAGTGCGACATAATCCGAAAGCTCTGATATCCTATATTGCAAATACTATGTATAAGGCTGAAGCACATAAAAGGCTGAAGCACATAAAGAGCTGCGTCGAGATTAGGTTGGATGACAAATTATTTTTTCTAGAAATATTTTCTAACAAAAATGTTTCAAGTGGAAGTTGTAAAACGGAGAAAGTATGTTGGTTCTATTTTTTTAACGAAATTTATACATTGAAAGCACTAAAACTACTCAAAAAATATTATAATGCGGCTTTTCTTGACACGAGCGTGCTATCTCTTTCTTTTCAAAGAGATAGACATATATTTTTATATTGTTATAAAATATTTTTTCTTTTGATAGAATATTTATGATAATTTTATTATCATAAATATCGATCTTAATCTTATGAATTGTAATTCGTCATTGCAAGCGTATATGCAGGCACTTGATTACGTCCACTAGACATAAATTAATTCAAATTAATTCATTGTTTCATTCGCGAGACTATTTGAAGAAGAAACGTCTTCTCATATCCGGAGAACGTGCTTCTTCCAATTTGTCACTTCCGGGATTCCGAACGCGAATCCGTTAAACGAGTATTTAAACGTTTCTTTTAACTGTCCCGCGATCGAGTCTCTAATTTAACCCTCGAATAAAACGCTTCCAGTGTTAACCATATTTTTACCGCCGCAGTTGCGATTCCTGTACAATGTATTGTGTAAGTTTAGCATGTAAAACTTTGTCTTTGAAATTTCAGACAATAAGAATATCTATATGTATATATATATATATATATATATATATATATATATAGATATCTTAATTAATTTTTCAATTTTCTTTATTGAACAGAGAGATTATAGCGCCAATGAATATGGTCACGTGTTTGCAATTTACTCGCGTACTTCATCTAAATTATTTGTTCACGGGCAATTGTTATAATTTACTTACGTAAGCACACGTGGAACGAATACATACGATTTCGAGCGTAACAGCACGTGGCGCTTGTAATACGAAAATCTTGATCTCCGATGCGATCTAACGTCATTCGTCAAGGTCCGAGATCACCCTTAGAAATCCAGATAAAAATCTCGCTGCATTAAGTCTTGCGTGAGACAGTGAAAACTGCGATATACATACATGATCGTTATGCCTATTTTATCATCAACAATTTTTATTTTCCGAAAAAACTAGATAAGTAATACAAATATAGAGAATTATTTCTAATAACATTATGTTATAGAATATAATGTGTATATTTTAAAATAATTATTTCTTAACGAATAATTAGAGTTTGCACAATTAATTATCGCGACTGACGACTCATAAGCCAAAGCTATTTTATCAAAACAAATAATTCGTACGATTTTAAATAAGAATTGAAACAATTGAGGATAAGAATTATAAATTATCATTTTAGAGCGAGCTTTTTACGGATGACAATTGTTTCTTCATCATATTTGGATTCGAATTGTATCTTATATTGCGTTTTGTATTTTTTCACCGGTTTAAATGTAATTTGCTAATCATTCTCAGATTCAGAACGCTTAGTATAATACACGAATCACAGGATCGAGTTTAATAAAGAAATAAATCGTGATACATTAACCGCGAGATTAACCGTTTATTAATTACATTGAAATTCAAGAAATATCCCGTATGAATTTATTCTATGAGTGAGTTAAATATTTTGTAGCAGCAATTAATTGCTCTCGTACGATTGGCCTTCGTTTTTCACGACGTGTAGCGTGTATTATTGTTTATATACATATACCTAAAACGCGAGCATCTTTGTTGTCATTCGCGCGGCACAACTCGAGCAAGAAGGACGTATTAGTACAAGTCGCTTCGTCGTCGGATTATCTTTCGATAAACGCAATTATTCCCTATGATTATTACAATTAACGATTCACGCGACTCGTAAGTGTGTCTAAGGAACGGCTATTTATCGAAGCAGGTATCTCGCGATTTATTTCTTTGGGAATCAAAGCGATACGAGATGACGATTGTAAATTATTGTTTCGCTTCGATAATTATTTCTTTAATGCTTGGGTACGAATATACATATGTTGCATCGTACTTCGAAATATTTAAATATAATTTGCTCATTTTCGGATCGAGAAAGTACGCAATAATATATGAATAACATCGCGATACATATATCGATCGTTTATTGATAATATATTTATTTATTTATTTCAGAATTTGTATATGTTCGAAATGTATTGTGCGTGTAATACTGAATTTTAATTGTATATTTTCGAATGATTAAGCGCGTTTTAATTAACCATTAACTCAATTTGCGCGAAATTAGAGAAAAGAGGAGAGAGAAAGAGAGATTAACATTATCATTGTGTCATTTTAGAGTTTTCCAATTATATTAACAGAACGTCGCAGATAAAGAACGAATTCCTATTATTTTAGTAAATATAATCTTTATTAATCCTGTATTTTTTTAATATTTATACCGCGTATCATAAATTTGATGTTTGTAACCAGTCTTTTGTTAAAACGCGTATTGTATACATTCTACGAATACTTATCTCTCTTTAACTTGTATGTATATTTATTTACTTATGTTATAAAACACGTATACTAATTTGTATGTTTAGCGTTGCTGCGGCGAGTGGCGAGTGAATCTGGCTGCGCGATTTCGAGTATATCGCATGAGATCGTGATTTTTCCATCGAAATATAATAAAGTGTTGGTCGCGTGCGTCGGGAGTGCCGTGCAAAATGCAACGCGATCGTCTTATTTTGTTAATTAGTGCGCGCCCGAAGTAATTAACCGTGTTTTCGCGAGTGAGTGCCATGAAGGAGTAGCAAAGGATGAGGAAGAAATGATCCGCGCGGAGGTATCAGGCGACGGCGGAACAACCCTGAGGTGAGCAATTAATAATTTATTAAATTTTTTAATTATTTAATTTATTTATTATTTGTTACTCTCGTAAAATTAATTGCTCGTTTATCTTCGCGGTAGTAATTCGTCACTTTTTTACATCTTTTGTTATATAATACACACATTGTTATATAATGCATATGAAATATTCTACAGTTTATTTAAAAATATTTAAATTATGTGTATATGTATAACAAAATTAATTTCTTATGAAAAAATATAATTAATAACATAAAATATACTTCAACACTGTTTGAGTTTGATAATTATTTACATTATTTAAATAAGAATTAAATTCTTACTTATTATATTTTATATTTAAAAGGGATTTGTTTCGGAAATTATATAATCTTTTTTATTTAATAACTATTTAAAGGACAAATAAATGCATGTGTGTGTAATTATATTTTAAAATATTAATTATTTTGAATGTTGTTTTATATATAATTTGGATATATTTCTATTTTACAGATCAACAGTTGTGTGTGTAACTCCGCTGTTGCGCATCGGGTTGGTGAGTGATTAATTTATCTTTTATTTGGATCTCGAGCAAATCTCGAACGAAAAAATGATCAAGCGCAAAGAGTTCCCGCAAATACAATTTCATTATTGTGTCTTATTATTCAAAGTTCAATGCGAAGCAAGTAATTTATTTCTCATAGAAAAAGGAACTCGACTGCTTAAAACTTGAGCGTAGTAATTAAAATTTTATATTAGAAATGTAGGATTTAGCAGATTCTATACTACTGGTATCAAGTAGTCAAAGGGTTTAATACTTGTTCACCTCGCGCTCAGCTCTCAAACGAAGCTCTCACGCGACGCAGCGGACAAATTAGTCTCGCGCGTGCAACGAGGCGGGCGGCAACCCTCGCAAAGCCGCGCATCGGTCCAATAAAGCGGGCCCCGAGAGTCAACACAGTGTATCTCGTGCGAGGGAGTCGACTCAATACGGGGTGGAGGAGATCCACGAATCGCGGACCCCGCTACGAGCGGAACAATGCGACCACTCGGGCAGGAGCATTTAATTGTTTCCGCTCCTGTCCGCCGTCGTTTTCGTTCCTGCGTCTCTCTAAGCTGTCTCCTCCCCGCTCGTTAGCGAGTTCCTCTCTCGGAACCGGAAGACGTCGACGTTGCAGAGCAACGTCCTCCTATCTTTCTCCCTCTCTGACTGTTATCCGCCGAGTTGCGCGCGACCGCGTCATCGGTCCGAAACGATTTAATTTACTTATTTCGTAGAATTCTACACGATAGATCGCGTTAACGACGCGGCAAGCCGTAATCCGAATCGCTATCGGTTGACGAATAAAGATTGAACTAAATAACTGGTTCTGCAAAAATTGATATGAATTAAGAGGAATTAAATGGAATTGAAGTATCCTTAAATTACAGTTACAGAGCATAAAAAATTAATTCTCGATTGCGCGAATTAAGAGAGTTCATATTTCACAAAATATATATATATATATATATATATATATATATAAACGCTCGTTCTTTTTTTATTTCAATCATTTCTTGCAGAGTGAGATTTATGATTTATTTAAAAACTGAAAAGAGTAGTTATACATACACATACATTTTTTATTTCTTTCCGAATTATGTAGATTTTTCTTTAAAAAAAAACCCGAGTTTTTAGCGAGTTATTTTGAAGATCATATTAGTACCTTACCGCGCGGCTCGAGTGGACCCGATGCGTAATGCTGGAAGTAGAACGAGGTCGAATTTCACATGTAGTCACGCACAGCGGAGCGCGGTATGCAAATATGTACAAAACGCCTGAGAACATTTTATGGGCCATTGTTCTTCCGCTTGTAAACGGTTATTATAAAGCGGGACAGCCATCCCTACTTAATATAGATCTTAATCATACTATTTTTCATGCTGTTTTGCTCTGATATGCAGTAAGAGAGGCTGTTAAGTAGCATAACATTAAATCTCGTTTGACGCTTGACGCATTTATAACCGATCTTGAAACCTAATTCTTCATCTTTCAATCGGTACAAAACGCTTGTATTCTCAAAAATTATTAATCTATAAAATTCTGTATTTTTGATAAATTTTTTTCCTTTTTTTATACGACGATTAATGATTGAATAGAAGTTTTCGTAAATGTTTCTGAAAAAAGGAGGATACTTCCTAAGTCTTTTCAAACCTTCATGCACGCGGTGAATACTGTCTTTACTAAAGAGGCAGACGAAACTCTTGGTAAACTTAAAAATTCCCTTTGTACTTGGTAAGAAAAGACGCACTTAATTTTACACTTTTCAGTTGTATCCAAAACCCCCGGTGCAAGACGCACATTACAGATTATAAAATAAGTATTTTGATAGGTAACTTTTATTGAAACGTGAATAATTTCGCATATAACAGAGAAGCTCACTAGCTTGAGAAAAAATTGAAAAAAAAAAAACATCTGTATCAAAGGATTATAATAGGACGAGATAATTTTTTAAAATTTTATTAGCGTCTTATACATATAACGATATATAAATCAAAGTATAATATTCCCTATTTTTAATTCCAATCGCTTTTGACCAGCGCATTTCTCTTGAGTAAGGGTAACTTATTCGGCTCGCGCGCGAACTTAAGCGAGGTTCGGACGAAAAGCGGTACATCGCGAACGATGCACGGTGCGCGCACCACGGATGTGGATGCTGGAGCGAAAGAAGGGAGGAAAGAAGGAAGGAATGTCGGGGCTTTGGATTTCTCTCGCACGTCGCCACGCACACACTGTGGGGAACGCGGTATGCAAATGTGTACAAAGCGACGGGAGCATTTTGCAGCCCGTTGTTCCTGCGCTTATATATATATATATATATATATTTCGCTCTTTCTCCTTTTCTCTCGCATGTGGTCCTCTGGCATCCCGCGGGCTCTCTCCCGGGCGCGCTCGCAACACGTACACATACCTGCACACATATATGTACATACACATACACGCCCGTTCTCCGGAGGAAAATAGGGAAACACGATAGAAGGGGCCACGTCGCAACCCCATCGACCGCCCCCTCTCGTTCCTCAACGCTGTGCAACGACCGGTCGGTCGGTCGGTCGGTCGGTCGGTCGGTCGGTCCCTAGGTATTATTTCGCTCGAGGCGCCGAGAAGCAAGGAAAGTCGCGTCTCTCTCTCTACGGCGTATGAATAAAATATTATTTTCACCTCGCCTCGCGCCACAAAATGCACCCTCTCGCCGAGCGTTAGGTCGCGCTGGGATGCTGCGAAAAGATTCGGGAAATAGAGAGAGTTCGGTAAGGCCGGTTTAGTATCTAACAAAACCCCGAATGCCGAAGTTATAATTATTATATTTAGTAAACAATAAAAATTAATATTAACTGATTAGTTGTTGTTAAATCTAAAGTTAACGCAGAACTTTTTAATTTTCTCGTAACCAGAACGGGACGTGTATGTATAGGTTTTATTTATAATTTCTGTTAGCTATTAGCTAACGAAACTAACTATCATTATCACAAGCTGTTATCACAAACACCCTAATTACAAACAAAAAACCTAAGTTTGTCACAAAAGTGTCAAGACTGTTAAAAATTTAATTTAAAAAATGAAGTTTAAAAGTGTGGAGAATTTAATTTTAAACTTTATAATTTAAATATCTCTATAGTTTATTCTTCGCAAGAGAACGAAGTACACAGCTATCTATCATTGTTTACTCAATTGAAATATAGATATCGAATTTTTCTATAATGTTTTAATATTACGTGAATATTCTAATAATACGTATATCTAGCTAGAACGAAAAGAGAGAGACAATATATTACGTTGACCAATTCTAAGTCACAACAAATCTCACTTTGCATCGCATTGTAGATATTAAAAAACATAATTTGTTTTATATTTAAGATTCATAAATTTTTATCTATGTACCTTGGTTCGCGTTAATACTTATAATTGTGATACGCTTATGTTATGTTGCCTTATAATTTTATCAGTATATTACATGTTTTTTTCTGAAAATTACGATGACGAATTTGTGTTTTTTTTTTTTTTTTTTTTTTTTCACTGACGGAATTACTGACGTTTTAAATTGAATATTTCCGCAGTTATCTATAATTTATTCATTTTTGTAAGATGGAATACCATAAAAATTTAAACCGAAATTCCGACGTCATCGCCCCATAATCGTTGCATCGATGGCCAATCAGTTACTAATTCACCCCTAAGATTTTCACGTTGTACGCGGCATGCTGCAAGGGGCACAGCGATAATATCGTTAGGACGCGACTAATGGGAGAGCCGCGAGAATGATTGCTCAAACGTAGAGCGTATTTATCGCGTAGCGGAGCGCGCCAACGCGCGATGCAACGTGTAATGTATTTTAAAAGCGTGCCTTTCGAGGGCGGCGTCAAAAGCCGATGTAAAATATGATCAAATAAAGCGAGGCGGGAATTAGATTTGGCAGGCTCTTTCTCCGCGCAGCGGCGCGGCGGCCCGGTTGTTCCGTGTAGAAAAAATTTCGTCGAAAAAAAAAACGTTCGTCCACAGTACGCGGTTGCATAAATGCGTGTGAACCGCTGCAAACCTATCGACTAGTGATTTCTTTCGGGGTTTTCCTACGAGGTCTTATATAGCTTATATATTCAATAACTTTCCAAGAAGATCACATTCCATAATATATAGAAAAAGATATAAAAGTTGTTTTTATTATCAATTATTAAATTTTATTGTTGTGTATAATTATTACTCTCTTAATTTTTTTTAAAAGCGATAGTACGTGACAAAATTTTTTGAATTTATTGCTTATAAATTCAAAATTATTGCTTATAAATTCTCGATGCTAGATGTCTTTTATCAAGATGTATTAAGAATTTTTATTATTAATATTTTATATAAATTAAATTTTTTATGAATTCTAAACTATTCTATTCTTTCTTTTCTCTCTCTCTCTCTCTCTCTCTCTCTCTCTCTCTCTCTCTCTCTCTCTCTCTCTTTCTCTCTATTTAATCAAGTGTGATATCATAAATTGGGACTGCATTTGACATATTGCGTGAGTTTTGATCAGACATTGAGCAGTTAAAATACACGTGCCTCGGAAGGGTTAATCCGATAAAAATGGATGAAAGAGCTTACATCTATCTCTGTTAATTCGGCCTCCCTAACCACGATTGCCTTATTATTCGTAAAAAAGATTTTTTAATTACTGCAGCGCCAGACTGAAATATTGAGTCGCTCGGTAATATGACGAGCGGCTTCATCGGTTCGTCATAATGCATCGACGATTTATATAAGAGAAATCTTCCGTTTATCCCTTTTACCATGCAGAAAGTGAAATCGTTGATTACAATGCATTTTTACATCTACCGTTTAATATACCTGAGAGAATATTTGAGAGATCTTGATATATATTCTTGATATATATATAGAAGTATCTTTATATTTTTAAATTATACAGAAGCACTCAAAATCGAGTTAATTAAATACATACGTACTAAATTTAAAAAAAAAAGAAAAACAGAATTAGATGACCATGTCTAACACTAGATATACACAGACGTTGAGTTACGTGCTAATTATTATTCGGGTAATTTTATTAAAAAATTTTTTTTTAACTTTTCGTTGCAAATAATTGATGTGGTGTGATAATTTGTAAATGCATATCGGCGCGAACAAAGTCTGAAAGCGCGTTCGACTCGACGGCGGTCTCAATCACCGCGATCGCTATACCGCAAAAGGTTTTAACGCTAGCCCCGCGCTACTTCAGAGGCGATCGGCCGTTGTTGGGAAGATTTTTCATCACCGCTTGCGCTTGCACAGTCACCGAGCAATACCCCATGGAAAAAGGGTAAAAATTGTCGCCTCCGGTGCGTTAATCGCGCTTCGCACTAGTTTCGCGAGACGAGAGAGAGAGTGAGTGAGTGAGAGAGAGAGAGAGAGAGAGAGAGAACTGGTACAAGCTAGCGAGAACCATGAGGACAGAGGACAAACGTGTGTCGGTGTGTGTACACGCGTGTAGGTTCATGTACGCCGGGGACGCTTGCATGGCAGGCAGGTTAATACAGCGGCGCTAGAATGGAGGGTGGCTGCTGATGTAATTTTTGCCCGTTTGATGTCTTTAATGGAATCAGGCGCGTATCTAGCAGGCGCCACTCAATTTACAGGGTGCGACTAATGGCTGCTGCGAGAGGTAGTCGGACCCGACCCGGACGAATGCCCCGAGTTGCTGGCGCGCCCGATCTCGTAGCTCGTAGCTCGTCGCAACTTGACGCGACTCGATACGATTCGGCTCGGCTGGGCTCTCGGCTTGGTCCATACCTTGCCAATCGAATAAAAGATACACTGCCCGCCGGATAAGAGACAGGTTGCCGATGCTGATATCTCGATTCGAGGAATCCAAACGCTCCAAAAAGAATATGGTTCAGGCGCAATATTCTTTGCTCGAGATATACTTGAAGTACATCCGTGAATATGATTAACCGCTGTGAAGAGAAATAAAATAATAATAGATCTTTTTCATAGTATTATTGAGAATAAATAGATTTAAATAAATTAATATATTTTAATTTTTAAATTAAAATTAACTAAATTAAATTAATGAAAAATTTTAATTAGTTAATTAAATATAATTGATATAAAGATAATTGATTTTTAATAGAAGAAAATACTATTTCGATCATGCACTTAGCCTCCCATTTTTGAACGCTTTGTTAATTTTACACAAGAAATGTGATTTTTAAAATTATTGATAAAATGCAACGCAAATTGTAGATGCAATCTGAGTCTAAGAGCGACAAGAAATAATCGCGTCGAGATGCAGTTTCGAGGTTGCTGTCAAATTAGATAGAAATTGCGAGAATCAATATAGCGCGCGATATTATTGAGGAAATTATGGAGGGTAATCGCGCGCGTCGGGAGATACTTTCTTGAGATTTCCTTGGAAGATAGAAATTGCAAGAGCATAAACCCTGTGGCTCTGGTATTATAAGCAAGAAAACTTAACCGTAAGGAATTGGAAATTTTAAGAAAAGTTTAACTTGATATAGCATTAACAGAGACGTTTAATTAAACGAAACAAAACCAACTCCGAAATTCTCAAAATTAAACATATACATTCAACTACATTAATTAAGAAAAATTCAAAGATCTGAAAACTGATAATCGTATAACTGCGTCCATTAGAGAATTAAGTCCCAGTCGCAATATAATCCCGATCATTCATTTCTGTAACCGTAGAAAACGAGAGGAAGAGAGAAAAGAAAGCGCGGAGATCGATGAGTAGTTCGCGAAGCACCGTCATCAAGGCCAGAATCGTCGATCGTCGCTGTGTGTATAGGTGCCCTATAAAATATATTATGTCTCTCTCATTATCACGCTATTCTTCGCGAGCGGTCGCGCGGAATGATAGGACCACGACGAGTGAATGTATTTAGCCGAACACCCCGGAGTTCGACCTAAATGTTTGACATTACCGAACGTTGGCGCGCGAAGGGGTCGGCGGCGGGGGAAGAGTCCCCCCTTTCTCGGCATCCTCCCCCCGTAAATCCCGCGCCAACGTTTCTGTCCCCGAAATGCGTTTTCACGCCAATTTGTCTCTCCGGAAGCTTTCACGAGTCTTTACGCTGCTCCCTCCCTCCCCTCCTTCCCCCTTCCCCCTCCCCCCCCCGCGATAGGGGGTTCCTGGATATAACCACGCATAAGCGCGCGTATTGCCGTCGTCCCTGACCCCGCTGTCACCCGATATATAAATGTGCGCGATCGACGATGCCCGCTTCGAAAGAACGAAATTATCCTTTCGAAGATCGCGGACCGTAAATTCGCATGATTTTGTCACGATGTGATTGTTAATGCGGAGAGCTAATTATCCCGCAAAAATTTTTTGTCCAAAAATTATTCCCTTTAATTGGAAAGGTTACATTTATTTTTGACACATTAAATACGAGGTATTGGATTTAAAAACCAGTTTACCTTATTGGTATTGGATTGAATTAGAAAATAAAAAATTAATATTGCAAACATATTGCAATAATGAAATGTTGCAGTTGTGGAGAAAACCTGAAACGAAATTATTCTATAAACATGATTACATCTTTCTGTAACATTTCAACATTGTAATAACTTTGCTTGGTTACAACAACTTAAATTTTCTCTCTTTCTGCGTTTATAAGTTCTACAAAAATATAAAATATGAAATATTCTCTTGAGTTAAATTTGTTTAACCCAAACCGGTTTAACCGGAAATTTTGTATTTTAATAAGAGACACATCGAGACTTTTTTCTTTACAACGTACAAAATTCATTTTGTGAGTATCTTCTCTCTTCGTGTAAAAAAATATCATTTCGAGATAAATCATCCTTAACCACACGAACGATCCTACTTTATCTCTCACAGGCTGCGAAACGTATTTACTGCTACTTCGCGATTGTGAGCAGCTCTCGAGAGTCCGAGGAGAGAGAGAGAGAGCAAGCGCGTTGCCAAGCTCGTGGAATTAATTTAGCAAAGCCGCGCCGGTTTCCTTAGGTATTACGGGAAGGGCGGGCCGGTCCTCAAAGGACCGAAGATCGCAGAGATAGCCGCAGTTCCGCGGCGGGCGCGTGTGTATAATAACGAGAGGAAACCCGGGCGAGCTTTATTTCCCCCGGGGGCCCCCGCGGGAGCTTAACCAGTCGTCGCCCATCCGACTCGAACGAGAGAGCAAAGACGCGGAAGATCATATCGGAGCAGATAATTGGTCGGCGATCTCCTCCCTGCTCTCTCCCCCTCTAAACCCCGTCTACCCCGCTATACTCTTTTCGCTCATTTTTCCCGAAGCTTCTCCACGGTACCCCGCGTCCGGGGAACCGTGTTTTAATTAAAAACAACCGGACCACAATTGGCGCATCGCGTCAATATTTCGTCCCGTCCCAAAGAACAGAACGAGAGGGATGTAATCGCGTAACACGCAGTCTTTCTCTCGACCTGTCCATCGAATGGGGTACGAATCGAAAGTGAATTACAATTGTTCCTCGTCGCACGCGATTAATTTCTTCAGAGGTAACATTTTTCCTTATCTGAATTGAAAAAAGATAATTTACCTTAGCGAGACTTTCTTAGTGTTAAATTAAATCCTGTTTGTTTATCGAATTTATGGTAGCTGAGACTTAATATAAAATGCGATATTGTTGGGAAATATATTTTATTATAGACTTTTATGGGGAGATGCGAACACAAAAGCTTGTGTTTTTTTATCTTTAAAATTTCTATTCATTATTAAGGACGATAATAACATGCCCTTCAAAGCTTTCCTGACTTGAGAAAGGATCTTAGATAGACATCCTTACAAAGTCAGTTTATGCTCCGGGCGTCCAAGTATCTTTATCACGTTGAGATACGAAGGTCAAGGCGCTTGAATCTCCCCTCGAAACTCCCTCGCATCTTGATTTTTCACCGGCCGGTTGTCGAGATATCAAGTGTCGTACGTCTTCATAGTCGAAGCTCGACTTCATCTCCAGCCGTGTTGCAAAGAATATACCGTAACTACGTTCAGATATTCATCGCCATGATAGATAATTAATAATTGCAACTTCGAAGCGATAGAAATTAAATTAAAAATTATTTGTGTCTAACTAGGAATTGTTGATATTGTTATAAAACTTAGAAAAGAACTTCAATACGTTTATTTGCTCTAAATATTACAGTAATTATTGTATGCGCGATGGTACAAACATACTTTTCCCATGAGTGCGAATATAGCAATGTTAATAAGTATAATTGATATTTTATATACCTACATCGGGAACGAATACACGACTTTAGATATTAAATATTGCCTACGAGAATGTCAATGTCATCGCTATCTATCGCTGCCGTTACTGTTGGCGGTGATCGGAAGCCGCGCAGCATCCATGGGTTTTAAGGTGACGGCGGCATCGGTCGGTGATTATAGGCCGCGGTTCGACAGGCGAGTCGCAAGGTCGAAAGCTCGATCGAGAGATGTGAGAAGAAAAGAAGCTCCTCGTGTGAGAAGGCATCTCCGCACATTCACGACAGCGCGCTCGCACACGGATAGCGGCCGATCAAAAAGCCTGCCGCGGAAGAAAGAAACTTGTCGAGTGAGACGAATGTGGCAGGCAGGCAAGGAGGAGGGTAGACATATCGAAACTCTGCGAGAAACAAGAGAGCAAGAGAACGGACAGATAGGGAAGGAACGACGCTCGCGAGAGGATGAAATTCGAGAGGGTGAAAGATGGCCGCGCGCGCGTCCGTTTGATACAAACGAGAGGGTGGCCGAGGAGGGAGAAGAGCGAGTGTATATTTGCTATCATCGTGCTGGAAAAGCGAAGGATTTATACTTTAGGAGTTTTCTGTTAGGACACGAGAGAAAAAGGATGGAAAAACAAGAAGTGAGGGATAAAGAAGGAGAAGCTGTAGAGTTGGAGCGAGCTCGAGCGAGAGGATGTCAGTGGCAAAAGAAAAAAAAAAAAAAAAAGACAACGATGACGAGAAGAGAAGATCAAGGAAGATGGACGGAGGGGAGAGGAGTGCAGCTCTCGGAGAGCGGGCAGGATAAATAAACGCGGCGCGCCGCCCTCTCATCTCAGACACCTCTATTTCGCCGCTCCTCATGGACGCAAGTCATCCTCCGTTTCTGAGCACGGAGATACGATGAGACGAGGCAAGGTGTGCGAGCAAAAAGGGAGGCAGGGAGTGCTGCGAGTACAGGATCACGGCCACCTTCCTTGCGCTCGCGCGCAACGCTCGTCATTAACCCTTTCTCGGACAGATACGTCTCCGATAATGATCGCAGCGGCGAGCGAAATCGTCAAATCGGGGGACGAAAGCGCGAGAGTAATTATTTTTTAGGGTTCTAAGCGACATGAGAAATTTATAAATAATTTATTCGTCATATTCGTCATTAACGAAAAATATATTATGCGTTTTCTCTTTTTTTTTCTTTTTTTTTTGCGCACAATACTCTATAATGCTATAATTACAATTTAGATTTATTTTATATGCTATTTTATTTTAATATAAATCATGCGCGCGTGCGGAGATTTTCGTTTGCGGAGATTTTCGTATTTTTTTTTTATTTTCTATCCGCGCTTTTATTCCGTTGCATTAATCAGCAATTTCGCTTACGGTACTTGTTCGCGGTCGTTCGATTTTCTATGACCTTACGGAATGAGCGTTCTGGTACTCTGGTATGAGAGATCTAATGATTCCGCGCTCGTTATTTGCCGTCTAACAACGTGCCAACTAATCATCGCCAGCGCTGAATGCATCTCGATCGCGAGAGCGATTTCACTAACGATCTACAATATAACCCGGAAGATCCGCCTTCTACTTTGAATCAGAGCATCGCGGAACCTTCGCTCGCGAAATGTCGATCCTATTAAATCAAAACGGATCGAAATATCAAGAGTCTCGATATATACTTTTGCTATTTTGGATTATGACGCCAAGGAAGAAGAAATGGACGCGAATAATTCTCGTAATTTAAATCAAAGTAAATGTCTTTTCGACGAAAATATACCGCTTTGATAAAACAGATATCCTCCCTTGTTGCGCAAATCATACAAATCTGGAATGAACAATCGCGATATTTGTAATGCATCGAAGTATCGGGAGGTCACATAAAGCCTCTGCCACAACGCCAGATCTAATACAGTAATCTCGAAAAATCGAAACGCCTGATAATAATTTATTCGCAGAAGGAGAGAAAAGAAAATATGAGAAAAGAAAAAAAGAAACTCTAAAGAAATCAAACAAACTCTATTATGAAAATGTAAAATACCAGTAGTATCTCTTAAAATAGCTTAAAGTTTTAAACTTTTCCAAACTTGTTTTTTTCTTTGATAATCGAAATGTACATTAAAAAATATTAATCCATCGAGTAAATCACAGTTGTGAGGATTAGACTAGACATTAAAATAACTGTTGTATTTATTTCCATGTCACACAATAGAATTAGTAGTGAAATGGGCTTGAGACGGAGCAAGTTTTTCAGCGAAAGCCTGACAAATCCATTATTTTCTTAAAAGATTTATCTTTGCGCAAATAATGCAAATTTGGGGATAAAATCCTTCGCGATGTTTGTAATGTGCTAAAATATTTTAAGGTCACATAAGAGCCTCTCTCACGGCGCCAGACCTGACATGACCTGATGAAGTGAAGTCCGTCCCCTCGAAATCTAAGCTCTTAAAATAATTCCAGGTTATAAATGTATAGATAGGCTAGAAAAATAATTTGTTCGCTGAAAGAGAGAAAAATAGAAATCCGCAAAAAGCCGGAACTACCAAACAAACTCTAATGTCCCTTCAAATAACAATTAGTCTACTTTTTCAAACTTATTCAGGCATGATAAAAGACCACACGTTTTGTGAAACTATGTCAAAAATATATTGTTCAGTCTTAACAATAGATAATCGGAAATTGTTAACATTCTATTAATTGCCGAATTATTTAACATCGTGATTTTAAAACTGCAAAAAATGGGTTTTTGATTAAACTTTTGCAAAAAAAAAAAAAAAAAAAAAAAAAAATACTTTCGGTTTTCGAAAGTACTTGTATAACACGCTGCAATGCAATTACATAGTTGTAATATAAATATCAAGTGATATTAATAAAAATATCAATGCGAAACTTATTCAAGACTGCTACGCGGCTCTATAAGGCTTTTTACTACACGTCAACATTCTCGAGATCGAAGATAGCGTGCGTAAATAGGTTTACAAGAATTGATTGTTCACGGTCTTGAACACGATCGAATCGCTAATCGGAATATAGCTTATCAGGCTTATCAGACCGCGGGATCGCGGCCGATTCTTTAGAAGAGGAGAGAGGCGCGAGGAGAACGAGAAGAGAAGAGAAGAGACCGGAAAGAGTCGGGCGGCGATCGGGAAGGGTCGAGGGTTGATTTTCTGGATCGCGGGATAGGACGGATCGCGCTTGCGGATCGTGATTTGCGCGATTACCTGTAATGACGTTCCGCCACCACCGTCACCATCCCCTTTGCGCAGTATCCTTCCTCCCTCCGTCCTCCCCCTGCCTGCCTCCCCCTCCCCCCTCTCCCCCCTCTTCCTCCCTCTCCTTCTCCGATCGCGGTCGTGCGCGATCCGCGTGTGTGGGTTCAGGGATGTGACAATGGTCGCTCATTATCGGCTCGCTATTGGCCCATTGTTGCCGGTGAGAGAGAGCCGGAACGGGCCTTACCGAGTGCGGCGAGGAGTGATACCGGGTCGTACATACACCGCAACGGGGGTGGTGACTCGTCCTTTTTCGATCGGGCACTAGCAGCATGTCGGGACACACCGTATGTACATATTCCGTACGTTTCGCACCGCAGCTCGTTGACTGATAAAAGGCGCGGCTAAAGTGTCATTCACACATTCAAGTCTCTCTCCCCCCCCCCCTCTCTCTCTCTCTCTCTCGGTAATTGTAATATGCGCGTAAAGATACAGTCGCGTTACAATGCAATTGCGTTGTAATATTGATTGCGGTATTGATTCGCGTTGATCGCGCGTTGTCGCGACGAGATATTAATATAGAAGAGGACGTATATATATACGCGCATGTAGCCTTTCGATATTTTTTTTTTTTTTAATTTTATTTAACGAGCTGAAAATATTTTATTCTGTTTTGCATCGCGAGAGAAGAACCTGCCCGTTAATAATACGACAGCTTTCTCTCTCCTTCCCTTTCTCTCTCCTTCCCTTTCTCTCTGTCAACGAGCATCTTCGCGCGTCGAGAAAAACCAAGCAAAATAATTTCCTTTCGCGTCGAGTCGACGCTGCTATCTCTCTCAGCAACCTCTCTTTCTCTCTCTCTCTCTCTCCTCTCTTCATTGCCCTCCCCCAGCGCCCCGCTTTCCGATTCTAGCACCCGCGTGCCGGCCATGCCGTAGCCAGAAAAGCAAGCAGAAAACGTAGGCAGACAGCTGAAACCCGATGGGCGCAGCGCCGGGGCGCGCTAAAACATGCAAAATCATGCAAATTGCGTTCGTTCGAACATCCAGCTCCCTCCCTCTTACCCCCTGTCCTCCCCCTTCTACCAGCAGCACCGTCGCCTGCTCGTCGACTTCCTTCGATCCCAAGCTCGCGTCTCTCTCTCTCTCTCTCTCTCTCTCTCTCTCTCTCTCTTTCTCTCTCCTCCCTCACCCTCTCTCTCTCTATCTCTCCCGGGTTCGTTTTCTCTTCCCATCTCTCTTTCTCTCATCCCTCTATATTTCTCCTCTTTTCTTCGCTTTTTCTCCTCTTCCCCCTCTGTCCCTTCTCATTCTCCGCGCTTTACTCCGTTCCGCAGCATCCACCGCCGTCGTCCGCGCTATTCCCTTTTATCTTCCAAACTCTCTGTCGATCCTGCGCGCGCGGGAGAGCGAACGTCAAAAATGTTTCGACGATTGTATGCCGCGGCGTTTGTTCCTTTATTTTTGCCGAGGGGGTGGAATACCAGGCTGGGCGGGGCTGTCGCTGCCGCCGGCGCGCACCGGGGGATGAAACCTCGCCCGCCATATTTACGTCTCTCTGTCGCGCGAGTGGGAAGCGGAAAAAAGTCCGGGAAAAATCGCGAGATCTCGTTCTCCCTCTGACGATGGCCTTGTCTCTCCCGCTCGCGTCTACTGATAACGGCTGATACGTCCGGCGTGTCGAATGAATCGGTGCGTTTGCGATCGCGAGAGATACATCCGGTCGATGCGCGACCAATCAAAGTGCTGGGACTGTATGATAGAAAATGCGCCTATGTAATTTTCTCTGTGCCCGGAGATTACGAGATCAGTACAATTTCACGGTAGAACTAGATTATAATTAGTAATAATTAGGTAATTACAGATCATATACAGAGTGATATAAAAAATGCAATGAATAATGAATATACATTATTATGATGTTGATGCTAGAGATATAGAAAATTATTTTATTCACGCAGCAAGAGAAAGAGAATATTTAACGTAATATATATTTTTTATTTATATTATGTTATTTATTTATTATGTAATTTTATTTCAACAAAAAGATTTAAAAAAATATATAGTTTGCCAAGTTTTTGGCACAAAGTGAACTTGCAATAATTATTTCGTTTTCTTTTGTGACGTTTTTATTTTAGACTCTTTCTCTCGCATAGATTATAATTTTATAAAATATGCAAAAAACAATTTAACAATTCACGAGAGAGATATGCAGCTTGCTTTATAGCCTGAAGTCGAGCATGAGCTTTCACAGAGGCGAAGGTTAGCACGCGAGCGCTATTAAAGTCATGTCTTCTATTTGCGACTAATGGTGAGAGCGTGCTGTTATTTAGAGCAGGAGCGCGCTTGGGAAAACGTGCTAATTTCCAGAGTGAGTTTGCTATATGCCCTTCTCTTCTTGCTTCTTTACAGCGAGCGTAATCACTGTAATCCTACAAGCGCGAGGCGCAATGCCATTCTCGCAAAAAGCGAGCGGAGCTTTTGCACAACCCTGTGTTCTCTTCGTCTTCCTGTTATTTAAATCGCACCTACGTTATATGTATTTTTTACATTACATATGTATTTTTTTATATTTTTAAATCGCGGCTATATGTATTTCCTTAGATATGTATATTATGCGCTCTGTTAAATGCGGTAATCAAATTCAGAATTTTATTTATTGAAACGAATGAAGAGTATTTAATTTTTTTTATATTTCAGCGGGGATTAGATTTCTTGAAAGTATCTAAAATTTAAGGAAATTTTTCTTCTTCCGATTAAAAAAAATGAAATTAGTACGTCTTATTATACAGTATAATTTTTTTTTCTCAAAACTTTCTGCATTTTTATTCCTGCATTTTTCTTTCTGCATTTTTCTTTCTGCATTTAATTATTATTATTTAATGTCTTTAATTTTTATCTTAATTTAAATCTTGTTCCTAAAAACGATCAAATTTAGTTTTTTTATTTTTTCCACACACTATTTACATTATCAAATTCCATGTTAACAATAGATAATTAAATTTATAAACTTGTACAAAAAAATTTGTGTGGACTATATAAGATATAAATAATCTTATAAATTTTTTATTTTTTATTTTTTTTTTAATCTAAGAAACACAGCTTTCTGTGTCTTTTCCACGACACTGAACTTTATTGCCGTCACTGACCAATCTGTCCCACGTCTTTTGACTTGTTTATGTAAAAAAAAAAAACGGCACCGCGTGTCCGACGTACGCGACGCGGACGCATTTTGGACCGTTGCGACGCTCCCGCGCTATTTCCCGCATTTTCTGCAGTTTTTCCGAGCTTTCGTAATCCCAAAGAGGGATTCTGCCGGGTCCGCGTAATCCGACTGCTGTTCGCTAATGAAATTAAAAAAAAAGAGAGAGATAGAAGGTCTCTCGATGGACGACTAAAAAAAAGGAATGAAAGAGCCGACGCCGAGGGGATTTGCAACGGCGTTGATTAAAACCGCGACGACGTATGGCTGCATTCAACGAACAGTGGATTTACGGGCGGCGCTCCTCGATATGTCATAACACACACACATACATCTCTTTCTCTCTCTCTTTCTGTCTACATATGTATATGTCTGTCTATATTATATATATATATATATATATATATATATATATATATTGACGTACGCGTTATGTTATATGTAGTCGCAGCGATTCTTTTTTTTTCAACGGAGGCAGAAGAAACGGAATGACAAATACCTGAGAGTGCAGTCGCCATTATAATCGAACGCGTCATTCTTCATGCATAAAGGCTAATAATTTAATGCACACGTGCTCCGTGGTCTTAACTGCCTTTATTATCGAACGGATGGGAATTATCGATGCGGCACACCGTTCCGTACGATTCTCGGCGATGCCGCGCGGTGCATTTTGCTGCGGTGCATTTTTATAAAAAGAAAAAAAAATCTCGAATATGGCGAGAGCGACAGCGTTATATCGTTTTATGGCCGCCGCACCTTTGATAATTTCAGCGAACGTTGCACATCTTGAATAACGGTATTTATCGCGATGTAGCAAATCCAGATATACGGCAATCTAACTCGAGAGAAGCGCATAGGATCTCGAGGATGAATATCGACGAAGTGGATATTCATCCTCGAGATGACTTGGGAGAGGCGAACAGTCAGGAGCGAATATAAAGCGGATTGTTAAGGACAAATGTCCACACGATATATTGTTCCGAGGAGATGGATAGTCGAGGATGAGTATCAAAATAGGATACCGTCTCGAGCAGAATAACCAGAATAATCAAACAAGATTATATCGCCTTGAAAAATTATACAAAGTTGAGGGTAAACGTTGAAAAACGGGATATTTTATAATCGAAAGAACGAAGCGAGACGTTACACTTTGAAAGACAAATAATCGATGAATAATATCTCGACGAATGATAAGATCTTGAGAAATCGAGGGTAGATAATGATTGTGAGAAATGATCGAGGATAAATATCGAAATAGACGATCGATCGCGCGAGTATTACGCGGATGAAAGAACGTTTTGTCGCGGCTGCATTTTTGCGTGAAAATTTTATATCTCCGCACTCCTCTCCCTTCATCATGCGCGATAGAGCGACGACGAGATTATCGATAACCCCCTCCGCGGAAAAATACTGTTCGGACCAAAGGGACTAATTGAATTACCACGTGCTATTGTGACTAAGATAGCTTAGCCGCCACAATGGACAATGAGATGCCCCTGGTCTGTGGGCTCACATTGTGTCCATACTGTAGTAGAGCGTACCTGTCTGCAAACGTGGCGTCTCACCGTACTTCTCGGATGACCTAAGCATATGTATATATGTGTTCGCATCAGGCTTCTTCTTTATCATATAGTTACGTTATGATACAAGGATGACAAGAATTTTGCAGCTCTCAAAATATCTCTAAGTATGTAGTAGTAGCAAGATGTCTACGTTGCAAATAACATTTCTAATTCTTTTTGCAATTTTTATGTTATAAAAAATCGGCAAACAAAGCTAAACAGAAAGGCAGTGCTTGCTAAACTACTATAGATTGCTTTGGAAAATTAAATATTATAAAAGATTGCTATTAAATAAAATTAAATTAAATTAAATTAAAAAATTAAATTAAATTAATTTTTTTAATAAGAAGCCAAGTTACTTCTATAAATATTTTGTATTTATCAAATGTAAATTTATTCGACTTCTTTAAAAACATTGCATAATTATTGACGTTTAAATAAATAGATTTATGGATCAGTGATACGGATTTGTCGGTTAATTCGTTGTTGCCCGAACGTTTTCGAGTGGAGTCATGCTCGAGAGAGGGTCCGAGGAATCTGGAAAACCACCTCGAGTGGTGTTTACGACGTTTAGAAAGCTTCGGGACGCGCGGCATTTCGGAGCAACTCGTCTCGAAGAAACAGGCAGAGGAGGCTGGAGTACCGTTTCGAAACCGAAGTTAAAACCTCCCGACTCATCGCGCAAAATTACCCGGTCGAGTGGGTTCTATCTCGTTCGAATTAGTTGGAATTTTCTTCTCGTCCTATTGTAGCGACTCTCGATCTGACATCGATACAAGGCTGGTCCGAGAACGTTACAAAAGATACGCGCGATAAAAAAAAAACACGCGGTTCCAAAAAATAAATCAGAAATCTTATTAAGAATAGAATTCTTGTTGTTTAAACAAATCTATTATGAAGGTGTCGGGTACATCTTATTTTTTAGAAGAAATTTCAATGGATTTCAGTATCGTGGCTGTTTGCTTTGACAATAATTTGTAATTGAATACATAATTGTTGTTTAATATTTTTTTCGAGTTATTTTTAAAGCTTATATTGCTTGAAATAATTCAACTTTTCAGAAAGCTACTATGCAACTCGAAACACTTATATCTCAGGCTTTTGCAAAAATATATATAAAATCGAATCGTATAAAATTTGTAAAATATGTATACAGACGCGCATAGATTCTTCAATCCTAGATATTTTTTATTAAAACTAAATTTTTTATTTTTTTTTTTTATAACAAAATATATTTCTTATTATATCTTTTAATTGATATGTATACGTGCGAATGGACCTGGAGCTAAAATGAGAGCCTTAAACCCATGTCTTCCTTACAAAATTCCTCTGGCCCTCCCTTTCGGCCCGCGTGCAACATCGATCGATCGATCGCGATATCTTCCCTCGATCTTTATCTACAAATCTCCGCATTGGGCAGCGCAAAGAACAATGATCGGCAGGCGCTAAAGTGTTTCGTGGCGCTTCGTGGCCACGAGGGAGAGCAAGCTGACCACGCACAAAGGCCTCACTGTGGGTCATGAGAGTCATCCGGCATTCGGTGTTTATTTAACTAACTAAGCACAACGCGCGCGCATACCTGTTCACCGCGTGGCATCATCGCGCGCGCGCGCGAGCGATCATTATCGCGTCGTACAATCGGAGAGAGATCGCGGGTCGGCGAGATGGCAGCGAGTCTCGTTTCGATGATTATTCGCAGCATCCTCCTCATGAATGAATCCATACGAACGCCTTGTTTCTAATTCGAATTTGTAAGATTCTCGCGATATAGTGAAAAATTGAGAATAATTAAATTAAATTCATTTTTTGTCAAGACTGCAATTACAATTTAATCCAGGGGATCATCTGCATAACCGTAATATCAATTTTATATGTATATATATAAATTTTTATAGTAATCATTTTTTTATAGTAATTATAGCATTTTAATATTTTATATATGTATTATGGGAGTAGAAATTTCTATTAATTTAGGAATCTTGTTATAATAATAAATGTTATATCTCTATTACTTTCTCTTTTATATATGACAGGAAGCATTATTCTCTATAGTTGATATTCTTTGGCTGTTCCGGTGTTAACAAGTTCATCGCCATTCAGAATATACTTTTCGAAATCTCTGAATGGGTCGCTATGACAAGAAACGCGAAACGTTCAGGTCGCTGAGACGGTTTATACGATTTGCAGCGCAGCAGGGGGTCGACATTTTTATCTCGTTTTATTTCTTGTAATTCTTTTCGACATGGGATTAGTTTTGGTCCCCGCGAGATCTCTTTAGAGATCTTTACGACTGGTTAGCTCCATCAAGGTTGATCCTTCTTTAGCGGAAATGCGCGAGCGAGAGACGCCTCGGTCTAATCTCTGCCTTCACTTTTTCACAACCTCGCCTCGAGAAAAGGTAAAACCAGCGAGAATGAACGAGCTCGGCCTTCGTCGTAGAGCGATGATGACGCAGAGGAGGAAGAGAGAAGAAATTGGGAGAGAGAGAGAGAGAAAGAAAGAGAGAGAAAGAGAGAGAAAGAGGGAGAGAAATAACGGAGTGAAGGGGAGGGAAAGAAGTTTGCGCGTACGTTTTTTGGTGTCCTCTCGAGACGGCGGCCGCGATCTCTCGATACGAGAGAGTCAGCAGCCTCCTTTCGTGGCTCACTCGAGTACTATTTGTCGGGCTCTTAGAATACATATATATCGGTCTCTCCGGCAAAGCGATGACCTAAAGTTTTGAGCAAACACGACACCCGCCTCGACGACAACCGACGCGAGATCTTCGTTTAGCCGCTTCTTGCTCGCTGCGTCCTCGATATAGAGATCCGTCCAGACGAGAGTCTTAATTGACACCTGCAATTTCTGTATAGAATAATTCACAATTACCGGTAAAATGGACGAAATCCCCCAAGTCAATTTATGATTATATGTATAGCAATTTGAATCGTGTTTTTACTTTTTACGAACAATGTAAATGCATTTTAGATATTTATCTTATTTAAATATAGTTTATTTATTTTATTTTGCAATTGTTATTAAAATTTTATATTTGTAGAAATAAGCTATTGCTTTTTGATTATATCTCTTGTTTTTTAAATATGCGTTTTTTTCACTTATATTTTTTTAAATATTGTGGAGTTAAAACGTGACAAATTATAAAAATATTTCATATTCAAACTTTACTTTTTTATTGCGCATTTATGCAACATATATAACCTCCGTTAAAAATATAATATCAATATATTTTTCTCCTCCAAATTACAACTAAAAATCGAAACAACTTGTAGAAAAATCGGGAAAGAATATTGAATATAAGAAACTGAATCATCTTATAAATCATCAACATCTCAAATTTCAATACGCACTTGCCGCTCTCGATCTCTATCTCTCCGACTCCTCTTGTTTCCTTCACATTGGCGAGAAGAACGCACCTGCGGATAGAAGTTTCCGTCGTGAAAATCGAGGCGAGTATTCGCGGTCTCAGCTTCGGTAATCGGCCGAAGAGAAGAGGAACACAGGATGGCCCGGAGGGGGAGAGGCTGCAGCATCTGCGGTGCGAAATTAGTATTCAGGGGCGTATCCGCGAGCGTTTATTTTACAAAGACAGGCAAATAGAGCTCCACCGTCGTTCCACCCTGTTCGAGAAGAAGGAGGAGGATTTCGGAGCAAGAGAGAGAGAGAGAGAGAGAGAGAGCGAGAAACGGAATGACAGAGGGGAAACGCGGGTCTCGCGCCCTCACGTGCGCTTGCCACTTCGCGAGGGCGCTCCATCGGCGACATCGTCGTGCCAAACGTGGCGGTAGCGGGGTGCAACGAGCGATGTAATGGGCATGTCGTCAAACTGTTGGGTCGCCTAAACCGACGTCGACACAACCCTCCGGCGACGTCGCCGTCGTCGTCGTCGTCGTCGGCGGCGGCGGCGGCGGCGGCGGAGCGGCAGTTAAAGGGCAAGGGCGAGACGAAAGCGAGAGGGCGGTTGCGGGCGGCGGTGATGGGACGAGAGAGTGAAACGGGAGATGTCGGGGGTAAACTACAGCCGCCATCTTGCACGTGAACGGAATTTCTGAACGGAATTTCTGAACGGATATCAAGACGACCAGAGAGAATGCTCCGGTCTCTTCCTCTGCTCTCTGTCCTCCTCTTCCCTGTGCCTTTTTTTTTTCTCCAGTTCCTGCTACGTCGACCTCGGCGCGTTGACAAATTGTTTGATAACCGACGACGCTCGGATTTCGATGATATGAAAATTGTGAAAATATGATTTGCCAATGATTAAGTAACTTTAAAATTGTATAAATTTTATTTTGTGTTTTTATAAATTTATTTATCAGATTTATATATAAATTGGATGAAAACCTAATTGACTAAATTTTAATTTAATTATAACAAGTTTAATTGGATATATAATTGGACAAGTTTAACAGTGTTTTTCAAAATGATGTAGTATCTACTGACCTCATCTGATTTTTCCTTAGTTTGTGTGTATGATTATTTAAAATGAATTATATATAATATATTTTTATGAGATTCCGATTTGATAGGAAAACTTTAAAAAAATCCTTGACTTATAGGTATGTTTTAGTTTAAATTACTAATTATTTTATATTAACATTAATTATTAACACACTCTCTCTCTCTCTCTCTCTCGATTTTTTAAATATTATTATTTTTTTTCAAGAAACTACATATTTTATTTAAAAAAGTTAAAAATAGTACTTTAACTAATAAATTATTATAATCTACCTTATTTTTTGCAAAAGTTTTCCTCAAGAAACGTCACTCCGCGTACGTTGCTGTTTGCGTTCATATGTAAGTACCGGCGTCGATTAGCATTGGGTCCACGTAGACTCTCCCTAAACACTATACCCTATTTAAGCTAACTTGGTAATCACCGAGGGGCTGCTAATCGCCAGAGGGTTGTCGTTTCCTCCCGCGTACCAGCCTGCGGGTAATTACAGGCCCGGTGACGTTGAATAAAGTCATTAGATTTTTCTCGTCTCGCATGCGCCCGGACGGGTACGACTCGATGCAAGCGGGTACGCAGTCGATGCGCGAGTACGTTTGTATTAATTATCGTCAACGAGCGCGAGAAAAATGACGACGAGGCTAAGCAAATGTCACCGTTCAGAAAACGCGCGACAAAGCGCATCTGCGGCAGGTGCAGCGAGATTCGATCCGACATGACATTGACAAAATCAGCAGAAGACGTTAAAACATGCTAATCATCTTTCGCTTTTGAAAAGAGAAAGGAGAAGAAAATAAGGAGATAAACGACGGTCGGAATTTGGTATTTATTTGTCACGCAGTACTTTACAAAGAGTTAGCACTTAATAACCTTAATTAAACTCAAGTAATTATTAAAGGTAAAATATTCGCGATTGTTGTTTACATATATAACACAAATTCTTCGTAAAAAATCCTTTCAAATTACTGTACAAATTATTGTTAATCCGATAAAACAGAGAAGAACATAAAGTTTTCATAAGAAGAGATATTATAAGATCGCGAGAAATGCAATCGAGATACATTGCGGGGGTGAAAGAAACGATGGCCGGACGAGAGGCCGGTCGAAGGACGAGCGAAATGAATTGCGACGTAATGCACGTATTAGCAGGCTAAACGCTTATTGCCGTAGGGTGCCCCGAGGGTGGGCGGAGGGTAAAATTTCACCGGGGAACCCGGCGATCATCTTCCCGGGGGAATACGGCCGGCACCTCGATTTCGAATCGAACGATCGAATATCGTCGTATAGTCTGACAACAACTGTAACATGCCCCTCGAGCTCCCATTACTAATCTCGTCGTAACCTCTAGTCAATGAAGAGAATCGTCGACTTTTTGCGCGATCGCGGTTTCGCCATGCTCGAGGAAAACATAAAGAGATATCAAGGCTATGTAATTTAAAGAGAGTTTTCACGATTCATTTTTTTTTATTAATTTTAAATACCATACTCTTGATATCTCCTTTGTGTTTCCCTCAATTGTGAAGATGTGAAGATACACACACACACACACACATAATATGTGATTTGATTACTAATTAGTAATAATAATAATAGTACTAATAGAATAACATAATAATAATTAATAATAATAATTAATTAATATAATAATAAAACAAATATGCTATATAAAATGATGAAATAAAATTGAGTAAAATTGAGTAAATGAACGATGAAAAATGGGACAAGATTGAATAAAAAAATTCATAGCTAATTAAAGTTCGATAGCTTGATTATTATATCTTTCTCGTTCTCTAATACGGCATTTATTTTATTTAATAAAAAAAAAATCATATATAAACAATTTCGTTACTTTATAAAGTTGTAAAAATTCACAAGAAAAGTATTCTTTGGCGAGTGCTTTATTGGCGCATCTACTCTACAAATGCTCATCTCGCCAACAGCTGCGCGGTATCTCCCGGATTGCTCGTGTCTCTCGGGGAGCAGTAAAACGTTTTCGGTGCAAGGTAACAGGACGGACGAACGGACGGACGGTCGCGCGGATGGGTTTTCAGAAACGTCGTCGATGTTTGCCGCGGCCAAAGTGGTCTCGAGTGCGCGTCCATTAGCCGGGCACGCGGTTACCGGGCGCTCGCGCGTGGAAAAGTACACGCCGGTAGGAGGAGAGCGTGTGCGCGGTTGCGTGTGTAAAGAAATACCGTCGAAGACACCTCGATCGCGCGGCTACCGGGAGCCGCACGGCAAACATCGGCCGAGGTAGAGGCGTATACAGAGGCCGCGGCGTACATATTGTATAAGTAGCGTTCGTTGCCCCCCTTTTGCTCGTTTTTCGAAACGTTTCGACGAGAAAGAGAGAGAGAGAGAGAGAGAGAGAGAAAAGGAGACCGCGCCGGCCGCGACAATCCGTCATGGTTACAGCGCAGCATCCTGTCGCATCCGTACGCGTCGTGCGCGCGTCACAAATTCTTTTTAATTACTTCCGAGAAACTTGTTTTTTTGCGAGAATAGCCGCGCGAATGGTGTACAATTTTGGCGAGATTCCATTTTCAAAAGTTATACATATTTACTCTAAAATATGATTAATTATTATTTTGTTGAATATCGCTGAATAATCGTCGTTTATTGATAATTTCTAATATACTTTTACTGTTCTTATATATTATATATATTATATTTCATATATTACATATATTATTTCATATATTATATTATATTATATTTTATATATTACTCATATATTATATTTCAAATGTTATTTGTCAGCTAAAGTTGGTATTACATTTGGAAATTTAAAAATCTTTATAGAAATTTTTATATACTAGAAGATTAAATTATATTCTCTCTCTGGCCATTTATTATATATTATGTCGATTTGATGAATGAAAAATAATATAAATCAAGGGGGAAGTTATTAATTTATTCTTCATATACATATATATATATATATATATATATATATATATATATAATTTCTCGATCATCTAATTTTGAGAGTCCAAATGCGACGGCTGGTCCAGGCACGTAAACGTCTTAATACACTAGGGTGTTTGCGGAAATTCGACATTCAGTCTGCACGCCCGAGACTCGCCCTCTCGAGACGGACCCTCCGGGAGAGAGAGACACTTTGAATCCGACGGCGATGCTTCACGCACGGCCGAATGTCATTACGCGCACCGCGGCCACTCGACTTTGAATTTGTTTCCGATTTGTATTCGAGCCCGCCGCCACCGCCACCGATGTCGACGCCGGAGTGTTCTCCAGTCCGGGCCGCAGCGTGTCGTCGAGGGCACAGACGCGACCGCATTCGATCACGCGCACGGTTTCACCCTCAAGTGTCCGTGCCCGAACGAGTGCCCTCGAGCAGCCCGCGAGTATATACTTCGCGGCAGTGGTCGATCGGGAAAATGGTGTGGATTTATCTAACAATAAGTCTGCAGTTCGAATATCGATGATTCGATATCTTGCGTAGCAAAATATTATCCCAGGACTTATATGAAACACCTTATTTTGAATATAATAATATTTGCAATTTCTGCTTTATTAAAATATTAATTTTGACATTTTCCATTATGAAATTGTAAAAATCACGATAGGAGAAGTGAGTAGAGAAGTTAAGTCAGATTGTTGCACAGAGCGTAAAGTGACTTTGAGTTCTCTCAAGAATTAATAACTTCCCTCTTGATTTATATTATTTTCCATTCGTTAAATTGACTTAAATGCGAATCGAACGCGCGAATAAAACGGGCTTTCGGAAAATAACGAATTTGTCATCGGCGGTATTTTCCACCCGCGAAAATTTCGATGATTTCGGGTTCGATTCGAGCCGGCCACTCCGCATGTACGAACTGTTGTCAAATATTTTCCGGTGACATCCGCATTATGAAACGCGGTGCGCGTTTTCGATAGGCGTTCCGCTATTTTCTGGCAAGTGCCGTGCGTGTATACGAGCGGCAAACGAGTCGCGTTACAAGTGTGCAAGCTAGCGAGCGAGAAAGAGAAAGAGAGGGATCGAACGCGTTATTTATTTGTAGCTGGAACGGCGGCGAATCGCACCACGTCTATCGGTCAGAGTCAATCAATGGTCGCGCGCGTGTAATTTGCAATACACGCGCGTGCGTACTTATTTACACACACACACACACACACACACACACACACACACACACACATATATATATATATGTGTGGAAATTTTCATCGCGGCGCGTGCGGATGCATGGAAGGTTTTACAAATTCGCGAGGGTGGGCTTTTGCTACGGCCATTATCGGCTCCACGCTAATGCACGCGACGTAACAGGATAATCCCCGAATTTCGAGTTGCCACGATACATTCCGACCATGTGTATCTATACGGGGTGTCTGTAGATTTTCTGTAAATTCATCAACTCGATGGAAACTGTGGTAGGGATCAATCCAGAAGGTATTTAATTTATTTCAATGCGCGACTAACTAAGAATTAAAAGATGATAAATTATGAAATATTTGAAAGCACATCGAGTTACTAAATTTTTTAATTTAATTTCAGATGCAATTTATTTTATATAATTTTTATATTGATTTTTTAATAATTATATATTGATTTTTTAATTTTAAGAAAATGTCAAAGATTGCTAGGTAATAAAACCTCATTTAAATGTTCGCTAAAGGAAAGTCGACTCCAAAGTCACCGAATAATGCACGACTAAAGAAAAGTTCGCCTTATGCATCTTGTATGTTACACTCTGTATGTTATACTCATTAGTCATGCGATACATCGCGACCAAGCTCGCGGTACCATAGCTTTGGTTTATTTATTCGTGTCAGGGCCGTGATAAGCGACGATATCGAAAAATCGGGCCATTGCCGAGAGGCTCCCGTCATTTTCTGCCCGCGAAAAATTCGATAAGCATTCGCAAGAATAATTTTGCAAAATCATCAAGCTCGTCCCGAATCTGTCATATCTAACAATAAGTCGGCGTTTTCAAGTCGTTGACGTTTTCGAGTCGTGTTATGATTCTAAGAATATTTTTCCCCGCTTGGAGAAAAAGAGATATCCGTTACGAGAATGTGCAACGTTGTATGCGTCGCGTAATGTGGAACAGGCGCTTGTAAAGTAACGCACACCGTTGCGGGGCCGCGACGCTGCATAAGCCGATTCTGTACAGGGAAAATTTAATGCGGCGCCATTATCATAAAATTATGGTCAGCCGCGACGTAATGATGGATTATGAAAATATCGGCGCGATAAATTTGCGCGATGTTTATATACGCGGGCGTTACTTTTCGTCCGCCGGCAGGTTATCTCGCATCGATCGGCGATTTTCCACCGCGGAAAACCGCATTCAAACGTATCGATACATGAAGTAACATATCTAGTGCAACATATTGTTCGTAATATTACGTAACAATATACTAAGCAATATATCTCGAGTTATTCGATTCTACTGTAGGAATGTGAATTGGCGATTTTTTTTCGCAGCTTCTTAATATTAGTCCTCTCTCTTCGATATTTTCTAATCATTCTTAACGATTCTTAAAAGTTTCCTGAAAATTAAAACTGAATATTGCAGTTTGAAACTAAATATTTTATTGACGTAAAATTTGCTTGAAATTAATCGAAGACAAATTTTTTATTATACTTCTGAAATTTAATTTGCTGAAATTCTTTAATTTGCAATTTCTCTCATAATTTATCTGCTATTAATCCTATATAGAGTGATCGCGCTGTTAAATGGGACGTTATAGGTCGCATGGATGACATCTGTCATAACATGTATAATATGTTATGACCATATTATTTAAATACATGCATTAACCATTAAATTTATATTAATTAAAATTAATATTACTATATGTTTTTTATAAAATTGCAACGAAGGAACTAAAATTTCTTTGAGATCAACTTGTCTTTGGAAATATTTAAAAATATATTTTAATTATTTTGAAAAAATTGCAGATTTGTACACGTGGATGATTGTCATCCGTGCGACCACTCCAGGGTTAATGTCTGTATATAAAATAATCTTCAATCTTTTAGCTCAATTTCTTATAGATATATCCTTTGAGACATGTATAAACAACGATGATATGTAAAATACATAAAAGATACAAGGGCAGTTTGGCGAAAGAAACGAGAGAAAAATATCGCGAGATCTAGTCGTGCATAATGACAGAGCAACGGTGCGTACTTTATACACCACCGCGCCCGTTTGGGGGGTTAATAAAGTGGTTTCGCAACAGTCGTTGGATCTCGCCTACGACGACGTGTTTTCGGATGCCAGGCGTTTTTGACAGCGTATTTGCGTCTCGCGCGACGAATAGAAATTTAAAAGAAGGACCCACCGGCAGCTGCACGCGCCGCGGGGCGTTCTTGCGCGCGAATCCGTCGTTCCCCGGCTCGATTTTCTCGTCAGGAATCTCGATTGTCCGGAGGTGCTCGAGCATCAACGAAACTCACTCTCGAGGAAAAATAATTGCGCGCAACGAATTGCGATTGTTGCGAGAGAGCGAGCACGCGTGACACACAAGCGAGTGCATTCAATTAACAATATTGTGACTTAATGTTTGGCCGCTGCGCTTGAGCTGAATGCTTGGCTGCGCATCGAGAATGGCTCCAGAGTTTTTTCCCAAAGAAGTCTGCAATTGTATTTGTCGTTGCCAAAGATTAAGGACGATTGAAAATAACGACGTTACACAGTTGCATTGAGAATAATAATAATTATAGTAATAATATGTGAGGATGTGAGAATGCAAGATAAAGTAAAAATTTTGAATGTTCACCAAAGTGTTTGATTTCTATTTTTTTTTTAATTTAAAGAGATTTTAAATCTTCTTGATTTATATTTATGCGTGTCACTAAAATATAAAACTTAGAACGTAAAGATGATGAGGGGGAATATTAAGTATTTATTTCTAATTATAAAATTCTTAAAAAGACACGAAAGATTGATTCTTCCACAAAATTTAGAACAATTCTTGCATATCTCTTTCGTAAAATAACGCACATTTAAATTGTTATCAAAATTGTTATAATTGATTCCAGATTGATTTAAATATATGTTATACTTAATTTTCGGGTTCGCATTTAATTTAATGTACATTAGAGAAACGAGCGGAAGTTCTCGCGCGGATGAAGTGGAAAAGAGAACGGACGTTGTCGGGCTGATCCTCGAGATCCAATTTCGTGCGAGGATCACGCAAGATTTATTTGTCGATCTCAAGAGCGCGCGGAGAGTGCAATCCTAAAAATACATCAGCAAAAATATCTCGCGCCGCGACGCGACAATGGGCCTCGTAAATGGATTATTAGGCATTAGAATCGTCACACCTGAATCGCTCGGACGTGCAAAGAGGGCACATCCTCACGGGAGAGAGCATCGGTGTCCCGCGGGACCTTCATCATCGAACCGACGGACGGAGGGTGATTCCATTCGACGCGCGTCCCGTGGCTCCGAAAATCCACTTGAAAGAGAGAGAGAGAGAGAAGGATCGTGGCTGCAGCTAATATTTTACCTGCAGTGCAGCACACAAAAGTGTTGACCGAGGCTCCCGTCATCGCGGAATCCCCAACGTTGTCGGAAGTCCCATACACGAGATATTTGCGCAATGATCGCACCTAACCGCGTTCGTTCTCGAAAGTGCTACCCTCGGCCTTCGTGAAAATGTGGCACGGTTGCCGTCAAGAGAGGTATTCTCCGTCGAGAGGTAATTCGCGTTCGGCATAGATCCCCGTCTGTAAAATTTTCCCGGCTTTCCTCAGACGGCCTCTTTTGAGGTCCTCGGTTCCAAATAAACCCAATTCTATTCTCTTTCGTGACGTTGAAGACACTTCTCAATATCACTATTATTGCATTATTATTACCAGGTATCAGTAAGGTTTACTAACGTATGGGAATATAGCTTTATCGCACATTGCTATTAATATATGAAACACATTTTTTTCATTGTTACTCTTTCTGTCTCTTCCTCTTATATATAGCGTTATATATATTATTTTACAGATTCATTTTTTAACTAAAACAAAATCGCTTTTTACACAATTTCTTCACACATTATCTTTATTATAATTAGAAATTATTGGCATTATGCGCGTTTGCGATAAATCGCATCCATCGTAAATAATTATATGTTTGTTTCTTTGCAGAATAATTTCCTTTCTATTCATTGATTCAATCGTGTATTCGACTTTCATGAATTTCTACTATTAACATATCAGAGGAAAGTTGCGGTACACCAGACTTGCATTCAGCAGTGTGAGCAATGTTGTTCAAGCATTTAGATAAGAGTCACATGATACGGCAAAAGTTTCCTCTCTGTATATTATTATTACTTTTTTTTATACATTTGTGTTAAGTGCTCACACAATCTATCTATATCAGCATTTAATATTATAAATCTGTTTGCATTTTAATTAAGGAAATTAAATTTACGTTGAATTTGCTGATAAATTTTTACGATATGTGTGTGTGTGTGTGTGTGTGTTCTTTCTGTCACAAATTATATATAATATAATTTTAAAAAATTTTTATTATAATATATTCTTTAATATCACATTACATACTTAGCATTACAACATTACAAAAAAGATCTTCCATCTTCCGTAACAGCAATTTTTGATAGATATATGGGTATCTATTTTAAATTATAAATTAAAGTTTTTATTTTTTTATATTCATATTTTAATTATAGTCGAAGTATTTATTCTTATATTCTCTGTTCTTGACATCGAACGCTAAACTTCCAGATCTCATATTATATCAAATTATGATTTCGCTAAAGGGAACACGCGTCCGCGAAGCGGATCCTAATCCGCGCAGCCGCAAATCCATTTGGCGCAACAACCATGAGGGTTAACGAGATCACCGGTCGATCCTCTCTCCGCCATATTCTGTCTCCCCCCTGTACTATGCACTATCTAGCTACCATGGGTTACGCCACCATGGAGGAGGCGCGCATCCGGTGTACGTGTCGCTTCACCTCGCTGTGACTTATGCGGAATGCACGTACACACGCACACGTTGCATACCCGGTTATGTATGCACGGCGTGTTGCAACGCAGTCGCAAACATGCCGGTGCTCTGCCGGTGTCCGATCCGGCAATCTGCTCTAAATACGTCCGGCACAATGCCCATCGTGGCGTGGGTTCGCTATAATGTCGCGAAGGCCTGCTGCTCTAACCGAGAACGTATCGTATCGCGAGGAAGATCTCGAGATTACTTCTGTGAGCGACGTGAAAATAGCGCAAGGGTGGCGGATCGCTTCCTGTTTTCAATATTTGGGAAGCTGAATTTTTCTCGCCCGATCTCTGCACATTGCACATGGTATCGCTACTTAAAAAAAAATATCTCTGCGATTTTTCAATCAATATTATTATTTTTGGGAAAAAATAAAATCAGTAATATAGTATTGATATAATGGAGAGAGTATAGTGTAATGTAAACTATATATAGATATAATATTGTTAATATTATTAAATGGTAAATTATTTAGAATATATATTAAAATATACTATTATACTAGGGTTCTATTTATGAAATTTAGTATTATATAGATAAAAAAATAAAGAAGAAAAAAAAGAAGATATCAATAGATATCACAAAGGTACCATTATCATTAACTAACATTGTATCTAAGTATCTAGTATCTATAGAGATTACTGATTTTTTTTCTCTAGATCCTATATAAATGCGCGTGTGATTGGTCGATCCAAAAGCAGGAAGATATTTTATCTAGAGACACACGATATATATACATATATATATATCTTCGAAGCCTCCTTTTCATTAGGATGCTTCGTCATTATTTGTTAAATATTCTAAAACTCTGATATAGTCCGCCTATGCGGTTTGAAATAACAGACCAGAATGGAGTTTGCATAGACTGCACACAGCGACGTCGCGAGCGGGCAAACGTCGACTGTTTTTCCAACACCCTCGCCTTGCTGTGGGAAAGCTGATCACGTCGATCTCGAAAACACGTATCCGTGAACGCAAAGATTTGAATGCGAAAACTCGCCGGATCTATCTAGCAAACAGAAATACAACTCCTACACGGGATCTTATTCAAACAGTAGAAATTCTCATCTAAAAAAATATATTCTCTAATGCTTTGTTTAGATCTAAACTGATGAAACAGCTCTTGGAGACTTGTTTCTCTGTATGTTAAAGGAGAGTATTTAATAAATTAAAAGTTTTTACCAGATATAAGAAAAATGCATAGCACGCAGTCATAAATTCTCAACAATAATTCGCCGTATCATCCATAATGAAATGTATCAAAGTTATTTTATTAGTATTATGTCAAATTAATTTTAATTTGAAGATATTTTTCAACGATTATTTTTCCAGTACTTGAGGAAGATTTATATGGGAGCGAACCATAATATGTTGGCGCAGAATAGCTCTCACCGACAGATAGACTCCTTAAATCGGGCATTGCTATGGCTCCAGTGTTTGTGCCGTTTACTTTGCCGCAAGCAATATTTAACAAATTGCTTTCGTTCCCCTTTGTCAGGTTTCTCGTCGTCGTCATCGTCGTCGGGCGCGTTTCCCACCAAGGATTTATAGTTGCTCGCTTAGCGATCGCCTGCGAGGCTTCATTTGATGAATCGAGAGACAATGGGACGCTACGAAATGCTCGTCGATAAATACACGCCGACAGGATTGCGCAGCTAAATCCTATACCCGACATCGTTCACAATATCGGATGCTTAACCAATTTGATGATGTGTTATTAACGACAATTTCGCGCATTACATATGCGCGTCTTCTAAAATAAATGGAAGTCGGTTTTTGACAGAAGAAACTAGATATATTATTTCGATATCACACAAACAAAATTTTAATTTTTGAATGATTATTAATCTTGATAAATAATTTTATAACTATTTTGCAACTAAACTCTTTGATTTATATAGCTAGGTATATCTATAATAAATACGAGAATTTGTGCATAATTTTTACATTTGCGAAAAATCATAATTATCTTAATTTATAATCGCAAAAATACAAAGTATCGATTTAATGATAATATCGATCTCTTATTGTGTAAATACACAATATAATTTATATGACAAAAATTTTATCACGATTTACGCGGAACAAGTTTTAGAAAAATTTGAAATAAGAAGATTATCCGCAAAGGATTACGGGGATTTATCTTACAGACTTGAATTAAGTCATAGAGAGCAGTGTGTCGCCCATTAGAGCAGAATGCTTTTCCGGGAAATTATTTGTAAACAAACAACTATTTTTTATTTACACTAGCTCAAATCGGATACGGACAATGGGTAGTGATTTTTTTGTCCAACATAAAAACCGTTGCCGCCAGTATCCTTAAAGTTTCGGATAAGTGAAAGAAGCACGACCTTTCCTGATGAAAAGAAAACGTCTGTCAGTATTTATTGCGAGATAACGAGATATTAAAATATATAAAATATATTCATGCAGAGAGAGAATTAGAGAGGATATGTATATAAATACATATCCTCTTCAATTTCTCTTTTGTCGTAAGTATTCGCATGAATAATGTATTTTATATATAAAAAGGTATATTACGTTAAAAAAAAAGAAAAAAATACAGACTAAATATAAAGTTATGTTAAATGAAATAAAAGTTTTGAATCTTTTATTGATGTTAATATGTATCGTTGTAATATGTTCTAAATTATGTGTTTTTTTTTTTTAAATCGAGGTTATCCCTTAAATACGTTTGCGTGTTGCAGTAATTGTTAGCTTGGGTTTTAGTTAAACGTAACGTCATCAGGAGGAACTATATTTGAAATATGCTATTCGCTTGTCAACTTTGTATGCTAATGTTTTGCATAGCAATCTTTATATCCTCGTGCATTCGAGCAAGCGATCGACAACGGTACGTATTTATCGTTGAACAGGTCATATTTGTTCCGATCGATCGGCGATCGAGAGCATACTTTAACGAGTTGCAATGATTTTACAGAAAACACGAAAGGCCATCAACAAATTTGTACCGCCGCTTGTCAATCAGCTCAAAACTCAGATGCGCAATAATTACCTTCGTGTATTATCGTTTCAATCACTGTATTTGATTGATAGTAATCTTTTTGCAGCGATACAGAGGGTTTTTGATTTAAAACGCAACTTTCTCAAGAGAATATTCTACATTTTTTTAAACGCGCGAATATTGGATAAGAAGTTTGCCGCAATATTACAGAAGGTATTTAACTAAAGCGCAGCTATTCGAAGTAAATGTTATATAAGAGAATACATTGTTACTGTTATGCAATACACAAGATGCGGTTACGTATTAATGTCAACACCAATAAAGCTTCTCTCGATTAGTGACATTACACGCGCCTTACACGTTTCTTTGCTTTTTTTTATTTCTTCTTCTCAATTATCCGATAAATTAGTTTCTTTTCTGGTTAGGTCTCTCTCTCTCTCTCTCTCTCTCTCTCTCTCTCTCTCTCTCTCTCTCTCTCTCTCTCTCTCTCTCTCTCTCTCTCTATCTCTCTCTCTCTCGATTTAATAATAGCGCGCGCAATCAGTAATAGATGCGAAGAATGCACTCATCTTTGCGGGGATGGAAATAAATTTTTTCGCGACTAGTCATCTCGTGTGCAACAAACGTTTATCTTGTGTCTTGTGTACATTAACTAATGGCCAAGTCTCTCTCTCTCTCTCTCTCTCTCTCTCTCTCTCTCTCTCTCTCTCTCTCTCTCTCCGTTTTGTTATCACGACAAATAGATTTCTTAGACACTCTCCATGCGTCGCCTAACGGCGCGCGCGGAATGTTTCTGTCAACTCGGACATCATTTTTCTTAGCTAACGTACAAATATCAAAGACTGCATAAAAAAAAAAAGATATCGTCAATATCGGAGCGATAATCGTTGGCAAAGCTTGAGCAAATCTAGCAGAAGGCCTTTCCGGGAATAAGAAAACAGATACATGCAAATGACAAAGATATAAGAGTATATGTTTGCGTGTGTGTGTAAAAGAAAGGAGATATATATTATATATGTATATATAAAATAAGAAAGGAAAGATTACTATTAAAAAAAAAAAAACTAATTATAAAAAGAAATATAAAAATTATATAAGTCTCACACAGAATCCGTGCAAGAAAGCAAGCTTTTGAAGATTACAAGTCTAAGGCCCACATTGGAAATATTAACAAGAAATTGTGAAATTTTAGAAAAAGTTAAAAAAAAAGAATGGACATGCCTATATGATCTTGGAATAATGCGAGAGCCAATTAATTTAAGCTCGCGCGATATAATATAACAAGCAAAGAGAGGAGAGAGAGAGAGAGGGGGGGAGGGGGAGAGAAAGACATACCTATTATTTACATAATAAATGTAATGATCCTTATCTCGATAAAAATGTACGTTCATGCGATTATTATTTTAATTCTTTTTCAGGAGAGAGACAGGTTATAATTAACAGAGATCGTAGGCATATATTCGTGGGAACAGAAACTTTATTAAAGTTCAAGTTGCATCGAGACAGTAACAGGCTGCCGGCGTATGCTTACGAGGTAACTGTTAAAAAAATGGTCTTGCGTGTTTTTCATTAGTGTGACGTCAGTCGAAACGATTCTTCGATTCCCGATCGCGTTTCGGACGTGTGTGAATTATATACGCAGGTACGTATACATCGATACATGTACATACATACATACAAGGGGATGAATCGAAGGGATGGGGGACGAGGGGAGGGAGTGGGGAGGGGGCGGAAAATACTCGGGTTTGTACAGAATATATCTTCGTTATTACCGTCTCTACCAATGCGTGGATTATGCAATGGGGATGCGCTTATACGTGTGTTAAATCTCTTAAACCGACTTTTATATTACACTTTGAACAAGCGGAGATCGCGCAATCATCAGTCTGACGTAATGCCCCGCGCACATCAGTTTCTTACCGCGCCGTCGTTTCCGGTAACTTGGCTGTGCGGTATTCATATTTACAAAAAACCTTAAATTCGTCGACAAAATCTTAGCGTTAAATGCGAACTGTTTATCTCGAAAGTGTAATGAGTTGAAAATTTCGAGAGACAGTGGATTTAAAAATCCCCGTTTTAAGATAAATATCTGTTTTAAGATTCTTATAAACAAATAACTGTATATATTACAACGCAAATATATAACATATACTATATAACAGGTATTATAAATAAATATCTTATAAATAAATATCTAGATAAGCATTAATTTTACATATTATTAAGATGCGGTTTATCACCGTCTTGCACTTTGGAAATAAACAGATTTACGATTAGTACTCGTCAACAGATTCCACGCTGAGATTCTATCGTCAAATTTCAGTCTATATATACATAATCTTTCCTTAAACATCTATCTATATAATACAAGTATAAGTTTTCCATGCGTAACCGAAGCTCATCATATTCGAATCGCCGAACTCGAATTATCAGACTCGAATTATTCTTCATGCTCTAGATGAGAAAGGTCGATCGCCCGTCGACAGGAAGCTAGCCGTTATATGCTTTAATTGGAAAAAAAATGAGATGGAAGGCATTTGAAAAATCGCATCTAAAGAATACAAAAACAATTTAAAGCACGTTAGAAACGTTTTTTCAGACATCTTTACAACGTTCCTTAAACGCTTCCACGACATTTTTGAAATATTTGTGCTGTCTGGATATTTTGATTCGAATGCCAAGTGTGAACGTCTGAGATAAATTTTTCGATCATCGTGAAAATCTATGGGCGACAATTTTCTCCTAACTTTCTTCCGTTTCTTCCCGTTGAAGTTCCGAAAAATATGACAAATGATCACTTTGTTTTATCGTGCAGAGCGACGTAAGAAGGCGCGAGCAACACGCGAGAATGCAATCTTACTCTGTGATGTTATTAGAAACATAATCGGCAATAGATTGATCTATTTCTCGCGTGGCCTAATTTACTAATACACAATTTTTACCCGCAATTTTCCGCCTTTCGTTTCGAAGATCACCTACGCATTTTTTTCACGCGTGTCACGTGCATATCCGGACAATGTATAAATCTTCAAAGAAAAAATATAACAATGTCTTTCTTAAGACATTCTTAAAATTTTTGTGTTGTTTCGATATCTGAATATAGCGTTAAAAATGATACAAGGGCTGAACACATTTATAACTTATGCGTGACAGTTTGAATCGATATACATATACAAAAATATACATATACAAAAATATATAATAATATATAATACAATGTAACATAAAAATATACATATATATAAATAAATAATATAAAATAAAAAAATATATATATAAGATTCACTGTTCAAATAATATAATCAGTATATTGCTTTTTTTTACAATGGGCTAATTAATTCACGCTATTTATACTGGTCAATTATAAGACTGTTAAAAATTTGTAAAAGTTTTAACTGTCCTCTCCTAGAATTTAATCATTGTCTTTTGAGCCTGTATCATTTTCAAATCTTTGTTTATAGTGTATCCCACTTTTGTCGCATCATTTTGTGATTACATATAATCTTTAATCAATTTAATGTCGACGAAAATCATTACTTATTAATTAATTTCTATTTGTTTATTTATTTTATTCATTTATTTATTAATAATTGAACAAGATAATTCCATTTATGGAGCAATTTTCTATTTTTTTAATATTACATCTCTTTGCAGTTAAATCTCAAAATGCTATTAAATTTTGCTTGAAATTAATTGAAAAATATGATCTCGTCATTAACATGACATTTTCTACCGAGGTTTACTTCAACGGAAGAGCTCCTTCGTTTCAAAAATCATAAGTGTATCGATATCTTTATCCAGGAAAAATCGACTATATATAAGTTTGCTAAAGAACATATCGTAGACAAGAGAATAATGCGTTGCAGTGGGATACGCATACATTCAGAGCTCTCGAAACCACGCGGAAAGGATAGGAAAAGAACGAGAGAAGATCGTGGATGATGCACTTGAAACACGAGCAGCTACCTGCCGCGCAGGATCGACCGGCTTCTTCTTAAGCTAGCCATTAGACGCTGGACCCGCCGGCCGAGTTGGCCGGGATGTAGTAGTTTCTGACGTGCAGATGATTGTGAAGGTGCACGGCTGACAGTTGCTGTTGCTGCTGCTGCTGACCGCCGCTCTGTACACTCTGATTGTTCCAATGAGCGGTCGGTGACACGACCTTGGGCACATCCGGGCTGGTCGACGGTGGTGTGCCGGGCGATGGTAAGGCGTTTGCATCGGCCACCACGTCGACATCGACGTCCTCGTCGTCCTGATCGTCCGCCGCCTCCGGCAGCTCGTCCTCGCTGCAACTGAACTTGGGCGACTTTAATCTGAGCACGTCGGCCGCGATTTGGTGCTGATCGTCCGGCGCCAGCAGAGACGCCACGTCGAACTGCCGCTTCCTCGGCTGGAAGGACGATTGTCGAAGGGACTGGCTCTGAAAGGAGTTCTGTTGCTGCTGATGCTGCTGCTGTTGCTGCTGCTGGTGGTGATGATGATGCGGCCACATCGCGGATATCTGTTGCGAGGCCACCGTGGGACCGAGGGCCGTCGGGGGTGGCGGAGTGGCGGGCAAGGGCGGCGGACTGGGACTATCCGGCTCCTCGTCCACCGCCAGACCCATGTGTCGGCGCACCTTGCGCTGAGCCTTACGTCGGCGGAAATCGCCGCGCCGAAAATCCTCCAGATTCGCCGGGTGTATCGCCCAGTAGTGGCCCTTGCCGTTGGCGCTCCTGCCGGACTTGACGAAGCAATCGTTGAGCGAGAGATTGTGCCGGATCGAGTTGCGCCAGCCGGGTCCGCGGGTGCGGAAGTAAGGATAGTGCTCGAGGATGTGCTGATAGATGTCGGACAGCACGAGCTTCTTCTCCGGCGACGACAGTATCGCCATGGCGATCAGGCCGATGTAGCTGTGCTGAGGTTTCGGCTCTTCGGGTATTCGCTGATGATGGGGATGCAGCAGCGCCATGGACAAGGCCAGCCGACCGGGATAGCCGGCCGCGGCCGCGGCCGCCGGATATAGGGGCAACGGCGCCGGAAAGCCCGGGCCCATTCCCAGATGGGCCGCCGACGCGCCCGACGGCGGATGTGCCGTCGCCACCCCGGGATGCTGCGGGTGTAAACCTGCCAGCCGCAGTCGTTCCGCCATCGCGTAATGGTACAGGTGTAGCCGATAGTGCTCGAGACCCGGTAGAAAGCTGGCCATATGATTACCCAGACCGACGGCCAGCGGTTCCTTCGCCGGCGGCGGGCTCTCGTTGCTGCACATGATGATCAAGACCGAGTCTACGCAACCGATCGTTTCTAACGGATACCAGACTGATTGCCCTCCCAAGGTCGTCGACCGAGGGAGGTTACTCTCGCGGTCGCGTCAGCGACGACCTTTCCACCTCGACCTACGTAGTCATGGAATCGAGGTAGTCATTGGAGAACCGACATCGGAGAAACTGTATCGGAGCACTTTTTCCCGGAGCACTGAACCTCTCGCCGTAACCGTCGTCGCGGTAACCCCGACGGAGACCCTTAGCGCGATGGCCCGCAAATCACCGCTCCGGGGGTGGCGACATGGGACGTAGCGCCGCCAACAATCGCGGTGCTTTTCCGACAGTTTTCACCCTGTTTGTCGCGATGCGCACCGTGCGGCCGACTGGTCATGATTTACGATCCCTCGGTCGTGCGACTGCCTCGCCGACCGGCTCCTAGCCCCACTTCCAGGAAGGACGGGGGCCGCATAACCGGAGCCCGCCCATCGTACGGGGAACCCGCGCCGGGTTCTGCATAGTGAGGGGAACCCCGAATAGCCCGCGTGACATTCGCTACACGGCAAGGGAAAGCCAAATGTCGGAACGTCAACCAATCAGAAGAGCCGAGGGTAGGATGAAGATGGAACCCACCACCGGCCGTCACACCCACGACGTTGCGATATTGATCCCGGCCGGCATATTCTGGCCACCGGGGGCGGTAGTGGAGACGGTGACGGCCCTGACGATGGTGGTGCGTCGCTCTCTTATCTCGAACGCTAGCTTGATATCATAGCCGATCCTGGACCGGGGAGTTGCAAGAGGCGATCGATGCGTGTTTCCCGTTTTCAGAGCGCATCGTGCTGCACCGTGAGTTTCGGAAAAGGCTCATCCGCTTTCTCTCTCACTCTGTCCGTGTCGCTCTGCCGTCGACTGAAGCTCGACGACTCGATCGAAGCTCAAGGTTGGTCTCATCTATGATTCTGATGCTTGGAAGTCACCTTTTGAAGATCGCACAAATTTTGATTTCAGGTAAAGATTTCACGTAATTTAATTATATAATTAGCATAATAGAATAATATATATGTACTTAGTCTGAATTAAATATGAGAGGTACACTATGCTGTGCTGTGGTTAATGCTTTCAAAAGTTTAGCTGTTATAATTAATAATAACTCTTCTAACTATTTTTAGCTTTACATTTTACTTGCAATTTTCTGTCTCGCTTAAAAATCTGGAGATATATGTGTCCATATTGATTAGAATGAAAATGCAACTTTGTAATTGATATTTTTGTATTATGCATGTCTATTTTCTGATTGCTACAAAAAATGCATATACTACTTCAATGATTTCTTTTCTCGATTTCACCTTAAATCTAATCTTTAATATTTTAATTGAAAAATGTGTTAATAAAAGCCTGACTCTATACATTGCTTAGAGAACTAGTAGCACAATGAAATAGCTAATTTAGCTTTAACCAGATTCTCGTCTCTTCAGTATTTATCAAATTACGTTGCTAAGAAAATTAATATCATAACATTTACGCGAGGGCTAAATTTCAGAGATCCATCTTAAATCTATCTTAGGTCCATCGAGAACCAAGTAATCGAATAAATATTAAATTATCAATTTATTTAATTCTCAAATTACGCCTGTTAAAAAGTTAATGTCGTTAAATAATACAACAACACATATGTCTTTGCACCTCTGTGACAACCGGTTTTCATCCCCAATTAAGTCCTTTTATAACCGATCCGAAATTGGGCCTCCGGGTTAGAGTTCATCACAAAGACGTTATGCGATAGGGCGGAGAAGGACGGGAAGATTCCGGAGGATTCCGTCGGGACGTCCCTCCGTCGTTCTTACATCCCTCGCGACCCTCGCTCGTCAGAAAATCCTTTCGTCTCGCGTGGTCGCGATTCGCGGACAAAGGGCGCGAGGAGCCCAGGGGGTTGCCGGGGGTTGCCGCGCATTTATAGGTACGTAGTCGCCGCCCCGCAACTATTTGTAAGCATCCGCCATGCTGGTTTCATATCTGCCGTTTCGGCTTGCACAAAAACACTATTTTCAATCAGATGGGGATGAAGGGGCGGTGGGGAGGGGGGGTAGCAGGCGAGAGGGGCGATGCAATATGGCGTTTACCCTAATCGGTGGTACAGCGCGCGATCGGCTCGGGTTGCAATTGTTGCGACTCGTTGCAAATAACAGCCCCGCCGTTCCCTCTTCCCCCTCCCCCCTCGCCTCCTCTTCTCTACAATTCACCCTCCACTATCTACCCCCCCCTCCCTCCCCCTGTCGCGGCTCTTTCGCGTCTCTCTGTGCGTGGCCGAGTTGCTGCAACGGAAATACAACGTTGGCGTTTCGGCGTTTCGAACGTGCGAAAATGAGCCTGTAAACGTTTCATTGGTGGAATTACGTGTCACCCGGTAGATCCCGTACGTGCGACGGTTGCAGATAGCGGTATCACGTTTGTCTGCCAGACAAGACAGAGCTCTCGACATAGTATGATTTTTGCATTGGAAAATATTGCTATTATTGAAGTTTTATCGTCGGAAACGTGATGGACGATTGATACCTCGTCAATACTACGTTATCAGTATCGATATACGTTGTGTGTGACTACAGTTTAGAATGTAAAAATATTCTTTGAATTATGATTACTTATATATAGCGCAATAGAGCATTTCTTTAAACTACACGTTGTACTGTGTAACCAAGTGACTGACTTGTGTCGAAAGAGAAATATTATATAACATAGAAAATTAAAACTTACAAAAGATGTTATATTTATTTGTTATATATAAATTCAAAATTTTCTTCTCGCGACTTGGATTTAGACACACACACAATTATACTACAAGCAAGATGGAATTAAATTCTAGTTTAAAGGTGCACTGTGGTATAGTTTACTACTGCAATTTAATGTAATATTTAATACAAAAGTTTTCACTCGAGAAAGAGAATATATTTGTGCGTATAATTCTATTCAGCGAAAATTATTCTGATCAGATTTATTTGTTTTCAGGCACAGCCGCATACAACCGTATAATTAAATAAATGTGACGGAGAACGTATTGAATGTAAGTACGGCTCTTAGCGCCGCATTTAACGGCAAATTTGCGCGAATATCGCGTCGTGTAAAAAGATGCAATTTCCCGGTATAATCCACTTTGCGCGCTTTTTCGCTCCGCGAATGTGGCACCCGGCTACGTATCTACGTAGCCGGGACATTGCATTATCGGCAACAGTGAAAATCGCGCGTAGATAGGCGCGATAAAACGAGCCCTTCAAAGAAGGCTCCCTTCTCCTCGAAATAACCAGGGACCGTATTTGCTCGCGCCTGGAAACAGGATCTGGACGAACTCTCGTAACTCTATATCTGGTCCGATCAGATACGATCGTCCAGCGCTACCAAAAATAGAAACCGAGGAAGCCGAAAGAGGGTGGCGGCGAACAACGATGACGGAAGGTGATGGTTAGGTGGTGTGTAAGGTGTTCTCGAATTCGCGGGGCAAACTCGAGCGTTGATAAGATCAATCTCCCGGCGATGGCTACGACTGCTGCGCGAGACGGTAAAAGCCGACCGGAGGTGGTTGCGCGAAACCAGAGCTCATCACCGCTGTCAAAACACAATAAAACGAGCGATCGAGGGAAAAATCGATGGTCGGCGGCCGCGACGAATCGGCCGGGTCATATCTATACATATGTATGTGTGTGTGTGTATGAAGATGCATCGATGGTATATAGATATATCGAGCCATTGTGCGTGCGGCTCTTACGCGTTAAAACGCTCTCTCTCTCTCCTCACGCCCGAATAATGGCGATAATTGTAACGAAGTGGAGCGTCATTGTGGGAAAAAAGGTACACCCCGGGTCGAGGGTGGTGGCGCGGATAAGTGGCAGATGCATGGCGCTCCGTTGACAGCTTCTCCGATTTCTCTCCGCGTCTTCATCCAGGAGCATCCTCCTCTCGATTCCTCTCCCCTTCTCTCTCTCTCTCTCTCTCTCTCTCTCTCTCTCTCTCTCTCTCTCTCTCTCTCTCTCATCGTATCATTCTGTCAAAAATTTGACCGTGCAAACTTTCATCCCGCAATTCTCGCGTTATCTTATCTCCAGATACAACGAATTTTTGTAACAAATCTTTATCAATCAAAAGAAATAATTTAATTATCTGTTAATAAAAAAGGGAGAAACTTCTATGATACATATAATGTTATAAAAAAAAATAAATAAGAGAGAAAAAGAATAATATGATACCATGAATATATAAAAATCTAATTTTTCTGACATTTTTCATGCAATTTAATCCCGTGAAATTAATATAAATATGTAATAAGTATGTATAATCTGCAACACGCATATACACTATTATAGTTTTCTATAACTCTTCTAGATATAACTATTTCTTTATATACATCATAAAGAACAAAAAATATTTAATATAATATATGAACCGAAAACTTTTATACGTTTTATACACATCTAGGTTGTTTTTTATATTTTTTATTCCACTTTGTCTATTGTGTCTCGTGTCTCTGTCCAGACGAGAAGGTTTCTGCGAATCTTCTCGAAGCAATCGATTTATTTTTCGCTTTCTATATCAGAACGAACGAAAACTACGAATGGGAAAATTAGGTAACGCTAATCCCGGCTTGTCTAATTCGTCGTATAATCCGGCGCCGTGGCAGAAACTCACGGCAGTTTCCGCGTTGGTAAAGTTAATAAATGTCGTGGTGGAGCGACCGACAAGTTCGAAGCCTGTTCGGAGTTTCGCTCGGCACGAGCTATTCGACGGTTTTGATGCTTCGGAATACACTGCTAATCGGTTTTCAAACTCCTATCTGTGTGTATATATATATATATACACACATACATGTGGAAGTGCTTGCGACAGCTAATCGAACAAATCAGATCCCGATATATTTTGCCAGACTTCAATCCAACATAAGAAATTTACAGATAAACACAGATATATATATATGTAAAGTTATTATTATAAATAACTAAATATATATTTACTTCACTATATCGCTATATTATTAAATTATCAAATATTATTTTTATTTATGAATATTCAGTCGGTATATAAGTTTCTATACGAAATTTACCCCTAACAAGATTCAGCAGAACTTTCTCTCTTTGTGCATTTTGATTAATAAGATGACTTTTTATGCAAGTAACATCTTTAAGTAATATTGACGTATTTTTCAATCTGTCTTTACCTTCGTGTATGTGACAAGAATGGATTCAATATTTAAAATTGTAAATCGGATTGGAATTGTTCCTAGGAAAATTAGCAAAATCCGGCTATCTCAGCAAATCGGAAATAGAAATGCGACGCTCGTCGCCGCGACGTTGCTCATTGCGTATGTAGGATTCGTACGATCGTTAACTATTCCTACGACCGAGCCGTTTAGCAAATAGCGCAAACTTGGCAAACACTTCCGGGGCTGCCAGCCATTACGGAGAGTCGCGCGTATCCATTAAATTCTCCGCCGCTATACGCAAGAGAAAGGGCCATTTAACAACGAATGCTTTATGCATATTCTAACAAGCTTGCAATCAACTGGTACTAAACATTACCGGGGCTTCAGCCACCCTCCACGACCTCCTGCTTTTGTAACACGGCGAGAAAAAGAGTAAAAGACGGGGATGAATGAAAAAGAGGAGGACGCACACGGAGATGGTCGAAGGACGTTGGTAGTGTTGGTGTTGATAATGTGATTGTATAGGTGAAGTAACCGGTAGAGATAGCAGAGTTATAGAGAAAAAGAGAGAGAGAGATAGATGAGAGAGAAGAGAGCGTGCCGCGGCAAAGAGAGAGAGTGGGGTCCATTAGCTTTGACGCTCGTCTCAAAGGGATGCTGCCGTTTTAGCGTCGTGTACCGGCCTGTTTCCTAAGCACCCCTTTCACGTTATTGCACCGGAGACCGGGAAAATAACCCGACAACGACGACGATGACGATGACGACAATGTGAACAGGGTTGAAGAAGCACCGCCCTCCGGGACGCGCACTCTGCGAACACGCGCGCGCGTGCTTAAATATTCATAATTTATAAACTCTCTATCAGAGAGCTCCCATTGGACTCACGCTGTTTCCCGCCGCAAGATTTCCGAGACTCTCTCGCTTTTTTCGAGCGCAAACGAGCCGTGATAAGTAACGCGCCGCTGTTTTTCCGTCGACGTGATGTTGCTAACATTGAGCTGCGCTCGCAATTTTAAAATATAATTTAAATTATACGACGAATTTTTATTTAATTAAATATCTGAAGAATTTATTGTTTTGATCTATTGGATAATATATATTGGAAATATATATACATATATATATATATATATATATATATAATTGGAAATATATATGTATATATAATTAGCAAGTTTGTATTAGTAAGATTTGTTGTTTCTCTGCAAATTAAACTTTTTGTTTCAAATGAAGTTAATAGATGGAAGTTTTCTGAAAATATGAAATTACGAAACTTTCTTCTGAATGGAAAAATATATATTCTAGAGCCAATAAAATATACATACGCGTGCGCACGTGTATATCTGATACTTGACAGTCTTTTATACTTGTCTTTTATTTCCGATTTTACTTGACAAATATAAATTTTTTTAGATAGTTTAAAAGTTGCGTTGTTTGAATATTTACATATATGTTAGCATTATTATTTATAAATTAAGAATCAATCATAGAACTCAGAGAAATCTCTAAAATGTTACACTATCGCTTAAAACAGATTCTAAGTTTTCCGACTTAAGTCTTTGTACGTTTTTTGAATTTTCGCGTTATTTGAAAATTTCTCTCAATTGACAATTTAAATTCACACATTCGAAACTATATAACTTTTATATAAATGTATAGATCTTCTAAACTAAACTTGATTTTCATCAAGTTTTCACCAACTTTCGAGTACATATAATGTAATATTTCAATTAAATCAATTAACAAATCATCTGGCGTTAAAAGCGCAATAAGACAGTCACTTGGAAAGGACCACTTCTCGAAACGTTATTCGGCAGTGCGATTTGCCATCAATGACTGTTCGAGAGTCGTGCCGGATCGACGACGCTACGAGTGGTGGCTTTACAGAGAGTGAGCTCTTGAGAAAGCGACAGCACGCTAAACGACGAATTGCCACTCGAGAGCGGAAGCTGCGACGACGACCCCCGCGCGACGGGGTGCCATTTGTGTTTACAGCCGCGCGGTCCTTCACGCCTAACGAGGCACACCGGACCTCCCCTTCTTCGGGGTGAGCCGCACGAGCCGTCGTCGAGAGGCATCGACGCTTTCTCGTCGTCCCTCTATCAAGAGAGGCGCGAGAGAGCGAAATACAATCGGAGCGGAAATGCTCAAGATTTCGAGAAAGAGAGAGAGATAGAGTGAGAGAGAGAGAGAGAGAGAGAGAGAGACGCGCCTCCTCGATTCCGACGAACAATTTTACAACCGAGAGAGAAATGTGACCGTTTGGCCGTATAACAGGATTACACAGGCGAAGGGGGATAGATTAGATTCGAGAGAGATATTTAGCGGGGCCCCCGATCCGTGCCCTCGCGCTAACCGCGACAGAATGACGGGATTTTCGCCAATATTTTGGGTGTTTAGCTTTTGTCGCGGCGCGATGGCCATTGTTATGGGGCCCCGGGATGGGCGTGGATGGGTCCCGCTTCTCGTCCTAGAGGGAGAAAGGTAACCGGTCACTTTTCTCCTCGACCTCTCGGACCGTTCCATCGCTATTCCGATCTCGCACAAAAGGGATCCTCTCCTCGTCGCCGATTGACCGCCGCTCTCGATATAATGAACGGGCCAGTTGGCTCTTTTTACGGGAATCATAAAGCTCCTACAATGGCGTTTGGCGTCCATATTTACTAGCGAATTAGTTGGATTAACTCTGAAACGTTAACGCACACGTTTCTTTTGTTATATTTATTGCAAGTTAAATGTTTCTAATATTCTAGTCTAATATATGTTGCTTTTTTTTAAATTTAACTTTCGTTTAACTAGACTTTTTTGTTGGAGGGGGTGGAGGGTGGAGGAGCGATTTGTTTTCTGGTTCCCGAAGTAAATCCGCGCGCTCGTTTCGTGGGTGGATTAACCGGGGAAAAAAAAAAGAGATGACGAGGAGGAGAGAAGGAGAGCGATGGAGAGGCGGCGCGGATGGAAAGGCTTATCGAGCCCTTTGATACGAGCGGCTATCGGCGATCGAGAATACGAGATCAAAGCCCACGGCATCGCCAAGGTTACACCGTCCAAATGTCGCGGTAGCGCGCGACGGGGCTTCGGATGAATATTTCAGATTCCCCTCCCGGTCGCCATTGCCCATCATTCCCGTCGGATAGCTTTCGGATGTCGTCCCCGCAAAGAGCATTTGCGCAATCTATTAGCGCGTTCGGGACTCTCGGGGATGAAACCCTTTTGTCGCTCGTGCGAAGTGCTTAAGCGGTTGGTTAAGCCCGACCACGCGTGTGTGCGCTCCTCGTCGCATCAGTTTCACGATTGGTTCGCGATTGATTATTGTTGGCAACCGCCAATGACGTTAACCCTTTATTGGACAGAAATTAAATAATTGTTATTTGTGGTAATTGTGTGTGTTTTAATCTCTCTTCTTGTAATTAAAAATGGAAATGTAAATGACAGTAGTATTTTAGAGAATAATATAATCAACGAATTGAATGGGGCAAAAAAATGAAGGAAAGAAAACCTTTTTAATCTTGTTAACATTTTTTCTGTGTACGTGTGATTTTTCAAATTGTTATTGAGTTAGAAAATTTTCTTGAATTTATATATTATAAGTTTATAATTTTTGCGTATATATATAAAGCAGTTTGCAAACGATACTTATCGATCCCGTTATTCGGCTCTCGACTCCGCGCATCGGCAACTCTTTGAAGGTAAAATCTGATAAAGCGCCAAATAGCACGTGCGCGTTTGTAAAGTCCGCGCAACGTCAATCACGTGTTTGCGGCGTACGCAACGGATTGTAATTATCGTTGTAATTATGGTAATCGTTTTGTAGCGCTGCCGGAGATTCGTCAGACAGGGAGGGCGACCGCAAAGCTCGGCTCTTTCGTGGCACGAAATTATTATTTCCCGACGAGAGAGATACACGAGCATATATCTACCTACATCGATACCGCTTCACTTCGACGTACGAGGCTCTATTGTATATTCGGTATTCGGCAGAGACCTACGAAAACACTCGAGTTGTTGCGACAGCCGCCCATAACCGTGTCTCTGTTTCAGATTGCTCGAGAACCATTGTCCGTCCGAGACAGTTCCTAATAATAATATGCGTTCATCTCAAGAGCGCCATGATGCCTCTCGTCCCTTAGATCTTAATAACCACGAAAATATGTGTTACAATAACTTTGCGAAATTTCGATTGTGAATAATAGTTCTATAATTTCTGAAAGAGCGCATAGAGAGAAATTCGCGATAATTATGTAGCAATCTATTATTTTTATACTTATTATATTTGTGATTTATATAGTTATTGAATTATGCAATCACGTCACCTAGTCGATTTAAATTTTAAACTCTTAAAAAGTCAGATATACATATGTATATCTGACTTTTATGTACATATATATTAAAATATTTATATATATATATATATTAAAATTTATACAAAAATTTTTAAGGACATCTCCGCGAAGAGAAAAGAGACTCCAAAATATTTAAAAAAATATATAATTAATCATAATCAATCGCACCCGTATGAGAAGCCACATAAAAGAATAGGAGTAAGGGAATTCATCAGCGATAAAACCGACATCGCGAATATCTCGATAGGCCGATAGGACCCGCTGGCGACATCGATACTATCAGGCAGCTGTCGCGTGGCGCGGCTATCCGCAACAATACTCGAAATTGACAATAAAGGGGGTCCCCGCTTTCTCGATTGTCATGGAAAATGAAAGGGGTCCTCCGCACGAATCGTAACGTTAACCGAGAAAGAAAAAATATGAGCAATTGAAAATTTAAATAATTTCAGAATGAGTAATTTACATGTACGACAATACATTCTACAAACATAAATATATCATAATCTAGTAAGTAATTAAAAAAAAAAACTTTTACTCTTGAAATAAATTGAAAAAAATTAAAATAGAGTTTTACAAAATTTGCAATGTATCGTAAAGGTATAACAATATATGATATAATGTATATTTATTATCGATTCAACTTATGTGATTCTTTTTTCCTAATTAAAATATTTAGCTCTTTTACTATTTTCGTATATCACTAAAAACTAACAAAGACAATTTTTCAGTTGCCGTGATTTTCTACCAAACCAACGACAATTGTGATGCACCCACCTACATTTTAGGCCATTCCTCAGCCTATCGGAAAAACTATCATCGAGAGAGAAAGAGAAAAGGAGAGAGAGAGAGAGAGAGAGAGAGAGAGAGAGAGAGAGAGAGAGAGAGAGAGACTCGTTGTTCGTTCGCTAATTAAACGGATGTCGAACGTCACAGGGAGATATCCCTGCCTCTATCAGTCTCTCGGAAGGCATGACAAGCCGAACCGACGACGAATTTACAAAACCGCTGAATTAATCAACGTTAATGCACGGTATATGCACGTGCATATGCGTGTTACGTCCGGGACTGAAATTTCAGAGCTTCCCTCAAAATAGGATAGAAACAGATACCCCTATGTTATAAATAATGTATAAATAATGATAACAAAAAAGAAAACAATTATAAAATATATATAATATGTATATTATAATATATAAAACTGTGATAATAAGTATAAAACTTATAATATAATTTAATTTTATTATGTTACATAATATATTTGTGTTTTTCAATTGTATTATATTTATGGAATTTTTGATAAAACTATTTCATTATAGTTACACATGTTACACATCTTATGAAAAGATTCTGAAGGTGCTTGTAGCCTATGGCTCGTGCTTTCGCACAACAGCGACGAGGGCAGGTAGGCTTCACATAGAAGCGGATTGGATTAGGATTTGGAAGAAAAGCCGAAGGGGGGGTGGACCGACCAATTTGCATGGCATAAACCACGTCGGTCCTCGAGATTCAATTTAACTGGAGAAGCATGCTGCGCGCACGGAGGTTTCCTTGATGTAAGTAGTATCGCTTTTTAGTGTTCTCTCTCTCTATATATATAGATATTCTCGTGACAGATTATAAACTGTAACTGCATCTTTGGAATTTATTATTTTTTTAGATATTTATTATTATTATTATCATTATTTATTAAATATATTATACGGTAAATAATAAAATATCTAGCATAAAATAATAAGCAAAGTAAGTTAATAAAAAGATAAAAAAAGAATTGCATTTTAACATCTATATATTTATTATATATCTTTACGATATACATATACTACAAATTTCATATATATATATATATATTTAAAAGTCTTTATTACATATATAGTTTATGTACTTGAATTTAATACTAAAAGCTACTTTTATATATAAAACGAATGTGTCGCAAATTTTTGACTTTAGTCAATTTTTCATATTTTTGTCTCTTAGAATACGATCTTGATACAACGTCAAAAAACGTGGACGTGCGCGTAACACAAATCATTGTGGATGATAATTTACTAAACACGGGCTCGTTTCCGAAGACAGATGTACGAACATGTGTCTCGCCGGCAGGCGTTAAATGCGGTGGATTTATTCGGTTTGTCATCGGATCCATCGCATCATGAAACTGCGCGCTTATTTCTCGTATTACACCCGCGTACTGTTGGGTAATCATCGTGTAATAGCCGAGTAATAATTTTGCCCGCAAGGGAGAAGGAGAGAGAGAGAGAGAGAGAGGGAATCAAGGAGCAACCCTATAAGAATGAGGCAGACTGCCCCAGGCTAGGGGACCAATATGGGCGCCTTAAACGCGCGCTCGCGTTTAAATGAAGAGAGAGAGAGAGAGAAAGAGAGTCATCCAAATACATAAAGAGCCCTATGTATCTAACCCTACTGTGATGTTTATTATTCACTTAGAATGCTCACGTTCTACTTGTTCCCCGCAGAGCTCGATCCGAGATCGGCTTACCCCTTGAACGACGCGGATAAATGCGGGATGAAAATGTCAGACAAATGTTGTTGTAATCACTGGTTGTAGGTTGGAGGATGTCATAATCGCGATTGTAATGTACTGTTTAGCAGAAAATTTCAAACTTTTTATTATTTAACTACGAAATGTTAATTGCGAATTATGATCTGCGCATTATAAGATTTTATTACATAAATGGAAAGAATACACGGTCGTAGTGAGACTACATTATGCCAGCTTCCGTAATAATTACTCTTCTTTATTAGCGTCAATACTTCTCATCTTGGAGGATTTCGTTAATATGAATAATTCCTTTGTAATTATAATAATTCCCTTATAATTTCCCGAATCGACGGATCATCGATCGCAATAGGTATTACAATATTAATAGGTAATATTCCGTCCATTTTAATTTACTCTCTTCCCAGATAAGTAGCAAGTGCCAAATAAATATGTAATAATAGCGAGGTTTATACTGGGATTAGAGATAAAATGTATTCATCTCTGCATTAAGTTCTAACGTTTCTTTTTATTTCTTATATTCCCTGTTATTTTTGCATTTATTCTGTGAAAGAATAAAAAGTTGATCTTATAATGAAACCGAATAATACAAGTTGGAAAGTCTTGTCTTGTTTCATGCGGTAGAAAAAACGTCAATTCCTGAAGAATTGCAAGATTGCAAAAACAGTATAAAAATACCTAGACGCGTTGCAACTGGCATTTTGAAACAACATTTTGCGAGTCGAGCCGTTACAAAAAAGAAACACGTGGACAATGTTTTGCGAAACACGCGTTTGCAACGTACCGCACGCTGCGCGATGGACAGACAGCCCACGTAGAATGATTTCCAGACCATCGTCGACCTTAGATTCCGATAGATACGAAGACAGATAAGAATAGAGTGACACGCGTATTAGAATCGTTTATTGCACGGCGGTTAATGACTGTTTTGACAGCGACCCGCGGGGTCGACGGGACCATGCCATTGTCATTGTCGCGCCAGATTGAAATCAATATTTATATTCAAGCCTCGGATGAGTGTTAAACCGAGTGGATTAGCGAAGGTTAGAGCCGGTTTTCCAACCCTTTCCAATTGAGTCAGTCAGTACCGATCGTCTTGGAAAAAGACATATTCGAGATTCTCTGCGCGATCTCGAGAGCTCATTCTTGTTTTCGAGAGGCTTTTCAGAAAAGTGCAACGTCGCCCTCAGCTTTGACAGGTCTCCTCAGAGGTAATATACGTATAACTTGTCTTTTTATCACTATTGGTTACTTATTTTTTATTATGTTTTTTGTATTTTATTTTTATATTATTATTATTTATTAATTATTATTTATCTTCATATGTCAAATTTATATATTATACATATAATACCCTTGGTTCCTTTTTATTTATTGCGCGCGTTTACATCTTTCCATTTCTAAAAAGACTCTGCTTGAGTTGTATTTAAACTTAATCGATGATTTCCAGAGTTTGTTACTAACGGGATTCTTCCGCTTCACGGATACGCGTTCTGTTCTCGCGGCCTCGTTTCGCGATTTCACGGTTCTTTCGACGATTTCACGCGTACAACGGAGCGCACGAGGGCGCCTTTAGAGGCGTGACTGCTCGATAGGTATTTAGTTAGGGGTGCCTATTGAGGAGCGACAATACACACCGGCAGCGGTCGTTATTGTACGAAAGTCTCGACACGATGATTGTGATGAGAGGGAAGAGTGGCAGCACGAGCCTCGCCGGCGGCGTGAATAATTCGCAATTGGATTATCCTAAGCTATATCTGGGAATCTGCGAGAGAGCCTGATGGTTCTCTTCGGAACGGCACGCTTGGACGATCGAGTGCGATTTGCGCGAGATTACGTGCAAGCGAGGGTAAATATAAAATATACGGCGAGAGAACGTGAATAATTTTATTGGAGCAATCGCGAAAAAAATTTTATCTAGTCTTTTGCATATTGTTGGAGATAAATTTATTTAACGATAACATGATAATATGATATAAAATATAAAAGAAAAATATAAATGACAGTAATTGTTATTGGATAGAAAATAATTATGGTCTCAAATTGGCCAGTGATCAGTATCATCGCTAATATAATAATTGATCTTGATATTTATTTTATTATATCGCTTTACTATTTATCTTGATATTTAAGTTATAAAATTGAACACAAACTTATAATTTAATAATAATAATTTCATTACTTTTTCTATTCAAATAGCAATTATATTTTGCAATGTAATGTAATATTATGCATCAAGTATCTTTTAATTATTTTAAAGTTTTAAAGCATTCTAAATTCGACAAACTGCGTATGAATTTGCGGGATAACAATTTAATTTGAATTAAAATTATAAAAATTTGTTAGAATGAATTTTATTCAACAATGCACTACGTTGAAAAAATTATAGTCAGACAAAATAATGTGGGTCTCTTTTTTATTATTAAAGATAATATTTCAATGATAATAATCGAGCAGAGTGAAACTTTAGCTAAGGATTTCTGCCTTACCGCAAATGCTTTATCCCCTTGCAATATTCGCAGATCGATTTTCTTATTACATACCATCTACCATGGTGTTTTACCATGGTGGTTTACTATGAAATGTTCCTTTAAACATAGGATTTCGCCATTGTATGGTTACGTGTTACCGACTTTCGGCAATGTACGAGGAAAATGGATGGATGAATGGAATGAATGAATGAATGAAGATATACCAGTCCGTACTCTTCTGATGCCCTCTACTCTTTCGATCATCAGTAGATAATGCCTACCTCGGTCAGACCGTTGGTATATTTCTACTTCCCATCTATCAATATAATTATACTTTGGTTTCTTGTCGAAGAAATCTATAATTTCATGCGAAGATATGTTCAAATTTATTACCATTTGACAATTTAGTTATTCATTGCTTAAAAATTATGCATAGGAGATTCGTATTCACATCATACTTATGATTATTTTAATTATATTCTTTTGCGTACAATTATTTAATCATTAAAGTAAATTTTTTGTATTTCTTTATGCAGTTGCAGTAAAGCAACTCTGTAAAGATGACAATAATACATTGTTAGGATAATACACAATGAACATGTAAAATTACATTCAACGTTACAGATATTCTTACAATAATTTTTATGTATATTTTAAGTATGTATTTAACCAAATATTTAATCAAAAAACAAAATTTAATTAAGCAAAATTTAATTCTTAATTGAACATAAAGTCTTTTTCCCATATTAGCCACTGAAGTAAACAAAAAAAAAAATGTAATATATTATATAAATATTTTTCCAAAAATAGAGTGATAAAGACAAGATTTCTAAAAAGATTTCTGCAGCTTCTCTTTAAGAAATGCATAATATATCCTTCGATTTCATATCCGATTAAAAAGTTATATATTACAAACATTGCTGTCACACAAACATAAATAGATTGGCGCGATAGTGATTTCTTACATCTCCACATCGTTATTTCGTAACTTATGACATTCTCGCTTCTCCGTAACTTATGGCAAGACTATTTACACCCCCGTAAACGCGTCTCACAGATGACCGCATAATAAAACCATTATTAAGATATTTAACATCCCATTGCGCGCCCACCAGCCACGTGAGTCTAGATATCGTCGCAATTGCGGCGAACAAAAGCGCCGGCCGATCTCTCTCTCTCTCTCTCTCTCTTTATAGTTATGCCAGGGCACGTGCCCGACATAATTCACCATTGATGGTTATATTCCATTGTGGGCCGAGAGCCCATTACGGCCTCGTACGGACGTGCAAGCCCCGGACAAAACGTCGAAATGGTAAATACGTATCCCGCGCGGTCGCCACTCTGACAACTATTTTCCCAAGATATTTCCGCCGCCGTTACTTTCGCGAACGATTTGTATCGCGTAATCCCCTAATCGATCTCGCGTCACGTCACGCGAATTAATCAACGACGAACGTAACTACCGCGTGGAAACGGAAATAAACAGCGCGATAATTCTTACTAAATTTAAAAATCGCTAAAGTTTACTCCCAACAGTTTCACGCGAAATTAGATTTTACTAATGTATATTTATTCATTTAAACTTTTATTACACATGTATTTAATTTTATTAATGTCGATTTATTTAATTTTATTACGCAATACTTATAATGATTGAGATTAAATTGAAAAGTGAAAAAAAGTCAATATGTAGTTTTTAAAATTTTTTAAGCAGCAAGAGATTCTTTGCATAAATAAAAGAATATTGTAATATAATTGTTAATGGAATTATTTTGCGAAACTTTTAATTCTTTATTAAATTATGAAAAATAAAGAAAACAGCTTTTCTCGAGAGGAATCTATCGGGAAAATGCAATCTTGCGCAAGGTAACGTAAATGAATCCTTCTTCTACTTACTGATTCAATTTTCACAATGCGTCATTAATTGAGACCGCGCGCGTATAGACAGTCGGAGCTTGCGAGGCACGTGTCGACGAAGAGGAAATCTTTAAAACGCGATGCCAGATTTGTTTACGACCTTTAAAGGACTCGATGCTCTCGAGTTCGAGTGCTCGTAAGGGTGAAAAGGGTCAGCCACTCGAGTACCGCCACGACGTAAGGGGTTGGGGATGAAACGGGGTTTGTTGCTACAGTTAACACTTGTCTGGGGTTGTTTCGTTTGAGCTCGATCTTTCTGTTCAACCCACTTGTACATAATTTGCCAAGAATAGGATAGAAAGCGCGAATGGCAAAATTGATGATAGTTGTAATTGATTTAAAATATGTATCTTACGAATGTCTTTAAAATAACAGCAAATCTTAAGCAGCGTATGTGCTACTTTTACAAATGCTTGCAACATATTTTAGCTTCCAAAACACTTTGTACTAACATGCAAAATTTTTATTTTATATAAAGGTTAAGATATATATACACGCTGTTTATATATGAGTTAGAATAATTTTGAAATAATACATATATTTTATGATGATATTGCGCACATTAGAATACATTTATTTGGTTAGATAGTTACGGTAATCTGAAAACGAGAAAACGTTCGACCACAAAAAGTTGCCAAATTGATGCGGACCGGTCGTTACCATACGACGAAAATAATTTCAGCCGCAAAAGGTTAATAAACTTTTTTGAGCGGATTTCGTTGGACAGTAGCTTGTTTTACAGATTGACTCGAATTAAAATAATGGCGCGTAGCCTCAAAACTATCGATTGACTGATGAAGAGGTAAAGTAGTGAGTGTGAAATAAAATATGTAAGAAAACAAGAAATATCTTAAAATTTAATTCTTGTTATCAAAATATTATATTTACAATTCTTTTAGATGCATAATTATATAAATTCGCATGTTAATTATTCGAATCAACCTGTTACGAAAAGTACAAAAATATTGATCCTTTAGCATTCATGTAGACAGAATTTGTAAAATAAATATTTTTCCAAACATTAAGAAATTATAAAAATACATACTAATATATTTTCTTTTATAATAATTAATTTTAGCATCTGTGTATCTTTATCTCAAATACTATTTCTCGATATATTAGCAATTTAGATTTGGTAAATATTTAAAATATGAACTACTCCTCACCGACTTTTTTAGCTTATATATTTTATATGTTTCGAGATATAAAACTAAAAAGATTATCGCGCTAGCTCCGTTTTTTATATAATCTTGTTTGAAGGTAGTAATTTTACGCACGCATTAATGTATAATAGTATCAGTGCAGTTCTTGTCTTGGATTTTTTGTAGGGAGATGAGTGGGATGTAAGAATTATAAATTAAATTTTCTATCTATATGTTTCGAACCGTTTGTTCCTCGCACGATTGTTTTCCGTCGATTCTCAATTCGTCGGAGAATCGTGGAACGAGGATTCGCGTCTCGTTTCTCGGCACGATTGCCGAAGGAGAAAAATAATCGGGAATCGATTTCCCGAGGAGAGTGCTGACCACGAAGAAACCCGTCGCCGATTGCTTCGGGATTGTTTCAGATTGCTATTCGAGTGGCAAACACATTCAGTACGGAATAACGGGAGTCGAACGCGGTGGGACGGATTCGTCGACGGAAGATACGTTAGTGGAGGAAGGGGGTTGCGCGCGAGGGGGGGGGGGTTGTAATCTGTATTATCCCCCGACTATTAGTGTCGAGAGGATCGAGGGTGCACGGATTACAGTTATTACAACAGATACGAGGAATAACATTATGCGTGACGCTTTCCGCCTTCGATCGGCACACAATCTCCCCTTTAAATGAACTTTAACCTGACCTAAGGTATACCGAAACTCTCTTTAAAAATATTCATATTGCGCAAGGATATCATTCTATTGGGAGTAACATCGAAAGAATATGGAATCGTACATTACTCGCAAATAGAAAGATATTCAACTTGATTGTTATAGTGGCTTAAGACTTTCTTGCGAATAATGTTTATAAGATCTCGATTAGTTTCTAATAAGTTAAAGGGTTATCACTGCATAAACTTAAAAATCTTATATTTGTGTTAAAAAATACAATTTAATTCCATATAAAAAAAAACATTTATTTATATATATATATATACATATTGTGTGTGTGTGTGTGTGTGTGTGTGTGTGTGTGTGTGTATAAGTTAATTTTTTATATCCCAATTGTAATTAAAAATTTATTTTTCCAGGCTTGTATTGATCTTAATGATTTTTTAAAATATGGAATTAAATTGAATTTATATATATATATATATATAAATAATAATAATAATAATTGTATTTATATATATAAATTATATATAACTTTTATTAAGAATTACAATATATTTGTGTATTTTTGAATTTACAATATAATTAACATTAATACACTATTAGAGTCGATATCGCTAAAGTTAAGTAGGCAAAAGTATCGCCGCTTTCCTGAAAAGTGACCATCCTCGACGGTAACGATACCGTCGTAGGGGTGTGATACCCGACTACGCGCAGCGGCCACCCTTCCTTTCGGCAGATCGGACAACACAACTGTCGGCCTATTAAACTAATTGACTGCGCAGTATGCCGACGGCCGCAACATTCGGAAATCGCGTTGCCTTACGAACGTTCCCCCGTGCCCGCTTCCACCGAATCGCCCTCCTATTCCCAGTATACCGTATGCACATCGTGCGTGTCACGAACGGAAACCTCGGCGCGTCGATTACGACCCTCGCGCGAAATTTCGCACGCATCGTCGCCCCCGAACGGGCCGATGTCGCGCCTCGAGACCAAAGCTCGTTATGCAAATAGCAAACATGGGTCTGCACGCGCGGTGCCAAGTGTAGCATCCTGCTCCCTGAATCGTGTCGTTTGGTACATGTTGGATAATGATTCGGTCCAACGAAGAGTTTCTGAATTTCTCGAATCGAATCATAAATGGAAGAATGTGCTGGTGGCCGGAGAGAATTAAAATCGAATGTCAATCGTGGCGGCGTGTAGGAATATTAATGCGTTTACGTATTTTGTTCTGCAATATAAACTTATGGTACTTATACTTGATAGAATAGCAGAGCTATAACTTAAATAGATAGATATATATTGCTCTAATAGAAATTGCTATATAATTAGGCAATATACAAATACGTCAGTTTTATTAGGATATATTATTTATACTGTCTTTAAATTTGTATTCCTTATATTTATGTTTTTGTCAAATTATGCGATCTCCAGAAATCTCCTAGAAATATAGAAAATCAACGTTACAGAGCTCTGCAAATGAGTATCTAATTGTAAAAAATTAAAAATTTATGTTAATGAAATTCAAGCTAAAGAGAGATCAGGATTTCAGGATTGTCGAGAGAGAGAGAGAGAGAGAGAGGAACGTTATAATTATTAAATATAGTAACCGTGGAGCTATAACTTAAATAGATAGATATATATCGCTCTAATGAAAATTGCTTTATAATTAGGCAATATACAAATACGTCAAGGTTTTATTAGGATACATTATTTATACTGTCTTTAAATTTATATTTTTTGTATTTGTCTTTTTGTCACATTATGCGATCTTCAGAAATCTCCTAGAAATGTAGAAAATCAACATTGCAGAGCTCTGCAAATGAGTATCTATTTGTAAAAAATTAAAATTTTATGTTAATGAAATGCACGCTAAAGAGAGATTGATTTCAGGATTGCCGAAGAACTTCATGACTATTAAATACGGTAACCGCGAGAGAGAGAGAGAGAGAGAGAGAGAGAGAGAGAGAGAGAGAGAGAGAGAGAGAGAGAGAGAGAGAGAGAGAGACACGTGTGTATTTCAACGCAACGAGATTGTTAATAATCGCTTCGTGAATGTCGATCACCGATCTCGCGTATCGCTGCACAATTGTCAGGAGGAGCAACAACGGCAGCAGCTTCGATCATTATACGGCATTACACGTGAGGGGCTTTCTCTCTCCGCTTTCGGATTTGATCGGTATCGAAAAGCGAACTTATCAGCGCACCCTCTCAGGGTGCTCCGGCCTCGGTCTACTCACCGAGAGAGTCGCGATCCTCGTGCAAATCGACCGCGTGCGGTCGGCGGTCTGATCGGCGAAGGTAGCTTTAATATCCGACACGCGCCCTCATCAAAGCGATCCCCGGCGTCCGACAGTCCATTGAGATCCGCGCGCTTACCACCACTTCATCTTCTTTCGAAGCGGAGCCTCGGTATCATCGCGGCAGCTCGTTACCTCGATCGTTCCGGCGGCGCATCCTTATTCCGGGGGGCGAAAGCCGGTAATAAAGACCGTTTAATTTTATCGTCGTGGCAATCGAACGTGCTCGCTACGAGTAATTGGCCACTAACTAGGAAACATTCGGTCTCCGTTCGGATTTTCACGACATCTTTGCGGATACGTTGTTATAAGTCGAATGGATAAGAGGGGCACATCGTGGGTTTTTTTTTTTTTTTAAATAGACAAAATTATTAATTACAATAGTCAAATTGTTTTTTCTTTCTGCAAAGTTACCTTTTACATTTTCTCACGACCCACTGTAATGTTTATGGTTATAATATGGTTTCTTAAATTATACTTAGTTTTGACAGAAAGAAAGAGGATAGCAATTCTATATATGTTAATTTCAATGTTACAAACTACACGCAATATTAATTCCTGAAATTACCTGTTTCTAGTTGCGTCCTGGATTACGTCGTTTTCGAATACTCTCTCGACCATGTTTTAATTTTACTTAAAAAGCGTCCTTTAATTTCGAATTACGCGATTTAATCTGCTATCTGTCAGTGTCATCGGGCGGTGTGTTAGCGGCGATGGTCGACGATCACGGCAGACATTAATAAAATAACGCAGTCACGGATTTTTTCGAGCACTCGACTGCACAGAGGGTGTGAAGGATAGGAGGAGATGGTAACAACGCTGAGGGGGCGACCATGAAACTCCGGATCGGACCTTATGTTCGCGCATTGTGACTTTTCGTCGAGACAAAACGAGAGAGAGAGAGAGAGAGAAAGAAAGAGAGAGACGCACGGGATAGTCCGGCATAATTGGCAGGGGTCCCCGACGTAATATTTATTACGGATTCGAGAGAGACAGGGGGGAGAGGAAACGGCAAAAAAAAAAAAGATCGTAATGGCCAACTGGGGTACAAACTGTACCAGCCTCTTTGCGGTTCGTTAAACGAAACCTTCGCCGAAGGGTGTCGAAAAAGATACGCAAAGCGATTGTAATCATTTTCCTCTGGTATCATTTGTTTCCTTGCAACACCAGACCTCGATATGTATAGAAAAACTATGCAGTCATCAGTCATCGAAATTAACTTTAATAATAAAAAATAAAAAATATTTTATAAAATATTTTATAAAAATGAAAAAGATATTTTATAAAAATAAAAAAATTTTCTGACTAAATTTACACGTTTTCGTTAATGCGTTTTTGGGCAATAAAATATTCCTTATTGGATGTTATTTCGAGACGCGTTAGGTCCGATTGTGAGCACGTCATCGCTCGTCCAGGATGTAATGTCGTTTGTTTGTCACCGTTGCTACGACAAGTTATTCTCGGCTTGATCAAAAGCATCTCGGCAAATCGGTCCTATTCCCCTCGTACAGATCCGTGTTAAGCGGATTTAATTTGCGTCACGAGCGAACAGAGACGCTCGCGCGCGCTCTTTAATCGTCTTGAATATCGCCGTTGACGTAGACGCGCTCCTTGGCGACGTTGGAGGAAGTCTTATCACGATGCGCGGACGAAAAAGATGTCCTGAGAGAAAGTCGTTTTCCGCGAAAATACCATCCCTTCGAATGTACAGGATGTTCTGCATCCGATTCTAATAGCGAGAGATTCGTCGACAGAAAGTCGGAGAGTTCTCTCTTCTTAACTGAAATTCTATGGTTATTTTCTTGATTCTTGGTATTATATATCTTAGCTATTAAGTTGTAACAAAATTTCTGTTGAGACGAAACTCGATCCTGGAACTGATAAAAAAAACAAGACTTTTTTATCCATTTATATCTTTAAAACTTGAGCGGCTAAGTTCTTGTATTTTTCGCTTATAAGTGGAACGATATCGACGTGAGAAATCCTTCAAAGAAATTGAAGTCAAATCTTTCCTTCGTAAAATTTTCTCGATACTTGGAATCTTTAATTTAATTAAAATATACATAAAATGAGAATAGTTTAAAAAACATTAATGCTACAAATTTGAAGAAAGGTTTTTTTATGATTTAGTCTTTACTAAACACGAATAAGACTAAAACACTGTCTAGTCCGACATCTGTCATAAGTCCGAGCGTACGCGCGCGCACTATCATCCTCTCTTTTTCTCTCTCTCTCTCTCTCTCTCTCTCTCTCTCTCTCTCTCTCTCTCTCTCTCTCTCATCCCCGTTTGTGCGCGCTCGCGCGCGCGTGGGTCGAGTGCGGGTATAATAATAACGTTCGGTAAGTACGTGTTTGTAGTTACCCCTGAGGTGAGCCACCCCCGGAGAGGGCCAGGAGGCTCCGCCTTCGTCGGCATGGGGTTGGTTGTCACGGGGGTGGAACACTCGGGGGCGGTTCCTCACCGCCAGAGTCCCGATTTAGCGTTCTCGCTCGTCGCGGGGGTGCCGCTCGGAGAAAAAGAGGGTGACGCGAAACACGGCTCGACACGCACCCCGTGCGCGGTGGACGGTCGAGCTCGCTCGCGAATAAACCTGTTTCTGAATACGCGTCCCGTATTCGGTCACGGCAGTACGAAACAAGTATTGCCCCGTCGGGGGCGCGAAGGTTTAATTGTATCGTATCGTAATTAAGACAGTTTAGACGTTATAGCCGGAGGAGCGGAAGAAGCGATTCAGCTACTCATCACTGGTGTTAAAGAAGCGAGTCCTTGTCGTGGTAAAAAAAAAAAAAAAAAAAAATGAAGCTTTGTCCTAGATGAAGAAACTCATTGTTACGGTAGAAGAGACGAGTATTTACTTTCTCACAATTGAAATATCGCCGACCTAATTGAGAAAACGAGTGCCCGTCATATTTAAAAAATAATCTTCGTTGCAACCGAAGGAAGAAAGCTGAAGAAGAGAAGTTCTTGGAGAAGAAAATCAGTTTGGACGTCGATCATCGCCTGGCGATCGGGACTCAAATTGTGAAACAGTCGTCATTTCCGACTGTTGGCGTCTGTACTGCATCTTCAGGTACGCATCGACTTGCATTCCGCAGAAATCTTTGAATGTGTATTTTTATATCATGTTGTCTCCTTTTACAAGTTCTTCTATTGTTAGTTATTTTCTACAACTTTCTTCTTAGTTATATTTTAGCTACATCTCCTTGCAATTTTCTTTTTTCCTTCACTCTCTAATTATAAATAAATATCATTTCGCTTTAAATGTGCGAATAAGATGTAAGAAAATGCGTTAAGAAGAACAGGTTTATTACGTATACGCATGGTACTTGCTTATTTAAGGTTGCAATCGCTGCTGTCAAAGTATACGATATATTGAAGTTTGAGAATAATTCTAACGACTTTCGCCGAGCTTTTGAAGGGAATCACTGTCGTAAAGAGAGCCCCCTTCGGACATTGCTAAATAGATTGATAGTCGATTTACGGGTCTCGAGCAAACTGGTCCCGCGAGGATACATGGGGTCGTCGCGTCGTAGGAACGAACAAACGCCATAAACTGTTTGTGCTTGGGATTAGCCGCTGCTGATTTGCCTCCTACGAGGAACTGACAACCTGTGTAGACGTTTTATTTCGCGTTCTAATTAGAAAAAAAAACTGTAAGAATAAAACGATTACATTACACATATGTAAGTTTAACATAGACTAAGAGCTACCTTAACTAAATAGATATTAATTAGGTATTTATCATATTTTTCACCGTATTTTTCACATCGTACATTTATCGTTAAATGCAGTCCGCGGATTATGAGTTTCATTAGTATAATCCTTTCGTTATATAATTAAAGAAACTTACGAAGCCATTCATTACACAAACAGATTTTCCAAAAGGAAAATATAAGATAGAAGAACACGAATACAGAGCTTGGAATAGTTAATACTGCACAATCAACAGTGCAGGAAATGTTTCCTTTGATTTAATGTTGATGATGTTTCGATTGAATTAATAAGCGCGAAAATTATACTTGGACTCAGGTGCGATCGACGAGTTTCTGAAAGTTTTCGGATCGTTCGGGAAGACGTGTCTCACCTAATTTTTTGGTTGGCTACGCGCGCGCGATTTATGGCTCGTCGCTGGACAGGCTTAAAGTTTTTCTTAAGCAAGAACATTGGAAAATCGGATACTTATGTCTTTAAGTTTTAAACGGATTTAATGATGATTTAACTAACGCGCCTTCGAAACATAATTGTAAAACGACATAATTATTCTAAAAAATTGAATTTCTTTTAACTGACTCCTTTTTATACGTTTTTTATAAGTATCTTTTTACAGTTTCTCGCTTCTTTTCCTGAAAAGTGCAAACGTTAAACGAAATTTTCTCATTTTATCTTATCTTATAAATATGCTATTATAAATGTGCGAAATTTAAAGTTTTCTTTTTTTTTACTCATAAGGAACATTGTTGCCCGATATTTGAAAAATTTTCAACAAGATATATTTTTCTAAATAATTAGTTTTTCTAAAAAATTAATTTTGTTCCGTTTGTTCCGCCAATTTTACTTCCTTATATCTTTTCATAGATATTATTTTTAACAATAGACCTGTAAAGTTACATGTAACACGGGATAAATCATGTCGACTTAACATTCGCGTAATCTTTGAGTCGTGAAATACAAACGCGATTCTCGTTCTCTCTTTTCCTCCCGGGAGTAGGTACAACTCGGCGTATAAATTGCAATTGTAAAAATATACCGCTCATGAAGTAAAGAGACTCCCAGAGGTTCAGCTAAATACTTATGACGATCGGAGAGAGCACATTCCGGTTATTAAAATTATTATCCGAATGGCATATTTAATCTCCTGATCCTCTTGACAGACTCCGATAGCAGCCCGCGGCTGTTATGCTTGCCTCTGATGCCACTCTAGATGATAACATTTTAACGCGCATACAGATACAAAGGCCAAAGGATTAACGTGTGCTACTGACAAAGCCGATATACTTCGCTGCGAGAGAAGCATTAAGAATTAACAATGTTATATATAAATTAATATAAAAGCAAAGTGGACGCATAGAACTTCCACTACTGCCGTCGTCCGATTCTGATATTACATTGTGTAAATATCATAGGATTTATTGATGCATAATCTTAATACAATCGCTAGCTGGTAATTTTTAAAAATAGGCAGATATTGTGAAACTCGAGTTTGAAGGAGATATTTGATTACGAGATTGATTTTCGCGTAATCGGTCTCAATCGAGAGTCGAAATTAAACTCGACGAGGACAGATCGACGAGGATTAATTGCGGGTATCAAGCGCAATCAAATACTGGTCGCGACCGAGCGACGCGATGACATCGACGTATTAATACTGATTACATCGCGCGTTCGCGCTTTGTTGTCCGGCAGGATTACACACCTGCTGTTCCGATTTACATCTCCGCTGACAAGATAGCAGCGGAGGCTGCGAAGGAGAGCGAGGAGATGCAGCCGCTCATCAATTATGCGAAGAATCTGCGAGACGCGTACAATTACCGAAAGAGAAAGAGAGAGAAAAGAGAGAGAGAGAGAGGAAATCGGTATTTTCTAACGCGAGATGAAGAAGTTGAATCGAAAGGAATGCGCGCGGGAGAGGATTTCGGGGGTTGAGAGAGAGAAAGAGAAAGGGACAAGAGAGATATAGTCATGATGGAAGGACGGAGATTTAACAATGTTACAATGAACGAACGAGCGAGCGAGTCTCTCCCATCGTCTCCCCGTCGCGTCGGTGGAAAGAGAGAGAGAGAGAGAGAGAGAGAGAGAGAGGCCCGGGATCGCAGATTGAATTGTAAAATAACCGAGAGGGGAACAATACGCCCCGGTACAACATTGTGTTTGCATTTAAATAATCCGCGAGCCCGCGGGTACGTAATCCTGAGAGAGCGCCGTCGCGACTTCTCGTCCTCCCCCTCCCCCCTTCTGCCCCCCTCATACCCCCCCCCCTGTCTATCCATCTATATTTCGCGCGCGCAATCTCCGGCGTCGACGCAGTCCTATGTAATCTCGCAGCGATATTTCTCTGAACTTTGTCGCATCCCCGATGATTATGACAATAACCCGGGATTATGGGGTGTATCTTGACAATTAATTTTTAATCATTAAATTTTCTCGAGTTAAAGTACATTTGAGATTAATGCAAAATTATCTCCGCAGATTTCGACACGTCCCATCTGAATCTCTCGACAATTATATAAGCTTCATTATTAAATTTAAGATTAGATTAAATTTCCGTTAAATTAAGGTATAATTGAGGCAACATTTAACTGTCATCGTCTACACATTCAACTTTGAGAGCCGAATGTTTATTATTCATCTTTTTTCATATAGAAACTTTTATTGGAACACGTTTTATTAATATATGAGCTAAGAAAGAGCCATTAAAACAATTGTATGAATCATCGCAAATTCTAATCAACGGATCTCCTAGCTTTTCTTGGAACGTCATTCCCAATGCGGATGACAGTTGAGCACCTTTCGCTAAGTCGGCGAACGAGTATCTCGCGATCGTGCCGTTGCAGCGATCGACCTATTCGTTCTATTCGGTCTGCGCTATAATTGTAAGTAGCTAGTAATTAATGCGGTCGATTCGAGTCCGATCTGTCCGACCGCTAACCAACGGAATCCGCGAGGCTCGTCGAAGCAAAAGGGTGGCAGAGGGAATCGAGGGAAGCGGGGAAACTCGCGATGGACGACGAGGAAGGGTAGGAGGGGAGGGGAGGGGGGGGTTGTTCCGGGTCGGGTACCGACATTGTTTCACGGTGGATGAGAATTTAATTTGCACGGTACGAGAGGTAACGGCGGCGCAAGAGGAAGAGAAATGAATAAGAGAGAGGGAGAGAGAGAGAGAGAGAGAGAGAAAGGAGGAAGAGCAGGAGGGGAGGGAGAACGCTCGGATGGGTGCTGCCTTGTTTAAGCGTGGGTGGGGGTGTGAAATTGAATTACCCCCTCGTACCACGGCTCCCCGGGGATGTTTGCCGGGGCGCTGGCGCTCTCGCGCTGCCTCCGGACGTCGGGGGGTTGCATCGGTATCTGTGTTCGTATACACACGTATATATACCCGTGCACGGTATATATACATGTGCGCGCGCTACCTTCTCCACGGAGGCGTTTTCAATTAAAATCAACACCGGGGGTTGGCCCCGACCCCGCGTGCCCCGCTCGTCCTTCTCTCCTCGCCGACCGTTTTGATCTCTCTTCCTAATCGACGCGTACCTGTTCCGCGATGCATTTCCCTCCCCCCCCCCCCCACCCTCTTCTTTTTCCTCTCTCGAACCACCTTCCCGACTTTTTCGCCCTTCCCGTTTTCCGCGTCTCTGTTGTCTTATGTGTGCATTATGTTATTAACTCGGTTATGTATAACTGTGTCGTCTGTGCGGTAACGACCAGTATTTCGTGTTACGTTATTTGATAGAGAGATATACCGGAATTCTCTTTTAGTGATTTATTTATCGTGTGTCCGTATCCACTCTTACTACGTCGATTTTTCGATGAAAAAATCTCTTGCAATGTGAGAGAATTGTTTTTGTAATAATTCAGCACTCGATGTGCACACACACTCTATCTAAAAATTTCACATAAAATTCTTTCTCAAATAGTCAAGAGCATTTAATAAATGTCTGCGGAAAAATGATTATTATATGCCGCATATGTATACATATATATATATATTGTATAATTTTTTCTATCTCTTGTCTTTAGAAGTGCGTGCAATTTTTTTTTTTTATACATTTGAGGATAAATTTATTACAAAACTGTCGTCAAAAGAATGAATAATTTTCTCTTCTGTCTCCTTCGTCAATATTTATCTCTTAAAAATTTCCTTTTTCAAAAATTCTTTCCCGAAAATCCTTGTCGCACTAACTTAAACTAACGAAGAAACCTTCACTTATTACAGGCACTTGGAATTTTTCGATCTCTTCTTTTCCGTCTCCGCTAAGAGGATAAAGAACCCGATTCGCGGAGCCAACTCTCATTTTCGCCTTTAGCATTACGTCTTTCTTTTTTTTTCTTCCTTATCCGACAATCCCCGCGAAAGGAAGTCTACTCCATGTAACTTGGCGAATCGTTCTCATTGAGAAAGGCTTCTCGCTCGTATTCCTCTCTTCGCGAATTCCTTGCCACTTTGATTCGTGGAAAAAAATACGAAGACGTGCCGATTGATGGTTTGCTACTAAATTATTTTCTCGCAAAGCCTCTTCATGCCTGGCGCGAATACGGTATTCAATCAGATATCGTCACGTTGATTGAAAAGGTATTAGACGTAATTATGAAGTATAAGGAAAGAAATTACAAAGAAAAATTCTTTTTTCCTTAAGACAAAGCTAGTTTCCTGAAAAACAAACGTTTATAATAAAAAAAATGTTTCTTGCTACGTTTTCACTCTTTTTTTTCAAAGAGCTAAATCAAGAGATCAGCGCAGTAACATTATTTTTCTCGGCGCGATTAACGAATCAACCAATTACCGATTACGGAAAGAAGCCGGGAAGAAGGTTAAGCGAGAGAAAAGGGATTTAATCATCCTTAATTCTATTCCGCGATTCGAGAAAGAGAGAGAGAACGAGAGAATACGGCGACCAGCGCTTTGATCGCGCGAATTTAATGTCAGCGGGTCTTTGGATTTGCTTAATTACCGTCCGATAATTAAGGAAGGCCTTTCTAGCGACAACTACGACGACGATGACGACGACGACGACGACGAAAACAACTTAATCACACCTTTTAATCGGCACGCGTGTTTTTTCCAATCGCGTTCGCGCTTTCGCCTCCGATTAACCTGGCATCAATATGGGATCCAACAAATCTGAGTCAAGTATCAAGATAATAAACATAACATGTGAGAAAATATATATGAAATATTATTACGCAATTGAAATAACCATTTGTTTGTTCATCAGTCTACAATTGAAATAATTAATAATTCATTTAGGTTTTTTTTTAAGTCAGGATTAATATAAACTGGATATAAAATATACATTGGACACACATGTACTAGAATATTTTCTAAAAAATTAGCACAAAAATAGATATGTGTGAGACTAACCTTAATTTGCAAATCCTGTTTATAATCCAGTTTTTAGTTTCATCATTGTTTCCATATTCGCTTTTGTAAAAATATCACTGGAAAAAGAGAGAGCTTCAGCCTTTATCCTTTTGTCAAAAAAGATCGAATATAAATGGAGGTCTGAGAGCAGCGCGCGTTACCGCTTACGTTATGAAAAGTCGCGTTATCGTTCGCGATTTAATTGGTCGACTGTCGGTCGGGACAGAGTAAAAACGAGGAGGGCCCGCGATTTAATTGAGCTGAATGCATCCGCCGGACGCGGCGGCACATCGAAATAGAGAGAGAAAGAGAAAGAGAGAGAGAGAGAGAGAGAGAGAGAGAGAGCAAAAGAGAACGCTGATCGATAAAGTGTAATAAATATAATTACAACGAGAGGGTGGAAGAGATACGGGAGCGGAGGAGGACGTTTTTTTTATCCTGCGCAAGCGGGAAACGCGGAATTTATTAGCGCGACCGTAAAACATCAGAGATTATAATCAATCTCGTCGATGATGATAAAAACCACGTCGAGAGGCGAATTATTGCCGCGTTGCATCGGTGATGCATTTTCCATTAGGTCGAATAGGCTCGGGATTCGAATAACGCGATATAGACGGCACAAAATTACAAACAATTTTCGAAACATTGTTAAAACAATCAATTTCGTGGAGCAATGATAGTAACGACAATGGCGGCAACGATTTTTAAATGCATGAGGAAGTGGAGGCAGAACATGTAATTTTTAAAGAAAATTGATATTTATTAGAATAAGATAATAACTGCGTTGTGTATAAGACGGGATTTTCTGTTTATGAATATTTAATTAAACATCATATTTTCATAATTTTTGAAAATTTAATATATAGGTATATATCTTGATAATTAAAGTTTGTGATTGTCAGATGTGTTTTACATATAATATATTTAAATACAAACTTTTATAAATATAGTTAATAAATAGGTTTTTTAATATGTAGATATATTTCTTCTAATATGTCAATTTATATACTTTGATCTGATGTAAATTAGATATATTAATATTAAGGTTACAAACAAGAATGTGGATTCTTCTCTCTATTCGTATATTCCCTTATTAATTCGACAATACTGTTTTAGAATGGATGGGCCAGCAGTGCTGTCGATGCCGCCGCTGACTTCTTCGCAAAAATCGGCACAGTCGCCGCAACCGCAATCCCATCCAAAACAGAATCAGGTAAATGCAGAGATCAGATGACACAAAGCCTCGAAATTAATGGATTGAAATTTTTTAAATGACATAAACTTGAGCCCCCCAAAAAAAAAATTTACGAAGAGTAAACAAATATATAATTTAAAAAAAAAACTCTAGTTTAAGTAAATAAAATTATGTAAATTAATATTATGTATATTAATTTAGAGAGAGTGTGTTTGCTGTAAAAGTTGCCTTAGATTTATGTCCTCGCGAAACAGATAAAAATATACTATTATCTATCGATCTCAATTACGCATCGAATCGACTGTAACTACTAGAGCAATTTCGTGAATCGCGAGACCTTTCATAGGGATCACTATATATAAATAAATAAAGGATTAAAAGGATCAAACCGGCGCTCGATTCTGAGGGGCATCGTGGTACAATTAAACTAATAGGAGTTGCAGGTGGGTACCGTGTCGCTTTACGGGATCCACATCGTGTCGCTGGTGATCGAGGGCCAGGAGAGGCTGTGCCTCGCGCAGATCAGCAATACCCTGCTGAAGCAGTTCAGCTACAACGAGATCCACAATCGCCGAGTGGCGTTGGGTATCACCTGCGTGCAGTGCACGCCAGTGCAGCTAGAGATACTTCGTCGTGCCGGCGCGATGCCGGTGTCATCGCGTAGATGCGGCATGATTACTCGTAGAGAAGCGGAACGTCTCTGCAAGTCCTTCCTCGGCGACAACGCACCGCCTAGGTTAGTGGGAGATGATTCATTCAATTATTATAGCTGTACAAATCTGACAAATATCGTGACAACTGACGAGTAATTAGAAAAAAAATATATGAGCAATTTTCCACGTCAAATCGGACAAGAAATGACCTCGTATTTTTTAAATCGAACGAAACATTTTTCACGTAAAATATACATAAAATAAGGAGATACGTATTTTTTTATTTGTCCGAAATATTTTTTTTTGCAGAAGTTACAAACAACAAAATTTTCGTGAAAAATGAAGTTGTCAACTTTAAAAATTAATTTAAGTTTAATAAATTTTTTCATTAAAAAGTACACTTTTTTAAATTTTTGAAATAATACTATTTTATTCTCCATATCATTCTGAAAGTGTACATATTTTTATTTTATGGAGAATCGATAGATTTTATTTTTTATATATTTTTAATAAATGAGACGCCGCGCCGTGCTCGATCAACCTGGTCGCGTCAGTGACGCGCTACACTACTTAGTTGAGCCAGTGACGCCGCGCCGTGCTCGACCAAGTAGTGTAGCGTATCACTGACGCGACCAGGTTGGTCGAGCACGGCGCGGCGTCTCATGTATTAAAAATATATAAAAAATAGAATCTATCGATTCTCCATAAAATAAAAAATATGTACACTTTCAGAATGATGTGGAGAATGAAATAGTATTGTTTCAAAAATTTTAAAAAGTGTACTTTTTGATGAAAAAATTTATTAAACATTTCAATTATTTATAACAATTGGAATTAACAATTTATTGTAACTTAAACTATTTTTATAAAAAAGGTTGTCTCCTTAGCTTTAAAATGTATTTTCGAAAATATCTCTACGACAAATATAATCAGAGATATTAATTTTTAAAGTTGACAACTTCTTCATTTTTCACGAAAATTTTGTTGTTTGCAAAAAAAAAATATTTCGGACAAATAAAAAAACACGTATCTCCTTATTTTATATATATTTTACGTGAAAAAAGTTTCGTTCGATTTAAAAAATACGAGGTCAAAAAAGATCGAGTTTTGTCCGATTTGACGTGGAATTTCCCATATATATATACATATATATTTTTTTTTTATATATTGAAGAAAATTAAATTATATTCAATTATATATAAATTATATTCAATGATATATATGTACATATATATCATCGGAATATAATTTAATTTTCTTCATCGTATAAAAATGTAGTCTAATAATAAAATTAATAGACAAGATTTGTTTAAATTTGTATACATCTATTAGAAGAAGATCTAGAGGAAGAAATAAAATATTATTTTCTTTTTCTCATTTATTTTTTAAGCATTTATTGTTTTAAATTTTTAAAAATTATTGACTTGTCTAGTTTTTTAAATTCCACAGATTCAAGCTGAAATAAAAATAAATTAATTTGATCTCTCTTTGAATTTCTTTCATGTCGTATGATTCATGTAATCGTAAGAAATAAATTCGAGAAATGGAATATTATTGCAGTTTTATTGGAGATAGGATAAAATCTTTTCGAAATAAAATATAAATTCCAAAACAAGATGGTGATTGAAAAGTTCTGTTCCAGCAACAAATTACAATAAAATGTCGAACATTGACAATAATTACAGATAACATCTTATATTGAAAGAATATATATAGGTAAAAGAAAACATATTATTTATTTATTAATCTTTTCTAGAGTTTGAAATTGGAATTTTCTGTTAAATATTTTTTTTTTTTGCCTTTTAAAACTGGATCAGAATTAAATTAGAAATGATTTTAATTCGAAAGCCTTCTTCTTGTGAAAAATTTTATAAAATACATATTTTTTTCTACTCCGGAGTTAGTTGGAATTGAATCAAAAGAGATTTTGGTTTGATTTTTGTTAATATATAATTACATAAAAATATATAAATTTATTAAATAATATTAATATTGAATAATATTAATTTTATTTAATTATACAATAATAAAAAATTATATATAATTATATAAATATATAATTATATAAAAATTCACATACGAGGGCTCGGGTCTTGCACAGATTGCCCGAGGACTTCGCGTTCCTCGTTCACCACGAGTGCGCCTGGGGCTGCCACGGCTCGTTTCTGCCCGCCCGTTACAACAGCTCGCGGGCCAAGTGCATCAAGTGCGCGTACTGCGGCCTGTTCTTCTCGCCGAATAAGTTCATCTTCCACTCGCACCGTACCGGCCCGTCCGACAAGTACGTGCAACCGGACGCGGCCAACTTTAACTCGTGGCGCCGTCACATGAAGCTGTCCGGGAACCAGCCGGACGAGGTGGTGCACGCCTGGGAGGACGTCAAAGCGATGTTCAACGGCGGCACCAGGAAACGTCTGCTGGGCAACTCGAACGGCACCCGGGAATCGCCGAGCCCGGCAAAGCAGCCGAGATCGTCGCCGAACACGGCCGCCCAGATTTCCACTCTGGTGCCGACACCGGCGCATCCCCGCGTACCGCCATTCCCGGAACTACCCCTGCCGCTGTCCCGTAGCCTCGTCATGGACTATGTGTGGCATCAGCATCAGCAGGCGGCGGCGGTGGCCGCGGCCAAGACCCCCGGCCCTTTCGCCTTCCCGCCCTACGCTCTGCCCTGGTTGACCAAGCGGAGTCCCGTCCTGTTTTCCGGTAAGCCATGATTTGTGAAAGCTGCGAGACTTATCGAGAATATAATCGAAAAGTAATTTCAAATAATTGAAGAAGACGACAGAAATATCTATTTTAAAGAATTTATCGAATTTAGTGCCAGAAATAAGCGATATTTTTCAGGCATTTATTATCGAGTTTCAAATTTTTTAAAATCATTTACTTGTCTCGTCTTTAATTCTACAGATTCAAGCTGAAATAAAAATAAATTAATTTGATCTCTACTTTTAGAAAAATTGCAATTCTTTACTCACTTGGATTCTTATATCTTGCTGACTATTAACCAATTGAAATACTTGTAATTATCATTGTTATGTTAATAATTAGTATTCATGATCATCAGACGTAAAATCGTTAATCACCCTTCGTTAATCATGCAGAGCTCTATATCGTAAAACTATAATCATAAAAAAAAAACTAGTCGTCATCTGCATCGACGGCCATTTATTCTTGCGTAATCAACGGCCAATGATCCGTTCCGACCTCAATTAGATAACACATGATCACGGTTTGCAGGACCGCTACCGCCGCCCATAAGCGGTTCCAGCCCTACGGAACCTTTGATTCCCACCGTCAATCCAACTTTACATCAGTCTGCATTCCGTCCGGTGATTCGCGGACCACCCATCGTCGAGCCGGCGGTCATCCCGGAACGGCCGACAGACGTCAGCCAGAAGGAGGAGAACTCCGACGACGAGGTCGACATCGAGACGACGGAGGATGACCCGGTGACGCCGCTCAACGCGAGTCTTCAGAATCTTCACTCGGCCTCGAATTCCGCCATGAGTAGCCACAGCGGACGGAGTACGTCGCCCCAATGCTGGAGTCCTCCCCGGGAAACGGTAAGTCTCGCCCTTTGGGAAAACTTATCCGCGCAAGAGTAAATAAAACAGCAAGGTGAATAGTAATTGGAAAAATCGAGAAAAGTCTGTGCGAAATCTTTGAATCTTTATCGCGTTCTCCGCGATTGCGTCTAGAGACCGGACATCGCGTGCAGCAGTCGATCGCGTGCTGTCACGCGTGATTGTGTTTATCGTGCGCGCGCGAACACGCTTCGCGAACAACGGGAAGGATTCGCCACACACACACATACACATACACACACACACACACACACACACACACACACACACACACACACGAGGTGAGACGGACGCATGACATATTTCCAGCGGCGACGATTCGCCGCTTATCGTTGAGTGTTTGCGATCGGCCGACGATAATACCGCCGCAAGTGATCGCACGTGCGTTTCGACTGACCGGCACGTGACCGTGCGATGTAACACGGTCGCGCCTTGCGTCATTAGAATTAGAGTATCCTGGAGCTAGACGAAGTCCGATCAACAATGATCCGCTCTAAATTGATTGCATTGAGGGAGACGCATAGTGATCAGATTCTAGATCAAATTTTGAAGTTATAAAATCATAATTTTTATAAAAAGAAGATTACATTTGGAATTTTCGAAAATTCTTTAACAATTGATTTTTGTCAGGATGACTTTAAATTGATCGCTACCATTTAAACAGATGCATAGTAATTAGATTAAGATTAAAATCGAAATATTTCTATGGAAAAGAAGTTACATAGCTTCTCGAAATCATGTTGACAAGTATTTTGAATCTGATTTGAATCTGTATTGAGCGCAATGATGCGCAATCCGTAAATTTATTAGCTTTACCCTTTAAAGCACGTCTATACCAATTAGATTCTAGGAAATATTTTAAAATTGAAATGAGAACCAAAATCGGAAAAATTTCACCGAAAAGAAAGATCTTTTTTGGTACAGAAGTCTAAGATGACATAAATGCATACTTTAATCGCTTAGAAAGTGTTAAATTCATCGACACTCAAAAATTTAATATACATCGATGAAAATTATTCAAACTCCGTTTATTTATACGAATAACTTGTATAAGTGACATATGTAAATTTTATTTAATTTTTTTTTCTTCCTTTCCTTTTGAAAATTTCGTCAGCAGTCTCTGTAGCGAAAACGTCGACTCTTTCGTCCTGAGAAGCAATTTATTACGGCGTGACTCTTATTCAGTCGACGGTGAGTGAATAAAGGTACACGTCTACGCGGTTTAATAACGGAGTATGTTTGCGTTGTAAGGAAAGTAGCTTCGCAGCCCCCCGATGCGTGATGCGTGACCGTGCGACGTCTCCCCTGTAAACGGCCAGCGAAATATTTTCCCGCAACACGACACCCAATAGCAAACAAAGTGCCGCCGCAAAGTTAATCGAATTAACGTTGTACCCGACGCTCACTCGTTTAATCGAGTCCTCCCCTCGAGAGAAATCGTTTGCTGCACACACGAAATAACGTATTTAGGCTGACCAGAAGCCGCCTGATTCCCGGCGTTTCTTCTCGTCTGAGAAGTTTTCGGGCCGATTTTAAAGAATCGATCTTTTCTCAATTATCATTTAAACGGATTGACTAGCGCTTTTATGTATACAAATAATTTTTAATCGTTTTATATATGTATATTTATTAAATTTGCGAAGTGCACATTTAATAATTAATTAACAGAATTTTATTATATATTCGCTTAACTTGAAGCAAACTTTACGTGAGATTTTATTAGAACAGCTGTCATATCGAATATTTTGAAAAGTCGTGACAAACGATGCCTTTCAGTCAGTTTTTCTCCATTCATCAAAAATTTTGACATCAAATTTAAATCCGCGATTACAGCGTATTTGTATGTCAAATCGGCATACCTCATCCGGAAGCATACGTCATTCAATATGTACCTATGAGCCTTCATGACGAGCGCAGAACCGATGCAATGGCAATGCTCGACGATCCGATCTTTGATGTTGGCCGCTGTCATCGCCGTCGCCGTTAACATCATCATTACCGCATTGAAAACGGTTGAACGCGTTTGGTTTGGTTGGAAACCATGACACGCGCGCGCGTGTGTGTACATACACATAATAACGTTCATTTAATCGTGTCGCGCGTCGCCGTAAGTGCGTTCGCTGATCGCCGGGCCGTTTTCGTTCACGCAGTATTTACCGACACAATAATTATCGCGATTGATGATGACGGAGGCGATGAAGGGGGCAGGGGGGCTAGGAGGGGGGCCACCGTATCACCACACACCGGCGCACGAGCAGTCAGACCGCAGACCAAATTCTAGGGACGGAGTCGAGTAGTATTACGTTTCTGCTGTTGCGATGTAAATGGCCGGGGCGGGACACGTCGTTACAATAATTCCGCCTGGCACTCATTTGCCGCGCCGGCTCGTTACCGCCAGCTAAATTGCCGCGGAATAATTAACCCGAGCATTCACCGTCGAAAATTTTCACCGACGTTAATTGCCGCGTCCCTGCTTTCGTTCCGACTATGTAAAATATAGCGCGTAATGATTCCGCGCGATACACGTACGTATATCGGAAGGAAAGTGGTGTGGAAATATAAATCGAGAATCGCGAACAAGTTTCTTCCGGAGAAGGAGAAATTAATTTACGTTTAACTCGTAATTTGAAAGCTGCAATAATTGTCATATTTTATCACTCTGTCCTTCGAGTTCGGTGATAAAGAACTTAGCTCAAGGTTTCTTTTGATGCGCGCGCGATGTTATTTTAATTTAAAATTCAGTTACAAAGATAATGTGAACCCGAATGTTGAAAATTCTTGAACGGAAGTGGAGAGCAATTTTTTTTCCAGCAATTTGTTTCTCTCTTTTTTTTTCAGGATTTGTTCCCTTTTCGCACAGGCCTCTCTCAATTAAAAGTTCCCCCGTACTTTTCGCTCAGCTAGAATTACAGGGTTAATACCGTGGACTACTCTCGAGCGGGATATAACGTATCCGACTAACGTATCTTTCATCCGCCTAAAAAAATATAACTAGCGAAGCAACCCTAGTATAGTTTACCGGCACTCGAAGACGTTAATCGGTCGTCGTGCACGCTCAAGAGAGAGAGACCGAGACGGGACCAGCAAAAGGGTCGTTCTCCCGGAGCGAGTGGTTGCAGGCGGGAGTGGAACATAACTTGCGAAAAAGTAAGAGAGAGAGAGAGAGAGAAAAGGAGCGGGGGAGAGACGATGGGGATGGGCCGGGATAAGCCGTCCGGATTGCCAGACAGCTTTTCAATTCCCCCTTGTCAGTGAACGTGTCGAGTGGGACGAACACGTATTTTGTCCGGAATCTCTCTCTTCCTCTCTCTATCTCTCTCCCTCCTTCCCCCCCTCTCTCTCTCTCTCTCCCTTTGCCATGGCTGACGAGTACATACACGAGAGATATTCGTCACAAAGGCGTAAGCGACTGTACATCAGATAGGAAGTGGAAACCCAGTTACTGCAACACGGGCCACGATAGAAGAGAACCCAGAGAGTACCGGAGTACAAGTGTATCGCGGTAACTGAGTAATCCCCGAACGTTATTTGCAGTTATTTCTCGCTCCGCTGGCTAGACCGAGAGAGAGAGAGAAGGGGGGGGGGGGAGAGAGAGGGAGAGAGAGAGAGAGAGACTAAAAGAGAACGGTATTTTCATTTTCGCAACATCTGTGAATCTCTCATTGCTGTATGTATATATGTATATATATATGTATGTGCAGACTTTGTAAAGCTATCCCTTCTTCTTTCAGTACTAGAAACTCGGATCTTGTTGTCGGAGACACAATAAGATAATCAGGCTATCGTTAATTGTAAAAATCGAGCCCCAAAGCAAATGCTTAAGCTTTGTTTTGAATTTTTATATACGAAATATTCCATTTATTATAAATTTCACGACAAACACGAGATCCATGTTTTTACCATGAAAAATTTATGGAAAATTATCATTTTCGTGTATAATTTCTCTCTCTCTCTCTCTCTCTCTCTCTCTCTCTCTCTCTTCAAAATAAGAGGGGCTTAAATTTCTATCGAAATAAATCCAATTAAATCCAAATTTAGTGATAGACATCAATCACAAGTTCTACTAAATTAAAGTTAGTTTTGAAATTGATAAGAAATTGTTATATTTTACACAGCTGAATTCAACTGTAAAACAAAACTGTTTTCGTTTAAACAACTGGCATTGAAACAATATTTTTCAAGTCTATGATTGATACACGTAGACGTGGCTATCCTATATCTCCCGTATTCATTATAGTGCAACGATACTTCTCTCTGCTGTAATTTTAACTAGAGTCTCGCTTTGCAGGCAAAAGGTAAATCACCGCCGATCAATTAAGATCTTTTGCTCGATCGTGATTACTGAAAGTCCGAATCGCGTCGATGAACTCCCTTCGGACCGGTTTTCCGGATTTTCAAAGCAACACGAGGATGGAATCTCACGGAATCTCATCCACCATTCATTTAAATGCAATTAAGCAACGTCACGTAGGAGCGTAACGGGGGTCGGAAACGTTTAAATCAAACTACGGCTGGTTTAGTTAGTTTCGACCGCAACTTTTAATTGCGCCTCGACCGTCTGGAGAGTCATTATAGGTTCCGGAAGAGGTACGCGTTACTTCTTTTCCCTTCCTCAGCACGTGACAATCTCTTTCTTTCGCGTTCCTTTTTTTTCGCGATCCTCTTTCCCGAAAGAATCGTAAGCAGTATGAAATAAAATCGCAAAAACTTTTCCGAAAAACTTGGTTTATTAAACAAACATTCTTCTTTTATTATAAAGTATATAAATTTCAAAAGAAACATGGAGAGAAATTATTTAATTTATTGAATATCTTTATAATATATAATGTACATTTTTTTTTGTACAATATTTTTTCCGATTTTATTTTTCTCATTAGTATTAAGGCTACTTAATATCAGCCGCATTTCTTTCACTTTTAACATATTTAACATTGAAGAGACCAACTTTTCCTTTATCAATAGTGATACATGTTACGTTAAAAATTTTATAAGAATTGCGAAGATGTTAAAATGATACGATAAGTCGATAGTAACGATGACCTAATTTACGTCACTTTGCGCGAACGATTGACATTTATGCTTTTACGCCGTCCGCATTAATTAAAGAACCCCAGTTGGCATTTTTGAGATCCAGTGAGTACAGCTAAAGTTACTCCCGCCGCATCGAAATGCCAAACTCTGACCTTATATCCTTAGAGCCCTTCGGGACGCTCTGTGATTAAATCGACTATCGTATACCATGATACATTACGATGTCTATCTTCGTAGAAACAGCTTTTAACCTGGTAACATTTCGTCGATAGGAATTATTTCATCGTGAATATAGTATCGCTGATTCACCGAAGCGGCTATGATATATTCATAACGCTATGTTATCGATAAATCGGCAAATTATTAATCAATCTATATACCTTCTCTCTCTCTTTCTCCTTTGACAATTGATAATTAATTTTTTAATTATCTAAGAGTTGAGTTTAATTTCAACTATCGCATCATTTTTCTCAAAAATATATAAATCATGCTTCTTTTAAAAGAACGTTATGATTCTCGCTGTAGATATCTCGTTGTAGATTAGCAAATGTGTAAATTTAAAATTAATGTTTAATTTATCTTTTAATCGATACGTTACGAAATTAATAAGTGGCAAGAATTCACGTTAGACAACAGAAAGTAAGGGTCAGTCGTTTAACTTGAGATATGCTTCGAAAGGTCGCGTTTCAATCTCGCGCAATTCAATGTCGGGCGCCAAAATTTATTGACGTTAGAAGCCGAAAGTTCCACGGTGTCGTCTCATTCTTCCCTTCGTTTAATCCGCGGCCCCGGCCACCTCTTACTTAATTCTATTTGCACCCGGACGTCGGCCACGCCGCTAAGAGAAATACAACATCACGGACCGAAATGGAGGTTCGCTCCATGGAAGTCGAGGGCGGCGACTGTTGATTTAATTATAATCGTTAGTATGGACCAGAGAGAGAGAAAGAGAGAGAGAGAGAGAGAGAGAGAGAGAGAGAGAGAGAGAGAGAGAGAGCTCCGCCCCGGGACCCTCAAATCCAATACAATTTCCGCCGTCTGCAAAATCACCCCCGCATCCCAGTTTCTCTCTCTTTCTCTCTTTCTCGCCTCTCTTCTGTCCAAACTTCAGCGCTGCTCCAACTTTTGAGACCAGCTTTGCTCGACTTGCAATCAAGGCGATAAAATATGTCCTGCAAACGCATGCGTCTTTTAAGCGCGCAGGAAGTGTAATATATTAAAAATAAAATATAATGTAAATAACGCAAACGTATTCTAGAAAATATAAAAATGTACTTTTAAACAACTTACTTACTTTTTGTTTTTCGATAAATGCTTAAAACAACGAATTGAGATATTATTTGTGTGTGTTTATCATATTTTTATTTTTTATTATATTTGCTTATTAATATCTATGACAGTAATATATTTTTGTAATTTGAAAGGAAGATTAACGTTATGTATTATTACGTTTTTACGCACTTGGCTAGCAATGTCAGGATTATGTCGCCAGGATTTCGCAAATTTACTGACCGATATCGGGACAAACAGCAACACGAATCAGCAATCATTTTTTAGCGGCACGAGAGAGCAAGAATCAATACGTTTTTGATGAAACTTGCTAAACGATTGAAAAAAATAATTTCCATGGCGGCCGTGAGGCCAAAAGCACCGGGATTCTGATGCAACCTCTTCCCCTCTCCCGTCCCTCCCGGGGTTGAAACTCGTTAACGCCGTTACGGTGTTCACAGTATGGCCACCTGAATGGAGGAGCTTACGCGAAAATTGTTTTATAACTCGCACGCGAAATTGAGAAGCTGCAAATAATGTTTCGCCGCAGTGAACGCCAACATTTTGCGCGCATCCTTTCTCGAATCTGTATGTCAAGATTAAAATAGATTTTCTTCCCCGAAAATTTAGAGAACGAGACACATATATATATATATATATTTTTTTTTAGAAGAAAGACAATCAGTACTATTTTTTTTACACTCGAATTGAAAGTACACACTTTTCTCATCATAAACTTTTTCAGTTACATTTTTATAAAGCAGAAGACTTTCCAATTTCTATTAAAGTATCCATTCTTCGAGTATCTCTAATAATTTATTATTTATTATTTAAAGATTACATTCCCATCTTTAAAACTAATAGGACTTTTTTTTATCGATATTTAAAAAATTAAGATTTAGATCATAGAAGATTAAACAGATTCAATATTAACGGTACATTAAGAATTGATGTATCGGGAGAATCGATGGATGAAATTAGAAACATTTTTGTAAAAAATTACAAACAAGAATTTACGCAGCAAGCAGTTCAACCGGGAATACAAATAAATGGATTAGGATACAGAAGCTCGTGATCAGTCCGCTATGAAATCGCATCGATTTCGACAGCATCGGCGGCGTCGCATCGGCGCGTAAAAAGGATAAAAAACCGTCAATAATACCCGGAGAATTGGGAGCGAGAGAGTAACTCTTGGATCGGACACGTTACGCTCTTCCGCTGTAAATCCGGTATTATCGAGAGTATAATCAATTTCCCGACATAATACCAGGACGGCCCGCAAGCTCGAGCGAGGTCGTCCGACCGGAAGCGATTCCGACTAACGCGATTCCGTATTAACTCCACGCGCATCACGTGTGTGTGTGTGTGTGTGCGTTTCAATCCGTTCGACTTCACAATCGTGTTCACGCACATCCGTTAACCCCTTACTCCCATCATCCCTCGGGATCATATTTACGTATTCTTCCACCTTTTCCGTGGTATTCTTTACTCGGATTTGGCCCACCAGTTCAGGAATTCCACGACGTTCAGCCTCATAAACACATTTCCACTTTGTATAAAATATAATAAAGCATTAGAAAAGAATGTATGTTAGATTATCTGATGAATGTCATGAAGCCAAGCAAGTTAAAAATTTTTTCAAATTTTTTTGCATTATAGATTTTATAAACGCTACATACATTTGGTTTGTTAATTAATTAATTTATTTATTTTTTAAATATTTTAAGCTTCTCATTATTATCATTATTCGTGGAAAATCCATCATTGAAATACTTGGTCCGCCAAATAAGAATGTCATATGATTATTTAAATTATATGACAGTCTTTAATTTTATTTTATTTTCCAGCAATTATCTACTCGATGACCGAGTTTAGTCGCCACCCGCGAATCCGTAAAGACACAATGCGAAACTCAAAATCGCATGCAAAAAAAAAAAAAAAAAAAAGAAAAAGAGAAAGGAAACAGTCGTATCGAGTGCAGTATTCAGGCGTCAGTTTCATAGTCTCGATGTACATACGCGACCGGGTCGAAAGTTTCGCCGTTAACGTAAAAGCCATCGTGTATAGCCGGGAGGAACTACCGTGAGAGAGTGAGGAGAAGAGGGGAAGAGGGTGCCGGCGTCCGCGCGCCGCACGCTACGATTGTTTCGCCGTAATCCTTTATTGGATCAACGGGGCTGGAAACAATCGAGCGCGCCATAACGCGAGGATGGGCAGACGGTCGGACGAGCTTTTCGGTCCACCGGATGGTACCGGATGCTGTGTGGCGGCGGCGGCCGCACGCTCTGGTCCTCGACGAGCGGCGGGGGTGGCGGACGCGCTAGATAAGCGCGGGGGTGGCATCCCCGATGATGGGGACGGGGCAGGATTTCTACCTACTTTGCCGGGTGAACGGAGTTACAAATGGGAGAACGCGGAACTCATCCGCAAGCGGGAAACTCCCCGGCGCTCCTTCTCCGTCTCGGTGTCTCTCCTTCTTTCTCTTTCCCTCGCATGCGTACGGACAAATTTTCTCTACATCTCTCTCTCTCTCTCTCTCCCGCATTTTCCTTCTTTCTCATTAAGCTAACCAACCTTCTTCCCCGTTCTTCATCTTCTTGATTTGTATGTGTATATATGCCCCCTTGGTACCCCTAAATATTTAAATTTCTCTTTATATATTTACGCTCGCATTAATAATAATATTTGTATTATTATATATATATATATATATAATATATATACACGATAACATACATACAAACACGATACATATTACACATATTTTATTTTTCTCTAAGTTTTACCTGTAAATCTGCGCAATTTATCTATTTCACAATTCCATACTATTCATTGATATTTCTTTATCAATTATCCGAAATTCTCCAATTTATTCGTAAACTTGTAATTACCCTATAATTCTTGAATTTGTCTGCAAAATATTCCGTATAATTTTCGCCTGCAAATATATGTACAAGGTTTGGAAAAAAAAATCTTTTATTTTAGAGAACGCGATAATGTTTGCTCTATTCCACTTGATGTCTACCGTAGATTTCGCGCCCGGATATTCTGCCTTGATTCAATGTTCCCGTTACACGTACATCGTCCGGAATATTTCCACGCTTTCACGTGAGCCACGATAACATTCGTACACGTCACGTGCCGGCGATATAATAACAAGGTGGATAACATAACGAGGCTTACATGCCTCGAATTTGACCGGTCCGACTCGCTGCGCTTTGTCCTGTTTTCTCTTCATAATTCTCCACTGGCCTCTCCTTTATCTTCGATAATTCCGTCTTCCGAAGGATACCCTGCGGGAATACCGCTGCAAATAAATACGCAGAAACAGTTACATTATTCCACGCGTTTCATGTTCTCTTTAGCGTGATATTAAATATCTTGCGTGGGACAAAATATTGCGCAAATAAATGAACATAAAAATACATACTATAAATGTCGAAATTTTAGGACAAATCACATTTCTAATAAAAATTGATTTATTTTCAATATACTTGAACATATGTATATTTTAATACGAAATTACGCAATATGCAGTTTGACAATTACGATTCTGATAAATTACGTGAATTTCTTTTCATAATTCGCTACCTTCAAAATAATTTGTTCTTCAGCTAAGAGCAAATCGAGTTATTATAGTGGAGATTATTTTTTTTTCTCCATAACAATTCTTTTTAGAGATAGCACTCGTTGAAAAAAAAAAAAGCTACAACTTTTTTTCTTTTCACAAATATAATGCCTCCTCCGTGCAATAGGCACATGTCTCTCGCTTAATTTTTTATGTCGCGAAGGGAATATAAAGAGGAGCTTGTAAATCTTCCGACGAGTTGGTCTCCTCGTGACTCCCATTTCATCGCTTTTAATCCGTTCTAGAGCATACGGGCTTAAGATCGCAGTTGATCGCGTGGCGAATCGATCTTTCACGAGAACAGATTCGCCACCGAGCGGAGCACGCGTCCGTGTGTACATACGGAGGTTACATGCATATTACGAGGAACATATGTGCCGACGACCCCCGAAGGATACGTAACGCGGTCGCATCGACTTCATAGGATATACGTAGATATATACATCGTGCAGAGACCACCTGCTCCACAGCGAGCGTTTTCTCGTAGTATAACTCGTGTTGCGCGATGACGTTTCAACGATTTGTTCCGATTTAACAAACGCATTCGATCGATACAGCACAGGCACTTTAAAAAGACTCTTGCACGGATTAATTATTTTTTATTTTATTCAACAAAGTGAAAAGAGTATTTCTGAATAATTGTATAATTGTTGTATATTTATGTAAAGTATAATTTTATCTATATACATACGAATCTTATATACTTTTAATATTTTCTTTTCATTTATTATCATATAAGCAGCAATAAAATATAAGTATTTATCTTGAAAAAGGAAATCTCTCACAGTTGAGGATCAAGAATACCCATGTAAAGAAAACAGAATTTGTACATTTCAAAATCTATTATACATTTAACAATATTTGTAAATGTTAACTTTTGACAATAATTATGTGGCACGCGGAGTTACTGCTAGATTTGATATTAAGCTCTCAAAGATAGAGGGAAAGAGAGCTTATCGATCGAAAAGCTGAGAAATAATATTGCAAGAAAGAGTGTATTTTTCGGGATCACGCGTCTGTCACAAACAAAAGTCACCCTTTCGTAACGTTTTTACCTCATCGAATTACTTCACAATGGACAGCACGACCCCTTTCGAGCCCGAGTGAGTCTTTCTCTCTGTCTCTCTCTCCCTGCGTACACACAAAACATAATTATCCGAAATCCCAAACAGCATGAAAATTTTATACGACGCTTTTGATAGACGCGGCCCATTGGAGCATCGTCTCACGATTAATTTTTATATGACGATAAACCGAATGATATTAAAAAATCTTGCCGCGGGTAGATTTTATGGAATGATAATTTTCTTTACGCTATTCATAAAACGATAGACTTCAAACATCGCTTTTCGCAGACTAACTTAATTTGGCGAAATTTCAAATCAAAGCTTATCGCGTTACAATGCATTGAAAAGCTTCTTTCGACGTAGCCATGTTTACAAGTATGACACGCACACAGCTCTAGAGAACACGATTATATCTCTTCCGTATAACGTCGGAAGTACAATATAATCCTCGCTATCTTGAAGGATCATCTATATATTATATGTATACGATATAAAGTTATTATACATTATTATCATTATGTAGCTCTCTCAATTCATGCGCAACATAATTTAATTGCTCCATTATATTTTTTTTATAATTAAACTCTATGCACAATCTTTTAGAGTGTTCTCTTTAATCTTTAGATAAATATAAATTTTGCATACTTGTGTGCATTAATATATATAATGAGGAACTATATTGTACTATATATAATACGAAAAAGAAATCTCTCTCTTTGTATTTATTGGCATACAATGAATATCTCGCCTCTTCAAAAGCAATTTCTTGCTAAATTGTGAACGGAAAGATAAAAATGAACAAATTGCAGACTTTTGTGCTAAGGACTGCTATTTTAATGTGTGAATATACCTTAATCGTATCACGCGCGCGCACACACACACACACACACACACACACACACACACACACACATACCTGTGCGGCTATATGCGGTGGTAATCACCGAGATGCACGAGTCGCGATAGGAAGCCTCGAAACGGCAGTTAAAGTCGATTGTACCCCGTAACGTCCGTGTGTACACCAGGCATGATATGAAATATTTATATCATCGTGATGATTACAACGTCACGTAACCGCGAACGGAAACTACGATGATTACATTTACTTTGCGAGAGAGAGAGAGAGAGAGAGAGAGAGAGAGAGAGAGAGAGAGAGAGAGAGAGAGAAAGAGGAAAAGAGGGAGAATCGCGTTACGATCAGTTAACAATGTTCGTTGTAGTGTATTAGCGTTGCTGCGCAAATCGAGGGACTCGTTGAAGCGGTAAAAATCCAAGGGAATTTTGCCGGCTCAGTAATTATACCTGTAAAAGTTACACGACAATTGAAACCTCAACCGCGCGATGTTGATAATTATTTCCGAATTCGATCCGACAATCAATTCTCCATCAATTCGCGAGTGCTTCTTTAATTAACGATAATTAACGATTAAGTTGCTTTTCTTGTATTCACGTTGTCGCCGAAACGATTTTGTTTTCTCGAAGCTCTTCAAGGTTCGATCGTGGAATTATTTAAAAAAATTCCGAATTATAATGTGTTATAATTATAATATCACATTTTTCGAACTTTTTTTACCGTATATTTACATGTCCCATGTCATATATTCATTTAAGCGACATTATCTCTAACAGCCTTATACAACTTATTTTCGCTTAAGTAATTAACTTGCAGTGTACTTCATACTTCGGAGAACCCCACGTAAGGTGATTACAAGTCGTCCTATTTTCTCGTAACTCGTATAAAACATATAACTTATATGAATTTCACACTCGCGGCTTTTCCTTCTATATTCCGTAACGCGTTTAGGCTAACGAGAACCCGAACAAAGTTGTGCAGAAGGTACGACCGTGTTACTCGTTAAAAATGCATCCTCGCGTGTCATATTCCTTATATAAGCCATGGCTTTGCCCTACACTGGGTACAATTTCCGTTCTTTTTCCACGCCTATCCATGTACATACACTGTGTACACGCACGGAAATCGGTAAGCCGCGATATATACTGATTTTTAAATAACGTCCCTTAGACAGGCCACCCCGACAGAGAATCGCAGTGAACCGAAATCACAAATAAATATCGCGTTAACCAAGATACAGGAACATTGTTTTTCATAGCCGCACATTGTATGTGTATATGTGTGAGACTAATAATATTATATATACATAAATGTGCGCTGAATTATCCAATTATACTGTAATTATTAATTTTTCGGATGTATGAATGGGATGTCGATTATTCGTGTAACACGAGTAGCGAATGGTACTTGGGTATAAAAAGACAGGTAATACGGATGTAGTTAGAGGTATTATCCGCACATTTCGAGTAGTGAGCGGATATCCGGATGTGTTCGAGTAGCCGAATATCGTTAGCTCTAGTAGCATTCGTATCCGAGGGATGACGTTGTTTCCGGGAGGTCCCCGGGGACCGATAATCTCCACTCTCCTTGGGATATTACGGTAAACGCGCGTTTCCGTGACTTTTTAATCGGCCGAAGCAGGCCGACGCGTAGGCGAACTGCTCGTTTCGTCCCTGGCCGAGTCGAGTGAATAATTCACCTCGATCGATCCGCTTCCGCGCGCGCGCGGCGGCGGCGGAATTAATTTAAGTAATTCGACGATCGCTATCGACGGAAGCATTAAATAAAGCACCGTGCGCGTCCCGCTTTGGGCGGCTCGTCGCGCGTTTAGATTGTAGATCGTCGCCCCCTTCGTGCCCCCCCTCCTCCCCCCGCGTTTCCATGCCGCGCGAGCCATCGTTGCATACTTAAGTGGTTGATCAGGATGAGTGGTAGGTCGTCATCCATTTCCACGGCTGTCATTACGTCAAGGAGCCGCGGCACATCGCGGCTGTTGTTTGCCAACCCTGTTCAACCCCCCCCCCTCCTCCCCCGCCCACCACCCCGCTTGTCTCCACAAAAATGACGATTCCCCGTTTCCCCGAGACAGGCACTTCCGCGACGATATTATTACTGCGGCCTCGGCTTAGATGACTGACCAAACGTCGACGCCGACGCCTTAATGTCGAATGAAAAATATATATTCGTTGGCCGATGAAGGCTTACATACGCGAGAACGTCACGATTGGGACATAATGTCCCCTCTCAAAGTAAAGAGATAGTTTAGCGGATAGTGCCTTTAAAATTGTGAATTATTACTGTATTGCTATATCATTTTTTACTACCATATTCGATTAAAAATATATTAAGATATCCTGTCTTTCTCATTAATTAATGAAGAAATATACAAGGAGTTGCTAGATACAAATCTGGTTTAAAGAAACTATCGGTGCGTTTTGGATTTTATATATGAGCGTAACTTTGTTTATATTTATTTTTACTCAGAAAAGTTGATTATTATTAAAATATTGGATTGATTCATAAATAAGTTTCGTTTTACTTAACAAACTGAATTTTTATATTTAAAATTATTTACAATAAATTTTAATCTGTTATATATTCTTCATTATTAAGTAGAACTTGTTCCTATTTAGACGGTAATTTGTTGATTCCTTCCTCGAAGAATTTTGGAGGTTTTGATGCAAAAAAGTTTTTTTACAAATTCATCGATCTCAGCATCATTATAAAAATGTTTTCCATTTAATGAATTTTGGAGTGACCCGAACAGATGAAAATCTGATGGGGCAAAGAATAAGAAAGATGATATAGACCATGAAAGCTCCAAAACTTTTTCCTCGATTATTTTAGCCGTATGTGGTCGAGCGTATATTGTCGTGTAGCAAAATCACATTTTTGCGATTGATGAGGGCTGGTTGCTTTTTTTTTTTTTTTGCAATTTTTCTTGTACTCGTTGCAGTTGCTACACGTATACATCTGCTGTGATTGTCCCGTTTCAATTTAGAAACTCACTGTGGTTTCTCAGAAGAAGCGATTCAATAATTATCTGTAGAGGAACTTATTTATGAATCGACCCAATATTTTATCGTTACAGGAACGGGAGGCTGAAAAGATTGCCGAAGAAACCGCGGCTCTACGTGACGTAAAGACGGAATTGCCGTCGGCGAGAAGTCCCGAGAGCTGGCACGGCAGCGCTTATTATCGACATCTCAATGTTTTGAAGGGTAAGCGAGAGATTTGTCGTGCTTTTAACCCTTCTGTCAAGAAACGGGTACCCGGGTGCCCAAAGCAACTTTAAATGTTAAAAATGTGTCGGAACTTTTCTCCGCCCGAAATAAAATACAAAGGGCCTTTGTATTCGAAAACCTCCTAAAATATAACGGGAAAGAATTCCCAACAGCTGCTATAAAAAAAATTACGCAGTGCATTGTGTCATCATTGATGAAAAGATGAAAAATTATGCATTGATAGAAGGGGTTAAATTAGCTTTTAGAGCTCGAGAAAAACTCTCTTTCTTCCTCGACGAGTCGAATCGCTAAGAATTACATTTTGACCCTTCAAACACACATTCATTATAAAACTGAATTAGCAATTAATTATTCGTGTGCAAGTGAGTTAAAGAATTTTTCAAGCTTACGAACTCTTAAGGGGATCGTATTGATAAACTCTGTAATTGTGCATAAAATAGGTTAACGTTCGATATAAAATTCCATATAAAAATTCGATATAAAAGTAATATAAAAATTCATCGATAAAAATTATATTTTACATTCTGTAAATGCTTTGTTTTAGAAAAAAGAGAAAAGTTGACTCGGAAAAGAATATTGTTTTAAAATATTTTTGGAAGAATTCCTTTTATAGGTATGTGTGTGCCTATTCTATGCACAGATTGCATAGTTTATCAAAATATTCATAATAAATACCAACATAAATATAAATTACCACGTGATAAATTGAAAACGTCACGGATTCGAAACGTGTGGACGGAATAATTTCTGAAATTTCTACCAGAGATGACATTTCTCCAATTAACGTCGCAGGAAATACGCTTTTCCGAGATATAATTCAAGATCCCTCACGGTCCTCTTTCCTCTCGTCCCCGCCCCCCTCCCCCTCCCCCCGGTCGATGTCGCGGAAAATCGCGTATTTTCGCAAGCAGCTTTCATGCGCTACGTTTACACGTTATTCTCGCATGAATAGTCGAGAGCTCGCGGGATTCAGAAAGCTGTATCGTCTGAACGCATCGCGTCTTGTGTAGTAAAACGCGCTTTATTGATAATAGTAATTAATTAGTAGCTACCATGAAGATCAAGCGTTCCGGCGAGAATATCGGAGTTCCAATTAATTAGAGTAATTAGTCGCGACCGGAGTGTTAAGTGGAAACGCGCGAAGGGTTGCCTTGATATTCAGACGCGGGGTGGGAAGCGGGGCTGGATCTTCTCCAGGCTGTAATAACGCGGAAATGGGGTTGCGGGTGGACCCCTCGTTCGGCCAAGGGGCGTGATTTGCGCCGACGCTTGCGCGTACCTACGCTACTTCCGTCGGCGTCGCGACGCTCGAATCCGACGACGCGACGTCTCACGGTGTGTGTTTCCTTCTAATTTACATTAACGGCGCGATCCTGGCGGATAACTATTTCCAGCTGGCGAGCGGATACGGATAAGAGACCAATTCGAATTCAATGAGACAGATAAATTTATATATGTATATATATATATATATATATTAATTAAATACGATATTCGTTTAAAAAAATTTCTCGTACTTAATAACTTATAAAAATTGCAAAATTATTTCTTTCGATGACGTAATCTTTTTATGACACATATATATATATATATATATATATATATATATATATTAATTATAAAATGTGTTGTGCCATAAAAAGATGACGTCGTCGAAAAGAAATATTCTACTTGATACAGTACAATAATATAACATGTAAGCACAGAGAGCACAGGTTGCAAATAGGAACGCTCGTTTCAGAGACGAGACCTATACGCTTTTACATTCACGTATACACACGTGTGTATATCGCCGGGAGTATATCGATGGACCTATTCAACGCGGGCGTAAGCCGAAAATAACGAGATAGGTGCTGCATCGGCGCGATGAATACGAATACAGGATCATTGGCGGTGAACGGCAGGCACTTTGACTAACGTACAGCCTCCGGAAAAAGCACGCGCTTCCCGATCTTCTTCTTTTCCTTCTCTGCGCGATCTTTTCAGGAACTGCTTTCAAGCCCTCCATGCGAAAAGCGAATCGATCCTCTCGTCCGACTGAGCGCAAATGAGACTTGAAATGAGACTAATTGGTCTGATGAATCCTTCTTATTTACTGAATATGCTCTCTTAACTAATTTCATTGACATATTTATCATTAGAAAACGATATTGAGAGACTTATGATTAGGATTATTTGTCGTTGTTGAATTTGCTGAATTACTACTGAATCTAAGATTATTTCACGCGATGCTGCTCTCTTTCTCTCTTATTTTAAATCTTGTGCTAATTTTATAACTCCTTTTAACACTTTTTGTGAATACAATTATATATAGTTACAAATTTCATACGTCATTAGACTTAATTAAATTAATATAATCTAGATATCTTTCTTAGATAGACATCGCTTTCTTCATTCTTTTTTAATTTAAAAAATAAAATTCAGATGTCTAGAAAAAAGAAAACATACAAGAAAACTAATATATTTGTGATATTTTCTGAATTTTTCAAATTCCTTATACATCGTTTGGTCGGATCAAATAGTATACACTTTTCGCCGGACTAGTTAAGGCTTCTACTACTGATTTATTTATCGACGACCTTGTTACGCTTCTTTCAAAGAAAAACGATGATGTTTGCGCAGAGTTAATTTTACATAACGCAACATATCCGTCGGCGTTTAACAAACACTGCGAGGCTTCGCTAATTACCGGATGATAATTATTGTAGCGAACGAGCCGGGAGCGGAAAGGGCGGGTTCCGATTGCTCGGCTTGCCGTCCTACACGCGGTATATTTTACGGCCAAGTCCACAGTCCGTCCGCGCCGACCAATTAATCGAGCTGGCTGGCTGGATTAATCGACACGCAGGAGCAGCAGTGTACGAAGAGAGGGAGGAGGAAGAAGAGGAGAGGGTGACGGAAGAGAGATGGAGGACACATTTAACCCGTTCCGTAAGCTTGCGACACGTCCGTTGCCTTAAAGCACATTCTCTCGTCGATCTCTTTATTCTCGAATTTTAAGGGCTCGAATGCGTAACAATGATCTGACACGCTTTCTTAAGAATCTGAGGAAATTAATCTTGAAGTTGACAAAATTGTTGAATTTCAAAATTGATCAAATTGAAGAAATTAAAATTAAATTTATCAATTAAAATTAGCAATTAATTTGAATGGAATGTTCCATGCATGTTAAGCTTAAATTTACTTTAGAGATTAGTTTTCTCATTTTTTTTTTTTTTTTGAGAAAGATATAAAACACACAGCGTTGCACTGAACTCTTTAATTTGTAACTCGCTATACGTTAGGCGGCATAGCTGAAACGAGGGGCCCACAGTTTTGTAATTATAAGGCTCTTATTTGCCCAAGATATGGACCCGTTTACTAGCAAATGTTAGGTAATACTTCGTCTCACGCGTTTCTTGTGATATCGGCATAGAAGCAGACAACAATTTTATCGCGTCGTTAAGTCGGCGGCCTCTTGTCACGTCCGGTAATGGATCTTTACTGGAAGGATAATAGCTCGTTTTAGCAGGACGTTTACGCGTCTCGTCCTTTTACGGCGTCGTAAGTAGGCGAACAGATCGATCGAATCGAGAAGTTTTGCGAGCACTCGTTGTGAATATAGAGCGACTCTAGGATAACGTACGCTGGAGATCATTCTGTTGCGTTGTCGATAGAACAGGGAAAAGGAAGTCACAAATCGATATTTACGAATCCGAGGATCTCCGCGAGGGTTTTTGTTAATCTAGTCTCATGTTACGCCGATTGCTATAATTTTCTAGCGAAATTCGCGGAAAGTTCAGTATAACACGCGCCCACATCTGGATAAGGCAAATGGATAAAGACAAACGTGTCTTTTACATAACACGAAGATAATGATTTAGATGATTTACATGTTACAATTAAATCCTTGATTATTTTCTTTGGTGATAAAATCGATAATAGATTTTAAAAAGGCATTTTTTTTAATGCTTGTAATTTTTGTCTAAATAAATTGCAGACATCACGCGATTCCTTCATGGATCTTTATTACTTTCTTTTGTGAAATCGAGTGTTATAAAAATAAATCAATACCATATATATTAGAGGTTTCTCATAATAAGATTATTATATAAATATTTAAAAAAACGACAATTATTCTTGTCGGAAACTGATCATCAAGTCGCAATTATTTTTAATTGATTTGTGATATTAATTTATTGTATCAAATTTTTTACGTAAAAGTAATATTATTAAGAGTTGATCCGCGGAATTAAATGTAGAAATATCAATTTAACCCAGAATTTGAATTAATTATAATTGCGCATACCAAAAATGATGTATCAGAGAGATGAACTCGGCATTTGAAACTATTGATATTAACAGTAATCTGCCGCAGTTTCTCCGAGAAAATTTCGTCGCAACGCCGATAATCGCTCCCGGCATCGAACAGCCAGTGTAGCTTAGAATCGATAGATAAACATTTATCGCGAGGACGATATACACAGTGCAATTATACTTTGTGTGTAATCCATTTAGGAAAAATCGATCGAGATTAACCGAACAGATACGAACGATATCGAATTAGAGGAGAGGAAGGATCCCTCGCGCGCTTTTAACGCCGTAGACCGCAGCTGTAAGTACCGCCGTTCGTAGAGTAATATATAATAAATTGCATCATTGAACATATTGTAGATGACAGCGTGTGTGAAAACCCACGAGTGTAATCCAAGGTTTCAATAAAAGATCTTGATCACTAGAAGAGTCATGGGAAGAGATGGGATGGGAGGGAGGCGCAATTACCCTCAACCTCTGTCAGTGAGAGTCTGTAATATAACAGATGTAATCTCGCTATATAATATTATCTTTCATCAATTTTTTTTAGTTAAGAATTATATTCTCCTTAATAATAATAAAAAAGGTTATAATATATCACTGGATATTGATGATAATAGTGTCGGAGAAAAAAATAGCGTTTTTAACGCAAATTAAAATTATATCGCGGTGTCTCTCTCAGCCTGGTCTCGTCCTGGTTTATCTTAAAGCGATAGTTTTATCAAAGTTTCGTTTCACGATGCTTTATCCACTTCCGCGAAACTTTCGCGACATCGATACATCAGCGCGAGACTATAATACATTATCGGAGCCAGCGACACACAGACACATCTCCGATCGTCTCCGGGAGAAACAAATCTTTTTCAATTACTGGAGAAATGGCTGCGTGTTGTGCATTGTACAGGATACCACGGTGTAATCTTCCGTCGTCTCTTATATCCCGGCCCGTGCAAAATCCTTGGGGAACCCTCTCGCTTCCGTGGTACGTAAGAACGCTCCAGTGAGCAAAAACCCTTAACTGATACAGCCCTGCTGCGGTCCCCGAACGGTCGTCAGCAGAATTTCGGATCTGGACCACACATGGTACTTTTTTTACGCATCGCTCTCGAAAATATCACTGTCGCAAGCACAAAAAGGTTGCTTCAATTGCACGACTGACAGAATTATATATCCGGTTCGCAAATGTAATTTCGTTGGAATATTAGGCATTTATGAAAAGCGTTATATATTGTTTATTCGAAAAGGAAAATTATATTAGTCTATAATTTCCTAAGATTTATCCATTGATATTTATTCGATATAAATATTGAAAGAGGATTCTAAAATAGTATTTAATTATCAGTCGAGACATTTTTTTTTATTATCTCGATTTTATTATCCCTTTTCTCTTGTTTCTTAAAAGAACATAAATGAAACAAATTATTAGAAGTTTGAAGAATAATCATAATAGAGCCAGGTTCGAATTATGTGGTATTGGTATTCAATCACTCTTCAATCTCTTTAACTTTTATTTCGAATTATTAGCGCAAAAGTAAGAATAGAGATTTTTTTTTTTCCTAAAGAGAGAAGGGAGAGAAATATTATACTCAGAGTTTCAATGCGAAATTTTTATAAAATATCGGTACTGTATAATATTGGATCATGGAAAGAGAATGTCAATAATGGATGCCCGTCGCAGAAACATCGTCTGCGTCTAATGTTCCGGCAAATTGGCTTCGCGAATGTAGCCTCGCGAGGAGGTCGCCTCCCGGGAGGAATCTGCAAATACGAGGAGCGGAACAGATTCTTCTCATTGCGCCGATTTTTTCTCCCGTAAGTACGTCACGTCTCGACGATACCGGGGATATCCGTCCGCGCGTCTCGTCGGAATCGGTTCCGTTTCGCGGAGACAACCCCGTAACTAGCAGAATTTGTAAGGAAACGAGAGATGAGGATCCTTTTTGCGCGCATGTAAGCGTTCCTCTCATGGCTGCGCAAAAATTGCTTGGGAAGGAAGAAAGCGCACAATCCCAAAAGGGGGATCAAAAGTAGAGCATCTTTAATAAGTAGCGGTAAGTCAAATTAATCGGCGCGTTGAGAAATGGAAATAAAAAATATGGCAAAACATGATCGTTCCGATAAAACATTTAAAAATTGTATATATACATATGTATAACACATACACACCCCTTTCTATTCTTATAATTTTATTATATATTATATATTTTATTATATATTTATTATATATTTTATTATATAGTTTGAGATTTTTATTTCTATATAATATAATTTATTTATAAATATATTTTATCACACAAGCTTAAAATTAGAGATTTGTATATAAATCAACCTCTATGTGTTCTCGAGAAAATAAATAATCTCCGAAAAAGAATCTGAGAAAAAAATCGCCGATAGTATCGCGAATCGATTCGCGGCACTTATCTGCGCTTCCATCTCGCGCAAAGGTCGCATATAACGAGCCGCGATTTAAATACGCGCTCCAATTGTCCACAATGGAGACGTCGGGGCGGCGCGGGTATTTAAAGAAACATTTTAATTGCAGGACGTAAGCCGCTTACGTGTCCCCTCTCTTGTACGTTAATAAAAACAGCCCCACCCATCTATTTCAAGAAAGCGGCCGAGCAGCCGCTCGCATTGTGTGCTCCGCGGAAAGTAATTCGACCTGTTCTCGTTTCACCCCCCCGGCCAAAAATTATGTCCGGCACCACCCTCGCTCGCTTTGAAAAAAAAAAAAAAAAACAGCTAGATTGGAAGTTGCAACTCCGAGCTATATAGTCGAGGGTTGAAACAATCTTCTTAACTAGATATTTTCGCCTTAATGTGAATCCTGGTATAAAATCTGCGATTATCTTCTCAAACTACCAAAAAAAAATGATATCAATTGCAGCATATTGCTTTAATATTCTTTACAAAATTTCTAAAAACAAAAATCTACCAAGAGTTATTTTCTTTTCTATTTTTTTTTTTTTTTTAATGCAACCCCATTTTTTTCTCGTCGAGAGAGCGCAACGTCTCTCATCCCTCCGGAGAAAATCACGTCGTTCTCTCGAGGGACGTCGATTTAAGCTTCCTGGTAACCGCGGCGAGCCTGGCGACGGCTCGGCTGTGAAGAAGAAACGTATAAAGAAGCGGCGCCTCTGTAATTGGGCATCAAAAGGCGATATTTCGCGCGTTCGCCCCGTGTCAGAATGACCGCCATCGAGAAGAGGGAGAAGAGGAGATCGACCATGACCCGGGCTCGCTCTCGCGGATTCCTACGATACCACGTGGCTACGTACGCGAGAAGGGTGGTGTGCTCTTTACGATAAGGGTAGATCCGACCCCCGGAATGATGATGGTATGCCTTGTTACCGCGGCCGTCGAGAAGAGAGTCGCGCTCCCCCGGGTAATATCGCATACAATTATGTCCACAGAAGGGAAGACACACATGCATTATGGATGCGGTGTACCCGTACCCCTCTGTACGTACACCCCTCCCCCTCCTCGTAAAGGTAAATCATGTCACAGGGTTGGTTAACTCTCCAAATGATCTGAAGCGCTGCGCGCGCCTCGTCGACCACCCAATCTTTTTTTTTCCCCCCCTTGCTTCCCAGTTTTTTTCTTGCTTCTTCGGGCTCATTGTCGTTTACATTTCTACATCGTGTGTAACGAGTGATCGAAATACGTTAAGACACATATAAAGTAGAATATCTTCTTATATAGTATTGTAAGTAAAATTGTATGGGCACGGGCTGGAGAATAAGATCCCCGATTAATTGCAATTGCATTAAATTACAAATTTTAGAGTTTGCCAATTTTATTACATTCTTTTATAAGTAAAATTAAAAATGACAATTATTAAAACTTTTGTATTACGTATATATAAATCGGACATTCTAAATAAGCAATATCTAATATACATAAAAAAAGAGGATAGAAAAGAATATAAAATATAATTGATCCTCCACATTTCATTCTCTATAAAGACGGATAAATAACGGAATTGAAAAAACGGAACGTATTCGAAGATTAGGAATAAAATCCACGTTGTGACATAGAGCACACTTTATTTCTCAATTAGTATTATAATAATCATTTAGCATTGACCGAAATCGAATATATATATATATATATATATATATATATATATATCATATATTTCTCTTTAATCGAGTTTAATATAATCGTAGTAGATTAATTTATTACCAATACAAGTGTAATTAATCGTAATGTATTGTCTGAAAGTATCACTGCGTTGCATCCACTGGTCGCCCCCTTTGCACTCCGTCAAAACGGGGATCAACGGAAACGGCTTGGGGCGGGGGGGGGGGGGAGAGGGGTGCACAAGATAGGTGCAACGAAGGGGAAGAGCGGGACACAAGGTCGTCGAGAACACAAAAAAAAAATTTTTTTTTTTTTTTAACACCGGCCCAACGGCATCTCGTGTCTCCCGCGGATCCCGGATTTTCTGGCGCTTACAAAATATAAGTGGGCCCGGCACATTCCGAGAAACACGAGATTCGTCGCGACTCACATACGTACGGAAACAGAGACGTGTTCAGAGGAAGCTGCAAGGAGGGAAGGAGGGAAGGAAGGAAGGAAGGAAGGAAGGAAGGAAGGAAGGAAGGAAGGAAGGAAGGAAGGAAGGAAGGAAGGAAGGAAGGAAGAGAAAGGAGAGGACAGAAAATGCGAGAAGATTCTAAGAGGGAAGGTGTGAGGAAAGAGGGAAAGCTACTTTCTCCGTGACCAAGGATGCTCAGTGATGTTTTTTTTTTCTTTTCCGGGGATCGGATAGATCCGGCATACGTCCGCTCGATCCCCAAATAGTTAGATTACAATTAGAACGCGGAGAACTCGTCGCGCTCGCCCGAGAAACACGTAGTTTCACGTTATTACAAATTGACCAGTTCGTGTTTATTTAAAAAATACACATATGCAAATGATAAATAAAATGTAGATCGCGTATAGAGCGTGACATGAACAAAGTAATGTAAAATATTATTATTATTCGCTTATTATTTCGGGAACGAATGACTGATCTTTATAAACCTTAAATTATTATATCAATTATTACAAAGTATTTTTTGTGTTACAAATGTAGCTTTTGGAGCTCTTCTCCTATATATCGTTCAATAAAGTGTCTATAAGATTGCCAGACGATTAAAAATATTAAACGATGAAGATTGACTATGTTAAGAGAAAAATTCGAGCAATTCAATATTTCGAAATTATCTCAAATCGCGAAGGATTAAAAATGTTGAGACGAAAAGTGTAATGATAAGCGATAAACACGCGTCTCCCTCGGGCAAAGACGCGTGAGCCTACCGCCGAACAATATTCAACATTTAACAATAGCCAACATTTATAGAATAAGATACCGATTTAATATTAATCATTAAGTTCATTCTCTCTCTCTCTCTTTCTCTCTCGCGATCGCGCCAATCTCATCGCCTTCCTGTTCTTCTGCCATGCCGGATCTCGCAAATCGGTCCGCGAACAATAGAACGCAAAGCGCAGACCGATTTATAAATTAACACAATATATATCACGCAACGATATAGATTTTTTCCATACAGATAGTAATAGAGAGTATACATACATACATACATATATATATATATATATATATATATATATATCTTCTCTTTTTCTCTTTTCCCAGCGCAGTGTTTCTCAAATTTTACTTTCTCACTATGCCGATCGACGAGAACTCTCGATCAGGGGCGGATTTATATGGACACCGAGAATATTTAAAGCTCAGTTTAGCTCAGACTCCTCGCAGCTATTAAGCGATCCTCAAACGTAATCTCATTCTCGAAGATAATCGTGAAAATTTTGAAGCCGTACAAGGTGTCGCAGAGGTACCGCCACTCTCAACAATCTACTTGAAATATTTATACAGACTAGTCCACCAATTAAAGTTCTGTTTAAAAAGATCTACTTCATACTAAGCGAAATATATACGGTTTTGCTATCCGTCCCTAATCATTTTATTAAAATTATCTGTCTTTTTTTTATATATTTACTAAAATTATAAATATTAAATATTAATTTGTGTGTATGTGTGTGAAAATTGTTAGACTCTCTCTCGCAGAAGCTATTAATATCTTACTTCTAATATCTACGTTTTTTTTTGGTGGTGGCAGTAGTTTTGGGACATCCTGTAGATTGTGTAGAGAATAGGAGGTTCGTCTATTTTTCTCTTCAACACCTCCTCGATTGTCGCTCATTGGAGACCTGGAAACTATCATCTTCGAAGAACTCCGAAGAGTCATTACCCGCCCCTGCTCTCGACGTAGGATAATTAGCATTTTATTGCTATCGTTCTAATTGACAAAGCTTCGCCGGTCACCCACTATATAGACAGAAAACACGATCCCATCACGATCGAGCTGTAAGAGATTCTGATTCTCGACTTACTCGCATTGGAAATTTAATGAACATTTTTGTGTCGTAGCTTTTTTTAAATTTTCTATATCAAATATAACTATATATAAACACTTCAGATTAATTTTCTATTAATATAAAGTCTGTTAAAAATTAACTTTCGGATTACAAGTTTACAGGCTTAAAATTAAAATTTTAATTTCAACAATCATTATCTGCGCTTTACATCATTAATAAGAGTTTATCTCAGTAATTCATTTGTGCCTATATATATATAAAAAAAATAGAATAATAAGAACGCGGTAATTGATTGAATCATCTCATACATATTCGTTCGCATTTAATGTTTTTACGAAAAAAAACATTAAGAGCTCTTAGAAATGATTAATTGCGCGAGTAACCGAGAATAAAAATCATCATATTCCCGACATTTACGTTCTATTTGATGCAAGTTTCTCGCGTCGAACGAAATCGCTGGAACGGAAGTGACGAAGGAGACTTTCGTCGCCTTATGTAAAGAGCGAAGATTAATATAAATCTCTGGTATATATGTTACACTTCATGCGCGTTAATCAGCGGAAGTAATTATTAGACCGATTTGACATATATAGTGTCGTTCACTTTCGTTCCGCTTTGGCCCCTCCGTTCCCATTTCATCTTTTATGTTGATGTTTTGAGAAACACTGGTCCAGTGATCCCACCCTCCCCCATCCCCACCCCCACCCCACCGGCTAAACACCGCGATGTTAAACTCTTAATATTGCACAACATCGATAACACCTCGAGTTCCGAAAGGAGTTTCGTTTTATCTCACAGCGATTATAGTGTAAGTGAGACTCGCGTACGGGGCTTTTTCTCCGACTTCTACACGGCTTGTGTGTTTCTCCGTTTTTTACTCGTCGTCTCTCCCAAGTAAGGACTTAACTGGCGACGGTGATAGCAGCAAGTGATGATAACGTCGGTGGTATATTAATCGATATAGTAATCGTAAATGATTAATTATAAACGAACGTGCCTCCGTTACGGTGTATCGCCGCGCTTGGACAAAGAACATTCTCCGATTTGAATGTATTTCTAGTATATATCTAAAATACGCCATTTAAATATTCTTGTAACGTTCTCTCGTAAATATTTTGTAATTCCAACGGAAAGTAAGTAAGAGGATTATCTAGCTACTTTTCAAGCCGTCTCTTCCTTTATATCGCAGTATACACTCTACGTACGAAACTTCTCTATAATATATTTAAAACCTAGTTAACTCTACGATCTATTTAGAAAATCTCTATATCATAGTTCGGAAAATAATTTGACGAACGACAAAAATTATCTGAATAAGCGTGAAAGCTAAATATTTTACTGGAAATCAGACTATCCTATGTCTTCTCTATATATTTGTCTTATTAACATGCATATATGATTCTTATTAAATGACACTCAATTCGGAGGATGTCACAGAGTCACATCCCTTCGGGAATCTCTTTCGATTTAGTATAATTACATTCTCTGAATTTAATGTACATAATATCGAAAACGTTTTTCGCGCAAACTTGCGACGATTACAATTGATTAATAATGAGAATAAGGTACACGAGCAATGAGATAATAAAACGATAACGTCGTCGTGTTCGCCGTCGCCCTCTTATCGACAGTATGTATATGTGTAAGTAATATATTCTAGTGTCATTATACATTATGCTTAGCAGATATCGCTCGAAGATTTTTACCTAAAATCCACGTGGCAACAAATAACCAAGTTCCTTAATTACTTTCATTGTTCTGGCGGTTGAACTCTCATACAAAGTCAAAAAGCGGGAATGATAACTGATATCCAGGATGCTGCGAATAATCGTGTCGGGACACACATACATAAAGTATACTTAACGTAAAATACACACATTCTGAGTTAAACGCGAAGTCTATTGTTTCTCATTCTCGGTTTTCTCTTGCTTGCACTATTATATGCCAGAGACTAATGCTAATTAAAATTATTGCATCCGCTATTTTTTCAAGCGTACATGAAAAATTACAAATATGTTTACATTCTGAAAAAGAAATTGAAATTTCTTTTGAAACAAGTATCACGCTAGCAAACGGAACTTGATGACACAAAACATATCATAAGGGTGTCGGAAAAATTTCGGATGTGCTGAAAATTCAGTAAAACAAGATTCGAGAGTTATAAATATTAAAAATTAAAAATTATATTACCTGTTTCATGGAAAATTATTTTCCATGAAAAGAGCAATTTCGTATGGCTCCAAAACATCGTTGATTTTATTTTCGCGCTGGAAATAATGTTTTATTTCACACATATAGCTAAATATCTCGATCATGAATATTTTTCTGCAATTATTTTGCAATAATTATGTAAAGCAAGTAAAAATCGGTAGTAGTATAATCACGTGTGTGAATATAAAGGATAATTGACTTTTGATAGCGTTTTCAATAAATAGATTCTCCATTAAGTTTTGCTTTATCATCATCAGCATCGATCCGAAAGCTCCTCGACAATGAATAAATCATCGGAAACATTGTCGGAAATAAATCACACACACAATGCCAGGAATTATCTACAATAATCACAGGTAAATCGATAATGACTTCGTGGAAGAGATTCGCCGCCATTTCGAGGTTCGCTTAAAGTAAATCCTAACTTCTAGCTAGTATCGTCTCTAGCAATTAAAAAAGAATGAAAGAAAATGACGACAAGAGAATACAAAGAAGGAACGATGGATCGACTGAAGGAATGAAAACGAATCGCTATAACATTATCATTATACGAATACATTACACGAGTAACGAGTTTGCTGCGCCGCGCGGACCAAACGCAAAATATGTACCGCGATTGAATAATCGAATTTTCGTGAGAGGAAAGTCGTGCGTTTGATTGTACGATAAATAAGAATTACGAAGAAACTTATGCGATATTAGCCAAAAATCCTTTGCTTCACGCGAAAGAAAAGCAAGTGGAACGAAGTAAGTTTGCTCCAGCCATTCAGTTATGTAATGATTATCAATGTAATAATTAAAATGCAACACAGTTAAAGAAGAATCACGGAGATTTCGGATAGTCCAAAGATCTTTTAACGTTTTTTTTTTTTTTATATGAAAAGCACAGCTATTTTCTTAGAGTGAATCGATTGATTAGTTGATTGATTAAATTGTTTAACTCTGATTAGCACTTTCAACTATTTCCTTCCTAATTTTATTTATGATATAAATAGAGAGAAAAAAAACTTCAGAATTAACGTCGACGGATCAATGCTAAGCCTGAAATCTTTATCCGCCTTAGCAGAAAATTCAATCCGCTGGAGTAATCTCACTCCATCTGACATTCATACATGATGTCCAGATAAAGTAAGCTTGAAATAGAAACGTATGCCGAGCCTCTGCTCATTATCGGAACGATAGAACGCTTTCAGGAAGAAATTAATTAAATCCCAAAAGAAACTATCGGAAAATTCGCGCCACAATCGATTCACGCTATGCTCGATCTTTTTCTTTTGTGCACTCGAACTGTGAAAATATTCCGAAAGCATCTCGACGAGGCGGTAGATAGATAATGTAGAAAAGAAGATGAGGAGAGAGCCGCCCTTGACAGTGAATTGCTATTGTAGATAGATGTTCTGTGTCTATATAAGTGTTTATATATATGTGTGTGTGTGTGTGTGTGTGTGTGTGTGTGTGTATAGATTTAATATAGATTATCTGCCTGTGTATGTGTGTTGTGTAATCTGTATATAGGTATAATACGTCTATAATGTATCTATGCACATATTTCCTGGTTACGCATTCATGTTTATGATGTGTGTATGTGTGTCTGCGCGCGCGAAGGTCCTTACGTCGATAAAATACACTATAACATTATATATGTACATTAACATGCGTAATAGAGGCTATTCTCGGGATCTGCGGAAAGGGGGTCTCTCTGTGTAGGGGACGTGAGGAAAAAGGGCTAGAGAAATGTGTGTATCGCGTCTTGGACACAAGCTTGAGACCGCAACGTAAGTTAGACAAGATCGAGATAAGTATAGGTATAGTAGCTAGGTTTTTCGTCGAGGGGTTTGTCTAGGTTTTAGGCTAGCTGGAGAGCAGAGTAATCCTGTAGTGGTAGACGCTAGTGAACGAATATGCAGGGTCTTTGGCTTCGAGATGCGCGGCGTCCTCTTAGGGTAATGGCACTACGACCTGCACGTAAGTCACGGGGAAGTAACCAGTGCGGCCGTCCAGACTGCCCTCGTACCAATTCTCGTCGATTTTCTGGGTCAAGGTGATCGTGTCGTTTTCCTGCAAAAAAGAGAAAAAAACGCGATCGTTAAGGTTGATGCACCCAAGCGTCGTTAATTATCCGTCTGCAAAGAAATAACAACGAGAATTCAGGAAAGAAATTTAAGAAGACGTCTAGAACAAGAATGAAAAAAAATTCAGAATAATCGAGAAATGTGAATCAAGTTCGTATATATTTATGAAATCAACTTTAACCCTTTTGTCAATGCATAATTTCTTTATAGCAGCTACTGAACATCGAACATTCTTTCCCGTTATATTTTAGAAGGTTTGCACGAATAATACAAAGGCCCTTTGTATTTTATTTCGGGCGGCGAAAAGTTCCGACACATTTTTAACATTTAATGTTGCTTTGGATACCCGTTCATTGACAGAAGAGTTCGATAAATAAAATTCAAATGGATATTTTGATAAAAAAAATCGTTGAGAAAATTAGGACATCTTGGAGACCTAGACGCCTTTCCTTAAAAAAAAAAAAAAAAAAAAACATCGGCGTTGTTTGAGCACTCGGCGAATAATATCGCGATATTTTACCTTGAATCCAAGTTCACCGGAATTTTCGGGTTCGAAGTCGTATAGGGCTGTGCAACACGGCGTTCTCGGCTGTGTTATCGGCGTCCTCGCTGGCGATTTGCTCGGTGAGGGCAAGGGTGAAGCTGAAAATAGTCGGCACGAGTGTGCTAAAACTATCGAAAGCGCCGCGCTAATCTGACGGAAAACGCGCCGCGGATCGTACAGTGCGTTCAAAAACACTACAACAACACTTAACAATTTGCGACCCGATGGATCATCGCCCGAAAAACATCGTGCAAAGCATTGGCGGCAGTGCGCGATGTCGATTTCTCTTTCTAAATGCGAAAATAAAATAATAACATTTATATTAGAATACTCGAGAAGGTGAAAGTATAAATTCGATTAAAATCTCGATTAAAATCAATAATTGTCAATGAAAGCTGCGTGAGCTAATTCAAAACCTCTGCAGCAAGAAGGATATAGTTTACCGATTTTTTTTACATGTAATTAATATATCGTTTTGCGTAGAAAAATATCTTAAAAAAATATATAATCTCTTTCAAAATTTACTTACATTCCTAATATTAATAAATTATGTAATTATAATGTAATAAAAAAATTACATTTTCATTTTTTTCTTTTTATACAAATTAGAACGCTATCATTCTGTAAAGTTTTGGTTGCATCTCTTTTGCGCCGACATGTAAATCCGATTATTACACGTTTATAATTATCTAAATTTATTAACATAATTATTTTTATTGACATAATAATTTATATTACATAAGAATTTAATTTAAAATCACTGCTTTCCTTCTTGTTGTAGTTTAATTTGATATTACTTAAAAACTATTCAGCACAATCCTTTACTACGGCACAGGGTGGACAAGGCACTATCTCATAAACGTGCATAATGATTGGTCATCGGCATTGTTACACGAACGGTGGGTAATTTCGTTGAAAGAAAAATGAAAGAGACACCGGATTACAGTTGCACCAACCATCTCGACTATTGATTCTGATAAGGAACTTGATCCGGTTTCCGGAACGTTGTTACCGGACAGAGAGAAACTTTAGGTAATTACGAGCGGCGTTAACCGCCCTTAACAATGCAACAGTTGGTACAACCACCCTCGAGCGACTCGGAGAGGGATTCGTTTGTTCGCCGAACAGAGAGAAAGAGAAAGAGAAAGAGATAGAGAGAGAGAGAGAGAGAGAGAGAGAGAGAGAGAGAGAGAGAGAGAGAGAGAGAGAGAGAAAGAGAGAAGGAAACCCCCATGCAAAGTTTACCATTGGCAGATTGTGGCGGGTTTCCGGCCGGAAATAGCTCGAGCTGCGAGCGCTTCCCGTCCCCATGAATCGGAGAGCCGGCTCGACTTGCCCCTACATTGTGCCAGAAGGACAGACAGGTATGCCACATTATACACACAGCACAATCGGAGGAAGAATAGTGTGATAATGTGAGTGTGACGAAAATGCGCGCGCGCATGTGTCTGTGTGTGTGTGTGTGTGTGTGTGTGTGTGTGTGTGTGTGTGCGTGTACGTGTGTATGTTCCACGCGTAATCACGGAGATCCTTAAGGGATGTCCGATACGTCGACATCTAATGGACAGTACGATAAATGTGTCAATACGCGGAGATTCACTTTGATAGGACTAATCGAACATCGAAATTCTCCCCCCGCGACCATTAATTCTTCAAATAAATCTTTAGATAAATATCCTTTCCATTTATGTCATATTTTTCTAAATTAATTCTAGAAAATAAGGAAGAAAAATTTGAATCTATACAACTTTGTGTCCCTTAATTCGCATTATTCATTTTGATGGAATATATTAGTAAGTGTGAAAAGAATTAATATTTCTCCTTTCTTGATTTACATTAGGTCACATTAAATTAACTGTCCAATTAAAGTTTCCATCGAGATTTAAATATCCAATTCAGAAAAGATCACGAGACTAATAACATCAGATGAAATTTCAGGAGGTAAAATTAAATAGATCGTCTCGTTTAGTTTTGACAGATGCAGGTAGTAAAGTTTGTGCGAAAGAACGAAGCATAGAGAAGATACGGGGTGGTTTCACCGAAGGGGGAAATATATAAGAGACAGATGCGGTATGTATATCGGTCAATGTGAAAAAACCCACGTAAGGATACGTAAACGTCGGCATGAGAGAGAGAGAGAGAGAGAAAGAGAGAATAAGGAACAATTATAGACACAGCCAGACCACCCGAGTGTCGTCGCGCCGTGTGTGGAGTATCTGTGAAATGTGTTTTACCGTGAAGGGAGAAGTTCCCACCGTTCATGTGGTCCGACAATCCACTGTCCACGTGCAGATCCGCCAGTGTCTTCGGCACGAATTCCATCTTTGGTCGGCTCATCGCCTCCTCTTTCCTAAAGAGAGTAAGAGAATCATCCGTAGACGCAACATTGTCCGAGAGAATGACTGTTATACCAGTCATTCAAACACATTGATGGAAGAACAGCTACATCAGTTTTCAAGACTCCTTTTGCACGTAAAAAAAAAAAAAAATTCTTATTCATTTATAAAAAATGCATTATTCAAAAAAATTCTGGTTTGCGTCACAAAGTCAGAAAAAGAAATCATTGCGAATATACTTTCGGCCACTTCTGTATCGTGAAAAAATTATATATATATATATATATATATATATATATATATATATCACGCAGTTTCATATTTAACACATTCAATGTGCGTTTATACGAATATTGGTTTTTATAATAATTTTTCACTGCTTTTCGAGAAACGTACTTTTCGAGAAGCGTCTCCGTCAACCCTCTAAGTACCTCAGTACACTGTTGATGGTACTCGAGAAGAGCCTCGCTAAAGGTTGCCAGTTGAGCGACTTGTTCGATCTGCAAAGGAACGATGTGAAAGTCTTGGTCCGCACTTATCAATATGCTTTAAATTTAACGATCTACGTCGACGACGACTTACGTCGTTCTCCAGCAAATTGAACATGCCCATCTGTGCCAGATGGAGGCTCTCCGCGAACTTCTCTTCGGCCTGACGAATCTCGTCGTCTGAAACGTGAGAACCTGTTCGCAAACGGTTGCCCCGCCAATGGCATTAAAAAGGTTGCACTACTGGGGTTGCTTCCTAAATCTAAACACTTAAAATATAGCGCGGGTGGGGGACGATAGAAAAGCGCAATTAATTATACGAGCTTACAAGCGCATTTCTGGGTACTGTAAAAAAGCATGTTTCAGTGTCATTGTAAATACATATAATAATAATATAATAAATATAATAATATAATAACACCTAGTGGAATTATCACTTCTAAACTAACGGTGACATGTGAGAACAACAGAAAAATCTAAAGGACTAATCTTTTGAACGAATCCTTTAGATGAATCTTTTAAAAATATCTAACGATATATATATATAGAAATATCTTTTACAGATATATAAAAAATATTTTAAATTTCGTACGTCTATTGTATATATCTTTCGGACATTTAAGAGACTGTTTTCGTCAGTTTTCAGAAACTTTACTGGAATTTTACAGGCGACTACCAACGAGAGAACGTATTGATCGACAATATATAATAATGGCAAAACTCCAAAAATACGGGATAGCGACAAGCTCCTAAGCGCGTAATGAAAGTCACCATACCAGCATACGGCGACGAGATGCTCGATCGCGCTGGGCTTCCGAAATACGGACTGACGGACCTCTTTCCAGTCGCTAATCATTAAGCCCAACGAAAAACAAGCGTATCACACCAATCGTTAGTAAAAAGCGAAAATCATTCGGCGCAAATCACGATAACGCGAAAGAATCGCGATAACAAAACGTGTTAAAATAATTAATCATCAGATATCTGTCACTCCAAACAAATTAAAAATTCAAAATAATTCACAATTATTGTTGAAATTTTTTAATTTTAAACGGAAATCTAAAAGTTACTCTGTGTACAATGTATTATCTGTGCACAATTAATATATAAATTAATATATAGATATATAATATAAAATAAATATAAATAAAATAATATAAAATAAATATAAAAATATAAATAAAATTAATATAAGTTAAAACTTTATTAATTAATATTTATATAAAGTATAGAAAATACGGATAAAAAAATATTTTCCTCATCGAAAACACTACAAATTTATCCCGTTTTCATAAATAGCTCAAAAGCAGTAGGTGAACTGATCATATGAAAATTAATTCCTGATGCATATAAAGTGAATAGTACACTAAAGAGAAGCGTTCACATTCCTTTCGCTCTACTTTTAAATCCACAATATGACGCTGATTTATTATTCTATTCGAACATACTCATGCAGCGCAGCATGCGAGTAAGAGATCTCATAATTTATTACAAAAACAAGAGTTGCATCCTTTTTATCTATTCATGCAACGACTTGATCTTAATAAACATTATTTTGAGAGAGTGAATCATGCATGAGACACGATTTTGTTTTCTCATATGCATGCCGACAATAAAAAATAAAGCAGTCTTCTTAAAAATCCATCGACAAGTCAATTCGCTGGAAAGCGAAGAATCGAAATATAAATTGTATAAAACTTGGAAAACAAACAAAAAAATAATGGTCAAAGCGGATCGTTGGTCAGACAGAACATAATAATAGTTAATGCTGAAATTCGCAAAACTAAGATAGTATCAGTCGAGATTTAAATTATGTTACAATAAAAAAGATATAAAAAAGAAATATGATATATTAACAAAGACGACAAAACAATTAAAAACTTTTATTTTTATATCTTTTTTCAAAGTCCCGCTTATATGTATAAAGAAAAAACTTGTGATAATAAATAAAAAGAGTCGTTATTCGAAAAGCGCAATCTCGCGACTATGACTGTTTCTCGAAAGATAGCGCATCATTCTCAGCGCTTCATTCGCATCACAATCTCGAAAAAAAAGATTTCGCAACTGTGATAACTGTGAACCTTTTTTTTCTATCGGAGATGTATATTCTCCGCTTGCGGGGAGGTCACGACACCTTTATCTTTGTAAAAATGACGGTTTTGCAGTTGTGACCCTTCGCCATCAGAGAGCCTTGCCGTAAACCTTGTCGTTTTCTTTTACGACATCACTATCACGGAGATCACGATCGTACGGTTCTGGCCTCTCTCCATTAGAGGTGCAATCTTCTATCATGTCGCGTTATTATGCGCATTACCGTTCCCTCCGTCCGTGGTTTTTATTTCAACTCTTCAAATTGCGAGCGACGAGACGCGTTCGTGCAAGGACACGCGCGACGTCGCTCTCTGCATAAATCAATAAAGAGCGCGAGAGAACGCGAGAGCACACATGCAGGGGAAAACTTTAACGTACCTTTCGCCTGACGTCTTCGCTTGCAATCAAAGTCCAACCTGCGGCCTTGCAGTTTCTTCCGGTGGTGCTGGAACAACAAATCAGTGGAGATCGAACTTGTACGCGAAGCCGCGAACACGAGTGTACAACAACTTTTCCAATAATCGTACCATCACTTCTTTGAGATCCTTGGTCTGCAGATGGTGCAGCGGCTCGAGGAAGTTCTGCTTGATGTTGTCGTCCAACGAATATTTCACATCCGCCATCTGCTTCATGGCCTCACCCATTTCAATGAGAGCCTGAGCTATAGGGATTGATAGAGGTGTGAAAAATAAGATGATGTTACAGACAATACGCTCTACCAAGTGACTAGGAGTGATCATTCCACCTCTTTAACCATCAGATTAGATTTCGCGTCAAACGTCCATAAATTTCGATGCGAAAATAATACAACTCGTAAAACGATTTTCATTGTCTAAAATAATCATCAAATGATTTTTATAAAAAATTGCCGAGTGATTTTTTTTTTTTTTTTTTTTTTTTTTTTTAAGAAGAGAAAATACGTATATATTTTCGAACGAAATATATGATAATAATTTTAGTTTTACGAGTAACAATAAAATGAAATAGCAACAGTTGACGCAAGAATACTTTTAGAGGAAACGGCTCGTATCCGAAGAATTTTATTTTATGTATAGAGAGAGAGGGAGAGAGAGCTGCGGATCGAGAGTTTTTTTTCTCGACATGACTGTATCGGAATTTAAATTTAATTATGTACCGAAAATGCTGTCCTCGCCCATTTTCTTGCCGTAAAGGAGCATACAATCGCCGAGTACACCTTCCGGCTGAGGATAAGTGGAGGCCTTCGCTTGACCGCTGAGCTTGCTGATGCCCTTGACAGCTGCCATCTTCGCCCTTGCCGTCGGATTCGGCTGAAGGAACTCCTTCGTTTTCAACTGCAGCTCCTCCACGAGCTCGTACGTGACGTCTGTTTTCTGCACGTGACGTTTTTATGTGAGGTTCTTGTCTCTTGCCCTTGATTGACGAGAACGTCAAGAAATTCTTTTGAAGGCTTGTGGGAATTATATTCACGATATCCGTATATAAAAGGTGGATTATCGATTTGAGCGAACATTAATAAAGCGAGGCATTCGAGATATTATCCTCTAGGAGTAATATATCTGTACAATTTCGTGTAACGCAGTTCTCAGCGCGTTAAATTTTAGGAAAAGCTCTATCCTCTTGTTTCACAATTGGGTTTAGCGTTTCTTGATACATTCAGCATGGATAAGAGATCTAATCAATTTATTTTTCACAAATCTGTACATTTGTCTGAGTCTTCGCATTATAGCTTGTAAGAAGAGATCTCTATCATAGATTTCTATTTATCTCGAAATTAAAATCGACATATATTTTTATAAAAACAATTAACGATATAAGATTTCACAGAGAATCGCAGAATTAAGGACAATTTCACAAGGAATTTACAAAGCGTTTTCGAGAAAATTGTTCAGATCACATGTTCTATCAAACTTAAAGCAATCGATCGTATTTAGAAAGAAGACGATAAAACGCTTTTCCGGCTTCGTACTTTGTACAGAGGCATTTAGAAGGCTCTCTAAAGATAAATGATTGATAGGACCGTCGAGAAAGCCAGGAGAAGCCGAGTAAATCTTTGAAATTCAGTAATAATGCTGCCATATACTAGAACGTGCAAGTCATCTCTTTCTTCACGTCCTCACAAAAGGAATTGTGCGAAAATGTGAAAGGCGTTCTTCTTCACTTAACACACATACACACACGCACAGAGTGCGAGAAAATACACTACTCACCCTCTCCATATCCACAAAATCAACGTCGAGCTTCGTTCCCTCTGCTCCGCCCATCTTTTCCGTCATATACTGCAAGAGAAATTTCGTTATCCTTAGATTAAAATCCACAATAGCCAAATGAACAACGCGTTTCATCGACTTTACGGATCTCTTAATCCGACCCCGTAAGATCAAGGGGAAGAGCGATTCGTACTTGTCAAAACTTGGCTTGGTTAAATTTGTCAAAACTTTTTTCCTTACTTAACTCTCAATGGCGAAACAGTCAGGTGAAATATAATACATCGCGAAAGTCATCGACACCTTATTTTTTATTTCGTTTTGTCAAGTAGAAGAATTCGAAGGTTTTTTCAGTATAAAAGAATGCAAAAATCATATTTAAAAAATGTACCATATTTAAAAAAAAAATAGAAAGCTGGTATATTCTGCGCGTTTAGAAAGATCTATAAATCTTAGGATTTCAGACGAGTATTTCACGCTCGTGCGATCACCATCCCATGCAACGGGATCGTTCCCGGAATTCTTCCTGGACACCATAAATCGCTATGAATGCCAGCCTATAACATTTTCGCGGGCCACGTAGATTGAACGAGGTCGACTAATTGCTCGTAAGTTAGACTCATCCTGACAGACGGCGAAGATTTTCTCGAACAACAGGATATTTCCAAGGATAAAGTCAGAGGTTAAAACATCGGAAAGTATCGTGGGCAGAAAGAGAGAGAGAGAGAGAGAGAGAGAGAGAGAGAGAGAGAGAGAGAGAGAAATAAGGTTAAAGGCAACGAAAATATCACCGACAAGGAAAGGAGGATCTTTTCTTAAAATAATATCAACAGCTCTCGTCAATCATCACGAAATATCGTTCACTGTCTCCAATGTGAAAAAATCCTGAATGTACACATCCTGCCAAAATTTGAGAAATTGGTCAAGGTCGTTTAACATGTAAAAGCTCGCGACGACTATGCAATTTTTATTAAACAAATTTTAAGCACTCGCTTCAAGACTTCAAACTTCGATTCTCCTGGATTTTATTTCATTGAGTTACAACTTTATTAAAACTTCACATATATTTTTAAAACAGAAATATCTTAAATATGTTTTAAACGTTTTCGATATTTCAATAAATCGATTAATTTAAAATTGAATCGCACAATCAGTTATTAGGTCTAAAGCCCAATTTAGACAATCTAAAATTCGCGAAAAATTTAAGACAAAAATCTATTTATAATTTTATATTCTGTATATTAATATATGTATCTTTTGATATGCATATTGTATATATCTGTATATATTCAACTTCAAAAATGTTTTCTACATTATACGATACATAAAATAATGGATGGGATTCTTTCTTCGTCCCAGGTTTTGTTTCGAATTATAGATCATCTGAAATGGACTATCAGAATAAAAAATAATAAAATCGGAGTTAGTGATTTCTATCTGTTTCTATGTCGTATCTTCTTCATAACGTAAACAATGAAAGAGAATGAAATAAATCAAAATTAACACGAATTATTGTCTATCAATTCTAAGCTTTCTTCAAGTCTAACAATAAGTACATTTTGCAAACATAATTCGATTTCGTTCGTACAAATCCAAATATTTACTTCGATGAGGAGCATCGGAAAAATGTTTAATTAATTCGCGGCATTGCATTCTATTAAACAAAAAATCGACTTCCTCGACAATGAACAAATATAATTTCGGGGTATACATATAATGCTGCGTTATTTTCACCCGATGCACGGAGAGGCAGAGGGTGGAGAATGCGGAAATAGTATTATACGCGATTAATCGCGCTAAGCGATAGGAGCTTCGCGAACGGAATAGTTCGCAGAAGACGGAGACAGAGGGAGAGAGAGAGAGAGAGAGAGAGAGAGAGAGAGAGAGAGAGAGAGAGAGAGAGAGAGAGAGAGAGAGAGAGAGAAAAAGACCCTGACCCATATTTAACGATGACCCATTTCCAGAAGTGCGTACAGGGACGTAGCCGTCACCCTGTAGTAAGCGTCATCCTGGAGTAAATTTGACCCACATCGAGACGTTTGCAATGTCGCACGTTTTACGTCGACGAGCGTCTCGCGCTTCCGGCAATTTACATCGCGCCTATGAAATATTGCGATAAACGTCAGCGTAATAGAAGTCACTACAAAATATAAATATGCAGAAATCATAGAAATTAAAATTTCACACATCAGTGAAAATCTACATATATAGCCTGTAGTATTATATTCTCAGATTAGATTAAATTCTCTCTCTCTCTTTCTCAATCTTTATTAAAGTCTTTATTAAAAATTTATAAAAATGTACTCCACGATTATACATTAATATTATAAAAAGAGCATAAATAATAAATGCGAGAAAATGTTTTACAATCATCAATTAGCCAATTCTCTATTTTGTTTCGGAGGAGTAGAGAAATGAAGCTCGAGAACGTATTAAGATTTTATTGCAAGTTACTATCCGTACTTTTTATTAGGAACGATCCTTATTCAGCAAACATAATAAATAACATAAATTATATAAAAATATAATTGGAAAGATATCGCGCACGTCAATTAGATTGAAGCTCGAAAGCGATGGATATTTATAGCCGACTCATAATTCTTACACGAGTGGAACTCAAAACTCGATCGGCTTGAATTGAAGTTTTAACGCCGCGAATAAAATTACGACATGCATCGTAAAGCTTTTGGCACACATTCTGCGCGAACTCGCGCGTCGCTCTTTCGGCTTTAAACCGCCTTTAAAGTAAGGTATCCGCGTCACGGATCCGATACGATTGCCGATCTAAATAAGGATTAATTGCTCCGCTCAACGGGTACAATTCGTGCTGAAACGAAACCTTTGAACTAGAATTACAACAACACGGTCACCGATGGAATACTAAAGTAGTTCTAATCGGCATCAAATTTCGCAGGCGTATATGTGTTCGCTCTCGTGATATCAAGTCGAGATTGGTCTATCCGTATACTTGATATAAAAAAAAAAACAAAGTAAATCTGATCTTTCAAAAGAGACGAGAAAACAATTTCAATATTTACAATTAATGAGAATATTATTAAAAGCCTGTTAAATATGAAATATTGAAAAATATTTATGCAACAAAATTGCAATATTTACTCTGTGGAAATTTTGTATTATTTTAAATGTCCCTTTGTGTTTTAAATTGTGTAATAATTATCCATAAATAATTTATAAAAATAATCAAAATTGTTATATCACTCCTTATTATGATATATTTTTCTCACTTTATAATATACTTGTTATTTTGTGATTACGCAATTTGTAACTCTTGCTATAATATATGTAACGATACATTACGATATAACAACGTTTATAAATTTTATTAAAAAGAATATTTTTCGTAAAGCTATATTTTTATAAATGCATATATAATTTATATACGTTTATGTATTAATTACAAGTAACTGCATTTCTTATTACTAAATTAATATAACCATTCGATTAAAATCGAACACGCGTAAGCGTTGTTATTATCGAGACCCAAGGAAATTGTTTCGTTAAATGTATCCTTGTGTGTGTGTCTGCACACAGAGGATCGAATTAAACTTCAGGGAGACACGAGGACGCGAACGCGTATTTCCACAGCCTCGCACGCGATCGATCCGCCTCTAATATCATCGAGTTCACGACATCGGGAAAGCATGGACGTTGTAAAAATATCCGTTCGCCATCGTCCTGATATCGATAACGACAAACGGGACATCCGCGATATTGCGAGGTTCGACCTGGCGGCATTATAACGACGACGATGCAATTATTTTGTTAGAACTCCGCGTCCGACCATACGCACTGTAGCTACTTCACTTTTTGCAGCCTAATTGTATTTGCCATGATATATACATATATATATATATATATATATATAACGTGGCAAATATAATTAGGCTGCAAAAAGTAAAGTAGCTATAACACGTATATTTGTGTGTGTGTGCGTGTGTGTGCGCTCGATTCCGGGTTTTCCAACACGCTCGATGAGGTAGACACGCAATTTTCACCGCGACGCAATATGTTACATCGAAACGTTATTTACGTATGTACTAATGCTGAACTATCGCTTTATATGCGAAGATATATATTGCAGAATTAGCCGGAAATAAATCGCGCTTTTCGCATACGCTTTTGCATACACGCGCGCGCGCGTATATATGTATGTATATCGTGGCACATACAATTAGGCTGCAAAAAATGAAGAAGCTATAATGCGTATATTTATGTGTGTGCGTGTGTGTGTTCGATTCCAGGTTTTCCAGCACGCTCGATGAGATAGACACGCAATTTTCACTGCGACGCAATATTACATCGAGACTATTTACGTATGCACTAATGCTGAACTATCGCTTTATATGCGAAGATGTATGTATATTACAACGTTAGCCGGAAATAAATCGCCCTTATATGTATACAAATCGTAGTAAGCCGATTAGGAGTGTGTTCACAAATTGTCATAGTAAATTTTTAAATAATGGAGTATAAATATTTAAATATAATTACGATTAAAATATGTAACTGTGTGCCCCTGAATTCTTGAACATTGACCGATTTGATAAAAAAAAAAAATTATGAAAATGTAAAATTTATTCCATCAAATTAAAATTGTGTTAATCAAAAAAGTTTTGCTTACTTTAACATAAAATCTTGAATATGTTTAAATTGACTGCGTAAAATAAAAATGATCATTATAATGATAGCTTAATGCACATGCATATGTGTTAATTTAGAAATTTATTTTACACAACGATAAAGAGACAATTAAAGAACTTGCATAATTTATAATATAAAATAATAAATATCTATCAAACTCAATTAAACTCATATCATATAACATAAAATGACATGAAAAAATAATTTCTACGCAATCTCATTTCATGAATATTTATTTAACTTTCCATTGGACAAAAATCTTAATTACCGCGTCCGTTATAGAGTGTAATACGGAATTTTTCATAACGTCGCGCAGTAAGAATATTTCGAATGCGAACATTTTTTCGCACGCCGACACCGTCGACGTCGGCGCTTCTCGTTCGCTTTAAGGAACCCGAGCACAATTTGGGAGGCAAAGGTCAGAAGCTACGGGCTGTCATCATCGTGCATCGCCGAGGATTTCGGTGGAGCGAGCGGCGGTCGCGCATTGTGCGGTTCTCGAGAAGTTACCCCGAGACCGCGCGCGATCGATAGTTTAAAATTGCTCGTTACACAATCGCCGCAAGCTCCCGCGCGCAATAATTCGCATTGTTTGACACGCCGTCCGTGTCGCTCGCTCGCGCTTTTCGCTCGATCGAACTTTCGCCCCTCGCGCGACGACGAGACACGGCTACGGCATTTGGCATTTACAGCGAGCCGCACAGCGCGGTGTAATTAAGGCCAGGATAACATCCCGCCAACGCGCGAAGTCGCTGGCAGGACGTGTATTGCTCTTATTGCGAATTGTATTAAAACTTGGAGCTTGTCCCATAGAAAAGTAAAAAAAAATGATCCATCTACCGAAAGTATGAAATATCTTGACAACGATACATTATCGAAAATTTTTCCAAGGGAAAAATGTATTTCTCTTTTAACAAGGAACACGATAGTCTGTATCTTATGTATATATATCTGATACCCGTGTATATGTAAATATATATCAGAAAAACACACATTACAGATTATAATATAATATAAATATATAATAACGGAATAACTATGTAATAAAAATTTAAAAAAATATGTAGAGAGAGAGAGAAGAAAATCAAATACACAGGTAATATAATATAGATATAGAGAGTATAAATAATAAAATTAATTAATTTAAAATTAATTTAACTTTTATGTTTGCATTACGTTATTTCCTAAATCATATAATAGTAGTATAATAATTAGTACAAACATCATATAATACATATATAATATCAATAATTTTTTACCAGTATATCACCTTAATAAACTAATGCGAGTGCATTTTAACACAAATAATACTTTACCTGTACCTGCAATTACGAGAGCAACACATGGAAATAATTGCGGCAATTTTCATTATTATGTGTCAGAATTGTCGTATACGCACGATTTTACGACACGTAAGCGCATATATTTTGTCCCGTTTAATGCGAAACAAAATCTCGCGTCAATCTTAGACTGACGTAATCAAGTTTTTCATTTGGTATTTAAAGCATATTTGCGAAATTAATGAAAAGATATCAGAGGACAAAAACCATGCGAGTACAATATAAGCATGTTGCATAATTAGTATAAATTATTATTCTAACCAGCACAGATTCTCTGATAAATTATTTTTAATATAAAAATCGATCGATAATCCTTCGTATTTTTGAAACGAGATTGTAATAGATACAGACGAAAAGTTTTGGAAAGTATAAAGAATCTCAATTTATAATAGATGAAAGTAGAAATAGTACTCGCGAAGTTCAAATATTGATTGTTAGATAGACAAAATAAAACTCCGATTTTTATATATTTACGTTTTTAATGGAGCGCGAATTTTTATTTAAAAAATTTATACATATTTAATATTAATAATATCTTATTTTTATAGAATCAAAAATAAAAATCAAATAAATTAAATAAAAAAACGGAGTTCCCCGATTTTCAAATATATTTACATTTTTAATATATAATAGGCAAATATATTATTATATCCTATCTAAATTAATACTTATATTGTGTGCGAAAATATTATTTTTGCTATGATCTAAATGGGATTCGTTATACTTTCCAGAATTTTGAGAACCGTTCATATTTACTACGATTCCGTTTCATTAATATGAAGCTGATCATTACCGATATCTGTTGAGCATGTTTCTCTCAATTAACAATTAGCCGTTAATTAGTCACGGTCGCTGCAAATAAACCTCAGTATTAAGAGCGGCAGCAATCATGTCCCTTCGCTCGTCGTTCCAAGATTAAACATGGCACGATGATAATACTGCAGCTGTGTACGGCTGATACGAAAATTCTACACATGTGACGAACACTGGGCCAAATGATAATTGGCATCGACAAACTGTCGGAGAGAAAAAGAGAAAAAAAAAAGAGAGCTTTCTCAATAATGTACACTCGACGGAATAAAATTACATTAAAGAATTTTTTAAAATATGCATCAGTTTTCGTATTTCAACACAGAACAATATATTATAGCATCATCTATTGAAAGGAAAAAAATATCCCTTTGTTATGATGTAAAATACGTAGTTTTACGATGTATTACGATATTTCTCGAGAAGATTCTCGCGTATTTTATGCGTTCCACAGTCCCTTAGATTTCTTTGGATTCTGAGATCTTGGAAATCGCAGAATTTCATAATAATAAAAATTCTCGTGCGTATATATCGGGATTCTTATGGGAATGCCGGGAGAATATCGATTTCGCGCGCAACACGAGGGTAATAATTAACCCTCATTTTATCTTGTTTCGCTTGTTTTCGCAATTGCATTAAACATTCTGATGGCTCCGGAGAATCTAGCTGCATCACGGGAAACATCGTGAGTTTCCTGGCGACGCGCATTCGTGCGGGAACGAAACGATTGCGCGACATCGCTAGATTTGTCCTTAAGTAGTAATGCATCGCCGGTAATTAGCCGACGTACGAAAACGTATCACCTTAATGTGGACGATTAACCCTTCTGTCAACGAACGGGTACCCGGGTACCCGGGTATCCGAAGCAACTTTAAATGTTAAAAATGTGTCTTTTCTCCGCCCGAAACAAAATACAAAGGTATTTCCTTTGTATTCGGAAACTATCTAAAATATAACTGGAAAGAATGTTCGATGCTCAGCAGCTGCTATAAAGAAATTGACGCAGTGCAATGTGTCAAAAACACGCAGTTGATACTCGGGTATCCATACATTGATGCAAAGGTGAAAAATTATGCAATGACAGAAGGATTAATGTAAACTTTTAACGATGTTTCGCGTATCGTATCAAGTACCATCGAACCGCTAAGCACGATGACTCCTTTTAACGTTTGCACTAAACGTAAGCTCTAAATCAATAAAGTAATAGACGCGCCGTAAGGCATCTCGTGATTTAATTAGAGCAATTAAATCGCGAAAGAAGAATCGAACTTCAATCACGCGGATTTTTGTGTATGTACCTTCTACAAAATTTTTCTTCGATAAAAAAAATAATCTAGACACAGACGGTTCTTCGGACGTCAAATAATTCCACCAATCAATATTGCATATAGATACAATAATTTCTCTTATTATTTTTAATATATAAGAAAAAAATTTAGATATTAAAAGCGATGTGAGTAAAATTATTAAACCTCAAGTATTTTATCCATTTCTCAATTGTTTTTGCAAATAAATTATACGTGGAGAATAATATTGATCCTTTGCTGCGCACACATAAGAAATCCATTGCCGAGAGTTTCCGTGAAGTTAAGAGGAGGCACTTACCTGATTCGCCTTGTTGATCTGCTTCTTGAGCCCGGCGAACGCCATGGTGCTGTCGTGTTGTTGCTTCCTTGGATCACGCGCAAATCGTCTCTGACTGTAACAGAAACGAAAACGAGAAATGTCAAACAAGACTGAAAAGTAAACTCGAGGGGAAGTGACTCGCGGCGAGAGCGAACGCGTCGGGGAAAATAGGGCGAAAGGAGCCCGAATTTATGCTCGCGCCGGCTGCTGGCCGCTCGCCAACGGGATGATTTTCAATGCTATATCGATCGATATGTACATACACACACCGTCGTGTGTATTTTCCAGCATCCAAGTGACTCGTCTCGTCGCTGATGTAACACCCGGTTACGTCGTATCGCTTTTCGCGCGCGGCTCTCGCAGATACCGGTATTTCTCGCGTGTACCACACGCTGATCTCACACGCGTGAAGCCGCAATCGTGCCGACCCGACTTCTTAACAGGCTCTAATGAGAGCAAGTAATGGGTGCTCTTAACGCGACACGCGGCAGGCGTCGTCTTCTCGCGCGACTCCAAAAGAATATCGATGTGAAAAGTACAGAGACATTTGACACCCTTCTGTCAACGCATAATTTTCCATCTTTCCGTCAATGTATGGATACCAATTGCGTGTTTTCGACACATTGCACTGCGACAATTTCTTTATAGCAGCTGCTGGTCATCAAACATTCTTGCCCGTTATAATTTAGGAAGTTTCCGAATACAAAGGCCCTTTGTATCTTATTTCGGACGGAGAAAAGTTCCGACACATTTAAAGTTGCTTTGGATATCCGTTCATTGACAGAAGAGTTAATAATATGACAAGAGAGAAAGAAGAGAGGTTCTATGTGTGTGTGAGTGACATTGCCAAATATGTAAAATCTAACTAACTCTCTTCTCCTCTAGCGAGGGCAAAGGAGTAATACGTTATAGATTCGTGATTCATAAAACTTAATCACTCATTAAGATCTTCTCTATTACTCTATAAACCGATCGATGAATTCATCCATACTAAGAAACAACGAGTAATACAAATATTCTTATATGAATAAACTACCAATTGCGTGCATCGATTTTCCACAAACTCTCTCGAATAGAGATATTATAATATAATAAAGAAGCACACGCATTCTCTAAAAATTTATAAATAATAAATCTATGAAATGTTTTAAGAACATGGAGCAACAGAAGGTTTGCTGGCGCATATTTTATGCTGTCGCAGCAAATGTCATCGAATACTATACTGACAACAAAAAGATTTGTTATAAGAATATTAATTTTATTTGCTGAAAATAATTCTGCTGAATTTGCAGAAGAGAGAGAGAGAGAGAGAGAGAGAGAGAGAGAGAGAGAGAGAGAGAGAGAGAGAGAGGGAGGGATTATATCGCATATGACACAATGACATCGTTTCACTGCAACGTCATTTTTCCTAAAAGTGAAATATTTCGCTTCAGTTGCAAATTAAATTTGCCTCAGCAGCAAATTCGCATTTCTGTAAACAAAGTTACTCGCAAGATCTTTCGAACAAAACAAGCTCTATTATAATATCAAATAATTCGTTACAGTAGCGAAGTTTCGCATCAAATATACAATAGCAGCTACGGTTTTGCCGCGACAGCGAAATTCCCTTTCTCCGTGAATATCGAGTTATTGCAGCTTTCTTAATAAAGGCAATATTGCGCATCGTTGAATTCATACACGGAGATGTTCAGAGAGAAGAGAGAGTGCGGTACAAAAGTCCCATTCGCAAAATCTATAAACAATGAATCTGTGAGAGCAAACTTACTCTCCGTTAACAGCGCGCGACATATTTCTCATCGACGGTTGTCTCGTGCGCGAAGATAAATGGAGGAGTTTTAGCAAAACAAGCAGTACGATATCTACATGCACGATAAGTCCATAACAATAAAAGCAAGCGCTACGTTGCTCGTATTTGTCACGTCAAACGCACGAGATCCAATATATTATGTTAAGCTAAAACAATCTAACATAACAGAGAGAGAGAGCAACCTTATAAAAATCTCTAAATCTGTATTTGACATAAATCCGTAACACATATGTATATCACAATCAAATACAAATAACGACGCTATAATAATATATGCTATAAATAATCGTGGCACGATTCCCACGAAAGTAATAACGCGATGCTCTCATAAATTTCGGATAAGTTGTTGGTGCGAATTTCAAGAAAGCAGACACACGTCGAACTAGAAAAGCACTCCAGACAGGCGCAACAAATCTACAATTGATCCGAGCGGTCGACAATTTCGCAAAGGTCGCGAGAATTAAACGCGATTAATTAATTAATTAATTAATCTGACGAAAGTCACCGAAGAGTCGAAGAACTCCGCGAACTACACTTTTTGCACTCGCAGGATCGTCGTGAAAAATCAACGGTCGACAACGATATCCCTTTTTTTTTCTTGTCAATCGTAAAATCAAAGTATCCGTTAACTAGCCGGCCGCGAAATTTATTATCGAACAAATTTATTAACGAGTTGCCGCCTATATGGCGGAGGTTTTTAATGTCCAGACTTATGGCACACATCGATCGCGACACACATCGTCGAAATCCTCTTACAATTGTGACGAGCCGCGCTAATTAATGCAACGTTCTTATTAATGAGTCTTATTAATGGGATTAGAGGCTAGGCATAATGATCGCGGGCGTTCCATTAAAAGCAGGACAGGTTCGATTGATCCGACTGGGTGTCGTTGTTCCGAAAGAAGAAGAACAAGAAGCCGAGAAAGGAGACGAGAGAGAGAGAGAGAGAGAGAGAGAGAGAGAGAGAGAGAGAGAAATAGATTCGGAAAGTGGGCGAAAGGACGGTAAGATGGAGGATCGCTCTGACACAGTTAGGCAACGGCGATTGTCCCAATTTTCTAGTAGTGTAACGATTGGCTCAGCATGATGTACTGGTTGCATCGTTGAGCGTTAAATAATTGCGTTGAATAACTCGAACTCTACAGCTAAATTCTGTCAGGTAGTAGCAGATTGATAATAAAAAAGATGGCACAGTAGCATAGAATAACTATATAATATTGAGTAGTATATAGTAACACAAGAGATAATAATAGGATAAAAAATTGGATCAGTTAAAATAGTGAAATTTAGATATAAATATATAAAAGATTAAATGTGTGAAGCTATGAAAATATAGACAATTATAACAAAATACGAGTATAACGCAAAAGACTATATAACATTGTAGACTGTAATAAGGTGTAAGATATAAATATATAAATAACGTAAGTAGGTTGCGCTAGAATACAGAGAGAACTATATAATGTAGTTCTCTGTAATATAGAAAACTTTATAATGTAGTGTGCTATATCAAAAGTAGAATATATATATATATATATATATATATATATAGAGAGAGAGAGAGAGAGAGAGAGAGAGAGAGAGAGAGAGAGAGAGACCAGGTTAGCACAGTCTAGACGAAGACAGTCGTGTTAGTATTCACAGTCTACGACCGACGATAGTTAAAGAACTCTCATCGTCGTTCAAGCTCGCTTATATACTCATTGTCAGACGCTTATACGCGTCTCAGTGCGATCTATAATCCGCGAACGAGACGACACGTCCGTTCCAGAGAGCTGTGGATAACGTCACACTGTATACACGAATGAGGAAAGTGACAGGCCTCACCGGAAGAGAAAAAGAGTCTAACGAACGCGACAGTGTGCGTGAGATAACGCGACAAAAAATTGTAACGTGTAACGCTCCGTTACGCGGAGCGAAAGGCGACGAAGGTGACGCGAAAATACGACAAGGACAACACTTGTCTTCTCACCTTTGCCCGCGAGCGTTCGGCCCTCCGGCGCAACCGGATGCACCCCTAAATGCACCCCTTAAATAACCCGCCGTGGACGACGACGACGACGTGCGAACGATGGCGAGCGGACGGATAATGCGTGCGTGCCTGCGTGCTTGCCGTGCGTGAGAAACGTGAAGGGTTTTTATCCGCGTGGGCCCACGAGCACCGAGCGAGAGCACCACCGGACCACTCTCGTACGTAGTCGGTCCCTCGCACACTGCGAAGTCTCCTGCTAGGGGGTAGTTTTGCTGCTGGCCGATCGATACGCGACCACGGCTTGGACTCCCCGTCTCTCTCGCACCTCTTCCCTCCTTCTCTCTCTCTCTCTCTCTCCCTCTCGTGCCGACTCCCTCTCCGTTCTTCCCGTCTCTCGTTCTACCCTTCCCTTCCCTACCCTTTTTCTCTCTCTCTCTCTCTCTCTCATGATAGCCGCCTCTTCTGTCAGGGATGGATCCAAGGAGAGAACTGCACGGATCGTTCGAATCTTTTCGCGTATTTTTTGTGAAATGCTTCTCGTGGGAGATTCGAGTTATTATCTCGTGATAATAGGTAAAATGTTAAAATCGTTTAACAATAATAATAATTATCTCTTTCTAATTTGACGATTAAATTTGGTTTATTTACATCGCACTCGCGGTTCTCCCCTTTGACAATTTTCAAGATCCACCGCTGCCTGCCCTTTCTCCCTATCGCCCTCTCTCTCTCCTCTTTCCACGTGCGCCGCAACCCTCGACTTTATTCGCGTACTTCTGCTTTCTACACGCTTCTACCGGGTGTCTGCAACGGTTAAGAGTCTCTCGTTGCGGTATATACACTTACTTCGAGAATACGCGCGCACGCGCAGCACAGATATAGGGTGAACAATGTTTGTTACCCCCCTAGGATAAGACAACATTTAAATCCCCATTCTGACCAGCGAAATTTACTCTCCCACTTAAATCATTTAATAGCATAGTACTATAAGATCATGAGCAAAAATAAAATTATAATGTCCGAGAGATATTATATATTTAATAATATATAATGTACGATATTTCTGTTTTATAGCAATTATAAAATTGCCATGGGAAGAAAACTTTATTTTTAATATATGTATTAAATTTTGGAAAAATATATTTAATAGCACAGATATTAAATAATTTTTTACTTGTAATAAAAATTGAAAGAAAAAATAGATACAATCTATATATAAATAAATAAAATTATCAATTTCACATTGAATACTTATATCACGTTTTAAATGATAAAAGATTGATGGAAATGTACTTATTTATTTTCTTGCATTTTCTATATAATTTTAAGCGAATGGGAAAAATATGATTCTGTATCGATTGTGTGTGTGTGTGTGTGTGTGTGTGTGTGTGTGTGTGTGTGTGTGTGTGTATTAAAACGCTTCAGATGCAATACATTTTTCCAATTTATTACTAAAATAAAATCTTATTACCCGTTACATTTTATATAAAGTATATTAAAGCCTGCACTCTTAACATTTCTAAACTCTTGCCTATCACATCACGTAAATGTTAAGATGTCTGGAATTGTTCACGAGACATATCTCTCTATCAGAATTATCTGTCCAACGTCATATTCTATAAATAGAGTAACTTCCCTGATATTTCTCGAATATTCTTCCGAGTCGTTGACCTGCGCGTACATTGTCCTTCTGTAAGAAAGAAGCTTCTCTCACAACTCTCTCTCTCTCTATGATTGGATAAAAATTACAAGAATAAACAAGCCTTTCAAAGAAGCGAGATCGGTAATAAGCTAGCAGGCGACGCAGAGTGCGAATCGATTTTACGATTCATTAATACCGTTCTGTTTTAAAAGGATCTCTCTACGTGTACGTGTGCGTGTTATGATGGTGATGGTTGTCTCAACGACATATCGATTATGAATATAATCAGTGCCACTCTCGTAACCGTTGTTCAGCTCTCGCAATACAATTTGTCGCGAGCTCTTGACTTGACAAGCTCTCTCTTTTCTCTCCCCCCCCCCCTCTCTCTCTCTCTCTCTTTTTGCCAATTATTTACCTTGAGCCTTCCAGATCGACGGAGTAGCCGTTCATTTAAGTCGCGAGATACATCTCTTCACGGAGTGATTTTTTTCAATTTAAGACGCGAACTTGAGACCCTTCCGCGAACTGTCGCCTCTACTATCGCGTTTAATTTCCCAAGAGACGCTTAATTAGCGTTAGAAAGAGATGAGAATCGAATCAAAACGTCCTTTTTAATTACATCTTCTGCAAAATATCCGTGAACGTATGAAAGAGTCGGCGATAGTTTCTTTAAATTGAAAATCATCAACGATAGTCATATAAAGTAAATTAGAAATCAAATATTTATTTTTAACTTTTTCTAAAAATATAATTTTCTCTCTAATTTTTTTAATCTACAATTCTTTAATGAATTTATTACTATATATTTATATCCCACAATCAATAAGAATTTTTAATAATTGCAAGATGCAACATATGGCTCTGTGCTGTATTACATTACACACAAACAATTTACACATTATAAAAAAGCTTCACTTAGATACTCATTGTATTCTTGTATCAAACGATATAATAAAATTTTAAAAATTAAGATAAAAATTATATAATTAAAAATTAATAAGATTAATAATAATTAAAAATTAATAAGATAAATCATGTGGAGAACAATTAGATTTTAATATAATTTTTAAAGATTATATAATTTTTTTTTGTCGCATATTTTATCGATAACTCGGGGAATTTCTATCTATATAGTAAATAAAATTATGAAAATACACGTTGTTTTAACCCGACGGATTATCAGACAAAGAACAGAAAGAAAGGAATTTCTTCTGTTTGTGATTTGAAATAGACGCAACAAATGCGATTTAGAGAAAAGCAGTTTAAATCTTTGGAAGTTTAAAGGGCGACACGTGTATGTGTATTGCCAATACACAAGAGAGCAAAAGCCGCTTTTCCACCCACGTTAGTAGCCTTACGTGCCGTAACAATCATGCCGTAACGAGTGCTCTTCGCAAGTATCATGTAAACTCCGGGAATAATTAAAAAAATTATTAGTGCGAGTGTATAATGCATCCGATGATTAAATTATTTTAACTCACATTCTGCCACGAAAAATTAGAAACGACTGTCAATCTTGATAAGCTTCGGATACGTTGTAAACACGCATTATACATTGACTTTATTAATTATACGAAAAAAAGTAACATAATAATATTTTCACATAAAAGATTAAATATAATTCGTTTAGTTATTCTACAGAAAATAAACATTATCTGTAATTTTGTACAATTTATTACGTGTTTCATAATCGCATTATTTTCCATATACAGTATTAATAAATACTGTTTAATTCTTTTATATTTAAATTTCTCATAGATATATACACACTGAATATCTACATTTTATTAATTTTATAACAGATAAATTTTTATGATAAATAGAAATATAATTTTATGATAAACAGATAATTTTGCATATAGAGAAATACGTATATCACACACTTATTCTCAATTATACTTTGCGAAGCTCATTAAGACGGAAACAGAGTTTCCGACTCTAGTTTCCGTGTCTCATATAAATCAGTGAAATGGAATTTTCCTCGGAGGAGCCGGGCGCTGATTTGTGCGAGACGCGAAACTTTCTGCGAATTTGCGAAACTTAGCGCGACAGGGCGGTTGCTAAGAAACCCGAAGAGCACGTACGACGACTGGGTCATGATGCCGCTATCACTCGATAAGAGTCCCTTCCCCTCCGTCCACCGTAGTGATATCGAAGTCCACCGCATCCGTCATACAAACCACCCCCGCCCTACTGTAAAATCTTTCTAAAAATACGCGACGCGCGCCGGCAGGAGGCGGCGACGATCGCCACGCGACTCGCATCCTTTGTCGCGTTACATTGATAACACTATCCGATATGTTTCGTAAATGACAGAATCTTATTGTATATATTTCATATAGATTCCGAAGATAAATTTAAAAATTGACGATTCCAGAAAATTTACAGTATTTTTATTTAAAAATTTTGTATCAGTTATATATCTAAGTTAACTTGTTTAATATACTTTGATACGTTAAACACTCTGAAATTCTCTTTCTCACATGTTCTATATTTCTTTCAAAATACACAGCAAAACTCCTTATAAAATTCACATCTTATTTTTTTCACGTTTTTGTGATACTTTTTTAAACTACCATTTCCGTAAATGCATTATTTATAATTAATATCACGATAGAAAGGTAATTTGTGCTTAGGTATCATACTTTAAAGAAAAGATTTTCTCGAGTTATCTTCAAAGAAAGCAAAAAAGAGGGACAGAAATATAGATCCTGATCAGTTTATTTACCTCAAACAACTTATATAAAACGTAATCAAATAAAAAAAATGAAGTAATATGATATAATCCTGCAATAATATAATAACTACAATAATATAATAAAATTGAAAAAAAAAAGAAAATTCTGTATAAGTATTGTATAGAGATTATTCAAACATAAATATGATTTTACGAAGAACGAATAATTTCCCTTTTATATTTCACCCATAAATCATAAAATGATATACGCATGCGATGCTTTATATATTTATATAATTCTGATTATTGTATGGTTCACATTGTATGTAATAACGCATGTAGTACGTTATCTTGAGCTAATTTATAAAAAATCTCATCTTATCGATCGCGAAAATTTTGCACGTTACACAAACACTGCGAGTGAGTCTGTTACAAGCAATTACGAAAATTCCGCGTTTGCTACAACAATTTTCTAGTAATCGCTAAATTGTTAGAATTGCAAAATGGAAATCGGCGACAGATGCGCTAATCTCACCGGTGATAGAATACTACCGTCATTTCCCAAGGAATCGATTTCCGTTAAAAGAAAACGCGTAGGAGAAAAGGTATTGCAATTATGCTCGTTATATGCCGGCGCAGTGCAGTCAATGCATTAAAAATGAATTTATATAATTTTTATGTTAAGAATTAAGAATTTAAAGTTTAATTAAAGCAGAGTGTTAATAAAGAATATAAAATTAGAAATAATTCTTACGAAGCCAACTATCATTAAAATAATATTAATATAATTATAATTATAATATTTTTAATTATTAAATACAATATTATATATATTATAGATTATAATGTATATAATATTTATTGTATTTATAATGTACAAGAAATGAAATATCACATTTTTACAAATGTCACAATAAACTTTTCATTTCATTCTGTAATTATGATATTGATGAGAATTCAAAGCCACGCGATTAATATATCCCATATTGATTTAATGTCAAGATTAATTACTACGATAACGCGAAGAATGAACGTTATTTGTCATGCCGATATTTCTGTCACGTTCGCGATTATTACATATTTTACTGAGAGTAAACAAATCGTGGCAAATATTTTGTACTATAAATTATTAAAGTATAACTCTTGTAATATTGTATTATATACATTCATTCGACTCGCTATATAATGTTTTAAACGACAGTCAATACAGCTACACTTGACAGTACAATTTAAATGTCATGATGCATTAGATCAGCATGTAAAACATCGGAAGCATTCACAATTTGCATTTTGCGGCATAACGTTTATTTTTAGTCGCGATCCTAATCATCGCGCAAAGTAATCACGATGAAATCATTTATTATAAATGATATCGATATCCTGTCGCGATATCGTAATTATCGCGCAAAATTCAGCGGCAAAATTTTCTTACCCGATCACTCTATCGTATCTTCGCAAAAACTGTTTCATATCCATTTCGATTCACTTTAAATTTATATGAATGTTGAACCGTCACAAATTACGCGCGACAGTTTTTGCGCGTGCAGTTTTATTCGTCATATATTATTAAATTTTTGCAGTAATACATAAATTACTGTTTCGTATTCACAATTTTCGTGGAAACTCTGAAAAGACGCGACGTTATAATATAAATAGAGAATCTTTTCAATAAAAATTTATAAAAGAAATTTACGTGTTTTACACGGAAATATACATAAATTATTGGCGAAGTGTAGTAAAATCGAGTTACATTAAATTCCGTCCGCCCACCTTGAATCCCATGTACTGAAATATTAATTAATACCGAAATTTCATCATGTCGAATTATGTACATATTAAATGTAGACTGTAATCCGATCACATATCGTTCGAATAAACAGTTTATTTTATGACTACTCGTTTTATAACGGAATATTGACGAAAGTCAGCTTTATATGGGAATAAGAATATAAAATAAAAATTTGGTAAATTATATATGATGTAAAATTCAAATTTTGATCAATTTTTTAAGTAATGTAATATATATGTATGTATACGCTTTCAAGTTGTGTGATTCGAAAGAAATTTGTGTGGTTTTTTTATATTCTGCATATAATTTTTTGCACTTTTAGTATATACTTTTCCAGATTATTACTGCAAAAAAATTATTATTATCTTCCCTCTTGAATTATCATTATCTTATCTCCCGTAGTGCTAAGTAATTGCTAATATTGCGCTGCTCGTTAACAGTTAATCATAATATTTACTGCGCATTCTTTACAAAAAATTACAATGGGAAAAAAATAATAAAAGAAAAAGCGGAAAAAATATCAAGAACTTTCAAATCCATCTCGGTTTTCCCCTTCCGGGAAAATCAATAATTTGTGATTTGGCAAAGTTAGTTTTCATTACCCTCTCTTAATCCGCCTATTCTTTACAAAAAAAATTACACAATTCATCTATCTTAATTCATTTTAATCTTCTATTATTCACAAATCCAGTCGCAGTCGAATTTATATATAAGCTTAAAGGTGAACTATTTAAACAAACACACAACTGGGAGAATCTTGCACTAATTAAAAAATATTCGAAATTAAATTATTGTTTTTAATTAATTTATTGTTTTCAATTCAAATTTTGATTCAAATTCAAAATTTATTATTTGAGAAATTTATTATTTTGTTATTATTTGATAAGATACGTTTTTCTATATTACAAATAATGGTCACAAAAACGTGTTTAAAAACCCATTCCTGAATTTCGTGACCGGAAGCGCGCAGTGTTCGCGGCCGAACAACTCGACGACAAATGTGACACGCGGTAAAAGTCGGAGGTCAAAGCGAATGGAATAAAAAGAAACGCCGGGAAGATCGCGAATGCGGGAGTGTTTTTCTGGCGCGCTCGGCAGCATCAATATTCGCTCGCACATTCGCTGAGCGGCAATTCGAGCTGACCCGTGGTGAATATTAAATTATTTGTCATTAAGCTTCTATTAGCGATGCGCGATAGCCGGGGGTCGATACGCTCGACATCGACGCACTGTCGTACAGAGACACACTGACAGAATCTGCGAAATTCATCCGAAATGAAAATCAGCAGACATTAAATGGTGACATCTCCGATTTAACGACGGTCGCATCGATATCAATTAGAGCTAATTGCGGTTAAGTGAGCCAATTCTACCGATGTCGGAACATGACTAAATTATTGTATCAGTCTCTATAGTACATATATATTCTATAAATATTCATACTACAATATATATATATATATATATATATAGAGAGAGAGAGGGGGGGGGGGAATTAATTAATCCTATAATGCCAGAATTTTAAAATATGTTACAAATTAATTGTAAAATGCAAGAGAGAGAATGCCGTTTATTAATGCGTCAAAATTACCAATAATGCTATATAAAATCATAAATAGTTACTCTGTGCCAATATACAAACGCATTAACAAGATTCTAACAAAAAAGGAAATTAATTCAAACAGTGTTACGGAATTAAATTACGGATGAGAATCAATTGACGTCAATTAAAATCGAGCTTATTTGTCCTCTATATATCGTAGATAAAACTATACAATCTGGAGAAAAAAAAGAGCAATATAATGCCAAAGCCGTATTTCCCAAATGTAAATAGAATGGAAATCGAGCGCGCGCGCAGATCTAAGAGGACACCGAGCAAGAAAAGATCAATGGTTTTTTTTCCCCCGGAATGGGAACAAATAACAATATACTACGATCAAGTCACGTGATACGCCCACGCTCATTCACGATCATTCAAAAATCCGCCGGGCCGTCTCGCGGCGATCGACGGGCGCGAAGATACCACTTAAGGTCGGCATAACAATCGGCAAAGCAACGCGAGCGTCGTTATCGCCGGTGCGTGACTTTGACGATTGGCGACAGGTGTTTTTAATCGCGAGAGCGAATCTCGCGCGGAGCGCGAATCGATCAAAGCGGGATTACACAAATTACACGCGTGATAATGCATTCGTGCTCTTAAGTTCGTGCGAGACGAACGGGAGCGACTCGAACGTGCGATATACGACGGGAGTATAATCGATTTAACACTCACCGGAGGAGGAAGAATCTTCGCTGGATGGAGACAACACGCCAGCACGCCGTAATCCGAAGAACGGGTCTAACACACTCAACTAACCCCCTGCCAAGATTTGACACAGACCACACGGACGAGACAGCTGTTCGCGGTTTCGCGCACGACCAACAGACAGCGCCAACGTCACGCGGCGTCGTCGCGACGAATGAATCATGTTGCGGCGCGAGTGGAGAGAGAAGAATAAAAAGCTATGTTCAGACGAGTGGGAATATCGATGTGTAACAATCTCGATATATCGACAGACTTATAAATGCTTCATGTCGATATAATTGATATATGTATAATGAGAATTGTTTATATTATTTATGAACGATTAGTAATTTTCATTGAAATTCATTAATTAATATTATATAATTATTAATTGTTATATATATTACATTAATATTATATATTATGTATAATAAAGAATATGTACTAGGATCTGTTTTACATTAAGATATTTTGTTAAAGTAATTTAATAATTTTGTTGTATTAATATATTTATTAATCTTTTTTATATCAACAGAGATTGCGCATATATAGTAGGACAAATTAACATTTTATTGATATCTTTTCTTAGTTTTATTTCTACATTTAGAAATGAATAAAAAAATTCTTCGATATTCGCACTCGAAAACAACAACGTGTCCAATACATACTTTCCAGTATCCATATTTGTATGACATTTTTTGACATTATCATACGTTCATATACAAAAGCATTATATCATACATATTCGCATAATATGATATCCGAATGTAAAAAGTAAACGCGTCATCTAGAAGCAGTTTTTAAACATGATAAAAAAATCACAGTTGCAACTATCGTCAGTGCAACAGAAGATCATTGAATAAAGCAATCATATATTAATCCGATGTTGCATGGCACTATGATAACTATTCTGTAATCAATAAAAAATAATTTAATAATTTGGTTGTGCATGTATATAGCTCCAATGTTTTCGTTAATTGGTGCTAACATCAGTTTAACACATTTATCATAACAATCTCTTAAAAACCATTATAAAAAATATCTTCCTCTCCTAATTAGATGTGAAATTTTCTATAGATTAGAAAATCAAATTGTATATAATGATATTTGGTAATGTCAAATAATGGAGGATTCATATATATTCAAAAGCAAAATTAGGGGAGAAAGGAATCTTCCAATGGCGCGCAAAGAGAGAGAGTAGGATCTTTTATTATCAACATTATTAATACAATGAAACAGATGATAGTATCATACAATAAAATAGTGCCGTTTCACAAAAGAGCGCTGTAAAGCTTCCTTTCTCATACCTTATATAGTCGAAATCCTCTATTGTATTGCGTTTTGATCTTGCGCCTTCCTCACAGCGATATGTAGTCCTTGAGTTGTTCATCGATCTCGGAATTGAGGGTAAGCATCAATTGATCAAATTGGTTATCCCCAACTATACTTCGCAGCATGATCAACTAGCAATTTCGAAAGAATCTTTAGTCTATAAGCAATAGTTAAATATCTAAAAAAAAAAAAAAAAAAAAATATTAACGAGGGATTCTAACCTGACTTTGGAGCGTATCTTTCAAGGATATACTATGCACAGGATCACTGAAGGCGAGTCTCTTCTGTCGTTGAGCATGCTCGGTTTCGTAATCCACGTCCTCGTACTGCGATGGACTGGGCTGATCAGTGATCATCAAAGTACTAGAATAATTTTCATTTCGTTAATTACACATTTCGATATATCTGCCCCCTTTCTATAAAAACCTTGTATAATCAATCGAAGTAATTGCGTTAAATGTAACATAAGAGTTATTTTTCAATAGCTAGTAACGGCTATAAAATGGTTTTAAATGATTATAAGAGATTAAAGAAACAAAATAATATTGTTTCTCAATGAATATGAAATTATTATGAGTTGCCAGTTATATAACATCATAGAAAATGATTGAGGTCTCACATTATGAATCGCTTTTACTTCGATTGTGATCTGCGCATAAGAAAAACACTTCTCAAAAGTCTTACTCGACAGGGTAGCCCATATTGTCATACTTAGTGATGTCGTTAAGCGTCTCGACGATATTCGCTATTATATGCGAAAAGTATTCGAGTACCGTGAGTGGACTGTTCGCTCCAAGGAGAAAGCAGAGCGCGAGGGCTAATAACTTTCGCCTTTCGGTCTGAGACACCAACGGCATTCCATTGATCCACTTGTATATCATTTTTCCAAGCACGACCTCTTCTCTCGTTTCGGTTCCTATATTCTGCGCGAGATCGCTGATCACCTGCAAAAGCAATCCTTATCTTTGAGAAAGTCCACGTGCGAATCGCGGCTAAGATAGAATTTTTCTTACCTGTACAAAAATATCGCGAGAACCTAACAAAACTCTCGCAACAATAGATAGATTCATAGTCATGACCATTGGATATTCTTCGCCATTGTAAACACTCCTGTCAAAATATGATATTTTAAGTCTCCATGCGGCACAGATATCTTTCAAAAAAGAAAAAGTCTACTTACTCAAATATCTTTAATAAAATGGGTTTAATCAGTTCTGCACCCTGTTGAGGGGAAGCTCTGAGACACATTTCGAATAATCTCAGCGCCATCACTCTGCCGTCCGCCCGTAAATCGCTTAGAAGCGTTTTTAGTGTTTCGATGACCATCGAACCTCTATAAGTGAAGAAGTCTTGTGGGTTCAACAACACGTACGCTTGAATTATGTACAAACAGATACGCAGATTCTCCGTGGATTTATCTAAAAGTAAGCAAAAGGATTATTATCATTTCAAATCGAGAGCTATTAACAAAACTATCAACAACGTTAAACTTATCGCTAACCCAATAATGCCGGCATATTTCTGAAGAGATCCATTATAGCTGGTGTCGGCGCGGGTGCATTTTCCAACAAGGCAAGCCACAATTCCAATCCCTCCTCTACTAAATAAACATGTCCCTCTTGATTGACGTCGCAACTCAAAGCTACAACACCTACTACCAACGGTTCCAAAATAGCACTCTCGGAACCTAGAGCCTGTGAATGTATGACAGCATTAGAAAAAGATCAGTAGCATAAATCTATTGATCCGAAGCTAAATCGCATATTTACCTTCTCCAATTGTATCAGAGTGGACACTATGGCGCACCGCAGCATATTATATACCTCGGATCGTTGCCAAAGTTCAGGTAGATACAAACTGAGCGCACCGACATGAGGCTTAATTCCACTGCCAACACGCTCGATAATAAACGATAACACATATAGCACGTGCATCTAAAGGATATAAAGATTCATAAGAAATAACACAAAGATATATTGCAAGGATATAAAAAAAATAAACTCCAGCTCTTTGCGTACCTTTGTATCACACTCGTTCACTTCCTTAAGAAGCGCAAACAATAACGAAAATACTGGCTCCAAGAAGTGAGAAAACTCTTCCGGATTGAACTGAAAATCATCAATCGCCAGTTTCAAAGCATTACTCGCCGCTAAACGAACCCCCAAATCCTCTTCAGGATTCAATGCTTCTATCATGACCTTGTACAACTCGGGTCTCAATCCCGTGCTCAATTTAATATCTGCAAGAAATATGATTTTGACGAAATACAAGTAATAAATAATTGCTTAAAGCGTATCTTCTTCTAGCAAAATCTCAACGTACTCGTCCATTGGCCGATTAACCAACACACACGTCTCCTGATAATTCTATAATTATTACTTCGAACCTTTAATTCCTCCTTCAGAGTCGTCGAAAACCACTGATCAAAATTTACCTGTTACATAAAAAACATGTTTATTAAATCAAATAAATATTTATGAGATAATTTTTGTAATATTTCTTTTACCTCATCATATAAATCGAAGGCAGCCAAACCGACTGCACGGTAGACTGCATCTTTTACTAAAATCGCATGCAAATTGTTAGGATCGACAGGTTGATGATGTTGTTTCATCAGGTCAACTAGAACCGAGGCGAGAACGTCTCTAAACTGATGAAAAATTGCCAAAAATAAGGACTCTGTGCAAGGCTGCAATACAATATACATTTCCATAAATAATCACGATATATACAATATTTATTACGATCATCAATATCACAATATTTATATAATCTTTCATTAATTTTTGCAATATTCTTAATCACTCACCCTCAAACTGTATTTCCATGACTCTCCACCATCATCAACAACTGAAAAAAGTTTTTTCCATATTTTTGCATTTAATAAAGTTTTTTTTTTTTTTGTTTATAATATTACTCTATATCATTATGCTTACTGAAACTTTCTGGGTGAGTATCCCACATTTCAAGATCCGTGGGTGTCAAAATAAAGTAATGCGTGACAAGCCTAGAGCAAATTTCCGTTAATATGTCTGGTGTGAAAAATTCTTGTTTTAATTGGCATGCCCTCAATACCAATGGATCTTTCGTCTCTGTTTTCCATAAAAGAGAAAGCATTCCTTTGTCATTAATATAGATAACATACATAGAACATACATATAATATAGATAACAATAATATACATAAAAATGATACAGTTTATGTACCTTCGCTAACTTTAGCTGGTCTATAATATGTCGATAATAAAATATGTTTCGTTAAATTCAGGCATTGAATGATAAATTTTTCGAATGTTAATGCCTGACCGGCTTCCGTAAAGCAATAAAAAACGGAAAACTCTAAGGAAGTTGGTATGAGTTCCACGTAGCAAAATGGGTGCATCTCTAACACTCCTATTAAAACTTTGGTCAAATGTATTATAAATTTGTCACACGCATCCATCTGTACACCTCTAGAAGCTAACGTTTTTCCTAAAAAAACAAGCAAGAAAAAAAAATTATACTACTTATTAGACATCAAACACGTTTGCATTTTTATAAATAAATATAAACAAAAATAAAATAAATAAATATATATATATATAGTTCTTTTAAATAATTTTAAAGAAAATACTAACGGCACTCGAGACAGGTCCTTGTACGCTCAAAAACGACTTTTAAAAACAACATGGCATCTTGAGATTCAGATGGTTTTGAAAAACCATTTACAATCAGCTGCCTAAGTATTCTTAACAGTAGAAGCGCCTTCTCTAAGGCTTCTTGTATCTGATTGACGTCGGCCCCGTTTGACGCCATAATCAGAAAGGATTCGGTATAGGTATTCCATAAGTTTAAAATAAAATTGAACATAGTCGCAGTCAATTCTCGGAAGAGCCTCTGACCGTCGGCCAAGCGCTTAGACGCCAAAGCCTTAACAACATAATGCAGCGTTAACAATGCTTGACGTTGTGCCAGAGAGTTTTCTCGCCTTATAATTTCCAACAATGTTGGTACTAATGTACTCCATTCTTTAGGACAATCATACCTACATGTGAAATAAAGTGATTAGCACGCTAATTAATTCATTACAATATATTACATCACATGTATTATATACCTTGCTATCTTAGAAATAAGAATTGCTAATTGTACAGCTAATGGATTTACAGGTTCTTCAAAATTTCTTAGCAGATGCTGTCGTAAAAATTCCTTCTCACTGTCCTCAATTGAGCTAGAATAATGGTACATATTATTAAGTATATATCGATAATATTCCAGTATGTGATGCTCCCTTTTTTTAACACAAAGTATCTTACTTTGGTGCATTTTTCCTCCAGTATCTTTCAACTCCAATCTTTAGATACACGATAGCTATCCATCTAACTTCAACAGCCAAGGAATGATTTGAAAGAACATTCTGAAAACAATTCTTGTGCAATTATACTTATATTTTCAGATCATACACATATATACATATCATATATATGTGTAATACCAAGAAATAGAAAATATTTGTAAGGCAGTTCGAAATAAAAGTAATCTGATATATAAATATAGTAATCTGATATATAAATGTATCGTTGTTGTCCCATGCAATGTTCCATAAATCCAGTACTTGCATAGGAGACATTATTATAGACTTATAATAAATTCTTATTTTTTTACGTAATAACTTACATATAACGCTATATAAAATCCTTGCTGAGTCTCCCACTGCTTCAACGTCTGCTCTGCAGATTTCAGGACATCAGGGTCTTGGCTGACCGCCTGTCGTAAAACTTCTATAACTGCGGCATCCATGTCTTCTTACTAAACACATGTGCCAACAGATTTATCATTATCATTCTCAACAATGTACAACAATGTATTTTTTTATTCTATTAATATCCCTCTCTTGTCATAATCTTTTCTTACAGCAGCATCATTATAATATTACATAATTGCAACG